>JAUIMM010000062.1:2290000-2890000 GCA_031769625.1 Taudactylus pleione | reverse complement strand
GAGGAAAATCACATGGTAAATGCGTTACTTAAATTTCATACATCAAAGAAGTTCAACCTTCACTGAAACCATTTCTCAGTGCAAAAATAAAACATACCAACATAAAGTGGAGGCTGGGTAAGGGTAGCACCTCATTGAGGCACAGTGCTAGATGCTTTATAATTGTAAAATGTTTTAAATTAATGTATGCACCACAACAACAAAAAGAGTTAAGGTTACAAATTGAGAATTGACTTAGGTGTGAATGAGCCTGTGTCTAACCTCCCTTCCTCCCCTCTGTATTCTCCACATGTTCAAATATAAAAGGGGACACTGGCTCATCACTGTAGGCCTTATTGTTGCCCAACTCAGCCCCATCTTGCTGCAGGGCATTGTGAAGCAGACAGCATACATGTACAATATCTCCACCTCATCAGGGGAATGAAGGAGCGTTGAAGCCGGGGAGCGCTACTGTGCATACTCCATATCGGTTCCTTTAGTGAGGCTTCAAACCCTAACCAAGATGGCTGCCGTCTGAACTTCTGACATATGCGATCAGTACAGCAAAGGACAGCTCTTCCGATAAGAGCTGTCCTTTGCGATCTCCGCTGCGCCCTGGACTTACCGGTTTACAACCCGGGAGTCCATCTGCGCATGCGCAGTGTGACGCAGCAGCCGCGTGGTATGCTGCGAGGGATCCCTTCGGATTCCTTATAGCAGCGCAATGCGGTAGAAGTCCATAGGCTTCTATAGGGTAACACCAGCAAAAATTGGCGTTACCCACCGCATCGGAGCCCAGCGGCCAGGACAATAGTGCATACGATAAATGCGGTAAAACCACGGAAATGGGGTTTTTACTGCATTTTCCGTTTAGTGCATCTCGCCCACAGTCACTAGCTGGCGAGCTGTATACTCTGCTCCAGGTCTGTATGTGCATAACTGGATGTACAGATCATTACTGCTGAATAAGCCACCACACTGGTCATGTACTTGGCTGTTCATGTGATTCAGGGCATCCGCTAGATGCACAACTACTCTGCCATAACATATTTTACACATATTCCAACAAGGAGTACACCACCAGATTCATCCAGACACCTAGAACTTGCTGTTCAATATCCCAAAGGGGCATTCTATCATGTTCCTAGTGGTAATGTGTGGCTCGTTGTGTTTATGCTGACTCAGGTTTGACACCAATATCCTGAATCAGAATGAAAGAAAAAAAATTATAATAAAAACTTAACATTAGTCCCAGCATCTTGCAAATAGTATACAGTACATGAAGCTATTCTTAGAGGTTACTCAAAGTAAGTAAAACATAACTAAAGTCAGCCCTCAGGCATATCAACACTCTCAAATGTGTCCCACAGGGCTGACAGGCACATGACATAGGCATCATGGCTAGTACCCAGGCTTGCCAACATTTAGCTCCCTACTTCCGGTAGGGAGCTGTCAGGCTTACAGGGCTGGGGGTGTGACGTGGTCAAAGGGGTTGGGGCCTGGCACCTGACGCAGCGTTGCCATGATTAATGGCATTGTGCAGCTGGGGGGCGGAGCCACGATGATGCAATTCAGTGTGAATCGCGTCACCGGCCCCCCTGCTGCCGGGGTTAACCCTTAAAAGCGCGAGGGGGTGCGGACACATCGCCAGGGCCGGGAGGGATTGCCTTCCTGGGAGGTCAGGAGCGGCACCCGATTTTCGGGAGGCTCCCGATCAAATCGGGAGGGTAGGCAAGTATGCTAGAACCAGGAAAGCCAGATACCACACCCATCATTTTTATGTTGGCACCACCTGCACATATGTATGCGGGTACATTTTATATATTGCAATTATGGCACAGGAAAAGAATTAGTGTATTATCAAATATTACTTGATTATTAACAATAGGGACATTTATTTATGGGATGCAGAAAGCAGAACAACATACAGTATACAGTATGTTACCCCCTTACAATGCTACTTCCATGGCGGAATTAAGGAGGGATGACAGGGGCGGTCATCCCGGGGCCCACACACATAGAAGGGCTCCCACACAGGGTCAATGTGACCCTGCTGAGAACTGGTGTCTAGCATCACCTGTTCCCGGATGGAGGTTATTCTATTGCATGTAGCACAGACTAAGAGCGGCTCCCGAGTCCCCTCAACAGCGTCGTGACCCAGGTCTGTGACGCTGAGGAGGGAATCCAGGAGCAGCACTGCCGGCTGGGACACATCAGCTAAGAGGGGCTCCGTATGGGGCTGGATGGGGGGGGGGGACGAGATGGAGCACAGCTCCTTAGGATACAAAGCATGATCAATTGCACCATTTATCCAAACAAATTAACCTCCCTCTGTGTGACATAATATTAAAGAGAAGCAAATGTAGGAACTAATCAACATCTTTATGACCTCAGCAATGCAATGAGCGAGAAGCAACTTTGTCTGACGCAAAAGTTTTTTTGACCTCACTGTTTTTAAGGCTGTAAATCAGAGGGTTTAGCATTGGAATTATAATATCATAAAACACTGAAATATACTTTTCCTGGTCTGTTGAGTGCTGGGACGGTGGCCCAAAGTACATAGTCATTGCCGTCCCGTAGAACAGAATCACCACAGTAATGTGCGAGCTACATGTAGAAAAAGCCTTTGATCTTGCAACGGATCGAATCTTCAACACATTGTATATGATACAAATATATGATACAATAATAAACATGAAGGGGAGAAGAAGAATAAAAAAACTGGTAGAAATTATCAAAATTTCATTCCAATAAATGTTGTCACATGACAGGTTTACGACAGCGATGATCTCGCACATGAAATGATTGATCCGATTTGGATTACAAAATGTCATGGGCATTAGAAGGGATGGAAGTACAGATATAAGAAAACTGATGATCCATACGAGGGCAATCAGGGTATAACAAGTTCTCCAACTCATCAGGACAGGATAGTAGAGCGGTTTGCAGATGGCAATGTATCGATCGTAAGCCATTAGGGCAAGCAGTAAACACTCTGTATCACCTAGAAAAATACTGACATACACTTGTAGGCTACAATCGCCAAGTGAAATTGCTCTAGCACTAGAAAACAGGTCGGCCAGAAGCCGGGGCAGTGCTGCTGAAGAGTAACAGAAGTCAATAAAAGATAAATTGCAGAGGAAAAAGTACATCGGGATATGTAGTTTTGTGTTGATCACGATTATGCAGATCATAAAACCGTTTCCAAAAATAGTTAAAAAATAGATCATGAAAAATAGAATAAATAATATTACATTTATCTTAAGATCATTGGAAAATCCCAAAAGAACAAATTCAGTGGCGACTGTCTTATTGTAAGTTTCCATTGTACGGAAGTCTCCAAAACAGAGTGTATGGTTAGAGATACCAGTTTGTCCCATGCATTTCATTTAACTATGGCATATTCTATTTATAGGTAATTTCATAGAGTGCTCGTGAAAGGCTTTTATAAATCAAACCATAGGACATTTTGTAATAATTTAGGAAAGTCTTCCTAAAGCTAAGAATATCGTAATGATGTATTAAATTCCTTCGTACAGTTTAATGCACATTCCTTTGAATACATAACATATGTAGATTGTTTTTCCACAATTTAAGACTTATAGTAAAATGCAAATGACCCAATAGCACCAATATCAAGCAAAAGGAAACCAAAGGAAACACATTAACCACATCATAACAAACACCATTGAGCAATATAGACTAATTCTGGCATACACCCATGTGTTGAGTATTATTTCATATATAGGCTAAGGTGAGCATCCACAAAGGCCATGATCTAAAACTCTTGATGAACCATAAACCCATGAGATTTATTATGGTTTTCCTACAAACACTAATGGACGCTTAATAAGCATGGGGTTTTTAATTGAATGGGCCTAGATTTAACTACTTTAAATGTTCATCCTGGTAAATAAAATGTTTGGCAATAACTATAACTAACAGAATATAGAAATGATCATTATACCATTAAAATAAAAATGTAAAAAAGTTGGATTTGAAGTGAGACACATAACAAGCATGGACGTTTTAATTGAATGGGTTTACATTTAAACTAGTTTATATCTGCATCCAGTTTACATTTTGGCAGTTACTCTGTGACAAATTTAAAATAATCGACTTGAGAAAGATTTGATCTCCATACCACTAGATCTAAAAAAGGTCACAGAATGAAGAATGAAAATTGGAGTTACTTGTAGGATAATGGGGAGAGTTTAGTACACACACATTTATACAGAGCCGTAACTAGACTTTTTGGTGCCCTGTGCCAGAAAGAGCATTGGTGCCCCCCTCATTTTTCAAAGGGACATAATGCACCCAAAAAAGGGCCATGGCTTCATGGGGAAGGGCCAGGGAAGAGATAGGGGAGGCCAGGAGATGCTGGGGATGAAATTAGAGGAAGCTACAAGCAAGAATGATAATAAACAGAAATTTGACAGGCCCAAACAGCGCCCCCTGACCTGTGGTGCCCTGTGCGATGGCACCGGCCGCACTACCCTAGCTACGGCCCTGCATTTCTATATGTTTATGGACATTTCAGCTTGCATGCTGCATTGGAGAGGTGACACATTTATACTGCTACCATGCTCGAAAATCACATATTTGACAGTTTGCAATCTAGATAAGGAAAAGATGATTAGAAGATGAATGAACTGAAATTAATACTTTATGCTATTAGTTACATTTCCAAACGATGTTTGGACTAGATGATTGAGTTTTGCAGGGCCATAGGGTTGTATTCAAAAATCTGCGAGTCCGGGGGGAAGATCTGGACATGAGGGGAGTGAGTTGCGGGGCCATTACCGGCAACTCACCCCCTTGGAACCTAATTGGATTAACCCCTGTATGTGTTGTAACACCACTTCTATTGGTTTTATAAATCTCAGATCACTCCATCTCCCACTAGTGTGTAAAATGTACAATTCCCAGTATATCTACCGTTATACTGCACTGCCTAGTGCATTGGTACAGTACCTCGTTATTTAATGGAACAAAAATACTGTAGCTGGAGTTGCACAATGTAAAGCAAACAATATACATGTACCGTACGGTACTTACTAAAGATAAGGAATGAATATGTTTATTAGGCAGATGATAAAAAATTAAACTCATTAAGCCTTCACCAATTTTGCCTGAATAAAAACCGATATAAATATTCTGAGCGCTGCGTATATAAAAAGCCAATAAACACGGACATGGACACGATAGCTTCAGAAATACAATAAGGCAAGATAGGGAAATACCCACCTACCATAAATACAAAAGTTTATGTAAGTTCTTTTGTCAGTGTTTGCTCGCAGAATACAGTACCAAATTATTGTGCAACAATGTCCTTATTCCCTATAAAAGTCAATATAAATTAGGGTGTCTTCATTTTCCTCCATCCTTCACCCACCTATTTTAATACTTCATACAAATGTGATTTAGATTTTGGTTAACTGAAATGATTCAAAAACAAAAAACAGTGGCCACTTATGAGATAAAGTTCTGTTGACTTTTAGAATTGTTGTCGTTTTTGGTATTTGATCTGAACTTTTGCGAGGTGAGATCAAATGTATTTTAATTAGAATTTTTTATTACTACACTATAGCTAAAGTTTCTTTAACTTTTTTGTATTTTTTTTCTTACAGTGCTCTCTATCAGCGCATCCGGCTTAAATTTGCTGATAGCTGTCTCAGTCGTCTGTTACTGAAACAAGTGTTGATGATGATGATGATGATTTCTCTAATTTTGAAAATAGATATGTGAGGAAACAGAGAAATAAGTGTCTCTTGAGAGGCCAGTGAGTGTCCATAGTAGTGCGTTGTGCTCAGGTCATCAGCAGATCAAGACTTGACTGCTTGTGACTGCCTTGGACAGGTGTCAAACTAGAACTTTTGTCACTGTATTTTTGTGGTACTGTAAAAAGCACTCACAGAACCAGTTGCCCGGAGAGAAATAGAGACCCAGTCATTGGACAGTGTCAGTGATCCATTAAGAGTGGAAACAAATTGGCCATTGTGTTACCTTATGGGCACAACTCCATGTTACATTTAAGCTTGTGCGTGAACTGTCAACAATTTGAGGTTTTAGTTACAATGGGAGATGTAGTAGTCATCCTGGCCTGCCGATGGTCAGAATACAGGCGCCGAAATCCCAACAGGTCAGGATCCCAGCACCAGCATCCCGACCGCCGGCATCCTGAAGGTAAGTATGAGAGTTAGGGGAAGGTTAGGCATTAGGGGGAGTGTTAGGGAGTAAGGATTAGGGTGCGGGGAGGGTAAGTTTAGGCACTAGGGGGAAAGGCTAGGTTTATGGTGTGGGGAGGGGATGTGATAGGTTTAGGGTGCGGGGAGGGGGAGGTTAGGTTTAGGCACTAAGGGAGGTTAGTGTTAGGCACCGGGGAGAGAGGGTTAGGGTTCGGGTTAGAAAAATACTTACCTGTTTTCCCTATGGGTGTCAGGATTCTGGCTGTTCTTTATTCTGACCAGCGGCATCCCGACAGCAGGGATTTCAATGGGAGATAACCAATGTAGTTTTCCGAAGGGAATCCAGCATTGGTGATGTAAAAAAAATAAAGGGTTGAATGAGTTATTTATGTAAAAGGAAAAAGACTGTAAACTAAGTTGCATTTTTTAAAACAGAGGCTTGTGGACTGTGCTGAGCAAAGGTGTAAAAGTGGGGACAGGCTTTGCTACAGTACTTGACTTCAGGAAATGTGATCAGCTAAAACCCAACTGAGATAGCAATAAGGGACTATTGTTCCTTCTTTTCACATGGCCACATCCTGTGGTGGGCTAAAAGATTTTTTTTTTTTGATGAATGAATTAAATCCCTGACATTTGGACGGTTTTATGGAGGATCAAAGGTCTCCTGTTAGAAACTGCCTTAAGCTCCACTGTCCAGCATGGAAAGTTGAAACATTACTGGAACCATTTGAGGTTGCTAAGCAGAATGAATATAGAAATCAAAGCAGCAGGATGTCGCTGCACCCATACATGGCACACCCAAATCTAACAATGCCCATGTCAGAAGAGGTCTAGAACAAGGGTGGGCAATAATGGGATTCCCAGTTATTGTAGAACTGCACATCCCAGCATGCCCTGCCAGTTTTTGCTATTTGACCATGTTGCAAGGCATGCTGGGATGTGTAGTTCAACACCAGCTTGAGGACCACTTAATGCCCACCCTTGATCTAGAAGCAGGGCTTACGGTCCCAATGTGATAGGTTATAAATGTCATGGCAGAGGGCGGTTTGTCATGTGATTGTAGATAGCCAAAATGACAGTGGAAGGCAATACAACCTGCACAGTATGAGATGGAGGAAGACTTCATACAGAATAATGGGAAATGATAGCATGAGGTGGTTCTCCCCATTCTGATCCCATGATTCAGCTCACTGCAGAAGGGATGGAATGTCCATTTGAAGTGGATATGGGAGCTGTTATATCCCATCTCACAGTTCCTACTACTCTTCCCCTTTTTGTTAAAAAGACGACAGGATAAGAGGCTTAGTACAGTATAATTCTGAATGCTCAATCTCCCTTTGAATGATACTGTAAGTGCATTGCAACTGAGGAGTAATGAAGGGAAGACATTTATTGGGAATAAAAACTAGAGATGAGCAGTTTGGTTTTGCTGAAAACCGAACACACCTGAACTTTAGGATTCTGAGTCACTTCTCAGATCACTTTTGGGGTTCCAAGTAGAACATGGTCCCGGCTCGGGTCTTCCCACAAATCAGATCTTTAATCTAAAAACTGTATCTCACCTGTTTTTGATTGCATGTAAGTCTCTCCGTTGTGATTTCAGGTGTCAAAATTGACTGGAAATGAGTGGAAATGAATGTTATTTATGTTAGTCCGGGTATAGTAAGTATTACCGCCGGGCTCATGGCTGGCGGTTCAAATCCTGACAGTGGAAGCCCGGCAGAGGCGAAGATCACGATCGCTAATTAGGTAAGTATAACTAACCCTATTTTCCCCCCTAACCCTCCCTTAGGGGTGCCTAACCCTAACCCCCCCTTCCCCCCCCTTATTGTAAGTCTCCTGTGGGAATGCCTAAACCTAACCCTCCCGGGGGGTGCCTAACCCTAAAACCTAACCCTCCCTCCTCCCCCGTGGCTGTCCGCACCTGGCGCCCAGCTTACCTTCGTTCGGTATGCTGGGCGTCGGGCTCCCGGCGTAGGTCTAATGACAGGCATCGGGATTTCGATGCCTGTCATTTGTACCATGCCGGGATTTGACAGTCGAGAAGCCGGCAGTCGGTATTTAGACCATTGGCTTCCTGACAACATCCAGTTAGTCATACTATAGGAACAAAAACAGGTCCAAATTACATGAATTTTGCGGTTTTTATAAATTTTTTATAGAAATACAAAACGGAAACCGAAACCAAAATATTTGAGAGTGCTTTTGCCAAATCCAAAACCTTTGGTTTTTGTTTTTAACAAAACCAGCCTCAAACGCGGGGGCCTGGGCACGTCTCAAATGAAAACATTGCTGTACAATTTTCCAGTATTTGTTTCTTTGTGATCAAACACTGACAAAATAATGCACATAAGCTTTTACTAACTATGCAGATCCAAAATTTTAAAGAAACATAAAATGCTGTCATTACAGCATGTGTTAAGGATACCATTTAGTGAATCACTGCATCTAGGTTGACACTGGTATCTCTATCTTGCATTACCGAACTTCTGAATACCATCACCCCTTGTTATCGGGTTCTTATACACGCAGCACTCAGAACATTTAAAAAAAAAATTGTTTCGTTTTTTCTTTAGGTGAAGCTTTGTGCCATGGTTCTCCTTGCTGACTTATAATAGAAATATAAATATGCACTGGATAGTACCCTATCCCATATATTGCATTATTGTACATTTAAAAAAAAAAAAAAAATGGTATATATTTACAACTATTATTTTACTACACCTGGTTGTGGGCATTAACCCTCGCCAGGATTAAGCAGTCGGGAAACCGGCTGTCAGGATTAGGTTTGCGGGGTTCCCGACTGCTTACCATAACACATCCCCATGAAACATAGCTCTATTAGGTGTACAAAGATGAACACCTTGGAAAAGACGTCAGAGGGACATCGCATAGGTGAAAGTATTACCTTTCCCCATAGGACTTTCACTTCATTCAGAAAGGGAAATTGGGATTTATGTCATCTCAATGCCGTGTGCTATTCCGGCACAGCTGAGCAGGATTTACCGGCTATTTCATCCATCACACAGGCTCTAGAGCTGCTCCTCTGTGCATACTATCTTGCTCCCCACTGTGTTGAGCTCAGAAGCCAGCCATCCATAGATACAATGTCTACGTTACCGCTACAGCCACATCAGGTCAAAAGACGGGTCCTGGTTATACCAGATGGAAAAAATTTCACACTGATATATACTGATTTCTCACAATCTATTGGATCCTGGGCCTAATTCAGACCCTCTCGCTAGCGCTGTGCGCTCGCAAGCGGCCCGATGGTTTGCGAATGCACACACTTTGTTCTGCTCGTGCGCGAACTACTCTCTGCGATCGCAGCCAGCCTGCTCGCCCAGCAAAGACAGTCCAGTGAAATGAGTGACAGGAGAGGCCGTTTGTGGGTGGTAACAGGGGCAGGACACTAATAACAGGGGGAGTGGAGGTGCTAACGCAGGCGTGCCTGGGTGTTTCAACGCCATTTATAAGGCATGCATAATTCACAGGCAGCGTCATAGTACACGACACATGCCTGTTTTTTACACTGAAGTCCTCGCAGTGCTTTCGGCAGGGTAAGGCAACCACAAGCGCTGCGATCACTACCGATGGTGCTCGATGTACCAATATTTTAATACACTTCCTGGAGATGACGAGCGCAAGTGGGCATCTCAACATACGCTAATGGATGTCAGCATACACAGAGCGATCGCTCGCACAGCCAAAGTGGGTGTGCTTATGCCTTGGCCAGCGATCGCTTCCCATGTCTTCACTTTGAAAAATTTGCATACGCTGGATACGAGCGATCGCATCTAGCGAGCGGGTCTGAATCAGGCCCTCTATCCCTAGAAACTATTGTGCTGCTAATTACATGATTTCCCATGGACTTAACTATTTTTATTAATTTATACTCAGATATTGAGCCTGGTACTGTTTGGGTAAAGGTGCGTACACACGGTACGATTAAAATAGACGATATGAACGATATCAAGCATAACGCTATCATTCATATTGTGCATTTTTCTGTGCCCAACAACCTGCGATGCGCGGGCACGTATGGACGATATCGCCCATGCATGCAGGCCAGCCTGGTCGATATCGACCAGGTTACTATAAGGACACGAGATCGTTGATTGCGGATCGCTATAGTCGTTAGTGAGTTGGTGGTGTTCTGGATGATCAATATCGATCATCCAGCACACCCGGGAGATCGTACAATGATATATCGCTATCGCTCATCCCGTGTGTACGCACCATTACAATACAGCCGGTATTGATACTTTTTACAAATTTGTTTATTGTTTTATAATCCTGTTGCACATTAAAATATCTTATACATTGTAATTGATTTGAGTGATTTCAATCATTACTTATAGACTGTGTAGATGCTTTATCTTTGATATTGTATTTCAGTGTATTAGTGAGAGTGACTACCTCACACAGCTACTGTACATTGTGTGAAAGTTTTTAACTCTTTAGCGTCTGCGTCTTTCATTATTGTACAAATATGAACAGCTCATTTTGCCATCATGTGATCACATCATTAGATCACATGTTCTTGCAGGGCTCGACAAATCCCTGGGGCCAGGTCACCATGGCTACCAGATTTTGCTGCCTGGCTACCAGATTTTTCAGTGAGGGAGAAAACAGATCCTCATCAGCTCCCGCGGAGATTCGTGCCTATAGTATTGGGGTGTTCATATCATGCAGAGGAGTGCATGTGCTGAGTGTCGCCTGCAGTGACTGCTGTGCCTGTGTCCGTCCCGGCCTGCGCTGATGACTCCTCTCCATCCTGGCCTGCTCTAATCCCTGCTGTCTGTCCCAGTCTACGCTGATCCTCCTGTGCATCCCCGGCTGTCTACTGTCTTCTATCTCCGGCTGCATAGAGCTTCCGGTAGTAGGGTCTATGCGTGGCCAGGGATTGCAGAGCGGCATCAGAGGGATAGTGGTGTGACCACGAGGGGAAGGGGGTTTTGTTGTACTTTCTGGCACCATTGTTTTATGTGAAATGTGGTCCGTTATTACTGGATGGTGGAGCAGGGGAGGTGTGCAGAGCAGTGAGGGAGCCTCCATTTTACTGTATCCATTCAACTGTGACCAATTTGTGGACTAGTATAGTGTGTATAAAAGTCGCATAACACACAGAGCTGTGCTCCTTACTCACGCCTGTAATTTTTTTTTTTGGGGGGGGGGGCGTGCGGTGGTCTGGGTCCTACAATTTCATCCTGGCTCCTAGATTTTAGAAAAATTTGTCAAGCCCTGTCCTAAAGCTTTGTATATTTTGTAATCTTGTATTTGACCAAAATTGATACTTTAAATATCAGTCTTCAACAACATATATATATATATATATATAAATAAAAAAAATTAAAAACACATTTTATTTGCTAAAAATCTGAGAACAAATATCTTTTTTAAACTTTGGTGACCTTTTTGTTAGGCATAAATTAAAAAAAAACAAAAAAACATTTAGTCCATTTGGCCATTAGGCACCCTGCTACGGTAATTGGGAATTGGGAATAGCATGCGAGAAGAAACAAAGGCCCTCATTCAGAGCCGTTCGCTATTTGCGGTCATTCGTTCAAAAACAAGGGATGGCTATTCAAATGATCCGTTCGCACATTGCGGTCTGTTCACACCTCTAAGTCTGAACGAGCGAGCAAAACATACGCTCGTTTTTTTGTTAAAAACGCCCCCTGGCCACTCGCATCATACATCATGTCCGCTATTTATTAGATTAATCGAGTACATCGAACAGCGTATGAACTGCTCGCTATTCTTGTAGTTGGTTTTTCCTACCACTATATTGCGAGCAGTTCTGCCTATAAAACAACCAAGTGACGTGGTCAATGACGCTGCTGTATTAATTATGCACACCCTTAAAACGCCCGTTTTGACCTTTAAGCACGCCTGCGTTCTGATCTCCACTCCCCGTTTTCAAGCACCTTCCCCTGTTACCACCCACATACGCCTCCTCCTGTCACTCAAAATAGCAGGCACTCGCTATATAGCGAACAAATGATTTTCAGCCGCACTGACTGGCTCGCGCATGCGTACTAAAAACCGTACGCATGCGCAGATGTGCGAACATCGCTCGGAACGAGCGGCTCTGAATGAGGGCCAAAGATTCCTTGTAGAGGGATGACAGGCAGCGTTTTATACAGTTTTCATTTTCCTTGTTTGACACTAGAGACACTTGGTGGCACCATGTACATAAAAGCTAATAGTAATCAAGAAAAACAAATAAAAGCACAAATGACGATTGAAATATGACATGATTAAACAGAAACCTATCCTGACGTGAACAATGGGAATACAGTGGTGAAAACTGGTAATAGTGGAATTCTTAATCGTACTTAAAGGGGGGAATTCAATTCAGTGCGATGTTGAATAGCCGTGGGAGGGAGCTCCCGAAGGTATTCAATACACCGCGCTGTTTGGGCGGGCAAAGGATTTCTTCTCGCACCCTCCTGGGGATGAGAGGAGAAATCCGACAAAAGTGCCGGCCGCGCAGCTGTTTTACAGCTTAGCACGGCACTAGCCGGTGACCCTGGAGGCTTCCGCCCTGTGCGGAGGCCCTGGCTGCACCACCCTCCCTACGGCCCTGCCAAGAGTTCAACTCTGACCAGGGCCTGATCTGTGCAGTGTTCATATGTTCTCCCCGTGTTGGCGAGGGGTTCCTACTGCTGCTCGTTTTCTCCCACAATCCAAAAACACAGTGGTAATTGGATGCTGACAAAAAGTGCAACTTAGAGCACGGGTATCCAACATGCGGCCCTCCAGCAGCTGTGGAACTACACATCCCAGAATGTTCTGCCACTGTTTTATCATATCCTAATAGCAAAATTGTGGCAGGGCATACTGGGATGTGTAGTTCCAGAGCAGCTGGAGGGCCGCATGTTAAATACTCCAGCCCTAGATTGTGTACTTTTGTAAATGCTGATTTAAACTCCTATAACCCTTTTTCAGCAAAATCCCGGGCCTGAGCCCAGATTTGGAACACGGTTTTAAGCCGGGTCAGAACCGGAATTTACCCCATTTCCACTGAGGTGCCGACCCAGGAATATCCCTGTCCAGCACCGTTCACACTGCTCCGGTGACCAGGGGAGGGGGTCTTTTTGGGAGGCTGTAATGTCACAGCTGTCACCGCGGCGATGGGCAGGGAGAGATTACAGCCTCCCCGTATGAAGCGGGGATGGGGTAAAAACTGGAACGGTCGGACCATATGGGGAGGCTGTAATCTCTCCCATCCCGGTGATAGCGGTCACACAGACAGCTTCCGAATACCAGCCAATCACCATGCTGGAAACGGGTCTCGGGTTGGTAGACCTGGGTAACCCGTTTCCACTGAACTTGACCAGGGTTTTACCCACTAAAAACCCTGCTCGATACCCGTGAGAATTGTAATGTATCCACCAGCCAGGTGCCAATGCGATCATGCATGCCCGGGTAAAGCTGGAATTGAAAGCTCCACAGATACTTAATAGTGTGCAGTCCACACAGGGTAGCTCTCAACTGCCTGTCAGAGGGAGCACAGGCTTTTCCCGGACCAGCCGTTCAATGAGATGTAACGACCGAGCTGTGCAATAAGACAATAAAATCTAGGTGAATCCACCAGCGTGTCTGTGTGCTAACGGTGAGCCGACCCTCGATGTTACTTCCAGGCTCGGCTCAGCAATATAGTTGGCAGTGAATCCGCGTTGAGTAGGATGGTAATAGGAGCTTATTAGATGGAAAGGAAAATCTTTATTTTAAGGTTAAAATGTCGGGACACTGTGCTGAACCCCTTGGATGACTAATTAGGCAATTGGAAGTTTCCAGTTAGCCTCATTAGTCCAATAATTACATGCTATTTTTCGGGGTTAAAAGATTGTCCTCAAATTTACCCCAAAATCAACTTATCCATTAGTTTAGGCACCCCAAATTTAATTTAAAAATAATCTTTCAACTAAAAAATGATTGTATAATCTTCTTCAAGGAGCCCTCAAAGTACCCCAAAATAACCTTTTTGTTTGAGATTAAATGAAAAAGTTTGTTTTTTTATAATTTTCTTGCATTTAAAAAAACAAAACAAAACACAAATCAGCCATTTGACACCATTTAAAAACCTATAGTACCTTTTCTAATGCCCACAAACAGCTGTCTATACGGTCCTGCTAACAAAAATATACATTTTGTGGGGGTCCAGGATGGTCTTCCCACATTTTCATGCACTTCTCTCAAATCTCATTTGGCAGTCAATTTGCACCACTCCGCTGCGAGTAATGCGAATAGGCATTTTTAACTGGATTGAAGAATTCTCAGGAGCGCGCTTCGATGCAAAGCGTGCGAGTTTCAAGAAACAAACTCACCAGGGGCAGAACTATGGTAGAGAATGGAGGCGCTTGCCACCGTGTGGCAGCATTGAAGGGGCACCTCCTCCTTTGCCCACAATATATTCACCCCACTTAAGGCTATTTTATATGAGTGTTTTTGTGTATATGTAATAGATTAGATAGATAGATATGCACCATATTTATTTTCCCTATTTTAAAAGGGGGGGCACCAAATTAGAACTTGCCTCTGGGATGAACTCACGCCACTGAAAATCGCTACTCACAATTCGCACCTAATTGAATTGACCCCTAAATGTCAAAGGGAACGAGATCTCCAGGCCTGATTGCAAGATTTCATCTCCACCATTTATGATAAAATTTGATCTCCACCATTTACAGTATATTTTTGACAAAGTTCTGAAGGGTACAAATATTTCTTCCCAAATCAAGTAATCTATAGATTATTATAACTTGTTACGACACTGAAGCCCATACTTGTATGTGCTTCTCCTTTGCCAATAATATTTGTAGTGAAAAGAAAAATAGTTACTGCAGAAATTAATCTCTAACTATCAAGAAAAGAAAATATATCTCGGATTCCTACAAAAACTCATGAATTTTTAGACCAGAATTTTATTAAATAGAACTCTATACAGCCTAACAGTGTCAAAAGATAGTGAAAATGTTTTATAATTCAAATTGAAACAGTTACCAAAAGTTTTAGAACTTTATAAAGAATTATAGCAATAGGCTTAAATGAAGCCATAGGGAGGAGAAAAAAAAATGTTGATGTTGCCTACAGTTACACAACTTCTTAATATTTGGACATATAAACTCATATAATACCAGAACTCACTTAGTAAAGCAGAAAATAAAATTAATAATATTCAAACTTCTACACTATCTGATAAACCTTTCAAAAGGAAATAAAAAAAAATGTGAATACAATGTAACGAGGGAAAACAATGTAACATAAAAATAACAGATTAGGGAAATCAAAAAACCCTAATCAATGGTCCCTTGTCAACAAATGTGCAAAAAGGTTCCATAATAGCATGGTTAAGATGTATAAACTCATGAGATCAATTACATCCTGCAAAAATAAATTTCATACACTACTCAATAATTGCATGCTGGGAATTATTACTTTTTTAACATTTGTGTCTTATTAAATATTTTTTTTTGGTTGTAAGTTAAAAGTTCATGTTTTTGTTAAGTATGTAGAACTTAAAAAAATAAAATAAATAATATATACAAATGTTTCCACACAAAAAGCACTGTATTTTGAATATATAATCACCACGTCCAATTGCAAAGATTATGCATAGAATGATAGGAAATGTAAATTAATTAAAAAAAGTTGCTTCTAGTAGAACTCCGATATTCCAAATATCTAAAGCTTCAAGGACTTGCTAAAAAAATGCTCAAAATGTATGAAAAAATTAGTCAAGTAAGGTAAAGAAAAATCACAATGAAGTTCTAATACTTTAGATAGACAAAAAATATATAGTAACTAAATTCTAGTTACAGGTTTGACAACATTTCAAATATGGTAAATCAAGTGTGAAACTATTGCGATCCACGCTAAATAGGGCAGCCAGGGACCAAAGTGATTAACAACGATCACCAGAGTAGCATGCAATAAAGAAAAATGTGCTCCCAAGCGCTCCGAATGAGAATTACTCATATAAGAGTAAAAGAATGTTAGTCTAGGCAATTCTCTTATTCAGTCACAATATTGTGTATATATGCAAACGCTGAATCCAGATATAAACTAGTCACAATATAGCGTAATAATACAGCAATGTTGCATTTATATACAGATGCTAAGTCCAGATGTCAGATAGTCACAATGTTGCATTATATACAGCAATGTAGCGTTTATATACAGATTCTGGGTCCAGATATAAACTAGTCACAATGTTGCGTTATATACAGCAATGTAGCATTTATATACAGATGCTGAGTCCAGTTGTCAGATAGTCACAATGTTGCGTTATATACAGCAATGTAGCGTTTATATACAGACGCTGAGTCCAGTTGTCAGATAGTCACAATGTTGCATTATATACAGCAATGTAGCATTTATATACAAACGCTGAGTCCAGATGTCAGATAGTCACAATGTTGCATTATACAAAAGCTGATTCCAGATGACAAATAGTCACTCCGAATCCTTTCGTATTCCTCCTTCACACTGGGTCACTTCTTATGTATGCAGAATTCTCAGTGTAAGTTCATGCAGGACAAAAGAGGGCTACCGGCATAGCGTAAAACTTTCAACATTTATTGAAATATTATAAAAACGTGCAAATGGATGCCTACCATTAGTAACCTTTTGGGAAAGGCAGACTTTTAGACATATAGGGGCATTACTATGCTCCCTCTATAGAGCATTACCTTTGCAGTCTGGGTACAAAGTTGTAATCACCATACAGCAAGTCACCAACGCGTTTCAACCTCCTCACAGGTCTTTATCAAGGTGTATAATGATAGTGGAGTGACTCCATTTATGTATGGTTGGGGCAATCCCGCCTCTTGTATGTGAATACACATGATTGTATTAAAGTATCAACAATAGAACAGTGCGCTCCAATTGGAGAGTTAATAGATATACTTATAGTTCTCAAATGTCTGTGTTTCTTTTCTTAATTCTGAGTGTCTTCTTTATTAGATGTTTTCAAAAACTCTCTCCGTGCATGTGAAGGGGAAAAAAAAAAAGAGACAAAAAAGGCTGATAGATAGTGTAGTATATAAATGAATGAATGGTCTCTAAAATCCTATATAAAGTCCAAAAAGATGATCCAATCCACATAATGATGGGGTCTGTGTCAAACTATTGATAGTGGATCACCCACAAGTGAGGGTATATAATGAGATGCTCACAATAAAGCTTACATCCATCAGAATACACCATATATATATATATATATATATATATATAATGGATTCTTTAAAATTCTTATTCCTTTGTGTGGAAATTGATTAATATCTTTATCCTTAACACACCGCGTGCCAATCTTGTAGACCAAATATGCTTACACGTATGCTTACACATATATTGCAGTGGATCCTCATATGGCAGTATCTTTAAGAAACAAACGCTTTTCCATCCATTGAAATAGTAAAAAATCTATTTATTCGTAAAATCAAAAATTCTTCTTAAAAAGCCATATCCATACACATGGACAACATAAGCATTACTGATGGTTACACCACTGGGCAAATGGACACTTACAGAAAAATAAAAAAACCAAGTGATAGGCAAAAAAAAGAAAGCAAAACCAGGGTATTCTTACCCAAATGGTGAAGTAATGACTTGCTGATCCAAGGATAAATGGCTATATTGCACCACACCAACGCGTTTCGACAAAGTCTTTATCAAGGCAATGGTGTATGATCCAAACAAGCTAATATTTATCCCATGTGATATCCCACCCCATTCCCTGGGCGTAGTTAATGAGAAATCCCTTTTTTGATAATTAAAAAAGGTCCAAACTGTCATCCACATATAGCATGTACTCAATACTTATTACATACTGAAAGTTATTGTTTGGTGTGACAATAATCCATAATAAACCTCTTTATTACCTCTAAATATATCACTTCTGGTATCGGCATGTTTATCAACTAGCCAATCCCATCTGTTCCCCAAGTTCAACACCAGAGGAAATAGATATTGGCCTCTAGCATTTTATTAGAAATTTCCGGTATGCGTGTCAAAGCCCGGAAACAGATCCTGTGCATCTACAATCAAGACGCGACCCCTGGTCTGCATCAAGTTCAGCCAGAAGTAAGGAAAGGGCCCGCCCTACAAACGGAGGCGTAAACCGACACTCGTCACTTCCAAGGCTCGTAGCTGGACCAATGGGCTGTTCAATGGTATGCTTAGAGAACTTCTGGTTTGCGTCTCAGATACCGGAAGGGAAAAAATGTGCGTGTCAAAAGAACGGAAATTAAACTCCGTTCTGAAATAACTAAATATATCCAAATATGAACTCAAACAATGTATAAAATATGATTCATGTATAATGCTATAAAAATCCCATAAAATAATAAAAAAGGATTCCCAGCACATAAAATAAAAACGCCAACATGTAAGATCATTTCTGTAAGATATATGGATTGCTCTACAAAAACCATTTTATCTCAAACTCGGCATTCAATCCATGTGGTACTAATGTCTTCACGTCATGTATATATTTCATTTAGCTTTGGGCTAAAACTGTGCTGGTATTCTTTTTACGCCAACTTCCTACTACCTTTTTAATACCAATCACCTGCTTTATGGAATCAACAGAACATGCATGTACTTCTTTAAAATGTTTAGACATATGGTGTTTATCATATCCATTTTTTATATTTCTAGCATGCTCGGCCCACCTTTCTCTAAGGGTACGTGATGTTTTACCTATATATTGTAGGTTGCAATTACATTCAATAAGGTATATGCAGTTTTTACTGCTGCAGGTCATAAAATCGTTGGGGTATATTTACTATGGTGTGGGTTTTTAGAAGTGGTTTTGTTGCCCATAGCAACCAATGAGATTCTAGCTATTACCTTATAGAAGGTGCTAGATAAATGTTAAGTAGAATCTGATTGGTTGCTATGGGCAACAAAACCACTTGTAAAAACCCGCACCTTAGTAAATATACCCCTTTGACTTTAAATTTTAGCCCATTTGAATTAGAGGTGAACTCTTCTACCTTCCTCGGGGTGTTTTTATGTACTTTGCACATGGGACAATCTCCACATCATTGAAAGCCTGTGGTCTTCACACGGTTTTTCCTTTTCTCCGGGATGGCACTTTTCACCAACCGGTTTTTCAAATTATCCGCACGTTAATAGACGAAACTCAATTTGTCAGGAATTATATCCTTAAGGATAGGATCCTTAGTAAGGATATGCCAATATTTCTTAAAAATCTTTTCAAGTTCCTTATATTGACTGCTAAATTTAGTAATGAAGGGAATTTTTTGTTTCATATCTGCTTTCTTCTTATCTTTATACATCAGCAAGTTTTTTCTATCTATATCCTTAATTTCTTTAATTTTTTTATCTATAACATTCTTCTCATATCCCTTATCTAAGAAATTGTTTTTCAAGTCCTTGGCCTGTTTTTCAAAAATCACTAGGTCAGAACAATTCCGCCTTATTCTTTGAATTTGACTATTAGGGACACTTATTAGCCACACTGGGTGGTGATTACTGGAAACCGGTATATAGTTGTTATTATCTGTTGGTTTAATATAGTTTTTTGTTTCTATTTGATCTCTATTAATATATATATACACAGATCTAAAAAGTGTACCTCCTTTTGACTAATTTCATATGTTAACACTATATTGTATGTGTTATCATTAAGGATTTAACAAAACTGATGTAACTCAGACTCACTGCCGTGCCAAATGAATAGAACATCTAAATAGCGCATTCATTTTTTTAATATATTTTAGATAGATGTTATTACTCCAAATATGTCTCTCTTCCCACAGGCTCATGAACATATTAGCATATGCCTGGGCAAATCTCGTGCCCATTGCTGTTCCTTTCACTTGTTGGTAGAATCTATCTTTGAACCAAAAAAGAATATTTTTTAATATAAAACTAATCGGTTCATTCAAAAAGTTAATCCTGGTTTCTTCTATTCCACCTTTTTCGAGATGATATTTTACGGCTTCCAAACCAATTTCATGTTCTATTATAGAATAAAGGGATCCGACATCAGCAGTCACTAAAAAATCTCCTTCCTCCCATTTTACATTCTGAAGGTTGTTAATTACATTAATAGTATCCTTTAGATAGGATTTAATTTTTATCACCTCAGGTTGGAGGTAATAATCTACATATTCGGATAAATTAGCTGTTGCCGAGTCTGTGCCTGTCACAATCAGACGCCCCGGTGGATTATTTAAGTCCTTGTGAATTTTCGGCAAAACACTGGGATAGAGGGATTCGTATGTATAATAAATTTGGTTTCATTCTCATTTAAAATATTTAGCTCTTGATATTTTTTAGTTATTTGATTTAATTCCTTATCTATTCTTGCACTGGGATCTCCTCTTAACAATTGATAGGTATTCCTATCATTCAATTGTCTAAGAGCTTCTCTCTCATAATTAACCCTATCCATTACTACAATCCCCCCTCCCTTATCCGCGGGCTTAATAATGATGTTTTCATTTTTCTCCAAAGATTTAATTGCTTCCCTTTCCTTCTTGGATAGATTCGGTTTCAAGCCCCACGTGGGTGTAATTTTAAATCCATACACACTAATTTGTTAAATGTGTCTATAAAACAACCTTTTGCGTGTACGGGATTGAAGGTTGATTTTGGTTTAAAGGTACCCCGAGTGTCTGAGCTACCTTCTTTTTGTGTTAAAAAATCTTTTTAATGTGAGATTCCTGGTATATTTTTGAACATCCAGATACGTGTTGAATTTATTTATTTTACTATTCGGTGCATATTTTAACCCTTTATTTAGTATAGATGTTTCCTCCTTTGTTAAATTATGTGAGCTCAGCTTGAATATCCTATTGTCTTGTTGTGGTATGTGAGGAATAGCGGGAAGGTTGGAGTTTACATCATTTTTAGGACTCCTTTTCTTATTATTCTTTCCTTTCCCTCTCTTTCCTCGTTGTTTTCTCTTATGATAAGTTATCTTCTGTAGCTCCTCCTTTGACTTGCTCCTAAAAATTTTTCTCTTTGCAGGGTATCGAATCTATTTTTGTGAGGGAATGGTGTAATGGGATTTGAACTTTCCCTCGTCAATTCATCCTTCACATAAAAGTTTCTTGAATTTTAAAGAAACCAATATATATATGGTGTATTCTGATTGATGTAAGCTTTATTGTGAGCATCTCATTATATACCCTCACTTGTGGGTGATCCACTATCAATAGTTTGACACAGACCCCATCATTATGTGGACTGGATCGTCTTTTGGGACTTTATATAGGATTTTAGAGACCATTCATTTATATACCACACTATCAGACTTTTTCTGTCTTTTGTTTTTTTTTTCCCTTCACATGCATGGAGAGTTTTTGAAAACATCTAATAAAGAAGAAACTCAGAATTAGGAAAAGAAACACAGACATTTGAGAACTATAAGTATATCTATTAACTCTCCATTTGGAGCGCACTGTTCTATTGTTGATACTTTATTGTGATTTGTGTAGGTATTGATAACACCTATTCTGAACTGGTAGCTGCTCCTTTACTGCGCAAAGGGGCATTCAATTTAGTTTTTTTACACATAATTGTATGTTATTTCCTACTCACAGAGCTGTCTCCATGCTCATGGGTGCTGAGAGACCCTGTGATGCGTTCCACATCCCAAAGTGCACCACGTGATCTTTCCTATGTGCTGCGCTCCACTCACTGGAACGCAGCGCACGATGCTCCATCCTTCTAGATAGTTCTGGCTGTTTCTATCGTCCCACGAGGTGTGTGTCTCTGAATACACCACATGACCACACCATGTGACACATATCAAACAGGTGAATGCACCTGCGATGGGTTCCTCTTAGTGGAGCACAACACATGACATCCTCTCCTTAGGGTATTACTACGTATGTACTAGTGCCTCATGTGGTGTGGGGTGTATATTCAAATGGTGAGTTTTAAATGGCAGGATATGCTCCAACCCTAATCTGCACCACATATAGTGGACATAAGTCCCCAGTGCAGAGCTGGTGAACCATATATTAAAATGTACCATATATATATTTATATATATACACACACACACACTGTATATAGTGCGTTGTGGCTATAAATATAAATGCATACAAGATTCATAAAACTTTGCTAATGAATAAAAGCAAGGTAATGGAACTAGAGGGTTATATAAAAGGGGTGTTATAAACGACTCCTGTATTGGAGTAAAATACTAAGGGCCATATTCAATTTGGAGCAAAATGTCCATTATCGGTGATAATTTATCACCGATGACGTCATTTTCACTTATCCCCATATTCTTCAAAGACTTTTCGCAGGTGCGCAAAGTCTTTGTAAAAAAACAGGGCTAAGTTTTCACCACTGCATAGGTGGTGAAAAAAAGTGCAGAATTGCTGTTTTGGGGTGCAGAATAAAAAAAAAGTACCCTGCGGCCTTTGGAATGTCCCCTTAATGTAATCTGTGTTAAAAAAATGTTTACAAAGTTCGATAGGACACCCTAAAAACAGTGGTTTCATTTTGGGGGGCGAAAAAAAAAAAAGTTGGGGACAAACTTAAAAACTTGCGAAATTGACTCAGGGGGGGGGGATCCCCAAGTTTGCAGCAGGTGTTTTCTAGAATGCGGGTGGTTGCGGCAGGTGGATTTTTAAGAATTTTTTAAAAATCACTTTAGGGACTTAAAAATATGCTTGCACCCATTTTCATGTACCCCAAATTTGACGGGACTAGTTGTTTTTCCAAAAAAATAAAGCTAAAAGCTATTCTTCACCACTACTTCAAAGATGCATTAATGCACCTGCTGCGGCTGTTTAAAAACCCCAATTACCTTTAGCAGGCCAATTCGGGGGTACCCATAGTGATCCCCCATGTCAGGACATCTTTTGGGGGGTGACAGGCTGACTTCCCCAAAAGTGACAGGACTTTGATACTTACCTTTCCGCCGGGTCCCGTTTTCGCCGATTCACAATTGAATACGGGGATAAGCGGGCACGCACCTGATACTTTATCCCCTGCAAAAACGTTGATGATGGCAAAAAGTCCGACCTCCGACTTTTCGCTTCAAATTGAATACGGGCCTATATGTCAGTTTTAGCCAGAGGATTTTAAAATTCATAAAAACCCTTCCTAAAAACCACTTCAGTTCAAAATCAACGTTGAGTCCATGTGGCGCCAATGTTTTAGCTTCATATATGAATCTCATTTCTGCATTCTCCAGAAATGTTTCCACCCCTTTTGTCCGCCAGTTGCCCTCTACTTTCTTGATTCCCATGATATATTTGATGTCATTAACAGAATTTTGGTGTTTTTCCTGAAAGTGTTTTGAGAGGGCATGATTAGTAACACCCCTACTAATGTTGCCCAGGTGATCTGCTGACCTTTCCCTGAGTTTCCTTGAGGTTTTACCAATGTACTGTAACCCACAGGTACAGTCAATCATATAAATACAGTTACTGCTATTGCAGGTCATGAACTCCTGTATTTTGAACGTTTTTTGGTTGGACCTAGACTCAAATGTTTCTAGTTTTGTGGCTTCTTTGTGTGTATAGTACAAACCAAACATGAGCCGCACCTATGGAAGCCCAGTGTCTTTATTCTTCCCGTTCTTATCTCTGGTATTACACTTTTAACTAATCTATTATTTATATTTGGTGCTCTTCTATAGGTAAATAGCTGTTTCTGGGGTATAATTACCTTAAGTATTGGGTCTTGTTGGAGAAAGAACCAGTATTTCTTAATATGTTCGATCTTTTTGTATTGATTATTGATCGAACATATTATTAAGAAAAACTGGTTCCTTCTCCAACAAGATCCAATACTTAAGGAAATTATACCCAGAAACCTCTATATCTATACGACATTACAGAGTGTCCAACAGTGACAATTGTGGTATAAGAACGCTTAATCGCTAATTAAAGAGGATGAATCTTATTAAGACCTACATAAATATTATACCATCATAACAAAGTGGGGTGAACACGAGATAATTAAAATTATAAAGAGCTCTCTGTTATTAAAACACCAATTATAGAGGCTCTAGTGGATTGCTTTGGAATAGAACACAACTGTTCATGATAACTCGTGTATCTGTATGTTAATCAGAGATGTTCGTCTAGGTTAATTTACTCAGAGAGATACTTGTAGCTATTCACTTGGAAATGTAAATAGTAATTGAATTGAATAACTAATAGGAGAACAAACACTACCACTAATTCAGGGCTTGAGGTACTGTTATGGAGTGAAATAGATTGTTCTAGAGATAGACATTTTCCAAACAGACCTGTGACTACTGAAACATTTATTCCGCCAATAATTTCAAACCACATATGACTGGACACTATTGTGCATTTTAAATCACTTTATATTATTTGTTACACTTTAATAATTCTGTCTTTTATTTCAGCTGTTTCAATACCACTCATGTGGTTATTATTAGAATAATAAAAGTTAAGTTTTAACTAGGAATTATTGTGCGACTGCTGTGCACTCGTACGGGACAACTTTCTCTTTTTGTGTTTTGTTGATTATCATTCCCCAATCCTTTGAAGTTTTGATACTAAACATTTCAAATATGTTCGAGCTTAAATCGCCAATTATATACTGCAGCCAACTCCAGTTGACTGAAAAAAAAAAAAAGTAAAAGTACTTTAAATATAGAGGGACAATTGCTATGGACTGTCTGCTCTCAGCCAATCAGTGATCCCCCATTCAATCCCATCTCAGTGACCGCGAGTGACCTGTCATTGCTTGCTAGCACCGTACACAATATCTATAATGCATGTTCGGTTGTAATTTTTTTATTTTCCCAAGACCTATGGATTCCTATGGTCCTATATGGACCAAAATGGAGCACATCCAAGGATGTGGTAAGTATGGAGGGTTTTTTTTATACGTTCATTTTTAAATTATATATTAAAAGTCTGTGTGTGTGTGTCTTGTGTTTATTTTCTTAATCTGTTTACAGGTGGACTACAGGTGCCAGCAAGACCTTAATGACCAGGCATGCTGGCAATTGTAGTTCCTCGGGAGGGGGGACCCCATTTTATTTGTGGGGTCCCCACTTATAAAGGAATTCCAACCCTGGGCTGGTTTGAGGCTGGTTAATGCGATGGCAGGAGGAACACACTGTTGGAAATAATTAGCATGCCGGTGTTGATATTGCAGTTATGTAGGCACACACCAGTAGATGACTCAAACTATGAAAAGCCCAGTTACATACCCAGTGGTGTTGGTTTAATGTATAGTAGGTACAGCTGTACTCACTGTTACATGTACACTGGTAATGGAACAGAGCTTGAGTGGAGCGGAGTACTATAAAGGTCACCAGCCTGTGAGTGTATGCTGCAAACGGATAGGGATGCAGGGACAGCTTTAAATGCAGGTATTAACTAGGTTCTCTTTAGGAGTAAGTAGGAGATTTCTGTCTCTCACAATGGCCTTTGTTTATTTACATAATTTTTACTAAAATAAAGTGAGAAAGGTGATTTCAAACCCTTTTCACATAAATTTTTTATTTACTCCAACCCCTAATTGTCACATATTTTTAGTAAGCAGATCGCAATTCCCATAATTGTAATGGGAATAGTTACTAAACATAAATTGTGAAAAAATACTGGGGGAAGCCCTGTGATAATAATGCCACATGGAGATGGTGTTATCCAGGGTTTCCCCTTGTTCCCCGACTCCTGCTCTGCTCTAACAGGCAGAGCAGAGACGGGAGCTGACCCAGTGCTCAGCTGTGTTGTCTAAATAGATAGCTGATCACTGCAAAATAAAACTTACCTGCTGCATAGAACAGCTGACCTGCAGGAGCCGCGAGACCAGCTGACTGGAGCCCCAGAAGACATTACTGGAGAACCGGGGGGAGGTTGCAATTGAGGGGGGTGACTGCCGTGGGGTGCTGGCTACAGGGGGTGTAACGGCGGCCAGCGGCACAGACATATACTCATTGTATTGTTTGTGGAAAATACAGTAAAAAAGTATGTGAAGGGGATTCTCAGGGACAGAGCTTTATCGCAAGCTCTGTCCCTGCATGTGGATGTTAGTACATCCATGTGATATTTTGCAATGCAAATTTAGTACGAATATTACACTACAACCCCATTTTAAATGCGTATTGTAGTACATAGAGCCTCATGTCACTCTACATAGTAAAAACAAGACTGCCCCTGCACATGCTCAGTAGTGACCACAGTGGCCATCTTGGGATAGGGCATGAAACCTCCCTGAAGGGACAGGAAGTAGAGCACTCCTCTCTCAATGCCCATGCTGTGTGTCCCCCTGCTATGGCATTATCCCCATGGCTGGTTCAGTCTTGTGCTAGTAACTGGAAAATAGGGGCAACTCTATGTTGTTTTTCCACCTATTTCCAATACCAGCCCAGGCTGAGAGGTCTGAGGCTGGTTATTGATTGGGAAGGGCACACATTTTTATTTCTTTTCATTTCAACTCTTTATAACCATTGTAAACCTAACAAAGCCTGCACAGATCATAGTGTTCTGTGCTTTGCTTTCATTCGGGGTATTTTACTGAGGTTTTTAAACATCTAATTGCCATCAGTTTGGAATGGAAAGCTCAAAACCTATGGACTTTAAAGCGGCAAAATATGTCTGACATCGACGTCCTATTTCAATTGAAGCTGAAACGCAAGGAATGAGAGTAATTTCTTACACAGCTAAACACTGTCAACAATTGTTGACCTTTAGAGATATCAGGTGTATCATGGAGTTCAATATGATCATATATAGCAGCTCCAACTGGGATTTGCAATAAGTGTTTTATATTACTACATCATTCGTATGGCAGGACTGTTACCTGAAAGCGGGTTTTGGTAGGGAAATCAAGGCTGATATGGGGGCATGGTCAGACCACTTTATAGGGCTAATCTGTAGGTGAATTGTCGCATATGCTGTATGAGGGTGTGGGTAAAATGAATAATCACATTCCGTAGGGTTTAATAATCTCCAGGTATTGGCCAGTTGGTGCCCATGAAAGGTGCGCCTTACCTTGCGGTATACTCTGTTAGTATGATGTGGGGTGTTGTTCCATGCATCAACTTATCGGTCCAATTAAGGTCACCTTCAAAAATGGTAACACCTAGCAAGGGCTCGGCTTTACCCAGCAGCTGGTGGAAGAAAGTAGGCTCACCCTGGCTAGGTGTATACATGTTAATGAGTGTAAATGGTTGGTTATAAATTTTACATTTCACGAAAATATATAATATATAATAATGATTATGTAAGAAAGAGAGAAGAGATGATTGTATAGATGGGAAATGGGAGGATGGTGAAGGGATCAGGAGGGAAGAAAGACAACCAAGCACAAATATATAACTGTAGTGACTTCGCAACTCGGGACACCTTCTCATAGGGAAGGAGTGGGTGGCAGGAGCCAACGCCATCTGAAGTTGGCGAATGCTCCCGTGGTCAGTTCCAAAAATATTGTATTTTCGGAGCTTGATGAATTCTGTCCATAAACTAGTGTATGGGGATAACAGGCTATTCTGGGAGACAAAAGTAAGGAGATATCTGTGATACTAGTGTATGGGGACAGCGTGCCATTCCGGGAGAGGAAGGTAAGTAGGAGATATCTGTGATACTAGTGTATTGGGACAGTGGGCCATTCCAGGAGAGAAAGGTAAGTAGGAGATATCTGTGATACTAGTGTATAGGGACAATGAGCCATCCCGGGAGAGAAAGGTAAGCAGGAGATATCTGTGATACTAGTGTATGGGGACAGTGGGCAATTCCAGGAGAGGAAGGTAAGTAGGAGATATCTGTGATAACAAGAGATATGGTAAGAACTTACCTTTGTTATATCTCTGTTTCTACGAAGTCCATAGGGTCCACAGGGTTGACCTTGGGGTATAGCTGGATCTGGATTCACGGGCACCACATAGTTAAAGCTTTTGCTGCTCCCAGGATGCACTTGGGTCCATCCTCCTCTATACCCCGCCCCCGTGCCACAGGCACCTCAGTTGGTAAGTAGCCAAGGCCGGAGGAGGAGACTAAACAGAGAAAAGGAAGACTGGAACACACAAGAAACCATACTCACAGAAATGAGAGACAGAAAACCGGTGACCAGCAACACAGCCCATATGAAGCCAGGTGCGTCAGGGCGGGCGCCCTGTGGACCCTATGGACTTCGAAGAAACAGATAACAAAGGTAAGTTCTTACCATATCTCTTGTTTTCTACTTCAGGGTCCATAGGGGGTCCACAGGGTTGACCTTAGGGATGTCACAAAGCAGTTCAACTAAGGGTGGGGATGCTCCTGTGCAGAAAGGAGAACCCGGCGCCCGAAGGATGCATCCTGAGAGGCAAAGGTGTCAAACGCATAGAACCTCAAAAACGTCTGAATGGAAGACCAGGTGGCCGCCTTACATAGCTGAACAGCCACGTCTAGCAGCCCAAGAGGGACCCACAGAACGATTGGAATGAGCCTTAACAGAGGCTGGCAAAGGTAAACCCTCCTGTGCATAAGCCTCACAAATAACAGAACAAAGCCAACGGGCTAACGTTTGTTTGTTGGCAGGCCAACCCCTCCTGTGAAAACCAAAGAGGACAAACAATGAATCAGACTTCCTAACAGAAGCAGTCCAGTCCACATAGATTCTAAGCGCACGGACTACGTCCAAGGAAGCCTCACCAGCTAAGAGATCAGGTGACTGAAAAGCTGGCACAACAAGTTCCTGATTGATGTGGAACTTCAAAACTACTTTAGGTAAAAACTCAGGGCGAGTGCGAAGCACCGCTCTATCCTGGTGAAAATCAGAAAAGGGGGATGACAGGAAAGCGCCCACAACTCTGACACCCTCCTGGCAGAAGCAATTGCCAGGAGAAAAACGGTCTTAAACATTAACCACCTGAGTTCCACCGACTCAAGAGGCTCAAAAGGAGGACCCTGCAGGACCCGAAGAACCACCGCCAAGTCCCAAGGAGCCACAGGAGGCACGAAGGGAGGCTGGATTCGGAGAACACCTTGGAAAAAAGTGTGAACATCTGGCAGTGTAGCGATCCTTCGCTGGAAAAACACGGGCAGTGCGGACACATGCACCTTCAGGAAGGCAAGGCGTAAGCCTAGGTTCAAACCTGATTGAAGATCCTAGAAACTCGGACACCTGAGGATCAAAGTTTCTGGACTCACCCCACTGAAAGTGCGCCACACCCTGTGGTAAATCCGTGCGAAAGCAGGCTTGCGTGCCACGAGCATGGTACTAATAACCAAACCCGAGAAGCTCCGAGACCTTAAGACGGCTGTCTCAAGAGCCACGCCATCAAAGACAGCCGACCCAGATCCGGGTAAAGGCAGGGCCCTTGAGACAATAGGTCCTGACACTGAGGAAGAAGGTACGGAGCGTCGATGGAGAGGACCCTCAGATTGGAGTACCAAGGACGTCTGGGCCACGCTGGAGCCACCAGCACGAGCGTGCCGCCATCCTGCTTGAATTTCCGCAGGACCCGAGGTAGCAGGGATATCGGAGGAAACAGATACACCAGGTGAAACATCCATTTCACTGACAGCACATCTACCAGACATGCGCCTGCGTCTCTTGTCCTTGACCCGTAAATGGGCAACTTGTGATTGTGACAGGAGGCCATCAAGTCCAGCTCCGGTAGCCCCCATATGTCTACGAGTAGATGAAATACCTCTGGGTGAAGCGACCATTCCCCAGGATGCACGTCGTGACGGCTGAGGAAGTCCGCCTCCCAATTGAGGACTCCGGGGATGAAGACCGACGAGATTTCTGGAATGTGGCACTCCGCCCAAGCAAGGATGCGAGACACCTCCGACATCGCAGCCCGACTGTGAGTTCCTCCCTGGTGGTTGATGTACGCCACTGTGGTGGCGTTGTCGGACTGAACTTGAACCGCCCTTCGTTGAAGAGCGGTACCGGATGACTGCAGGGCCCTGTACACCGCCCGCAGTTCCAGGATGTTGATGGGGAGAAGTGCTTCTTCCACAGTCCAATGTCCCTGAAGTGACGAGCCTGTCACTGCCCCCCAACCCCAGAGACTGGCATCTGTTCTGAGCAGGACCCAGTCCAGGATCCAAAAGGGGCGCCCCTCGACCAGATGGGCTGTCTGAAGCCACCAAGCCAAAGACTGCCGAACCTCCGGGGACAACACCAGCATCTGAGAGCGGATCCGGTGAGGTAACCCGTTCCATTCTGATAGAATCAGCCCCTGCTGGGGCCGTGAATGGAACTGGGCAAATTCCACCATGTCGAATGCCAACACCATGGACCCCAGAACTCTCATTTCCTGAATGGACCAACAGGTGGTAACTGCTCAGGCAACTGTGTATCCGCAGCTGTAGGGAGGAGACCTTTTCCGGAGTCAGGAAGATCCTTTACTGACGAGAATCTAGCAGGGCTCCCAAATGAACCATCCGCTGTGATGGAATCAGGGAGGACTTTCTCCAATTTATCAACCACCCGTGCGCTTGCAGACAAGCGATCGTCAGGTGGAGATGTTGAAGCAGTACCTATGGAGAGCTCGCCAGCAAAAGGAGGTCGTCTAGATGCAGCAGCAGCCGTACATTCTGGCTTTTTTGGTAAAAATGTATTCACTAACAACCATGTTGCCAACATGGTTGTTAATTGTAAAAAGCATTTCATAACAGAATCACAAAGAAAAAATGGCCTCAGGTGTTTTTTACAGTAAATATCTTGCTTAGTCAGACATAAACAACAAAAGGTAAACTCCAACATAATATTTCATTTTTTTATGAAAAATAACACAAATTTCAACAAAATTAGCTAAACATGTGGTTGTATATCCGGATAAATTATGTTAGTTGTCCAAAAACAGTACAGGGTATTGCCAATGGGTTCCATTTGTTTTTCAGTTTAGGAAAGTGTTATTTTTGCTTGAAAAAAAAAAATTAGTTTCACCTTAAAATACATTTGCTCTAAGTGTAAAATACAAACTTAACTTAAAAATTAATACCTAAAAAATCTGGAAACCACAGAATCGCGTCTGGCCCCCCCTGACAGCATCACAACACCTTCCTCCGGGGGGCCATCCTCTGGCAAGGCATCCTCTGGCTGCATGGGTACTCGACTCCTAATTGCGATGTTGTGTAAAATCCCACACAGGACCACAATGCGAGAAACCATATCCGGCGAGTACATGAGTGCACCACCAGAGTGATGGAGACACCGGCCCTTTAAAAGGCCGATACAGCGCTCCACCACCTGCCTGGTGGCAGTAAACGCGGCATTATATTGAGTTTGTGGCCCTGGTGTGGGATTCAAATAAGGAGTCAGCAGCCAGGGCGTGCAAGGATACCCACTGTCACCTGTTGGAAATGGGACACCATAATTTCTCCAAATTTTTAAGGAAACCATGTTTACACTATTACTATAGCTACATACTGGATTTATACTTACCAAGAAGTGATGCGTCACCAGCTTGCAGTGTGGTTAATTTTGGCCAAATCCCTGAATGCTGGATCACGTACGCATCATGGCTGCAGCCCGGAAATTTGGCATTCAGGGAGAGGATCTGGAAGGCGTCACATAGCACCATTACATTTAGCGAATGGAAATGTTTTCGGTTCCTATAGATTTGTTCCCTGCATGCAGGGGACTGAAGTGCTATGCGAGTGCCATCCACTACCCCATACGTGTGGAAAGCCTGCAATCTCAAAAAACTTCTGCTTTACCACATCAAGGGCTTCCGTATCCAAAGGCATACTAATAAAATGTGCTATATGATTGAAGAATGCATCTAGCACACGCCTCAGGATCCGTGAAAATGAGGGCTGGGAGAGGCCACCCACCAGCCCCACAGTGGTTTGGAAGGACCCTGAGGCGCAGAAATGTAACACCGCCAACAACTGTGTAAGTGGTGTGATTGCTGTAGGAATGTTAATCTGACTTTCTAGATCATTCTTTATTATTGAAAGAGTGTCTACGATAATATTTGGAGGCAGGCGATAAGTGGTTAAAACCACATCATCAGGCATTCCAAAAAAGGTGGCACGTGTTCTATATATTTGGCCCTTGCATGCCTCCTATGCCTACGCCCAGGAGGAGGCTGAGGAAGGTTGGTGGGGGGCAACATGGCCACTATTAGCTGGCCAACATCACTCTGTAAAGTTTGAATTTAAAAAAATTAGTTGTGGTGAGAATGTTTTTTCAAAATTAAAAAAAAAATACTAGCTTAGTAATAATGGTGCATATTCTTACAGGGTCAGCCTGTGCCATCTTCTGGAACTCCTACAGGTGTTGTTTGTGTTCCAAATATTTTTATTTTTTGGAAAAGTAAAAAAAAGAATAAGTCATACCCAAGTATATTACTACTATTATTGGTAAAACAATCCTTAACTTTGAAATTGTGCAATATAAATAAATGACAAATCACTGTTTAATTTTTAAAAAAATCAGCCTAAAACATTTGTAAAATCGAAAAAATCAGCATAAAACCCTTTAAATTTAAATACGACAAACTTTTAGGATTAAAGAAATAGACACTTACCTGGATCCAGTACAAACTGGCCTGTTAAACACCTAAACAAAAATATAAAACATGACTATAATTGTTGAAATAATGTTCGTTTGTTTTTTTTAATAAAAAAAAAAATGAAATATGCTTGCAGTAGGCTGAAACACTTACTGGAGTCTGCAAACAACGTTGTTATTTTCCACAACAAAATACACGGACACCAAAGTACATGAAGTAACCGTTTTTTGTTTTTTAAAAAAAATAAAAAATAAAAAAAAACACACACCCCAAAAAAAACACACACCAAAACCCCCCCCAAAAAAACACACCAAAATTAAAAGAAAAAACACTCAAAAAACACACACAAGCACCACTCAAAAAACACACACAGGCACCACTCAAAAAACACACACAAGCACCACTCAATAAACACACACAAGCACCACTCAATAAACACACAAAAGCACCACTCAAAAAACACACACAAGCACCACTCAAACAACTCCAAACACTGTAAACACTACCAATCCATTCGAGCCGCAAAAATCACTCCAACTAAAACCCACAAGTAAGGGACCATTTGGCTTTGCCTTAAATAAGGGCACAAATAACACATTGATTGAATAATGCAGGCAAGGTGTGCATTGTACGTAGGCAAATAGGGATGCACGGGTAACCAATCCAGAGATGCGATCCCATCTCGCCCAACCCACGCAGTGATTGAATAATGCAGGCAAAGTGTGCATTGTACGTAGGCAAATAGGGATGCACAGGTAACCAATCCAGAGATGCGATCACATCTATGAAATAGTCTTCACAAGAACTAGTCTTCATGCTCTCTCACAACTTTTTAAAATGGCAAGCGAGGAGCATGGTGGGCAGAGGCCAAATGAGGCAGGTAAGTTTGAAACACATTTTTAAAAATTGTCAATGACAGTTCATATGTTCCAAAAATGCTATATTTGGAAATAAATAACAACAACTTATTGTAGGTGCTGTGAATCCAGTACCACCACGAGAGGAGGCGGGCCCAGCAGGCCAAAGCCCAGAAATCCTCCGTTTTCGAGGCTAGAGCTTGAGACATTGGTGACCATGACAATGGATAACCTTGTACATGCCCCAAGAAATATGGGGGCTGAAGCCAAAGAGAGGATTTGGGAGGAGATATCCAGGGCTGTTAATGCTGTGGGGACAGCCCACAGAACTATGAGTCGTAAATAAAAGGTAAGGAAATGATATTGTGAGTGTACTGAAGTCAAAAGCTAGATATTAATATAATAAACTAACCCTGAAAAAATTACAATTCACATTGTCAGATGGACTGATTTTAAATACCAGCTCAAGAGGAAGCTACGGAGTAGGGTGGACCATGCTGAGGGGACAGGTGGTGGTCCCATCCCTGAGGAGCTGACCTTGATGAGGTTGGAGACGTTAGCTCAGGGATGTGTGACGGAAGAGGAGATAGTCGGCGTGTCCACTATGGACACTGACATGGCCGACTTCAATGCTCCACATGTTCAAGAATGTAAATATTTGTTTCGAAAACGTATAAAGCTAAAACGTGTATGCGCTTAAAAAAAATTAAAAAACTAATTTTTATATTTTTATTTCCAGACTCAGAGGAGGTAGTGCCTGCTCCTGAGGTCAGGTCTGGGTCCAGCACAGATGGAGACTCTGCAGGGGAGGATCCAAGAACTCCATCTGGGGACCCTATGGAGTCTACTCCAGGGCAACCATCGGAACGAGCAGTGCCTCTCCTCACCAGGTTGGTCTCCCAAACTCAGGAGAACAGATGTGTTCTCCTGAGGATGGAGACCACTCTGGTGAGGGTGGCGGTGGCCCTGGAGACCATTGCAGGGGCCATGGATAGTTGGGCAAATAGCCAGGAGCAGGCAAACCCACCTGCCATGATGGAGTGAGACTCCCTTTCTCCCAGGACCACCACCTGTGGCAGCCCAACAGCCACCCCCGCAAGTATGGAGAGCCCTATGTCTAGGCCAGAGAAAATACCATCTACACCTGGCCAGGCCAGCCGGCGTGTTACACGCCAGTCGGCTGTCCATAGCTTACCTCTTCTTCCGAGCCGGTCAAAACGATGCAAGTAGCCCTGGATATCTCCTCCCTCACCTCTTGTCCAGTCCCCATATTTCTTGTCACCAATGTCTCAAGCTCTTTTATAATTTGCCTTTTTTTATTTATTATTTTAATTTGTTTTATTTTTGATTGCTTGTTTTTATTTTGTGCAAATGTTGCCATAACAATTTGAAAAATGATTATGATTTATGGCTAATTACAAAAAATAAACTAAATGTTATTTTCAAAATGTCCAAATTTGACTATATCAATGTACAGTATACATGGTTTAAAAAGTATGGTATCTGAAAAGGCTGCTACGCAAAACACAATGCTACATGTTTTAAAAAAGGACAGAAAGAAATAAGTTAAAAAAACCACAAATAAAGAGTTGTGTAAAGAATTCCCTAATGCACACGCAAGTGAAATCATTTACAAGGTAATTAGCAGTGTTAATTGTTACAATGCACGATTCTTAGCTGCTTGGTTTGTGTGGTTCCAATTAGAAACATCACAAGTAACATCGGATTAACGATTGTACTTTTGTGGCTTACGGACGCTCCTTGCCTACCTTACCCTGGACGATCATCCTTTTCGTACGGTGACGTTGTCATGCTTCCAAAATTCATGGTTGTATGAAGCAGATAATTTATGGACTCCCCTAAAACGCCTGGAAACGCTGAAGCACGCCTCCGTTTGCAGACCACCACCCCGCGTATACACCCACAAATGGACTTTCCTGTCAATCAACTTTTGCAAGCCACTTCCGGTTCGGAAGCCCTACGACCGACAGTATTTTGCATCGGTAGAGCTCGTACGCACATGCGCACAGCTAGCCGTGCGCAGGCGCAGAAAGAAAAGCATCGGATGCGTACGACAGTGCAGCCGCTATGACCGCCTCTGAATGAGGTCCTTAGTCTCCACCTCCTGGGCCGTGGCATCCAAGTCAGTGTGCTCATGTACTTCTCCATCATCTGAAGACACGTCCGTGTCAGTTAACTGCGCAGCCAGTGAAGCCGTAACGGGGCGCTTGGACGCCTTTGGGGGCATGTCACTATGTAACATCGACTGAAAAGCCGAAGACGAAGCCGCCAGACTCTGAACAGAGTTGGAGAGTACATCCACCCAGGGTGGAGGAACCGCCTGAGGATATCCCTGAAAGGGCACTATGGACTGCTGCGTCACGGAGGGAGACTGTACGTACACAGGCAACCCCGAATAAGGACCCACAGTCTGAGACCCAGGAGGAGACTGCAATAACTGCGGAATACCCGGGGAATGGGGGATGGTAGGCTGGGGCAACGCCCTAGTAGGGACTGCAGGTGGGACCGCTAAACGGTCCACAATTGACGCCAGCACTTGCGAAAACATCGCCCAAGGAGGATCCTGCGCCGTAGGGGGTCTAGAGGGGCCAGGTGCCAGCTGGCACCGCCCGCACAGACCATCCTGTGATAAATCCTCTTTCTCAACCCCTGCAGAACAGTGTCTGAAGGAAAAAAACACAGGAGCCACGGAGAGCTCAATCTCCTCATCAGACATGACACAGTAAATTTGCAATAAATATGTCACCGAGAAGAGGTGAGGCGTATAACACCTGCGCACTCCCAAGTATGCAACACAAACAGCCCACAAAATGGTACCGAGTAGCACACCACTGTATGTGACTAACCTCACAAATACTTAGATTTATGTAAGTGAGGTACAGTACACAGAAAAACACCCTTCCCCCACACACCTGCGGGCCATAGGAGAAGGAAAGGGATAGTTATAAGAGAACAGTCAGCAGAAATTAGCACACAGGCAGCACTAGCAAAAGTCACATACCATGCAGGAAGTTATACTCACTGCACCTTTCGCTACAATCAACTTCCCAGATTCAGTGTCTGGGAGGGCTATAGCGCTGCGAACACCGTCCTTTTGCAAGGGAGAGGTACGCAGGGGGACCAGTCCAAGCACCGCCTGTGAGATCTGCGTTTGCCACTGAGAAGATAGCCGCTGGAGAGCTCTGAGAGGTGGCCTTAGGAGCAGCTCAGCGACGCCAGCACGCATGAGAAAAGGCGCGCTGAGCTGAGGAGCCGCTAAACCAGGGAAGGCTGCCTCCCCTGGCTAGTAATTAACCCCAGGAACGCTGGTTCCCTTCCAGCACTTATACCCTGGTGGTCCAGTAGGTACGTGGGGTACTCCAGAAGAGGGGGAGCCCGTCACCGCTACTAGCGCCGCTGGTCTGTCCCGAGACCGGCGGTGAGAGACTGCATTTTTCCCCCGCGCGCAGCGCATCACTTACCTGTCCCCGTAGAATCCGGCAGCAGTCAGTGGGAGCTCCCGGAGCCCTGCTATTCCCGACTCCGGGGTCCTGCTGCGATCCCCAGATGAGTACTGGCATCGCAGCGCCAGCGGGGCTGGTGGAGCGGCAGCATGGACGTCCAGATGGACAGTCTGATGCTGCCGCTCTGAAGAGTAAAAATAAATAAACATCTTTTAAAAAAATTAAAATAAGCTTAGGGGCTGCTTATGCAGCCCCACTGTGCCAGGGTGCCCAACTCCGGCCGGGCACCAACTAAAACTGAGGTGCCTGTGGCTCGAGGAGGATGGACCCAAGTGCATTCTGGGAGCAGCAAAAGCTTTAACTGCGTGGTCCCCGTGGATCCCGATATACCCCATGGTCAACCCTGTGGACCCCCTATGGACCCTGAAGTAGAAACTAGTGTATGGGGACAGCAGGCTATATCGGGAGAGGAAAGTAAGCAGGGGATATCTGTGATACTTGTGTATGAGGACAGCGGGCCATTCCGGGAGAGAAAGGTAAGTAGGAGATATCTGTGATACTAGTGTATGGGGACAGCGGGCCATTCCGGGAGAGGAAGGTAAGCAGGAGATATCTGTAATACTAGTGTATGGGGACATTGGGCCATTCCGGGAGAGAAAGGTAAGTAGGAGATATCTGTGATACTAGTGTATGGGGACAGCGGACCATTCTGGGAGAGGAAGGTAAGCAGGAGATATCTGTGATACTAGTGTATGGGGACAGCAGACCATTCTGGGAGAGGAAGGTAAGCAGGAGATATCTGTGATACTAGTGTATGGGGACAGCGGACCATTCTGGGAGAGGAAGGTAAGCAGAAGATATCTGTGATACTAGTGTATGGGGACAGCAGACCATTCTGGGAGAGGAAGGTAAGCAGGAGATATGCGATACTAGTGTATGGGGACAGCGGACCATTCTGTGAGAGGAAGGTAAGCAGGAGATATCTGTGATACTAGTGTATGGGGACAGCGGACCATTCTGGGAGAGGAAGGTAAGCAGGAGTTACTGCATCTGTGATATACTGCATTAGCTTTTTGATGAATTCCCAAAAAATGTATTTCTACAAAAGCAGGTGAAAATGTTAATTTTCACCTGCTTTTGTAGAAATTAAGTGATGATGAATAGACCTCTTGGAGAGACAGTATCATAATCTGTCAGCAAAACATGCATAGACATTGCAGTTATTAAAATCCCCACTAGATGGTGCTGGTATTACTCTGGATCCATTATAAGAAAAATTACAGTGAACAGCAGTTTAAATAAGAGATGTGTGCAGACCCCTATCTTTTGGTTTAGGTTGTAAATCATTGTCGTGTTTTGTTTTTGGCAAAACCACTCTCAAGCGTTTTGGTACGGTTTTAGATTTCCTTAAAAATGAATAAAAATAGCTTCAATCATGTAACTTAGACCGGTTTTTGTTCCCATTGTTTTATATACATCACTAACATTCATTTCCAGTCAATTTTGACCACCTAACAGCACCTGAAATCACACAGGATATAGGGGCGGCCGATACTGGGGGCACACGCAATCCAAAACACGCAATATCGTTTTTAGATCAGAGTCTTGAACTTGGCGAGAAGACCAGAGTCGGGTCTCGTTCCTTCTTGGAACCCCAAAGTGATCCGAGGAGCTGGGACTCTGTTTGACTCGGATCCGTAAAGTTCGTATGCGTTTGGTTTTCAGCAAAACCGGACCACTCTAGTTTAAATAATGGTTACATATGGGGTATGTGCCCAGATATCCCGAAAATAGTCTTGTGGACACCTTAAATGTCTCGGTTTTGAGAAGGAGGGTGGCTGGAGAGGAGGCCGCTGTCATAGTGAGGGTGGAAGATGGGAAGAGGTTGCGCTGCAGCCGGGGGAAACTCCTGCAGGGTTAGGTGATGCCGACACATGGTCCCTGGTGGCCGGCCGCATGTTATCATACAGTATTATGAAGTCAACGCTGACCCTAAACCTGACCTGAGCGCTAATCCTAAAATGAACTCTAAAGATAACCCTCAAGCTAACCCCGACTCTAACCTTTATCTCACATCTAATGCTAACCGTAATGCCAATGTCAGCATTTCCACTATGTCAACATTTCATGTTGAAATTTTACAATGTTGACATTCTGGTGTCGGCATAATGTCAACATCCTGATTGTGTACCGTTATTTTGTATGCAGGAGAATCCGATCATTGGGCCTGACTCAGTTATACGCTAATTCTGTCATGTGATAACAAGCAAATGGCGCAGCCGGCGGGATATGTATTATATTGCCGACTGGCGGCTTTGCAAATCCAAGCACAAAGATGCAGCATTGGTCGCAGGTCAGACGGTCATCAGCCTTCCGACTAGGAATTTGGGTACACACCTATGCAATCGTCGGCCTGTTCTCTTAATGTCGAGTGAACGGCCGTTGGATTGTCCGATGAGGGCCATACACGGTGCGATTTCCTACCGTAAAGATGTGTTGTACGATTTCCCTTGAAATTCTCTACAGGAAGTGTACAAACGGTGTACAATTGTAAATACGATACCGATGAGTCGTTTCCGATTGTAAATCGTTAATGAAGTATCGTTTACTGCCAAAAACCTTACGATGAATCTGCTGGAATCTGAAAAGGGGAGGGCTTAGCTAGGAGTATAAAAGGCAGCAGCCACTTTAGATCTGTGTACACTCTGCTCAGTGACTAGTGAGGCTTGGTTTTATACCCTGCTGAACGTTGTACTTTGCTAGTGTGTTCTGCTTTGTTTTAAGGCTTCCCTTTACAAAGTGTGATTATTCTGCTTTCTATCGTCTGATGATGGATTCGTATCGTCATAAGCTTTTGCTAGTCTATGGCTATCTGAGGCTGAAAGGTGAAGGAGCCAAGGAGAGGAGGAGGATGAGGTTTTGCTGAACCAAGGAGTGGCTGCTGAGGAGGGAGACTCGCTCCCATATGCCCCTGCTGATGGAGATTAGGGAGAACAACCCAGACGATTATCACAACTACCTGCGTATGGATGATGCCACCTTCCAGGAGTTGTTGCGTCTGGTGATCCCCTATATCCAGTGGCAGGACACCAGCACAAGGATGGCCATTCTGGCTGAGAAGAGGTTCATTGCGACGCTGAGGTACCTGGCTCATGGGAGGTCGTTTGAAGACCTGAAGTTTGGGACCCTCATTTCCCCCCAGGCGTTATGGCGCATCAACCCGGGGACCTGTGATGCCATTGTGAAAGTCCTGAAGTTCCATTACTTCAAGGTGAGTAAAATCAGAACGCTTTTTTTCCTGTGAAAAATCCTTTTTTTTTTTTTACACTTTTATTTAAATGTAACAACTAACATGGCTGTATTTAACGTTGTAAATGTTGAAACTTATAAGCGTAACCAACTTTTTAGTGATTGACAAAGCCAACATGGTTTGTATGTTATAAAAACTAGTATATCAACCATTTTTTCTTTTGCCCAATAGACAGCTGGCTGCACGGTATGTCAGGTGACGGATTGAACAGGGCAAGAAGCTCCTGGCGTAAGTGCAGATTGAGGCCCCGGCAAACCACAAACTGTCCTTGCGTCATACCATTAGTTACCCTGTCCAATCTCCATCATCCGCACCGCATACCATGCAGCAGGTATTGGGAGAGAAAAAAAACTGTCTGATACATTTTAAACTTTACATTAATATTACAGTAACAAACTGGGGAGACTCCTCGTCCGCGGGCAACACGGCTCGGTATAGAACCTCAGAAGAGGAGGAGGTGGAGGGGTAGGATGTTTCAGGAGTAATGTAAGGGGGGGGGGTGTGGGGTGAGATGGGGTTGGGCCCATTCTTCCTGTGGCCTGGTAGGTTGGTGGTGGGTATGAATGGAATGCTATATACCCATGGACCGTATGGGCCGCAGACGGGAGTAGAGGCTCTTTGGTCACCCTTGATGTGCTTGCCAGCTGTTTTATTTTACCCTGCATAATAATATCATATATGAGCCGTTCAGAATTCTTCCTCCATGACTCGGGCACTGCTCGCCACATGGGATCCCAGGCTGTCATACTGATCGGGTGGTTTAGAGAGGGCTTGTTTAACCTACAGCAAGAGTAGATCAGGGGTGGCCAGGGTTCTTCGTGCTCGCCGTGGAGGCTCAGGCACTTCTGCTCCACTTTCAGGAGGCTGCGATAACTGTGGGCTAGGACTAAACTCCAAGTCAGGCGTAGCAGACTGTAGGAGGAGAGAGAGAAAAGATTAATGTCAATATACTGTAAATTATCATTTTTATTTTTGCTTTATTCTAGTTTCCAACAACGGTGGAGGACTGGAAGAGCATTGGTGATGAATTTGAAAGCCGGTGGAATTTCCCAAATTGGATGGGGGAGCCATCGATGGGAAACACAAACGCATTATCCCGCCTGCCCACAGCGGCTCCTTTTATTTCAATTACAAGTGCTTTCACAGTATTGTGCTGATGGCTAACTATGAATTTATTTATGTTGATGTGGAGAAATATGGCCGTGCTGCCAGGGGCGTTTCTAGACGGACGGGCCCCCTCCTCTCTGGCCGGCAGCTCACTGAGGAGTTATAGACTCTGTACACTAGAGTGCGCCCAGAGTTTATAGAGTATGCGCAGGTCATCGGTAAAATGGCCGCGGCGGCCATTTTCCCTGTACTGCGCATACGATGGGAAAATGGCCGCGGCAGCCATTTTCCAGTCGTTTTTACAGCGCCAGACCCCCGCGCCGACCTGGGACTCCGGAGAGGTAAGTAATACTATGGGTGGAGGGTGTACGGTGCAAGGGCACCCTGCACCCATTATAGATACGCCCCTGCGTGCTGCCCATGGTGGATCATTCAAGCAAACGGAATTTCATGACAGACTCTCTACCAACCATCTAAAATTGCCATCAACAGCGGTTAGGAAGCACCGTCTGAACTATGTGTATGTGGCAGACAAGACATTTGCTCTACATGAGCATTTAATGAAGCCGTATGGACAAAGGTGACTGACCAAAGAGAAACGCATTGTCAATTATCGCCTATCCAGGCCCTGGCGCATAGTTGAAAATGCTTTTGGAATTATGTGCAGTCGATTCCAGATATTCCATATGGCTACAAACCTTCGTGTGGACAAAATAGATTTGTGGTCATAGCCTGTTGTGTTCTGCACAATTTATTGTGAAAAAGAAATTCGATACAACAGCGGACAATGGGGATGACCATCGACGAACTGAAGCAATCACACGAGGGTATCCAAATGCCCTCTGTCGCCACACTCACAGTGAGGGAGACACTAGCGAATGCAAAGACATTCTTTACTTACAAAATCCATAAAGGACGGTGGTTCACTCCCAGGGTTCTCCAAAGACTCCTCCTCGGGTCCACTAATAGACTTCTAAGAGGTTCGCTGGGGCTCTACTTCATGGAGGAACTCCAGAAGATTATATTACCATAGGGTGCTACTGTAGAGGTCATCTGCCCTTGCTCCAGATGCCTGTGCCTCGCTTTCCTTCCTCCTCTCCTTCACATAAACGGTCCTCAGGTTCTGGATCCGCAGTTTCACCCACTTGGCGCATGCCTCATCATGGTATCTGAGGCTGAAGGTCACCAGGTCGTCTATAGCAGCTGCCTTTTTTTTGTTTGTTACTGTAGTTCCTGGTTTTCACGCGCCGAAGGCACTCATGGGACCTATACAGCTCCAGGAACCCTATAATGAAATGGCGCCCTCTTACGCTTGTCATTTCTGCGGAAATAAAAACAAAAACTGCTTTAATATACTGAATGTTTAATATTGGAATAATCTAAAATGTTATGGTTTAACACAGTTTATTTTTTAATCTTTATCACATTTTGTTTTCTTTAATGTTGATACAGTTGAGTTTTTTTAAATTTAAGATGTTTTTAATAAAAATACTCAAAAACATTCAGAAATGTATCAGAGTACATTAATCTGCACTAATGAGGGACCATTATATCGAAGTATTGTGGTGCCAGGGAATAAGCATTGGTAGCATAGTAGTATAAACAATGGTGTGCCAGGGGGATAAACAATGGTGGCACAATGGTATAAAGATTGCAGTGCCAGGGGGCATAAGCATTGGTGGCACAGTAGTATAAACAATGGTGTGCCAGGGGGATAAGCATTGGTGGCACAGTGGTATAAACAATGGTGTGCCAGGGGAATAATCATTGGAGGCACAGTGGCATAAACAATGGACAATGGTGTGCCAGGTGGATAAACATTGGTGGCACAGTGGTATAAACGATGGTGTGCCAGGGGAATAATCATTGGTGGCACAGTGGTATAAACAATGGTGTGCCAGGGGGATAAACATTGGCGGCACAGTGGTATAAACAATGGTGTGCCAGGGGGATAAGTATTGGCGGCACAGTGGTATAAACAATGGTGTGCCAGGGGGATAAGCATTGGTGGCACAGTGGTATAAACAATGATGTGCCAGGCGAATAAGCATTGGTGGCACAGTGATATAAACAATGGTGTGCCAGGGGGATACACATTGGTGGCACAGTGGTATAAACAATGATGTGCCAGGCAAATAAGCATTGGTGGCACAGTTATATAAACAATGGTGTGCCAGGGGGATAAACATTGGTAGCACAGTGGAATAAACAATGGTGTGCCAGGGGGATAAACATTGTTGGCACTGTGGTATAAATAATGGTGTGCCAAGGGAAGGGGATAAGTATTGGTGGCACAGTGGTATAAACAATGGTGTGCCAGGGGGATAAACATTGGTGGCACAGTGGTATAAACGATGGTGTGCCAGGCAAATAAGCATTGGTGGCACAGTGATATAAACAATGGTGTGCCATGGGGATAAACATTGATAGCACAGTGGTATAAACAGTGGTGTGCCAGGGGAATAAGTATTGGTGGCACAGTGGTATAAACAATGGTGTACCAGGGGGATAAACATTGGTGGCACAGTGGTATAAACAATGGTGTGCCAGGGGGATAAGCATTGGTGGTACAGTGGTATAATACATGATTTTGGTACTTACCGATAAATCCCTTTCTCCGATGCCATAGGGGACACTGGAGAGCATAGACAGTGGGGTATAGACGGTGCTGAGAGAGAGCTGGCACTTCAAATTTTAAGAAGTGTGACTAGCTCCTCCCCTCTATTCCCCCCCCCAAGCCTCAGTCTTAGATAGCTGTGCCCGAGGGGAGCTGAGAAAAAACAAACAGAAGAGGAGGAGGCGAAGCAATCACACAGAACATAGGAAAAGTTTGAATAGCAGAAAAACCACCAGAGACAACCAGTGTCCAATAGACAACAGAAAAAGACCCCAACAGCGCAGGGTGGGCGTCCAGTGTCCCCTATGGAATCGGAGAAAGGGATTTATCGGTAAGTACCAAAATCCTGTTTTTTCCTTCATCCACTAGGGGACACTGGAGAGCATAGACAGTGGGGACGTCCCAGAGCTCCCATTACGGGCGGGAAAGCGCTGAGAACCCTGCAAAACAGACCAGCCATACTGCAGTGCAGAGGCTGTAAACCTGTGAAAACTATCAAAAAGAACACAGGAATATCAGCCAGACCAAGAAGCCGCTTGGTAAAGTAACTTCAAGGAAAAAACTCTGAACAGGTGCCCATGAGGAACCTACAGAGTGAGTGGCGTTGTCATAGAAAAAACAGAGGCTCCCTAGAAGAAGCCATAGAAACACAACTGGATGTCTAGATCCGCCCTGACTAATGTACGCCACTGTCGTGGCATTGTCCAACTGTGCCCTGACTGCATGGCTCTGCAACCAGCGATCTGCTGTCTGAATAGCGTAGAAAACTACCTGCAATTCCAATATGTTTATCAGTAGACCCGCTTCCAGTGGTACCCAGCGGTCTCGGAAGAGCTGTTCCTGAAAAACACCATTTCACCTCCTCTCAGACTCATGTCTGTGGTAAGAAGAATCCCATCCGCCACTCCTACTCTTAGTGTGGTTAGAACTTCTCCCAGAGGTATAGGCCACGGATCGTCGATCAACATAGGCTGAAGGATGAAATACCAAGATCTGCAAGGGAAATCCAGTGTTACCAAGAGAACCTTGGACTGCTCCCTAGTGTAGAAATCGAGGGAGGAAATAGAGGAAACAGATAGACAAATCTTTAACAGTCACGGTGTTGACAATGCCTCCACTGTCACTACCTCTGGGTCTCTTGTCATTGAGCAGAAGATAAAGTAATTTGATGATTTTGTCTGGATATCATGAGGTCAACCTAGGGAAGACCCCCATTGGTGAAAAATAAAAGACCTGCTGGTGTAGTGTCCATTCCCCTGGATCCATGTCCTATCGGCTGAGGAATTTGGTTTCTCAATTTTCTACAACTGTGATAATGATTGACAAGATAGTCATTGCAAGCCTTTCTGTCCAGATTAGAATGCGTCTTACTTCTTTAAAATCTCCGGATGTCTAGATCCGCCCTGACTAATGTACGCCACTGTCGTGGCATTGTCCAACTGGGCCCTGACTGCATGGCTCCGCAACCAGCGATCTGCTGTCTGAATAGCGTAGCAAACTACCTGCAATTCCGATATGTTTATCAGTAGACCCGCTTCCAGTGGTACCCAGCGGTCTCGGAAGAGCTGTTACTGAAAAACACCATTTCACCTCCTCTCAGACTCATGTCTGTGGTAAGAAGAATCCCATCCGCCACTCCTATTCTCTTACCCTCCAGTAGGAATATCGAATTCATCCACTAGAAGAGGGTATCTGAGTTGAGGGACTTAACTTTACCCGATGGTGAAGGAAAAGATATGATCCTGTTCACTGAGAGAGAAGGACTAGCTGAAAAAATCCTGGTGAGAAATCAATATAAGGAAAAAAACTCTAATGCCTTGACCATCTTCTCCAGGAGTAGATTGCAAACATGCAGCAATACCAGATGATGTCAAAAGACCGTCCTCACCATGTCCTGGATGGAAATTTCTTGATGAAGGAACACTCTGGCATCAGGTGTCCATTTGCGTCATTGCAGATGAGACCTGGAAAAATACAGAAACCACCCATGACAATAAGGGTCTCATTCAGAGCCGCTCGTAATTGGCCGTTCGCTCGTTCCGAGCGATGTTCGCACATCTGCGCATGCGTACGGTTTGTAATACGCATGCGCGAACCAGTCAGTGCGGCCGAAAAATGTTTGTTCGTTACATAGCGAATGCCTGCTATTTTGAGTGACAGAGGGAGGCGTATGTGGGTGGTAACAGGGGAAGGTGCTTGAAAATGGGGAGTGGAGATCAGAACGCAGGTGTGCTTAAAGGTCAAAACGGGCGTTTTATGGGAGTGCATAATTAAAAAAGCGTCATTGACCACGTCACTTGGTTGTTTTATAGTAAGAACTGCTCGCAAGATAGCGGTAGGAAAAACCAGCCACAAGAATAGCGAGCAGTTCATACGCTGTTCGATGTACTCGATTAATCTATTAAATAGACGACATGACGTATGATGCGAGCGGCCAGGGGGCGTTTTTTTCAAAATTACGACCGCAAGTTTTGTTCGCTCGTTCAGACATAGAGGCGTAAACAGACCGCAAAGAGCGAACGGTTCATTTGAATAGCCACCCCCTTTTCCTAAACGAGCGAGCGCAAATAGCGTCCGGCTCTGAATCAGGGCCTAAGTCGTGTAACATTGTGCAGTAATTAGACTCTGTAAAGGGCCTTCAGCAAAAGATGGTCTACAATAGTGATCCAGTTTCTGAAGAGTCGTTATGTCTGTGGAAATGAGAGTTCCGAAAAACAAATCTCATAACCGCCTGGTGAGGCGGCCGAACTGGAGATAAAAATAGTCTTTGATATCCATAGATATCGAGATTCGCCATTCTCTGGTCCCTATGTGAAATCTGAAGGGACTCTATGGTGAACTTCAACATCCTTAGGACTAAAATGAGATTCTACAAGTTCAGAGTAGGTTGACCCATCTAGGAACCTGGACCATCACTCTAGCGCAGTGGCTCTCAAACTCGGTCCCCAGGGCCCCACACAGGCCATGCCCTGCAGGCCTCCTGACAGGTGTATTCATCACTCACTGACACATTTTAAAACATCCACTGATGGAGCTAATTATCTCACCTGTAATGCTGTGAGGAGACCCGGAAAACATGCACCGAGCGGGGTCCCGAGAACCGAAAACCCGCGACCCAGTGGACAGAAGCTAGTGTGTAGTTTGCTGTAAAACTATACTTCTGTCGTTGGAAACTGGCAAACCTGTGTAAACAGGTAGAGTAGTAGACTAAAGAGTTAAGCTTGAATCCTCGAGTGAAGAAATCCCGGACCCAATCGTCCGTACAATATTCCGTTCATACTACTCTGAAGTCCTGAAAACTCTCTTCCCCTCTGGGAACCTTATTAGGCCTCTACACCAACCTCCGGAACCACAGGGAGTTAATGGACCTGTGAACAACCCGGAGCACTAAAGGACTGAAACGAAGATTCTGCATAAGAACTTCTAGGGGGAGGTAGATGAATATAAGAGGATCTACCCCCACCCATGTCCTTCATTTAGATTACAATAACAGAACGCAGTATCACACTTGCAGCTGTACAAATGGATTTGAGCATACTTCAATCTCCTGTACGATGTCTTTAAAAGACGTCTTAAACAGCTGCTAAAGTGTATATGCATGAAAAAGATAAAAACCACCAGAACAGCTGAAAGTTATTTATCCGGATGTTCCCTAGTTGACAACAGAACCTAATCCAGCTTTATTGAAAATGGAGATGCAATAGCATGTCTGTTATTTCTTGACAAAGAAAACTGTGAGGAAGGTCTATAGTTTCATGTATCTGCTATACCTGGCGGACTGCAGAAAGTATTCTCAGAATCCCATACTGAGATTCGGCTCCTCTATATATAAGGCCATGTAATTACCCCCCAACCACCACGGTCTGACTCTGACCAGTGGTACGGGAAAGGGCTCTGCTCGTTGCATATTATGCTCACTGCATAACGGCAGTTTAATTAGTACTTATCCCGTGCAACCTGCAGCATCTAAGACGGCGAATCCGACATCGTTGAAGTTCATTTGCAAAGTTTGTACAGGGAGAACACACAAACTCCACCCAGCCAGAGCCGCAGCGGGTTATCGAACCCCAGAGCTACGACATGCACAATAGGGAGTTTGTAATGCAAAATTTTGCAGGTATGTAGAGACCTTAGATCCTCATGACACATACAGACCCCATACACACAACAGTAATGAAACAGTGTAATGAAAGAGGTCAACAGAAGAAACTGGTATACAGACAAACAGGAGAGAACCACACCTGCCCTTATAGCGCTCCTAGCAGTGCCAGAAAACACTAGGCATAGAAGGTAGTATTGCAATACGTAAATGCTCTCCTGACCATCTAAACCCCACTGTGTACTTACAGTTACGTTTAGGCTACCATTCTCATTGCAGAAGCATTTTCTATCTACAACAGGCAGAGTCCCTCCATGTAATGGCCGCCAGCACCTTCCAGAGAAGCGCTGCGGCCGCTGGGAGGAACAACAGGGGCACCGGAGCAAAGTTCCGCCTCCTAATCAGTTATTGGTCTCTGCGCTGGCTGTCTTACAATGCTGCAGCGCGCACGGTGACGTCACCTGTCTGAAAGAGAGGCCACGAGTAAGTGGCTGGCTCTGCCGCCGCTCCCAGTGAGGGAGCGGTAACAGCGGGGTTTACCCGCTCCGTTAGACATTATGTTAGACAGTAATTTACTGCATCACACTGTGTGCTCAACCTGTTGAGCCACAGCTCTGCAGAGAGGAGCGCGCGAACGGCCGTGACGTCACCGGGCGCTATGAAAGAGCTGCCACTAGTAAGTGGCTGGCTCTGCCTCCGCTCCCTGCGTGGGAGCGGTACCTGCGGAGTCACACTCCCCGCGCTGCCCGACAGTAATTTGTTGCTTTAAAATGTGTACTCAACCTGTTGAGCCACAGCTAATGCAGAGTGGTGTTCTGCCTCTGTGCAGCGCGCGCAATGAACGGCAGGGATGCCGGGCGCTATGAAAATGCTGCCAGTAGGAAGTGGCTGTTCTGCTTCCGCTCCCTGCGAGGGAGCGCTATCTGCGGGGTTTATACTCCCCGTTCTGTTGATCAGAGGCCGAGTCGGACCGCACGTGTGCTTGTTTAAGGCTGTGTGCTCATAGTGTTGAGCTACAGGTACGTTATACCGCCTGTTATAATAACCTGGCTACCCCGCTACTCTGGGTGGTAGGATATACTCACAGGAGCTGAGGTGCTGCCGGCGGCGGTAGTGACTGATGGGGGCCGTATGTGCGCTGCACTCAGCTGCATTTGGAACTTCCCTGTAATGGAGATGTGGTCTCAGCAGTCGGGGACCCCAGGCGAAGTGCATGCACTTGCGAGAGGGTCCCCCCGGCAGCTCCATCGTCGCAGACAGGCAGTGCATAAGCATTGGTGGCACAGTGGTATAAACAATGGTGCCAGGGGGATAAGCATTAGTAGCATAGGGGTATAAACAATGGTGGCACTGTGGTATAAACAATGGTATGCCAGGGGGATAAGCATTGGTGGCACAGTAGTATGGGTGTACAATGAGGCTGTATAGTACAGATATATACCCACTTGGCACTGCTCACAGGCGATGTACACGATGCTGCTGTCTCTTCTCCGGTGCGTCGTCTACACTATAAAATTATTGCAAATACTCCTCCCCTGTCACAATGTTTCATATACAGTACACTGGGATTTCTTCTTACATTGTACTCCAATGGTGTCATCCCTATTGGTTCCTCCATAGTTTCAGTCTCATCCATGCAAGAAGCTGCTGCGTGAGCTGTACGTGCCTTACAGTGTAAATAGTTGTGCAGGACACACCGGGCCATAACCGCTTACCATGGCTGTGTGAGCTGTACGTGCCTTACAGCGTAAATAGTTGTGCAGGACACACCGGGCCATAACCGCTTACCATGGCTGTGTGAGCTGTACGTGCCTTACAGCGTAAATAGTTGTGCAGGACACACCGGGCCATAACCGCTTACCAAGGCTGTGTGAAGAATTCTACATTTGTTGCTCAAAATGTTGAAAATATTTGATACCACTCATCTACCTGTATACAATCGGTAATTAAAAATTCTAATTTGCCGGTTCAGTGCCCATTGTGGGTATGGTTTTACTATGTCAGCATGCAATGCAAAAGCCTCATCAGCTAAGCTATTTAAACCATTTGTATTCGGAGTACGTTCTGGTAAGTGTAAAACAAGAGATATGGTAATAACTTACCTTTGTTATCTCTGTTTCTACGAAGTCCATAGGGTCCACAGGGTTGACCTTGGGGGTGTAGGTTGGGAACCAAATCCAGGCACCACGCAGTTAAAGCTTTTAGCTCCCAGGATGCACTGGGTCCACTCTCCCTATAACCCCACCCCCAAGCCAGAGGCACCTCAGTTTGTAAGTAGCCAAAGGCCGGAGGAGGAGAGAAAAAGAGAGAAAAACTGGAACACTCAATAACCATACTCACAGAAATGGGAGACGGAAAACCGGTGACCAGCCACACAGCCCGTATGAAGCCAGGTGCGTCAGGGCGGGCGCCCTGTGGACCCTATGGACTTCGTAGAAACAGAGATAACAAAGGTAAGTTCTTACCATATCTCTTGTTTTCTACTTCAGGGTCCATAGGGGGTCCACAGGGTTGACCTTGGGGATGTCCCAAAGCATTTCAACCAAGGGTGGGGATGCTCCTGTGCTGAGAGGAGAATCCGTCGCCAAAAAGGAAGCATCCTGAGAGGCAAAGGAAACCAATGCCAAGAAACTTAAAGAAGGTGTGGACAGAAGACCACGTGGCCACCTAGTAAGGCAAAACAGCCGAGGCGCCACAGCAAGCGGCGCACGAGGGTTACATGGCCCGAGAAAAAACAAGCATCAACAACAGAAAGGCCTACCCATCGGTAGGCCCCTGAGGAAGATATACGAGGCCATCCAGCCAACATTTGGTTATAGGCCGACCATCCTTTCCTGTGAAAACCAGAAATCTCAGACCACCAATAAGGAGTCCGATTTCCGTAAGGAACTTGAACGGATCACATAAATCCAAAGAGGCCGGACCACAGTCAATGAGGCCACACCAGCCGAGAGGACTGGGGACTGAATGGCCGTACCATAAGTTCCAGAATAATATGGAACCTAAAAACCACATTAAGAAGAAACACAGGGCGAGAGCAATTCACACCCTGACATGATGCCCTCCAGAAGAGGGAGCCACATGAGAACGCTCCCAATTCAGACACTCTCCTGGTTGATATAAACACCCTGAGAGAAAGAGAGAGCCTAAGCTATAGACCATGTAAAGACTATCACAACCAGCGGTTCCATCGACTGTCCCCGGAGGAAACGAAGAACCACTACCAACTCCCAAGGAGTCCCTAGGGAGGACAAATGGAGGCATAATCCAGAAAACACACCAAAGGATGAACTGGATACCAGAGTGGAGCAATTCCATGCCTTAACCATACTGACAGTGTAGAGATCCGCACTGTCAGGAAGGCCAGGCCAAGGGTGAAACCCAAGCCAGCCGGAAGGAATGCCAGAATATCTGGAAATCCTGGACACCAGAGGATCGTATCGACAGGTACGATACCATAAGAATTATGTATGCCACAGTCTGTGGTAGATCCCAGCAAAGTCTGGCCTATCTGCTCTAAACATCTCAATGAAGACAGAGCCAGGGAAGCCCTAGGACCACAGTAGGGGCGCAGTCAAAGACAAACGATCCAGGTCCAGGGAAAAACAAGGACCCTGAGACAACAGGTCCGGATAGTGAAGCAGTAGGAACGGAGCATCGATGAGGAGACACCGAAAATCTTAGTACCAGTGACGTCTGGGACGAACTGGAGCCACCAGAAGGAAAGCCCCTCCATCTCGAATTAAACTTCCGAAGACCTCGAGGAAGAAGGGAGACCGGAGGACACAGGTACACAAAGTGGAAGGACCACTTCACTGACAAAGAGTCACTGAAGGTAGCTTCAGTACTCCTAGAGCTGGACTGTAACACCGGTAGTGTGTGAAAGAGTCAGAAGGCCATGAGGATCAATCACCTCAGGGAGGCCCCCTCTGCTCACCAGGAGTTGAAACCTCTCTTGGAGAAGAGACTAGTCCCCGGGATGCACGTCGTGACGGCTGAGGAAGCCCGCTTCCCAATGGAGAGCTCCCGGAATGAACACTGCAGAGTTGGCCAGGAGAAGACCCTTGGACTATGTCAGAATGTATGACATTCCTGTCATTGCCACCAAACTACCAGTGTTGCCTAGATGGAAGCCACTGTCGTGACACTGTCGGACTGAACCTATTCAGGTTTACCGTGACATATGGGTTAGGCCAGAGTGAAGGCCCAAGACAGCCTAAATTTCCAACAAGTTAAGTGGCAGGGCCGAAGCGACAGACATCCAACTGCCCCGAAACGAATGCGGACCAGACACTGTCTGTAGCAAAGAATACCCTGGACGAGATGGTTATAGCCACCCGGACAGAGACCGACTCGCCTCCGGAGAGAGCATCATCGTTCGAACAGCGATCCGATGGAAAAAACTCAATCCATCTGGAGAGGAGTCAATTATGGCAAGGCCTGGAATGGAACTGAGCACATTCCACCCTACCAGAAGGTAGACACTCTGGTAGACCACGCATCACAAAGAGCAATGACATATGTCGACTGCGTAGACACCCGCACACTCCAAGTTGAAGAGTGCAAATCTTGTCTTAGGCCAGAAAAATTCTCAGATTCTGAGAATCCAGCAGTGCTCCCAGATGAAGAATACCCTGTGAGGGATGCAGGGAGGACTGTTTCTCTGTTGACTAATTATCTGTGCCGAGAAGAAGCCACGGTTATCCTGACCTGGCGGTAAAGTACCTCGGTGATCCTGCTAAAAGCAGGAGGTCGTCCAGATAAAGGAGCATTCGGATACACTGAACAGGTGAACTGTCAGAAAATCCATAAAGCTGGTAAACCCCGGTGGAGCTGAGGACAGTCCCCTTGCAAGTGTTGCTGTGGCACAGCAAACCTGAACCCATGCTGATGAGAGGGCTCTGTATGTACCCGTAGGTACGTATCCTGAATACTCAGATATACCATAAAGTCTCCAGGTTCCAAACGTCGGATGATGGAGCATGGTGGATTCCACCTGAGTACAGGCACCCTTGGAATCTGATTCAGGGATTTGAGACAGAGTATAGGCAAATGAGGACCAGTCGGTCACTGCCCCAGAAAGAAAGTAGAACAACCAGTCCCTCACTGAGATAGTGAGGCTGGCCGAAAAAGCTCTACTTACCGCAAAGACTGTATAGCTTTCTGGGTTTGTAAGGCCCTGATCGGGTCTGAAGAAGGGCCCGTGTAACAATGCCTGTAAGGAGGCCGCCTGAGCAATGAGAGGCCGTTGAGAATCAGTATCTCACTCTGGAATCCCCCAGATGTAGACCTGTCCCGTCAGGCTGAAGGTTTATCCTCAGGCATAGAAGCAGGGTCGTCTGGAAGTCCAGGACTGCTCGGTACTGGATATGGTGGCCCTCGTGGAGGCCGACAGCCTAGGAAAAAACAGGCCTGTAGACTGACCCTGAGGACAAAAAGACTTAACAGAGTTAGTCCGAATGTAGTGGGAGTAGCTTAAGACGGTATCTCTCCATTAGTGATACCGCCAATGATGCAACAATCTTGTCAAGGTCAGGACCAAACAAGATCTTCCCCATGGAAGGAGTCTGCACCTCTGCTTTCCCATAATGCAGCCATAGGGTATTGCGGCGGATACAGTCGCAGCCGAAACCCTGAAAGTTAGAAGACCGGCATCCAATGTAGGTAATCCCACATATGACAACTGCATATTTTATGTGAGCGGCAAAAGACATTTGAACCCCAGACGTGTTGGAGGGAAAAACGTTACAAATGCTTCAGCCCAGTATGCAACAGTATTAACCAACCATGCGATGGCCATGATAGGACGGGCAACAGGCCCTTAAAACGAGTACATTGATTTCAGGCAAAGTTACCACCTACGGATCCGTAAAATCCGTCCAGGCCAGGATGGGAGGCGTATTAATGCCTGTAACCCGACGATTAACATACAAATCCACCCCAGAAGGAGATTTCTATTACTTGTGAGGACCCTCAGGGAATGGGAAACAGGAGGCCTTTGTGATCCCTCGTACCTTGCGACAGCCAGACTCCCGCCATGAGATCCACCCGCTGGGCAGAAATGGGGAATGTATGATACAGGTGCAGGATCGACATTGTCTATATCCAGAATGAACCTGGCTACCAGCCCCAAAACAGGGATAAAAATACTTGAAATCGGCTCCCCCCATGTGAGAGGGAAAGAGCCGAAAACACCATCCAGTTCACGGCAGAGCCACTGGGAAGTAACCACAGGGCGTATATCATGCCATTTAGTATTTAGTAGAAAATGACATCCACCAGGGTGGCCGTTGTGGTAATCCCTGCAAGGGGAATGACAGACCGATGTGGTACTGGAGGTAATTCATGTACTGTGAAAAACCCCGGCAGGGAGCGATAGTCTGTGACACAGGGGTAAATTGCAAGAAACTGCGAGATGAAAAGGGCAGTATGGTGAAGTAACCCTAAGCGAGTTACGACAATGGGGCCCGCCCGGCGATCCGCGAAGGAGAGGATCCTGAGAAATAAACCGCCCAAGGGGGTCGTGCAAGGGGCCCGGCACCAGATGGCGCCGCATACATAAACCTTTCTGAGTCAAATCCTCCACACTACTACCTGCAAACTATGACTTGCAGGATAGCAATAATGGGTGCAGTATTGTGTGCAATCTCCTGGTCAGATATATCTGACTATCTTGACGGAAATATTAAGCAGCGCCATACTGGTCCTGACTGAAGCTAAGATTAGCTGCAGGGACCCATTATCAGCGTCTGCAACACACAGTTCCATCTAAAATATGGCAACGTGCAGCACGCAACTGTATGTGACAAACCTCACAAATATTAACAAGTATATAAATGTGAGGTCTCAGAACCACCCTAGGTACATGTATTAGGGCAGATAGTAAAGAAAAGGGATAGATATACACTGACAGGTGAGAGAAAAAGTACAGACAGTCAGCACTAGCATAAGTCACATACAATGCAGAAAAATACATATACATACATTTGCATGACATATAATATACTGCACAATGTCGCTACATTCAACTGCCCAGATTCAGTGTCTGATAAGGCTATAGCGCTGTGTACACTCACCCAAATGGTCAGGTACGCAGGGGGACTGGGTTCACTGTCATCCTAGGAGTTCTGCAGCACCACCGAGAGATAATGGCCACTGGAGACCTCAGAAGAAGCGTGGCCCGCGGAGGAAGCAGCTCAGCGACGCCAGACTGTAGTATTGAAAGGCGCACTGAGCTGACGGGAGGAGCCGCTAGACAGGGAAGGCTTCCTCCCCTGGCTAGCAAATTAACCCCCCGGGATGCCGGCTCCCGTTGCCGCTATAATCCCTGGTGGTCTAGTGGACATGCGGGGTATGCCTCCATGGAGGGGGAGCCCGCCGCCACCGCTAGCGCCTCCGGTCTGTCCCCAGAGACCGGAGGCATAAGGCTGCATACACACGTGGATCACCGCAAGCGCTGACCACGCGACTTACCTGTCCCCGTCGATCCGGCAGCAGCCCAGGGATTCCTCCAGAGTCCGGCTAGTACAGACTCTGGGGTCCCGCTGCGATCCCCAGATCTGTACTGGCATCGCAGCACCGGCAGGGTGTAGGAGCGGCAGCTTGGACGTCCATTGGACAGTCTGATGCTGCCGCTCTGAAGAGTAGTAAAAAAGAATAATAAAACTCTTTTAAAATAAAATTTAAGCTTAGGGGCTGCTAAGCAGCCACCCTGCGGTACGGTGACCCGACTCCGGCCGGGCACCAACTTAAACTGAGGTGCCTCTGGCTTGGGGGTGGGGTTATAGGGAGAGTGGACCCAGTGCATCCTGGGAGCTAAAAGCTTTAACTGCGTGGTGCCCGGATTTGGCTCCCAACCTATACCCCCAAGGTCAACCCTGTGGACCCCCTATGGACCCTGAAGTAGAAAGTATTGCATTCCAGCCTCTCATGGAACGTGGTCTTTTCCAATGCTACGCCATCAGCCACTCGCCCATTTTTCCCAATGTCCACAAAAATAAATTCATATCTAGCATTGGCAATGGCCATTAGAACAATGCCAAATAATCATTTGTTTTTATAAAAAAAAGAATGAACCAGTTTGCTGGTGGCATAATACGGACATGTTTTCCATCTATGGCTCCTCCACAATATGAAAAATTCCATAGGTCGTCAACATCTTCGACGATAGCCTGCGACTATTCAATGGTTGTAGGGAACTGAAAGAAACAACAAACAACAGAAATGTTAACGTTAGGTAGTCTGGTTTTCTTCAATACATGAATCTGCCATGTTGTTGTAAAAAAACATTTTTTTCATGTACAAAGAAATGCTGTTCAAGAAATGTACAAAATGTTTTATTCTCTATTTATTTACAACCTTCGCTGTTCATGGATGTGGGAGGTTTGCCGAGAGTAGAATTATCAGCAGAGCTTCCTTCTGCTCCACACCCAGCAAGCTCACAGCTGCCTGAAGTAGGCACCAGAAGGAGGACTTAAAAGGCCGCGTCAAGGTGTGGACAGGTCTGATCTGACGACTCAGCAGATCATGGAGTCAGCCAATCGGCTCATGGATATATACGAGGATGAACATGACCACGTGGATGCACAAAAGCCAAAAAGCTACGGAGCATGGATCCTGCTACAAGGACAGAAGCAGAGAGGATTATAGGGGATCATTTTTTACTGGGCCAGTGTTGGGACCCTAAACCAACACACCTGGTTAACTATCGACCCCCTATGCCCCGCCAGGAATTCAATCCTATCTGCCCTGCACCTATGACCTAACCAATGGCCTATCATCCCATCCAATATCCGGAATCAGTATGAAATACCGCCGGCCCTGTTGCCGACAGTTCAAATCCCGGCAGCGCCTGGCCGACAGAAGCAGAGTTCCCGGCAGCGGAAGCCCGACAGCGCTGGAATTCCCGATCGTCCCTAAGGTAAGTATCTACTAACCTAACCCCCTAACCCTCCTTAGGGGTGCCTAACCCTAACCTCCCCCCCAAGTGCCTAACCCTAATCCCCCCTCTAAGTGCCTAACCCTAACCCCCCCCTTCCCCGCTGCCTAAACCTAAGTCCCCCGGGGGGGGGTGCCTAACCCTAAGTCCCCCCAGGAGGGTGCCTAACCCTAACCCTCCCCCTAGCCTAATCCTAAGCCTCCCGGGGGGGGTGCCTAACCCTAAGTCCCACCCGGGTGCCCTAAACCTAACCCTCCCACCCCCGCGGCTGTCCGCTGGCGGTGCCCGGCGTCGGGCAAATGACAGGCGTCTAGATATAGACGCCGGTCATTTATCCCACGCCGGGATAAAGCAATCGGGAAGCCGGCTGTCGGGATTAAGACAGTCGGTTTCTCGATTGCATCCCCAATATCCACACTATACCACTTTGAAATGGGCCACCGTCCCACCTGCGCCAGCCACCAACAATGATACAGGCTGAGTCTCCCATATTCAAAATGCTTGAGACCAGTGGTATTTTGGATATCGGAATATTACGTATTTTGGAATAATTGCATACCATAATGAGATATCTTGGACACGAGACCCAAATCTAAACACAGAATGCATTTATGAGTTATATACATCTTATACACACAGCCTGCAGGTCATTTTATACTATATTTTCATGAATTTTGTCGCTCAAAGTTTGTGAACATACATGAAATACATATATTTTTTCATATACACCTTATACACTCAGCCTGAAGGTCATTTTATACAATAATTTTAATAATGTTTTGCCTTAAACAAAGATTGTGTACATTGACCCATCAAAAAGCAAAGAGTTCACTATCTCAGTCATTCTAAAAATATTCCGTATTTTGGAATATTTGGATATGGGAGACTCGACCCGTAGCGGCAGCACCATCTTCATGGACTTCGGGTACACACCATCTCCCTCACAACTTGCCCTTGGAAATACGCAATATATATAGTATTTCTTTTTCAATTTAGTTATAGAATGTTACATTTATTTTTTAGGACGTTAGGTTGATGGTTTAATTTTTTTTTTAAATTTAATTATTCTCTTCTGGTTTTGTAGAATTTAAGATTTGTTAATTTGATAAAACCATTGCAGTTGCCAAACTAGTGTTGAGCTGGGAACTCCCCACTGCTGCCCGACAGTCAAAATAAATACTGGGATATAGATGGGTGCATTTAATCACCTGACATAATACTGATCTAATGGGCTAATTTCTTTTTTTAGATTGACTGTGATCTTTTCAGTACTGTACGGTCAGGTGATAAAACAGCCTTTGGGGGGTATTCAATTGGGCTGCGAAAAGTCAAAATCGTAGATAAATTATCTCCAATGACGTAATTTTTGCATGTTTCAATTATTCCTGTATTCAATTTCAAAGACTTTTCGCAGGTTCAAAAAGTCTTTGAAAATGTTTTACATGGCGAAAAAAAGTGCAGAATTAGGGTTTAGGGGTGCAGGCTTAAAAAAAAATAGCCTGCACCCCTGGGAATGACATTTAATAATAAACTGTGTAAAAAAAAAAAAAATAGGGACACCCCAAAAAAATGATTTAAAAATTTGGGGTGAAAAAAAAAAAAAAATGGAAACAGTGTTTAAAAATAGGGAAATAGCTTCAGGGGTGTTCTGCAAATGTGCGGCAGGTGCATTCTAGAATAGGCTATTAGCGACAGGTGCATTTTTGCAGAATTTAAAAAAGATGACTTTAGGGACTTAAAAATATGCTAGAACCCATTTTCATGTACCCCAAATTTGATGGGACCACTTAAAAAAAATAACCTAAGTGCTCTTCTGCATCACTTCTTCAATGTCGGGAAAAAACACCTGCCGCGGCTATTTAAAACCCCGTCTTTCTTTTGCAGGCAAAAACAGGGGTACCCATAGTTATCCCCCATGTCTGAACATCTTTAGGGGGGGGTCCTATAATTCCCGCAAATTCACGTTTTTTTTCGTAGCTCCCAATGCACTGGGTCCCGTTTTCGCTGATTTTAAATTGAATATGGGGATAAAGCGGACACACGCCCGATACTTTATCCCAGGAAAATCTCTGATGTAGAGCGAAAAGTCCAGCACGGACTTTTCGCTCCCATATTGAATACGGCTCTTTGTCTAGTTATGTGCAACAAGTATTTCGGGCTTGTCATTCGCTGGGTCGCTAGATGTTGTGTGTGTGTGTGTATATGGGGGGTTTCTGTCTCTATTATGGGGATTATATTCCGGGGGATATATTTAAACTGGGAGTGGGGGGCTATGGACAAAGCTGTTCAGGGGGGGGTGCATAATATCCCCATGTAGTTTTTTTTTTATAAATTATTTAAATATATTACATTTAAAAAAAAAAAAAATTTTTGTGCGGCTTTGACAAAAAAAAAGCGTCAGTTAAGTGGATTAAATGAACATGGGTACATTATTTCATTACCAGACGTGTCTTTAGAATAATTATTTCATTTGTAGACTGAATTTCATTATGATCCTCAGGTCAGATTTCTCTTGCAGTGTTTTTAAAATAGAAACTTTTTTTGTATTTTAATTAAACAAGTACATTGGACCCATCATAAGCCAGGTTACCCCAGTATGGCCCTGATGGGTGGGGGGTGGGTCTGATGGGCTATATAGGGGGCATCAGGGAAACACCTGGACCTGGGAGCCCATTTTTCCATGTTCATTCCCCATCATGTCAAGAGCCGGCTACACCACGGATTTCAGCATATACAGTCATCATGCACGCACATCAGAGCCGACAGAACCCGAAGGTCCAGTAATGCTGTCGGTAAAGGCGGAAGATGAAGGCACTGTATAAGCGTGGTGGGAAGAGCCCATCAGGGAGGAGGGCCCTGCTCGTGAGCACTTACAATATTATATTGCTTTGTGCTGCATTGTTTGCAGAATTGCTAGCTGCTACCAAATGTCCGTCACTAGTCAGACTGACCATCTCACTGCTACAGAAGAGAGGTGTCGGGTACCACGTCAGTGTGTCTGTAACTGTACATGAAGCTGGTGAACCATGGGCAGCTGACCAAGTGACCAAGAAATGTTTTGAATGTCTGCCAGCTGGAACAGGAACTTAGCGGTGACCACCACAGACTCCGCTATCTGCAGAAACTGCTTTGGTCTCAGAAAAAAAAAGACATAAAATCACAGCAAATGTTGTCCAAACTGCATTGCTTCATTCTACAAGGTTGCTGAATGTAAAACGTGACCACAACAGATTGTGTAACAGTAACCGTCAGCGTCTCCATGACTACAGAACAGACAGAGAGAAGCTGTACATAATACTTACACTAATTATACACAGTCATGAAATGGGGATTTATAAATAAATCTTATTTCCAATGAAGCCCCATTTGTTTTTGTTGTTTTTTTTAAACAAAAATATGATTTGCAATTGATCAGCGTGGTTTATGGTGTTAAACTGAATCATTAAGGCAAATATACTAAAGGTTGATTTTAATCGATTTAAAAATCGATCAACATCGATGTTGTGTTTCAGGGGCTAAATCGCACATTTATTAACACTTAAAAATCAATATAGAAAAATAATCGTGTTAGTAGATTTGTGATTTAGCCCTTGAAACACAACATTGATGATGATCGATTTAGATTGACCTTTAGTAAATTTAGCCTATTGTGTTAAGTGTGAACACTTTTAGGATTTTCATGAATATCCCACCTGTGGAGTCAAATAAATAACTGAACTCATGAAAGCAGCTGGGAAAATGTTTTCCGTAGTTAAACATATTTTTAAGGTTGAAATTTTTGTGTTGTTCCATCTTGGCTGCTTGCAAAGGCCAACGATCAACATGTAGAAACATCTTCAAATGTATTCAACTCTACAGTATTGTTTTTCATCAAGAAGTCTATTGTGTTCCCTTAGTAACGTGGTCAGATATTTGTTTTTAAATGTTTTGCTTTGTGACTAAAAAAGTTACTTCTTCAAAAGTATCTACTTGAATGAATACAACATTCTAGATTGGAAATTCATGTATAAATTATTCATGTATAAAGTACTAAACAGTCTATGGGCCGTATTCAATATGAGGCAAAAAGTCAGTTTCCGCGTGTTTTTGGCGGAAACTTTTCGCCGATGACGTCATTTTCGCCTGTTTGACTTTCACCCCGTATTCAATTTGAAAGACTTTCTGCCTACAGGGAAAGTCAATGCAATGTAACAAGGAAGAAAAGTTTCGCCTATGAATGGGAGGCGGAAAAAAGTGCAGAATTGGGGTTTTGTGTCAAAAAAAATGTAAAAAAAACACTTATAGTCACTCCAAAAAATGACTTTGAAAAAGGGGGCAAAAAAAAAAATGTTGGGGTACAAACTTAAAAACTAGCGAACTTGACTCTGGGGGGGGGTCCCCAAGTATGCCCAAAGTTTTTTTGGGATTGCAGGTGCTTGCGGCACGATTTTTTCAACTTCATTTTAGCAACTTTTAAATATGCTGACCCCCATTTTCAAGTACCCCAAATTTGCTGGGATAAGTTATTTTCTGGAAAAAAACCTCCTGATTACTATTCTGCATCATGTATATAAAAAAGCTATTTAGCAGCTATTGAGCCCGTTTAAAAACACCAAATACCTTCAGCAAGCCAAATCGGGGGGTACCATAGGGAACCCCCATGTCAGAGCATCTTTTGGGGGGTGTCAGGCTGATTTCCCCAAAACTGATAGTACTTTCCGCCTGTTTCAGTTTCGCCGGGTCCCGTTTTCACATACTTCCGTATTGAATATCGGGTAAAGCAGGGACGGCCGCGATACTGTTCCGCCTGCAAAACACGAGATGTAGGCGGAAAGTCTGGGCCGCGAAAAAGTATCACGGCTCGGCTCATATTGAATACGGCTCCATGTATCAGTTTGTGTCTGTGTGCCAGTCTGTATCTGTGTCATTTTTGTATTAGTCTCTGTCAGTGTGCATGTTCCTATACTGAGGGAATCATTTGGATAATGCTTACTAGTCACTGAACAAATAATTATTTTGGGATTAAATACTAAATGACTATACCGCTAGAGTTAATGTGTCTAGTAAGAGATTATTTGTATAGCAATAGTTGCTGTTTGTGTGTGTGCTGGTGAGGTTGTGGTCCAAGGCTGTTACCACAAACCAAACATTAACACTCTGTAGTTGTTTAGCATAAAACTCCGGGCCCGATTCAGACCCGCTTGCGAGTGCATAGCGCTCGCAAGCGGGTCGATGTTTGGCCCCTGCACATGCGCCGCCTCCAGCGTACGCATGCACGAGCCCCAGCAAGCGGCGACATCTCCGTCGCTCACTACAAGACGGGGCGGCTGTCGATGTTGATGGACAGCTCGCCCTGTTTTGTTGGCGGGGAGAGGGGGTGGCTGCACAAATGCAGACGTTCCCTTAGGAATGCCTGCCGTTTGTGTGCGGCCCTACTGACATCACTCGTCTATTAGAGCAAGAAGTCTGCTCGGGCTTGCGGGAGCAGAGACCCTACAACAGGGTCTCGCCGTAATCGCGACCATCGCCAGGCCGCTCGCACTAGCTGTGTGCGGCCCTACTGACATCACTCGTCTATTAGAGCAAGAAGTCTGCTCGGGCTTGCGGGAGCAGAGACCCTACAACAGGGTCTCGCCGTAATCGCGACCATCGCCAGGCCGCTCGCACTAGCTGTGGGTGGTCACCCACAGCTTTGCGAGCGGCCTGGAGGCAGGAACTGAGAAAAAAAATAGCAAATAGCGTGCGCCTCTGAATCAGGGCCTCTGTTCTCGCCTCCCTCTGGTGCTGGTTACAGGTGACTATGATGTAGGGGTGAGTGGGATAGCGTTTGGGAAAGAGGAATATATTATTGCACTCAAGTGTACCTGGTAACACCCACTGGCTTCTCCTAGAGTGTGTTACATACCCATCCTCCCTCCATTCCTATATATATATATATATATATATATATATAGGTTTTACTTACAACTCCGATGGTGGAGCGTCTGCGTATGTGCAGTGTGCAGAGTGTGTCCTGTATGATCGCTCGCAGTGCCCCCTGAACCACAGCCTGCCATTTGGGGCCGGCAACCGCGTCTGGTTAAACAAAACGGAGGTGTGTCACTTCCGTGTTGTGGGAGCGTCAGGGCCAGGGTCTGCGTCTTAAAATGCAGACTTTGGGCCTGATTCAGAGCCGGACGCTATATGCGCTCGCTCGTTCATTAAAAAGGGGTGGCTATTCAAATGATCCGTTCGCACTTTGCGGTCTGTTCACGCCTCTATGTCTGAACGAGCGAACAAAACTTGTGGTCGTAATTTTGAAAAATACGCCCCCTGGCCGCTCGCATCATACGTCATGTCCGCTATTTAAGAGATTAATCGAGTACATCGAACAGCGTATGAACTGCTCGCTATTCTTGTGGTTGGTGTTTCCTACCACAATCTTGCGAGCAGTTCTGACTATAAAATAACCAAGTGACGTGGTCAGTGACGCTGCTGTATTAATTCTGCACACCCATAAGACGCCCGTTTTAACCCTTAAGCACGCCTGTGTTCTGATCTCCACTCCCCGTTTTCAAGCACCTTTCCCTGTTACCACCCACATACGCCTCCTCCTGTCACTCAAAATAGCAGGCATTCGCTATTTAGCGAACAAACGATTTTCGGCCGCACTGACTGGTTCGCGCATGTGTATTAAAATCCGTACGCATGCGCAGTTGTGCGAACATCGGTCGGAACAAACGAGCGGCCGCTTATGAGCTGCTCTGAATCAGGCCCTTTGTCTCTCTGGCCAGCATGATGCCACCAACCATCCTGCGTGACCTGAGGGTTGCCCAGGTAGCCGATGTTAACGCAAGAGATCCGAAGGCTGCGTCCTCGGACGCAGCTGCAGATTACTGAAGCCAGCAGGAGGCGTCTTTCTACTACAGGCGCCTCCTGCTACTGCTTTTGCATATGTTAGTATCGCTGCTGCGTCCACGTCAGAGTCAAGACCATAGGCTACAATAGAAATCATGGATTTATCAAGAATCGCGTTACAAACCACCCAAAAATTGCATCTGAATAGAAGTATTAAATAGGCCGTTCTGTGAGCTGTGGGTTTGTCTAAAGTGTGGGGTCCCCCCCCCTCCCCCCAAATGCATTACCCGCCCTGGACCTCTGAGCCCCGGGCTGGTTGATAAACGGTACCACATATTATATTTTATAATGTCCCAACTTTCTGAGAATTTCCAGCCCTGGGCTGACCATTTTTTTATTAACCCTTTCTTTACACTTTCACACTAAAGCCTGCACAGATCATACTGATCTATGCAGTGATTTGAATCCGCTGCACTTTGACAGCAGATTCATACTTCTATTTAACTGCGGAATCTATTGTAAAGGCGGCAATCTGACAGGGTTTTAGACAGAAGCAAGCGATGGGTCTCACCAATCGAAACAAAACGAGACACTCAAAAACGCGCCCTGGTAAATCGGAGGTTTTTTAACTTGTAAATTGCAGGAGATGTCCAGCGATTCGGTTTAGAAGTCAAACAGGATTCTTAGTAATTGTACCCCTATATACACAATTCTGCGGAGTTGGTGTAAATTAATCAAAAGTGCACAGGGGCTTTCTGGTACATGCCCGCTGAGATAAGCTACGCAGACTGGCGTACTGTTCACGCTGCACCAGTCCCTATACAGTATATGTAACAAGCAGTTCCATAAATGCAGACCTATACACGTAATATATATTAAAAACTTAGGCAACGCAGATTCATGTAGAGTAAAGTGATTTACGTTGCGGTTTCTATTACTATTACAGCAGCCCTATGGCACAATAGAGAACACGCTTCCTCTTGTGATTCACTTTTCAGATGCTGAGAATGGCAGATTCCATGGTGTGACAACGTCAGACGTGAATGCAATGTAAGGACACGCACAGCTCCCTCTATAGGCCGCAGTTGACTGGCGAGTCACATGATTCCGTACTCTGTGCAGGAAATCAGCTCTCATTCTGTGTATTTATTCTCAGCATAACAAGCTCCCTCCTGTACAGGAGCCCGGCCAGAGGGATCCCTGGGGACACAGCACAGCCATGGCGTGGACGTCCTACCAGCTTATCCTGGCAGGGATGATGCTCGTGACGGGCTCCATTAACACTCTCTCAGCCAAGTACGTACCAGCAGGTATTATTCACAATGAGAAGCCTGTATTAGATTAGTGTATATAGCATATACATTAACAGATCCGGTATATACAGTATTGGGCTGCTATCGCTTCCCTTGAGACCAAGAACAGCTACAGTACAATTTTGCTCATTAATGACAAATGGCTTTAACCATCTACAAGGCCACGGCGAGGATTAAATGCTGTGAAATACTTTCACTTACAGTAACGCAGGTGGTAAGTTATCCGGGATATCAGGGACTTTACAGGCCATCAGAAAGCACCACAACATTGTGACCAGGGTATGGAGGCACGGGCCAGTATATTAGCTGTAAGCAGGTTATAAACAATGTAACAAGATGGATTTGACAGTTGCAACAGCTCTCTAATCTTCAGTATAGGGACGTGTTATTTATTTATTTTGGAAACTGTTACACTGTTGTGTGCGACACTTTTACAATGTTTGTGTATATTGTTTCTTTAATAATTTAACTGAATAATTCGCATTAAATACATTTCTGATTTGTCATCTCCGTCCCTGGTAGCAGATTATCAATACTGAGCAGAAGGGTCATGTTTAATTATCTTTACAGTTCCTTAGCTATTGTCTATTGTATGTGTCTGACATACATAGTTGACGCCAGAATAAGTCAGCGCTCTTCAGCCACAGTGGTTTTGTGAATGTGACGTTTGTGTATCCAAATTACATTTTTTAAAGAGTGATAAATCAGAGCCAGGAATCGTCATTTCTAATGAGGTCAGTGGATGCACGACAGGCCCAGCTAATTAGAAGAGTCTGCTATCTCCTAGAGTTGTCTCACTGGTTCCCGAATATAAAATACTTTGTCCATCCCTGTATTATTATATGATGATGTTTGTTTTCTAGAGACTGGTTTATTACCAGTTACTGATGTAAGCACTGTCCTATTACACAACTCTGTACAAAGAATATGTAATCATTCACGTCAGGTCCTGGGCCACTGGAGCTTACAGTCCAAATTCTCTTAAACATATATGTACATACTAGACTCTGTAAATGTCATAAGCCAAGTATTATACCAGTATGTTCTTCAACAGTGAGGTAAACCCGAAAGAACTTGGAGGAAATCCAAATGAATGGGGAAGAACATACAAACTCTACACAATCATAAAATGATTTTCACAAATGTTAGTTAAATATAGGCGGTAATGTCAGTAACTATTTGCTAAATGGTGAGGCAAATGCATCATGTCACTGCCCCTGTCACATGCAGCCCTGTCCTCACTGACACACCACTCATCTCCTGATATACTCTGTGCTGCTAGGGACACTGCTCCTCCCACTATATAACGCTCAGTCAGTGGCTTCCTGCTGCCTCCATTCCCCTCCTCACATCATGTCACTGGCCCTGTCACATGCAGCCCTGTCCTCATTAACACATCACTCATCTCCTGTGATACTCTGTGCTGCTGGGGGACTCTGCTCCTTACACTGTATTAGACTTATGCTGGGTACACACTATGCAATATATCGCTCAATCAGCCAACAAACAACATATTGCATAGTGCATCTACACGTGTGTGCAGTAGATAAGTCTATGAAAGACATCGCACATAGACTTATCGCAACTGTCCTACAGCTGTGTGCGACTGAGTCCCTGAATCTGTATACTATGTACAAAGAAGCGGGCGCAGCTATTTCCATTCCAAGTTCCATTGTGCTTCATATACAGACTCAGGAGCACACAGATATACAGGTGTCACATATCACATTACTCAGCGCAGTCTCCCATATACAGACTCAGGAGCACACAGAAATACAGGTGTCACATATCACATTACTCAGCGCAGTCTCCCATATACAGACTCAGGAGCACACAGATATACCGGTGTCACATATCACATTACTCAGCGCAGTCTCCCATATACAGACTCAGGAGCACACAGATATACAGGTGTCACATATCACATTACTCAGCACAGTCTCCCATATACAGACTCAGGAGCACACAGATATACAGGTGTCACATATCACATTACTCGGCGCAGTCTCCCATATACAGACTCAGGAGCACACAGATATACAGGCGTCACACGTAACATTACTCAGCGCAGTCTCCCATATACAGATACAGGTGTAACATATCACATTACTCACCGCAGTCTCCCATATACAGACTCAGGAGCACACAGATATACAGGTGTCACATATCACATTACTCAGCACAGTCTCCCATATGCAGACTCAGGAGCACACAGATATACAGGTGTCACCTATCACATTACACAGCGCAGTCTCCCATATACAGACTCAGGAGCACACAGATATACAGGTGTCACCTATCACATTACTCAGCGCAGTCTCCCATATACAGACTCAGGAGCACACAGATATACAGGTGTCACCTATCACATTACTCAGCGCAGTCTCCCATATACAGACTCAGGAGCACACAGCTATACAGGTGTCACCTATCACATTACTCAGCACAGTCTCCCATATACAGACTCAGGAGCACACAGATATACAGGTGTCACCTATCACATTACTCAGCGCAGTCTCCCATATACAGACTCAGGAGCACACAGATATACAGGTGTCACCTATCACATTACTCAGCGCAGTCTCCCATATACAGACTCAGGAGCACACAGATATACAGGTGTCACATATCACATTACTCGGCGCAGTCTCCCATATACAGACTCAGGAGCACACAGATATACAGGCGTCACACGTAACATTACTCAGCGCAGTCTCTCATATACAGACTCAGTAGCACACAGATATACAGGTGTCACATATCACATTACTCAGCACAGTCTCCCATATACAGATACAGGTGTAACATATCACATTACTCACCGCAGTCTCCCATATACAGACTCAGGAGCACACAGATATACAGGTGTCACCTATCACATTACTCAGCACAGTCTCCCATATGCAGACTCAGGAGCACACAGATATACAGGTGTCACCTATCACATTACTCAGCACAGTCTCAGGAGAACAGATATACAGGCGTCACATATCACATTACTCAGCGCAGTCTCCCATATACAGACTCAGGAGCACACAGGTATAAAGGTGTCACATATCACATTACTCAGCGCAGTCTCCTATATACAGACTCAGGAGCACACAGATATACAGGTGTCACACATCACATCACTCAGCGCAGTCTCCCATTTACAGACTCTGGAGCACACAGATATACAGGTGCCACATATCGCATTACTCAGCGCAGTCTCCTATATACAGACTCAGGAGCACACAGATATACAGGCGTCACACGTAACATTACTCAGCGCAGTCTCTCATATACAGACTCAGTAGCACACAGATATACAGGTGTCACATATCACATTACTCAGCACAGTCTCCCATATACAGATACAGGTGTAACATATCACATTACTCACCGCAGTCTCCCATATACAGACTCAGGAGCACACAGATATACAGGTGTCACCTATCACATTACTCAGCACAGTCTCCCATATGCAGACTCAGGAGCACACAGATATACAGGTGTCACCTATCACATTACTCAGCACAGTCTCAGGAGAACAGATATACAGGCGTCACATATCACATTACTCAGCGCAGTCTCCCATATACAGACTCAGGAGCACACAGGTATAAAGGTGTCACATATCACATTACTCAGCGCAGTCTCCTATATACAGACTCAGGAGCACACAGATATACAGGTGTCACACATCACATCACTCAGCGCAGTCTCCCATTTACAGACTCTGGAGCACACAGATATACAGGTGCCACATATCGCATTACTCAGCGCAGTCTCCTATATACAGACTCAGGAGCACACAGATATACAGGTGTCACATATCACATTACTCAGCGCAGTCTCCCATATAAAGACTCAGGAGCACACAGATATACAGGCGTCACATATCACATTACTCAGCGCAGTCTCCTATATACAGACTCAGGAGCACACAGATATGCAGGTGTCACACATCCCATTACTCAGCGCAGTCTTCCATATACAGACTCAGGAGCACACATATATACAGGCTTCACATATCACATTACTCAGCGCAGTCTCCCATATACAGACGTCACATATCGCATTACTCAGCGCAGTCTCCCATATACAGACTCAGGAGAACACAGATATACAGGGGTCACATATCGCATTACTCAGCGCAGTCTCCCATATACAGACTCAGGAGCACACAGATATACAGGTGTCACACATCACATTACTCAGCGCAGTCTCCCATATACAGACTCAGGAGCACACAGATATACAGGTGTCACACATCCCTTTACTCAGCACAGTCTCCCATATACAGACTCAGGAGCACACAGATATACAGGTGTCACATATCGCATTACTCAACGCAGTCTCCCATATACAGACTCAGGAGCACACAGATATACAGGTGTCACATATCACATTACTCAGCACAGACTCAGGAGCACAGATGTACAGGCGTCACATATCACATTACTCAGCGCAGTCTCCCATATACAGACTCAGGAGCACGCAGATATACAGGTGTCACATATCGGATTACTCAGCGCAGTCTCCCATATACAGACTCTGGAGCACACAGATATACAGGTGTCACATATCACATTACTCAGCGCAGTCTCCCATATACAGAATCAGGAGCACACAGATATACAGGTGTCACATATCACATTACTCAGCGCAGACTCCCATATACAGACTCAGGAGCACACAGATATACAGGTGTCACATATCACATTCCTCAGCGCAGTCTCCCATATACAGACTCAGAAGCACACAGATATACAGGTGTCACATATCACATTCCTCAGCGCAGTCTCCCATATACAGACTCAGGAGCACACAGATATACAGGTGTCACATATCACATTCCTCAGCGCAGTCTCCTATATACAGACTCAGGAGCACACAGATATACAGGTGTCACATATCACATTACTCAGCGCAGTCTCCCATATACAGACTCAGGAGCACACAGATATACAGGTGTCACATATCACATTACTCAGTGCAGTCTCCCATATACAGACTCAGGAGCACACAGATATACAGGCGTCACATATCGCATTACTCAGCGCAGTCTCCCATATACAGACTCAGGAGCACACAGATATACAGGCGTCACATATCGCATTACTCAGCGCAGTCTCCCATATACAGACTCAGAAGCACACAGATATACAGGCGTCACATATCGCATTACTCAGCGCAGTCTCCCATATAAAGACTCAGGAGCACACAGATATACAGGCGTCACATATCGCATTACTCAGCGCAGTCTCCCATATACAGACTCAGGAGCATACAGATATACAGGTGTCACATATCGCATTACTCAGCGCAGTCTCCTATATACAGACTCAGGAGCACACAGATATACAGGTGTCACATATCGCATTACTCAGCGCAGTCTCCCATATACAGACTCAGGAGCACACAGATATACAGGTGTCACATATCACATTACTCAGCGCAGTCTCCCATATACAGACTCAGGAGCACACAGATATACAGGTGTCACATTACTCAGCGCAGTCTCCCATATACAGACTAAGAAGCACACAGATATACAGGTGTCACACATCCCATTACTCAGCACAGTCTCCCATATACAGATACAGGTGTAACATATCACATTACTCACCGCAGTCTCCCATATACAGACTCAGGAGCACACAGATATACAGGTGCCACATATCACATTACTCAGCACAGTCTCCCATATGCAGACTCAGGAGCACACAGATATACAGGTATCACATATCACATTACTCAGCGCAGTCTCCCATATGCAGACTCAGAAGCACACAGATATACAGGTGTCACCTATCACATTACTCAGCGCAGTCTCCCATATACAGACTCAGGAGCACACAGATATACAGGTGTCACCTAACACATTACTCAGCGCAGTCTCCCATATACAGAATCAGGAGCACACAGATATACAGGTGTCACCTATCAGATTACTCAGCGCAGTCTCCCATATACAGACTCAGGAGCACACAGATATACAGGTGTCACATATCACATTACTCAGCACAGTCTCCCATATACAGACTCTGGAGCACACAGATATACAGGTGTCACATATCACATTACTCAGCACAGTCTCCCATATACAGATACAGGTGTAACAAATCACATTACTCACCGCAATCTCCCATATACAGACTCAGGAGCACACAGATATACAGGTGTCACATATCACATTACTCAGCGCAGTCTCCCATATGCAGACTTAGAAGCACACAGATATACAGGTGTCACCTATCACATTACACAGCGCAGTTTCCCATATACAGACTCAGGAGCACACAGATATACAGGTGTCACCTATCACATTACACAGGGCAAGCTCCCATATACAGACTCAGGAGTACACAGCTATACAGGTGTCACCTATCACATTACTCAGCGCAGTATCCCATATACAGACTCAGGAGCACACAGATTTACAGGTGTCACCTATCACATTACTCAGCGCAGTCTCCCATATACAGACTCAGGAGCACGCAGCTATACAGGTGTCACCTATCACATTACTCAGCGCAGTCTCCCATATACAGACTCAGGAGCACGCAGATATACAGGTGTCACATATCACATTACTCAGCGCAGTCTCCCATATACAGACTCTGGAGCACGCAGATATACAGGTGTCACACATCCCATTACTCAGCGCAGTCTCCCATATACAGACTCAGGAGCACACATATATACAGGTGTCACACATCCCATTACTCAGCGTAGTCTCCCATATACAGACTCAGGAGCACACAGATATACAGGTGACACACATCCCATTACACAGCGCAGTCTCCCATATACAGACTCAGGAGCACACAGATATACAGGTGTCACCTATCACATTACTCAGCGCAGTCTCCCATATACAAACTCAGGAGCACACAGATATACAGGCGTCACATATCCCATTACTCAGCACAGTGTCCCATATACAGACTCAGGAGCACAGATATACAGGCGTCACATATCCCATTACTCAGCACAGTGTCCCATATACAGACTCAGGAGCACACAGATACACAGGTGTCACATATCACATTACTCAGCGCAGTCTCCCATATACAGACTAAGGAGCATACAGATATACAGGTGTCACATATCACATTACTCAGCGCAGTCTCCCATATAAAGACTCAGGAGCACACAGATATACAGGTGTCACCTATCACATTACTCAGCGCAGTCTCCCATATAAAGACTCAGGAGCACACAGATATACAGGCTTCACATATCACATTACTCAGCGCAGTCTCCCATATACAGACGTCACATATCACATTACTCAGCGCAGTCTCCCATATACAGACTCAGGAGCACACAGATATACAGGTGTCACATATCCCATTACTCAGAGCAGTCTCCCATATACAGACTCAGGAGCACACAGATATACAGGTGTCACATATCACATTACTCAGCGCAGTCTCCCATATACAGACTCAGGAGCACACAGATAAACAGGTGTCACATATCACATTACTCAGCGCAGTCTCCCATATACAGACTCAGGAGCACACAGATATACAGGTGTCACATATCACATTACTCAGCGCAGACTAAGGAGCACAGATATACAGGGGTCACATATCACATTACTCAGCGCAGTCTCCCATATACAGACTCAGGAGCACACAGATAAACAGGTGTCTCATATCATATTACTCAGCACAGACTCAGGAGCACAGATATACAGGTGTCACATATCACATTCCTCAGCGCAGTCTCCCATATACAGACTCAGGAGCACACAGATATACAGGTGTCACATATCACATTCCTCAGCGCAGTCTCCTATATACAGACTCAGGAGCACACAGATATACAGGTGTCACATATCACATTACTCAGCGCAGTCTCCCATATACAGACTCAGGAGCACACAGATATACAGGTGTCACATATCACATTACTCAGCGCAGTCTCCCATATACAGACTCAGGAGCACACAGATATACAGGCGTCACATATCGCATTACTCAGCGCAGTCTCCCATATACAGACTCAGGAGCACACAGATATACAGGCGTCACATATCGCATTACTCAGCGCAGTCTCCCATATACAGACTCAGGAGCACACAGATATACAGGTGTCACATATCACATTACTCAGCGCAGACTAAGGAGCACAGATATACAGGGGTCACATATCACATTACTCACCGCAGTCTCCCATATACAGACTCAGGAGCACACAGATATACAGGTGTCACATATCGGATTACTCAGCGCAGTATCCTATATACATACTCAGGAGCACACAGATATACAGGTGTCACATATCACATTACTCAGCGCAGTCTCCCATATACAGACTCAGGAGCACACAGATATACAGGTGTCACATATCGCATTACTCAGCGCAGTCTCCCATATACAGACTCAGGAGCACACAGATATACAGGCGTCACATATCGCATTACTCAGCGCAGTCTCCCATATACAGACTCAGGAGCACACAGATATACAGGCGTCACATATCACATTACTCAGCGCAGTCTCCTATATACAGACTCAGGAGCACACAGATATACAGGTGTCACACATCCCATTACTCAGCGCAGTCTTCCATATACAGACTCAGGAGCACACATATATACAGGCTTCACATATCACATTACTCAGCGCAGTCTCCCATATACAGACGTCACATATCGCATTACTCAGCGCAGTCTCCCATATACAGACTCAGGAGCACACAGATATACAGGGGTCACATATCGCATTACTCAGCGCAGTCTCCCATATACAGACTCAGGAGCACACAGATATACAGGTGTCACACATCACATTACTCAGCGCAGTCTCCCATATACAGACTCAGGAGCACACAGATATACAGGTGTCACACATCCCTTTACTCAGCACAGTCTCCCATATACAGACTCAGGAGCACACAGATATACAGGTGTCACATATCGCATTACTCAACGCAGTCTCCCATATACAGACTCAGGAGCACACAGATATACAGGTGTCACATATCACATTACTCAGCACAGACTCAGGAGCACAGATGTACAGGCGTCACATATCACATTACTCAGCGCAGTCTCCCATATACAGACTCAGGAGCACGCAGATATACAGGTGTCACATATCGGATTACTCAGCGCAGTCTCCCATATACAGACTCTGGAGCACACAGATATACAGGTGTCACATATCACATTACTCAGCGCAGTCTCCCATATACAGACTCAGGAGCACACAGATATACAGGTGTCACATATCACATTACTCAGCGCAGACTCCCATTTACAGACTCAGGAGCACACAGATATACAGGTGTCACATATCACATTCCTCAGCGCAGTCTCCCATATACAGACTCAGAAGCACACAGATATACAGGTGTCACATATCACATTCCTCAGCGCAGTCTCCCATATACAGACTCAGGAGCACACAGATATACAGGTGTCACATATCACATTCCTCAGCGCAGTCTCCTATATACAGACTCAGGAGCACACAGATATACAGGTGTCACATATCACATTACTCAGCGCAGTCTCCCATATACAGACTCAGGAGCACACAGATATACAGGTGTCACATATCACATTACTCAGCGCAGTCTCCCATATACAGACTCAGGAGCACACAGATATACAGGCGTCACATATCGCATTACTCAGCGCAGTCTCCCATATACAGACTCAGGAGCACACAGATATACAGGCGTCACATATCGCATTACTCAGCGCAGTCTCCCATATACAGACTCAGAAGCACACAGATATACAGGCGTCACATATCGCATTACTCAGCGCAGTCTCCCATATAAAGACTCAGAAGCACACAGATATACAGGCGTCACATATCGCATTACTCAGCGCAGTCTCCCATATACAGACTCAGGAGCATACAGATATACAGGTGTCACATATCGCATTACTCAGCGCAGTCTCCTATATACAGACTCAGGAGCACACAGATATACAGGTGTCACATATCGCATTACTCAGCGCAGTCTCCCATATACAGACTCAGGAGCACACAGATATACAGGTGTCACATATCACATTACTCAGCGCAGTCTCCCATATACAGACTCAGGAGCACACAGATATACAGGTGTCACATTACTCAGCGCAGTCTCCCATATACAGACTAAGAAGCACACAGATATACAGGTGTCACACATCCCATTACTCAGCACAGTCTCCCATATACAGATACAGGTGTAACATATCACATTACTCACCGCAGTCTCCCATATACAGACTCAGGAGCACACAGATATACAGGTGTCACATATCACATTACTCAGCACAGTCTCCCATATGCAGACTCAGGAGCACACAGATATACAGGTATCACATATCACATTACTCAGCGCAGTCTCCCATATGCAGACTCAGAAGCACACAGATATACAGGTGTCACCTATCACATTACTCAGCGCAGTCTCCCATATACAGACTCAGGAGCACACAGATATACAGGTGTCACCTAACACATTACTCAGCGCAGTCTCCCATATACAGACTCAGGAGCACACAGATATACAGGTGTCACCTATCACATTACTCAGCGCAGTCTCCCATATACAGACTCAGGAGCACACAGACATACAGGTGTCACATATCACATTACTCAGCACAGTCTCCCATATACAGACTCTGGAGCACACAGATATACAGGTGTCACATATCACATTACTCAGCACAGTCTCCCATATACAGATACAGGTGTAACAAATCACATTACTCACCGCAATCTCCCATATACAGACTCAGGAGCACACAGATATACAGGTGTCACATATCACATTACTCAGCGCAGTCTCCCATATGCAGACTTAGAAGCACACAGATATACAGGTGTCACCTATCACATTACACAGCGCAGTTTCCCATATACAGACTCAGGAGTACACAGCTATACAGGTGTCACCTATCACATTACTCAGCGCAGTATCCCATATACAGACTCAGGAGCACACAGATTTACAGGTGTCACCTATCACATTACTCAGCGCAGTCTCCCATATACAGACTCAGGAGCACGCAGCTATACAGGTGTCACCTATCACATTACTCAGCGCAGTCTCCCATATACAGACTCAGGAGCACACAGATATACAGGTGTCACCTATCACATTACTCAGCGCAGTCTCCCATATACAGACTCAGGAGCACACAGATATACAGGTGTCACATATCACATTACTCAGCACAGTCTCCCATATACAGACTCTGGAGCACACAGATATACAGGTGTCACATATCACATTACTCAGCACAGTCTCCCATATACAGATACAGGTGTAACAAATCACATTACTCACCGCAATCTCCCATATACAGACTCAGGAGCACACAGATATACAGGTGTCACATATCACATTACTCAGCGCAGTCTCCCATATGCAGACTTAGAAGCACACAGATATACAGGTGTCACCTATCACATTACACAGCGCAGTTTCCCATATACAGACTCAGGAGTACACAGCTATACAGGTGTCACCTATCACATTACTCAGCGCAGTATCCCATATACAGACTCAGGAGCACACAGATTTACAGGTGTCACCTATCACATTACTCAGCGCAGTCTCCCATATACAGACTCAGGAGCACGCAGCTATACAGGTGTCACCTATCACATTACTCAGCGCAGTCTCCCATATACAGACTCAGGAGCACGCAGATATACAGGTGTCACATATCACATTACTCAGCGCAGTCTCCCATATACAGACTCTGGAGCACGCAGATATACAGGTGTCACACATCCCATTACTCAGCGCAGTCTCCCATATACAGACTCAGGAGCACACAGATACACAGGTGTCACATATCACATTACTCAGCGCAGTCTCCCATATACAGACTAAGGAGCATACAGATATACAGGTGTCACATATCACATTACTCAGCGCAGTCTCCCATATAAAGACTCAGGAGCACACAGATATACAGGTGTCACCTATCACATTACTCAGCGCAGTCTCCCATATAAAGACTCAGGAGCACACAGATATACAGGCTTCACATATCACATTACTCAGCGCAGTCTCCCATATACAGACGTCACATATCACATTACTCAGCGCAGTCTCCCATATACAGACTCAGGAGCACACAGATATACAGGTGTCACATATCCCATTACTCAGAGCAGTCTCCCATATACAGACTCAGGAGCACACAGATATACAGGTGTCACATATCACATTACTCAGCGCAGTCTCCCATATACAGACTCAGGAGCACACAGATAAACAGGTGTCACATATCACATTACTCAGCGCAGTCTCCCATATACAGACTCAGGAGCACACAGATATACAGGTGTCACATATCACATTACTCAGCGCAGACTAAGGAGCACAGATATACAGGGGTCACATATCACATTACTCAGCGCAGTCTCCCATATACAGACTCAGGAGCACACAGATAAACAGGTGTCTCATATCATATTACTCAGCACAGACTCAGGAGCACAGATATACAGGTGTCACATATCACATTCCTCAGCGCAGTCTCCCATATACAGACTCAGGAGCACACAGATATACAGGTGTCACATATCACATTCCTCAGCGCAGTCTCCTATATACAGACTCAGGAGCACACAGATATACAGGTGTCACATATCACATTACTCAGCGCAGTCTCCCATATACAGACTCAGGAGCACACAGATATACAGGTGTCACATATCACATTACTCAGCGCAGTCTCCCATATACAGACTCAGGAGCACACAGATATACAGGCGTCACATATCGCATTACTCAGCGCAGTCTCCCATATACAGACTCAGGAGCACACAGATATACAGGCGTCACATATCGCATTACTCAGCGCAGTCTCCCATATACAGACTCAGGAGCACACAGATATACAGGTGTCACATATCACATTACTCAGCGCAGACTAAGGAGCACAGATATACAGGGGTCACATATCACATTACTCACCGCAGTCTCCCATATACAGACTCAGGAGCACACAGATATACAGGTGTCACATATCGGATTACTCAGCGCAGTATCCTATATACATACTCAGGAGCACACAGATATACAGGTGTCACATATCACATTACTCAGCGCAGTCTCCCATATACAGACTCAGGAGCACACAGATATACAGGTGTCACATATCGCATTACTCAGCGCAGTCTCCCATATACAGACTCAGGAGCACACAGATATACAGGCGTCACATATCGCATTACTCAGCGCAGTCTCCCATATACAGACTCAGGAGCACACAGATATACAGGCGTCACATATCACATTACTCAGCGCAGTCTCCTATATACAGACTCAGGAGCACACAGATATACAGGTGTCACACATCCCATTACTCAGCGCAGTCTTCCATATACAGACTCAGGAGCACACATATATACAGGCTTCACATATCACATTACTCAGCGCAGTCTCCCATATACAGACGTCACATATCGCATTACTCAGCGCAGTCTCCTATATACAGACTCAGGAGCACACAGATATACAGGTGTCACATATCGCATTACTCAACGCAGTCTCCCATATACAGACTCAGGAGCACACAGATATACAGGTGTCACATATCACATTACTCAGCACAGACTCAGGAGCACAGATGTACAGGCGTCACATATCACATTACTCAGCGCAGTCTCCCATATACAGACTCAGGAGCACGCAGATATACAGGTGTCACATATCGGATTACTCAGCGCAGTCTCCCATATACAGACTCTGGAGCACACAGATATACAGGTGTCACATATCACATTACTCAGCGCAGTCTCCCATATACAGACTCAGGAGCACACAGATATACAGGTGTCACATATCACATTACTCAGCACAGACTCCCATTTACAGACTCAGGAGCACACAGATATACAGGTGTCACATATCACATTCCTCAGCGCAGTCTCCCATATACAGACTCAGAAGCACACAGATATACAGGTGTCACATATCACATTCCTCAGCGCAGTCTCCCATATACAGACTCAGGAGCACACAGATATACAGGTGTCACATATCACATTCCTCAGCGCAGTCTCCTATATACAGACTCAGGAGCACACAGATATACAGGTGTCACATATCACATTACTCAGCGCAGTCTCCCATATACAGACTCAGGAGCACACAGATATACAGGTGTCACATATCACATTACTCAGCGCAGTCTCCCATATACAGACTCAGGAGCACACAGATATACAGGCGTCACATATCGCATTACTCAGCGCTGTCTCCCATATACAGACTCAGGAGCACACAGATATACAGGCGTCACATATCGCATTACTCAGCGCAGTCTCCCATATACAGACTCAGAAGCACACAGATATACAGGCGTCACATATCGCATTACTCAGCGCAGTCTCCCATATAAAGACTCAGAAGCACACAGATATACAGGCGTCACATATCGCATTACTCAGCGCAGTCTCCCATATACAGACTCAGGAGCATACAGATATACAGGTGTCACATATCGCATTACTCAGCGCAGTCTCCTATATACAGACTCAGGAGCACACAGATATACAGGTGTCACATATCGCATTACTCAGCGCAGTCTCCCATATACAGACTCAGGAGCACACAGATATACAGGTGTCACATATCACATTACTCAGCGCAGTCTCCCATATACAGACTCAGGAGCACACAGATATACAGGTGTCACATTACTCAGCGCAGTCTCCCATATACAGACTAAGAAGCACACAGATATACAGGTGTCACACATCCCATTACTCAGCACAGTCTCCCATATACAGATACAGGTGTAACATATCACATTACTCACCGCAGTCTCCCATATACAGACTCAGGAGCACACAGATATACAGGTGTCACATATCACATTACTCAGCACAGTCTCCCATATGCAGACTCAGGAGCACACAGATATACAGGTATCACATATCACATTACTCAGCGCAGTCTCCCATATGCAGACTCAGAAGCACACAGATATACAGGTGTCACCTATCACATTACTCAGCGCAGTCTCCCATATACAGACTCAGGAGCACACAGATATACAGGTGTCACCTAACACATTACTCAGCGCAGTCTCCCATATACAGACTCAGGAGCACACAGACATACAGGTGTCACATATCACATTACTCAGCACAGTCTCCCATATACAGACTCTGGAGCACACAGATATACAGGTGTCACATATCACATTACTCAGCACAGTCTCCCATATACAGATACAGGTGTAACAAATCACATTACTCACCGCAATCTCCCATATACAGACTCAGGAGCACACAGATATACAGGTGTCACATATCACATTACTCAGCGCAGTCTCCCATATGCAGACTTAGAAGCACACAGATATACAGGTGTCACCTATCACATTACACAGCGCAGTTTCCCATATACAGACTCAGGAGTACACAGCTATACAGGTGTCACCTATCACATTACTCAGCGCAGTATCCCATATACAGACTCAGGAGCACACAGATTTACAGGTGTCACCTATCACATTACTCAGCGCAGTCTCCCATATACAGACTCAGGAGCACGCAGCTATACAGGTGTCACCTATCACATTACTCAGCGCAGTCTCCCATATACAGACTCAGGAGCACACAGATATACAGGTGTCACCTATCACATTACTCAGCGCAGTCTCCCATATACAGACTCAGGAGCACACAGATATACAGGTGTCACATATCACATTACTCAGCACAGTCTCCCATATACAGACTCTGGAGCACACAGATATACAGGTGTCACATATCACATTACTCAGCACAGTCTCCCATATACAGATACAGGTGTAACAAATCACATTACTCACCGCAATCTCCCATATACAGACTCAGGAGCACACAGATATACAGGTGTCACATATCACATTACTCAGCGCAGTCTCCCATATGCAGACTTAGAAGCACACAGATATACAGGTGTCACCTATCACATTACACAGCGCAGTTTCCCATATACAGACTCAGGAGTACACAGCTATACAGGTGTCACCTATCACATTACTCAGCGCAGTATCCCATATACAGACTCAGGAGCACACAGATTTACAGGTGTCACCTATCACATTACTCAGCGCAGTCTCCCATATACAGACTCAGGAGCACGCAGCTATACAGGTGTCACCTATCACATTACTCAGCGCAGTCTCCCATATACAGACTCAGGAGCACGCAGATATACAGGTGTCACATATCACATTACTCAGCGCAGTCTCCCATATACAGACTCTGGAGCACGCAGATATACAGGTGTCACACATCCCATTACTCAGCGCAGTCTCCCATATACAGACTCAGGAGCACACATATATACAGGTGTCACACATCCCATTACTCAGCGTAGTCTCCCATATACAGACTCAGGAGCACACAGATATACAGGTGACATACATCCCATTACACAGCGCAGTCTCCCATATACAGACTCAGGAGCACACAGATATACAGGTGTCACCTATCACATTACTCAGCGCAGTCTCCCATATACAAACTCAGGAGCACACAGATATACAGGCGTCACATATCCCATTACTCAGCACAGTGTCCCATATACTGACTCAGGAGCACAGATATACAGGCGTCACATATCCCATTACTCAGCACAGTGTCCCATATACAGACTCAGGAGCACACAGATACACAGGTGTCACATATCACATTACTCAGCGCAGTCTCCCATATACAGACTAAGGAGCATACAGATATACAGGTGTCACATATCACATTACTCAGCGCAGTCTCCCATATAAAGACTCAGGAGCACACAGATATACAGGTGTCACCTATCACATTACTCAGCGCAGTCTCCCATATAAAGACTCAGGAGCACACAGATATACAGGCTTCACATATCACATTACTCAGCGCAGTCTCCCATATACAGACGTCACATATCACATTACTCAGCGCAGTCTCCCATATACAGACTCAGGAGCACACAGATATACAGGTGTCACATATCCCATTACTCAGAGCAGTCTCCCATATACAGACTCAGGAGCACACAGATATACAGGTGTCACATATCACATTACTCAGCGCAGTCTCCCATATGCAGACTTAGAAGCACACAGATATACAGGTGTCACCTATCACATTACACAGCGCAGTTTCCCATATACAGACTCAGGAGTACACAGCTATACAGGTGTCACCTATCACATTACTCAGCGCAGTATCCCATATACAGACTCAGGAGCACACAGATTTACAGGTGTCACCTATCACATTACTCAGCGCAGTCTCCCATATACAGACTCAGGAGCACGCAGCTATACAGGTGTCACCTATCACATTACTCAGCGCAGTCTCCCATATACAGACTCAGGAGCACGCAGATATACAGGTGTCACATATCACATTACTCAGCGCAGTCTCCCATATACAGACTCTGGAGCACGCAGATATACAGGTGTCACACATCCCATTACTCAGCGCAGTCTCCCATATACAGACTCAGGAGCACACATATATACAGGTGTCACACATCCCATTACTCAGCGTAGTCTCCCATATACAGACTCAGGAGCACACAGATATACAGGTGACACACATCCCATTACACAGCGCAGTCTCCCATATACAGACTCAGGAGCACACAGATATACAGGTGTCACCTATCACATTACTCAGCGCAGTCTCCCATATACAAACTCAGGAGCACACAGATATACAGGCGTCACATATCCCATTACTCAGCACAGTGTCCCATATACAGACTCAGGAGCACACAGATATACAGGTGTCACATATCACATTACTCAGCGCAGTCTCCCATATGCAGACTTAGAAGCACACAGATATACAGGTGTCACCTATCACATTACACAGCGCAGTTTCCCATATACAGACTCAGGAGTACACAGCTATACAGGTGTCACCTATCACATTACTCAGCGCAGTCTCCCATATACAGACTCTGGAGCACGCAGATATACAGGTGTCACACATCCCATTACTCAGCGCAGTCTCCCATATACAGACTCAGGAGCACACATATATACAGGTGTCACACATCACATTACTCAGCGCAGTCTCCCATATGCAGACTTAGAAGCACACAGATATACAGGTGTCACCTATCACATTACACAGCGCAGTTTCCCATATACAGACTCAGGAGTACACAGCTATACAGGTGTCACCTATCACATTACTCAGCGCAGTATCCCATATACAGACTCAGGAGCACACAGATTTACAGGTGTCACCTATCACATTACTCAGCGCAGTCTCCCATATACAAACTCAGGAGCACACAGATATACAGGCGTCACATATCCCATTACTCAGCACAGTGTCCCATATACAGACTCAGGAGCACAGATATACAGGCGTCACATATCCCATTACTCAGCACAGTGTCCCATATACAGACTCAGGAGCACACAGATACACAGGTGTCACATATCACATTACTCAGCGCAGTCTCCCATATACAGACTAAGGAGCATACAGATATACAGGTGTCACATATCACATTACTCAGCGCAGTCTCCCATATAAAGACTCAGGAGCACACAGATATACAGGTGTCACCTATCACATTACTCAGCGCAGTCTCCCATATAAAGACTCAGGAGCACACAGATATACAGGCTTCACATATCACATTACTCAGCGCAGTCTCCCATATACAGACGTCACATATCACATTACTCAGCGCAGTCTCCCATATACAGACTCAGGAGCACACAGATATACAGGTGTCACATATCCCATTACTCAGAGCAGTCTCCCATATACAGACTCAGGAGCACACAGATATACAGGTGTCACATATCACATTACTCAGCGCAGTCTCCCATATACAGACTCAGGAGCACACAGATAAACAGGTGTCACATATCACATTACTCAGCGCAGTCTCCCATATACAGACTCAGGAGCACACAGATATACAGGTGTCACATATCACATTACTCAGCGCAGACTAAGGAGCACAGATATACAGGGGTCACATATCACATTACTCAGCGCAGTCTCCCATATACAGACTCAGGAGCACACAGATAAACAGGTGTCTCATATCACATTACTCAGCACAGACTCAGGAGCACAGATATACAGGCGTCACATATCACATTCCTCAGCGCAGTCTCCCATATACAGACTCAGGAGCACACAGATATACAGGTGTCACATATCACATTCCTCAGCGCATTCTCCCATATACAGACTCAGGAGCACACAGATATACAGGTGTCACATATCACATTCCTCAGCGCAGTCTCCTATATACAGACTCAGGAGCACACAGATATACAGGTGTCACATATCACATTACTCAGCGCAGTCTCCCATATACAGACTCAGGAGCACACAGATATACAGGTGTCACATATCACATTACTCAGCGCAGTCTCCCATATACAGACTCAGGAGCACACAGATATACAGGCGTCACATATCGCATTACTCAGCGCAGTCTCCCATATACAGACTCAGGAGCACACAGATATACAGGCGTCACATATCGCATTACTCAGCGCAGTCTCCCATATACAGACTCAGGAGCACACAGATATACAGGTGTCACATATCACATTACTCAGCGCAGACTCAGGAGCACAGATATACAGGCGTCACATATCACATTACTCAGCGCAGTCTCCCATATACAGACTCAGGAGCACACAGATATACAGGTGTCACATATCGGATTACTCAGCGCAGTATCCTATATACATACTCAGGAGCACACAGATATACAGGTGTCACATATCACATTACTCAGCGCAGTCTCCCATATACAGACTCAGGAGCACACAGATATACAGGTGTCACATATCGCATTACTCAGCGCAGTCTCCCATATACAGACTCAGGAGCACACAGATATACAGGCGTCACATATCGCATTACTCAGCGCAGTCTCCCATATACAGACTCAGGAGCACACAGATATACAGGCGTCACATATCGCATTACTCAGCGCAGTCTCCCATATACAGACTCAGAAGCACACAGATATACAGGCGTCACATATCGCATTACTCAGCGCAGTCTCCCATATAAAGACTCAGGAGCACACAGATATACAGGCGTCACATATCGCATTACTCAGCGCAGTCTCCCATATACAGACTCAGGAGCATACAGATATACAGGTGTCACATATCGCATTACTCAGCGCAGTCTCCCATATACAGACTCAGGAGCACACAGATATACAGGTGTCACATATCACATTACTCAGCGCAGTCTCCCATATACAGACTCAGGAGCACACAGATATACAGGTGTCACATTACTCAGCGCAGTCTCCCATATACAGGCTCAGAAGCAAACAGATATACAGGCGTCACACATCCCATTACTCAGCGCAATCTTCCATATACAGACTCAGGAGCACACAGATATACAGGTGTCACATATCACATTACTCAGCGCAGTCTCCCATATACAGACTCAGAAGCACACAGATATACAGGTGTCACACATCCCATTACTCAGCGCAGTCTTCCAAATACAGACTCAGGAGCACACAGATATACAGGTGTCAAATATCACATTACTCAGCACAGACTCAGGAGCACAGATATACAGGCGTCACATATCCCATTACTCAGCACAGTGTCCCATATACAGACTCAGGAGCACAGATATACAGGTGTCACATATCCCATTACTCAGAGCAGTCTCCCATATACAGACTCAGGAGCACACAGATATACAGGTGTCACATATCACATTACTCAGCGCAGTCTCCCATATACAGACTCAGGAGCACACAGATAAACAGGTGTCACATATCACATTACTCAGCGCAGTCTCCCATAAACAGACTCAGGAGCACACAGATATACAGGTGTCACATATCACATTACTCAGCGCAGACTAAGGAGCACAGATATACAGGGGTCACATATCACATTACTCAGCGCAGTCTCCCATATACAGACTCAGGAGCACACAGATATACAGGCGTCACATATCGCATTACTCAGCGCAGTCTCCCATATACAGACTCAGGAGCACACAGATATACAGGCGTCACATATCGCATTACTCAGCGCAGTCTCCCATATACAGACTCAGGAGCACACAGATATACAGGTGTCACATATCACATTACTCAGCGCAGACTAAGGAGCACAGATATACAGGGGTCACATATCACATTACTCAGCGCAGTCTCCCATATACAGACTCAGGAGCACACAGATAAACATGTGTCACATATCACATTACTCAGCACAGACTCAGGAGCACAGATATACAGGCGTCACATATCACATTACTCAGCGCAGTCTCCCATATACAGACTCAGGAGCACACAGATATACAGGTGTCACATATCGGATTACTCAGCGCAGTATCCTATATACAGACTCAGGAGCACACAGATATACAGGTGTCACATATCACATTACTCAGCGCAGTCTCCCATATACAAACTCAGGAGCACACAGATATACAGGGGTCACATATCACATTACTCAGCGCAGTCTCCCATATACAGACTCAGGAGCACACAGATATACAGGCGTCACATATCGCATTACTCAGCGCAGTCTCCCATATAAAGACTCAGGAGCACACAGATATACAGGCGTCACATATCGCATTACTCAGCGCAGTCTCCCATATACAGTCTCAGAAGCACACAGATATACAGGCGTCACATATCGCATTACTCAGCGCAGTCTCCCATATAAAGACTCAGGAGCACACAGATATACAGGCGTCACATATCGCATTACTCAGCGCAGTCTCCCATATACAGACTCAGGAGCATACAGATATACAGGTGTCACATATCGCATTACTCAGCGCAGTCTCCTATATACAGACTCAGGAGCACACAGATATACAGGTGTCACATATCGCATTACTCAGCGCAGTCTCCCATATACAGACTCAGGAGCACACAGATATACAGGTGTCACATATCACATTACTCAGCGCAGTCTCCCATATACAGACTCAGGAGCACACAGATATACAGGTGTCACATTACTCAGCGCAGTCTCCCATATACAGACTCAGAAGCACACAGATATACAGGTGTCACACATCCCATTACTCAGCGCAGTCTTCCATATACAGACTCAGGAGCACACAGATATACAGGTGTCACATATCACATTACTCAGCGCAGTCTCCCATACACAGACTCAGAAGCACACAGATATACAGGTGTCACACATCCCATTACTCAGGGCAGTCTTCCATATACAGACTCAGGAGCACACAGATATACAGGTGTCACATATCACATTACTCAGCACAGACTCAGGAGCACAGATATACAGGCGTCACATATCCCATTACTCAGCACAGTGTCCCATATACAGACTCAGGAGCACAGATATACAGGCGTCACATATCCCATTACTCAGCACAGTGTCCCATATACAGACTCAGGAGCACACAGATACACAGGTGTCACATATCACATTACTCAGCGCAGTCTCCCATATACAGACTAAGGAGCATACAGATATACAGGTGTCACATATCACATTACTCAGCGCAGTCTCCCATATACAGACTCAGGAGCACACAGATATACAGGCGTCACACATCCCATTACTCCGCGCAGTATTCCATATACAGACTCAGGAGCACACAGATATACAGGTGTCACATATCACATTACTCAGCGTAGTCTCCCATATACAGACTCAGGAGCACACAGATATACAGGTGTCACATATCACATTACTCAGCACAGACTCAGGAGCACAGATATACAGGCGTCACATATCACATTACTCAGCGCAGTCTCCCATATACAGACTCAGGAGCACGCAGCTATACAGGTGTCACACATCCCATTACTCAGCGCAGTCTCCCATATACAGAATCAGGAGCACACATATATACAGGTGTCACACATCCCATTACTCAGCGCAGTCTCCCATATACAGACTCAGGAGCACACAGATATACAGGTGTCACACATCCCATTACACAGCGCAGTCTCCCATATACAGACTCAGGAGCACACAGATATACAGGTGTCACCTATCACATTACTCAGCGCAGTCTCCCATATAAAAACTCAGGAGCACACAGATATACAGGTGTCACATATCACATTACTCAGCACAGTCTCCCATATACAGACTCAGGAGCACACAGATATACAGGTGTCACATATCACATTACTCAGCACAGACTCAGGAGAACAGATATACAGGCGTCACATATCACATTACTAAGCGCAGTCTCCCATATACAGACTCAGGAGCACACAGGTATAAAGGTGTCACATATCACATTACTCAGCGCAGTCTCCTATATACAGACTCAGGAGCACACAGATATACAGGTGTCACATATCGCATTACTCAGCTCAGTCTCCTATATACAGACTCAGGAGCACACAGATATACAGGTGTCACATATCACATTACTCAGCACAGTCTCCCATATACAGACTCAGGAGCACACAGATATACAGGTGTCACCTATCACATTACTCAGCACAGTCTCCCATACAAAGACTCAGGAGCACACATATATACAGGTGTCACATATCACATTACTCAGCGCAGTCTCCCATATAAAGACTCAGGAGCACACAGATATACAGGTGTCACCTATCACATTACTCAGCGCAGTCTCCCATATAAAGACTCAGGAGCACACAGATATACAGGCTTCACATATCACATTACTCAGCGCAGTCTCCCATATACAGACGTCACATATCGCATTACTCAGCGCAGTCTCCCATATACAGACTCAGGAGCACACAGATATACAGGCGTCACATATCGCATTACTCAGCGCAGTCTCCCATATACAGACTCAGGAGCACACAGATATACAGGTGTCACACATCACATTACTCAGCGCAGTCTCCCATATACAGACTCAGGAGCACACAGATATACAGGTGTCACATATCGCATTACTCAGCGCAGTCTCCCATATACAGACTCAGGAGCACACAGATATACAGGTGTCACATATCACATTACTCAGCACAGACTCAGGAGCACAGATATACAGGCGTCACATATCACATTACTCAGCGCAGTCTCACATATACAGACTCAGGAGCACACAGATATACAGGTGTCACATATCCCATTACTCAGAGCAGTCTCCCATATACAGACTCAGGAGCACACAGATATACAGGTGTCACATATCACATTACTCAGCGCAGTCTCCCATAAACAGACTCAGGAGCACACAGATATACAGGTGTCACATATCACATTACTCAGCGCAGTCTCCCATATAGAGACTCAGGAGCACACAGATATACAGGTGTCACATATCACATTACTCAGCGCAGACTGAGGAGCACAGATATACAGGGGTCACATATCACATTACTCAGCGCAGTCTCCCATATACAGACTCAGGAGCACACAGATAAACAGGTGTCTCATATCACATTACTCAGCACAGACTCAGGAGCACAGATATACAGGCGTCACATATCACATTACTCAGCGCAGTCTCCCATATACAGACTCAGGAGCACACAGATATACAGGCGTCACATATCGGATTACTCAGCGCAGTATCCTATATACAGACTCAGGGGCACACAGATATACAGGTGTCACATATCACATTACTCAGCGCAGTCTCCCATATACAGACTCAGGAGCACACAGATATACAGGTGTCACATATCACATTACTCAGCGCAGTCTCCCATATATAGACTCTGGAGCACACAGATATACAGGTGTCACATATCACATTACTCAGCGTAGTCTCCCATATACAGACTCAGGAGCACACAGATATACAGGTGTCACATATCACATTACTCAGCACAGACTCAGGAGCACAGATATACAGGCGTCACATATCACATTACTCAGCGTAGACTTCCATATACAGACTCAGGAGCACACAGATATACAGGTGTCACATATCACATTACTCAGCGCAGTCTCCCATATACAGACTCAAGAGCACACAGATATACAGGTGTCACATATCACATTACTCAGCGCAGTCTCCCATATACAGACTCAGGAGCACGCAGCTATACAGGTGTCACACATCCCATTACTCAGCGCAGTCTCCCATATACAGACTCAGGAGCACACATATATACAGGTGTCACACATCCCATTACTCAGCGCAGTCTCCCATATACAGACTCAGGAGCACACAGATATACAGGTGTCACACATCCCATTACACAGCGCAGTCTCCCATATACAGACTCAGGAGCACACAGATATACAGGTGTCACCTATCACATTACTCAGCGCAGTCTCCCATATACAAACTCAGGAGCACACAGATATACAGGTGTCACATATCACATTACTCAGCACAGTCTCCCATATACAGACTCAGGAGCACACAGATATACAGGTGTCACATATCACATTACTCAGCACAGACTCAGGAGAACAGATATACAGGCGTCACATATCACATTACTCAGCGCAGTCTCCCATATACAGACTCAGGAGCACACAGATATACAGGTGTCACATATCACATTACTCAGCGCAGTCTACCAAATAAAGACTCAGGAGCACACAGATATACAGGCGTCACATATCACATTACTCAGCGCAGTGTCCCATATAAAGACTCAGGAGCACACAGATATACAGGCGTCACATATCACATTACTCAGCGCAGTCTTCCATATACAGACTCAGGAGCACACATATATACAGGTGTCACATATCACATTACTCAGCGCAGTCTCCCATATACAGACTCAGGAGCACACAGCTATACAGGTGTCACCTATCACATTACTCAGCACAGTCTCCCATATACAGACTCAGGAGCACACAGATATACAGGTGTCACCTATCACATTACTCAGCGCAGTCTCCCATATACAGACTCAGGAGCACACAGATATACAGGTGTCACCTATCACATTACTCAGCGCAGTCTCCCATATACAGACTCAGGAGCACACAGATATACAGGTGTCAAACATCCCTTTTACTCAGCACAGTCTCCCATATACAGACTCAGGAGCACACAGATAAACAGGTGTCACATATCGCATTACTCAGCGCAGTCTCCCATATACAGACTCAGGAGCATACAGATATACAGGTGTCACATATCACATTACTCAGCACAGACTCAGGAGCACAGATATACAGGCGTCACATATCACATTACTCAGCGCAGTCTCCCATATACAGACTCAGGAGCACGCAGATATACAGGTGTCACATATCACATTATTCAGCGCAGTCTCCTATATACAGACTCAGGAGCACACAGATATACAGGTGTCACACATCACATTGCTCAGCACAGTCTCCCATATACAGACTCAGGAGCACACAGATATACAGGTGTCACATATCCCATTACTCAGAGCAGTCTCCCATATACAGACTCAGGAGCACACAGATATACAGGCGTCACATATCGCATTACTCAGCGCAGTCTCCCATATACAGACTCAGGAGCACACAGATATACAGGCGTCACATATCGCATTACTCTGCGCAGTCTCCCATATACAGACTCAGGAGCACACAGATATACAGGTGTCACATATCACATTACTCAGCGCAGACTAAGGAGCACAGATATACAGGGGTCACATATCACATTACTCAGCGCAGTCTCCCATATACAGACTCAGGAGCACACAGATAAACATGTGTCACATATCACATTACTCAGCACAGACTCAGGAGCACAGATATACAGGCGTCACATATCACATTACTCAGCGCAGTCTCCCATATACAGACTCAGGAGCACACAGATATACAGGTGTCACATATCGGATTACTCAGCGCAGTATCCTATATACAGACTCAGGAGCACACAGATATACAGGTGTCACATATCACATTACTCAGCGCAGTCTCCCATATACAGACTCAGGAGCACACAGATATACAGGGGTCACATATCACATTACTCAGCGCAGTCTCCCATATACAGACTCAGGAGCACACAGATATACAGGCGTCACATATCGCATTACTCAGCGCAGTCTCCCATATAAAGACTAAGGAGCACACAGATATACAGGCGTCACATATCGCATTACTCAGCGCAGTCTCCCATATACAGTCTCAGAAGCACACAGATATACAGGCGTCACATATCGCATTACTCAGCGCAGTCTCCCATATAAAGACTCAGGAGCACACAGATATACAGGCGTCACATATCGCATTACTCAGCGCAGTCTCCCATATACAGACTCAGGAGCATACAGATATACAGGTGTCACATATCGCATTACTCAGCGCAGTCTCCCATATACAGACTCAGGAGCACACAGATATACAGGTGTCACATATCACATTACTCAGCGCAGTCTCCCATATACAGACTCAGGAGCACACAGATATACAGGTGTCACATTACTCAGCGCAGTCTCCCATATACAGACTCAGAAGCACACAGATATACAGGTGTCACACATCCCATTACTCAGCGCAGTCTTCCATATACAGACTCAGGAGCACACAGATATACAGGTGTCACATATCACATTACTCAGCGCAGTCTCCCATACACAGACTCAGAAGCACACAGATATACAGGTGTCACACATCCCATTACTCAGGGCAGTCTTCCATATACAGACTCAGGAGCACACAGATATACAGGTGTCACATATCACATTACTCAGCACAGACTCAGGAGCACAGATATACAGGCGTCACATATCCCATTACTCAGCACAGTGTCCCATATACAGACTCAGGAGCACAGATATACAGGCGTCACATATCCCATTACTCAGCACAGTGTCCCATATACAGACTCAGGAGCACACAGATACACAGGTGTCACATATCACATTACTCAGCGCAGTCTCCCATATACAGACTAAGGAGCATACAGATATACAGGTGTCACATATCACATTACTCAGCGCAGTCTCCCATATACAGACTCAGGAGCACACAGATATACAGGCGTCACACATCCCATTACTCCGCGCAGTATTCCATATACAGACTCAGGAGCACACAGATATACAGGTGTCACAAATCACATTACTCAGCGTAGTCTCCCATATACAGACTCAGGAGCACACAGATATACAGGTGTCACATATCACATTACTCAGCACAGACTCAGGAGCACAGATATACAGGCGTCACATATCACATTACTCAGCGCAGTCTCCCATATACAGACTCAGGAGCACGCAGCTATACAGGTGTCACACATCCCATTACTCAGCGCAGTCTCCCATATACAGAATCAGGAGCACACATATATACAGGTGTCACACATCCCATTACTCAGCGCAGTCTCCCATATACAGACTCAGGAGCACACAGATATACAGGTGTCACACATCCCATTACACAGCGCAGTCTCCCATATACAGACTCAGGAGCACACAGATATACAGGTGTCACCTATCACATTACTCAGCGCAGTCTCCCATATAAAAACTCAGGAGCACACAGATATACAGGTGTCACATATCACATTACTCAGCACAGTCTCCCATATACAGACTCAGGAGCACACAGATATACAGGTGTCACATATCACATTACTCAGCACAGACTCAGGAGAACAGATATACAGGCGTCACATATCACATTACTAAGCGCAGTCTCCCATATACAGACTCAGGAGCACACAGGTATAAAGGTGTCACATATCACATTACTCAGCGCAGTCTCCTATATACAGACTCAGGAGCACACAGATATACAGGTGTCACATATCGCATTACTCAGCTCAGTCTCCTATATACAGACTCAGGAGCACACAGATATACAGGTGTCACATATCACATTACTCAGCACAGTCTCCCATATACAGACTCAGGAGCACACAGATATACAGGTGTCACCTATCACATTACTCAGCACAGTCTCCCATACAAAGACTCAGGAGCACACATATATACAGGTGTCACATATCACATTACTCAGCGCAGTCTCCCATATAAAGACTCAGGAGCACACAGATATACAGGTGTCACCTATCACATTACTCAGCGCAGTCTCCCATATAAAGACTCAGGAGCACACAGATATACAGGCTTCACATATCACATTACTCAGCGCAGTCTCCCATATACAGACGTCACATATCGCATTACTCAGCGCAGTCTCCCATATACAGACTCAGGAGCACACAGATATACAGGCGTCACATATCGCATTACTCAGCGCAGTCTCCCATATACAGACTCAGGAGCACACAGATATACAGGTGTCACACATCACATTACTCAGCGCAGTCTCCCATATACAGACTCAGGAGCACACAGATATACAGGTGTCACATATCGCATTACTCAGCGCAGTCTCCCATATACAGACTCAGGAGCACACAGATATACAGGTGTCACATATCACATTACTCAGCACAGACTCAGGAGCACAGATATACAGGCGTCACATATCACATTACTCAGCGCAGTCTCCCATATACAGACTCAGGAGCACACAGATATACAGGTGTCACATATCCCATTACTCAGAGCAGTCTCCCATATACAGACTCAGGAGCACACAGATATACAGGTGTCACATATCACATTACTCAGCGCAGTCTCCCATAAACAGACTCAGGAGCACACAGATATACAGGTGTCACATATCACATTACTCAGCGCAGTCTCCCATATAGAGACTCAGGAGCACACAGATATACAGGTGTCACATATCACATTACTCAGCGCAGACTGAGGAGCACAGATATACAGGGGTCACATATCACATTACTCAGCGCAGTCTCCCATATACAGACTCAGGAGCACACAGATAAACAGGTGTCTCATATCACATTACTCAGCACAGACTCAGGAGCACAGATATACAGGCGTCACATATCACATTACTCAGCGCAGTCTCCCATATACAGACTCAGGAGCACACAGATATACAGGCGTCACATATCGGATTACTCAGCGCAGTATCCTATATACAGACTCAGGGGCACACAGATATACAGGTGTCACATATCACATTACTCAGCGCAGTCTCCCATATACAGACTCAGGAGCACACAGATATACAGGTGTCACATATCACATTACTCAGCGCAGTCTCCCATATATAGACTCTGGAGCACACAGATATACAGGTATCACATATCACATTACTCAGCGCAGTCTCCCATATACAGACTCAGAAGCACACAGATATACAGGTGTCACATATCACATTACTCAGCGTAGTCTCCCATATACAGACTCAGGAGCACACAGATATACAGGTGTCACATATCACATTACTCAGCACAGACTCAGGAGCACAGATATACAGGCGTCACATATCACATTACTCAGCGCAGACTTCCATATACAGACTCGGAAGAAAACAGATATACAGGTGTCACATATCACATTACTCAGCGCAGTCTCCCATATACAGACTCAAGAGCACACAGATATACAGGTGTCACATATCACATTACTCAGCGCAGTCTCCCATATACAGACTCAGGAGCACGCAGCTATACAGGTGTCACACATCCCATTACTCAGCGCAGTCTCCCATATACAGACTCAGGAGCACACATATATACAGGTGTCACACATCCCATTACTCAGCGCAGTCTCCCATATACAGACTCAGGAGCACACAGATATACAGGTGTCACACATCCCATTACACAGCGCAGTCTCCCATATACAGACTCAGGAGCACACAGATATACAGGTGTCACCTATCACATTACTCAGCGCAGTCTCCCATATACAAACTCAGGAGCACACAGATATACAGGTGTCACATATCACATTACTCAGCACAGTCTCCCATATACAGACTCAGGAGCACACAGATATACAGGTGTCACATATCACATTACTCAGCACAGACTCAGGAGAACAGATATACAGGCGTCACATATCACATTACTCAGCGCAGTCTCCCATATACAGACTCAGGAGCACACAGATATACAGGTGTCACATATCACATTACTCAGCGCAGTCTACCAAATAAAGACTCAGGAGCACACAGATATACAGGCGTCACATATCACATTACTCAGCGCAGTGTCCCATATAAAGACTCAGGAGCACACAGATATACAGGCGTCACATATCACATTACTCAGCGCAGTCTTCCATATACAGACTCAGGAGCACACATATATACAGGTGTCACATATCACATTACTCAGCGCAGTCTCCCATATACAGACTCAGGAGCACACAGCTATACAGGTGTCACCTATCACATTACTCAGCACAGTCTCCCATATACAGACTCAGGAGCACACAGATATACAGGTGTCACCTATCACATTACTCAGCGCAGTCTCCCATATACAGACTCAGGAGCACACAGATATACAGGTGTCACCTATCACATTACTCAGCGCAGTCTCCCATATACAGACTCAGGAGCACACAGATATACAGGTGTCAAACATCCCTTTTACTCAGCACAGTCTCCCATATACAGACTCAGGAGCACACAGATAAACAGGTGTCACATATCGCATTACTCAGCGCAGTCTCCCATATACAGACTCAGGAGCATACAGATATACAGGTGTCACATATCACATTACTCAGCACAGACTCAGGAGCACAGATATACAGGCGTCACATATCACATTACTCAGCGCAGTCTCCCATATACAGACTCAGGAGCACGCAGATATACAGGTGTCACATATCACATTATTCAGCGCAGTCTCCTATATACAGACTCAGGAGCACACAGATATACAGGTGTCACACATCACATTGCTCAGCACAGTCTCCCATATACAGACTCAGGAGCACACAGATATACAGGTGTCACATATCCCATTACTCAGAGCAGTCTCCCATATACAGACTCAGGAGCACACAGATATACAGGTGTCACATATCACATTACTCAGCGCAGTCTCCCATATACAGACTCAGGAGCACACAGATAAACAGGTGTCACATATCACATTACTCAGCGCAGTCTCCCATAAACAGACTCAGGAGCACACAGATATACAGGTGTCACTTATCACATTACTCAGTGCAGTCTCCCATATACAGACTCAGGAGCACACAGATATACAGGTGTCACATATCACATTACTCAGCGCAGACTAAGGAGCACAGATATACAGGCGTCACATATCACATTACTCAGCGCAGTCTCCCATATACAGACTCAGGAGCACACAGATAAACAGGTGTCACATATCACATTACTCAGCACAGACTCAGGAGCACAGATATACAGGCGTCGCATATCACATTACTCAGCGCAGTCTCCAATATACAGACTCAGGAGCACACAGATATACAGGTGTCACATATCGGATTACTCAGCGCAGTATCCTATATACAGACTCAGGAGCACACAGATATACAGGTGTCACATATCACATTACTCAGTGCAGTCTCCCATATACAGACTCAGGAGCACACAGATATACAGGTGTCACATATCACATTACTCAGCGCAGTCTCCCATATACAGACTCTGGAGCACACAGATATACAGGTGTCACATATCACATTACTCAGCGCAGTCTCCCATATACAGACTCAGGAGCACACAGATATACAGGTGTCACATATCACACTACTCAGCGCAGACTCCCATATACAGACTCAGGAGCACACAGATATACAGGTGTCACATATCACATTCCTCAGCGCAGTCTCCCATATACAGACTCAGGAGCACACAGATATACAGGTGTCACATATCACATTCCTCAGCGCAGTCTCCCATATACAGACTCAGGAGCACACAGATATACAGGTGTCACATATCACATTCCTCAGCGCATTCTCCCATATACAGACTCAGGAGCACACAGATATACAGGTGTCACATATCACATTCCTCAGCGCAGTCTCCTATATACAGACTCAGGAGCACACAGATATACAGGTGTCACATATCACATTACTCAGCGCAGTCTCCCATATACAGACTCAGGAGCGCACAGATATACAGGTGTCACATATCGCATTACTCAGCGCAGTCTCCCATATACAGACTCAGGAGCACACAGATATACAGGCGTCACATATCGCATTACTCAGCGCAGTCTCCCATATACAGACTCAGGAGCACACAGATATACAGGTGTCACATATCGCATTACTCAGCGCAGTCTCCCATATACAGACTCAGGAGCACACAGATAAACAGGTGTCACATATCACATTACTCAGCGCAGTCTCCCATAAACAGACTCAGGAGCACACAGATATACAGGTGTCACATATCACATTACTCAGCGCAGACTAAGGAGCACAGATATACAGGGGTCACATATCACATTACTCAGCGCACTCTCCCATATACAGACTCAGGAGCACACAGATAAACAGGTGTCACATATCACATTACTCAGCACAGACTCAGGTGCACAGATATACAGGCGTCACATATCACATTACTCAGCGCAGTCTCCCATATACAGACTCAGGAGCACACAGATATACAGGTGTCACATATCGGATTACTCAGCGCAGTATCCTATATACAGACTCAGGAGCACACAGATATACAGGTGTCACATATCACATTACTCAGCGCAGTCTCCCATATACAGACTCAGGAGCACACAGATATACAGGTGTCACATATCACATTACTCAGCGCAGTCTCCCATATACAGACTCAGGAGCACACAGATATACAGGTGTCACATTACTCAGCGCAGTCTCCCATATACAGACTCAGAAGCACACAGATATACAGGTGTCACACATCCCATTACTCAGCGCAGTCTTCCATATACAGACTCAGGAGCACACAGATATACAGGTGTCACATATCACATTACTCAGCGCAGTCTCCCATATACAGACTCAGAAGCACACAGATATACAGGTGTCACACATCCCATTACTCAGCGCAGTCTTCCATATACAGACTAAGGAACACACAGATATACAGGTGTCACATATCACATTACTCAGCACAGACTCAGGAGCACAGATATACAGGCGTCACATATCCCATTACTCAGCACAGTGTCCCATATACTGACTCAGGAGCACACAGATATACAGGTGTCACACATCACATCACTCAGCGCAGTCTCCCATATACAGACTCAGAAGCACACAGATATACAGGTGTCACATATCACATTACTCAGCGTAGTCTCCCATATACAGACTCAGGAGCACACTGATATACAGGTGTCACATATCACATTACTCAGCACAGACACAGGAGCACAGATATACAGGCGTCACATATCACATTACTCAGCGCAGACTTCCATATACAGACTCAGGAGCACACAGATATACAGGTGTCACATATCACATTACTCAGCGCAGTCTCCCATATACAGACTCAAGAGCACACAGATATACAGGTGTCACATATCACATTACTCAGCGCAGTCTCCCATATACAGACTCAGGAGCACGCAGCTATACAGGTGTCACACATCCCATTACTCAGCGCAGTCTCCCATATACAGACTCAGGAGCACACATATATACAGGTGTCACACATCCCATTACTCAGCGCAGTCTCCCATATACAGACTCAGGAGCACACAGATATACAGGTGTCACACATCCCATTACACAGCGCAGTCTCCCATATACAGACTCAGGAGCACACAGATATACAGGTGTCACCTATCACATTACTCAGCGCAGTCTCCCATATACAAACTCAGGAGCACACAGATATACAGGTGTCACATATCACATTACTCAGCGTAGTCTCCCATATACAGACTCAGGAGCACACTGATATACAGGTGTCACATATCACATTACTCAGCACAGACACAGGAGCACAGATATACAGGCGTCACATATCACATTACTCAGCGCAGACTTCCATATACAGACTCAGGAGCACACAGATATACAGGTGTCACATATCACATTACTCAGCGCAGTCTCCCATATACAGACTCAAGAGCACACAGATATACAGGTGTCACATATCACATTACTCAGCGCAGTCTCCCATATACAGACTCAGGAGCACGCAGCTATACAGGTGTCACACATCCCATTACTCAGCGCAGTCTCCCATATACAGACTCAGGAGCACACATATATACAGGTGTCACACATCCCATTACTCAGCGCAGTCTCCCATATACAGACTCAGGAGCACACAGATATACAGGTGTCACACATCCCATTACACAGCGCAGTCTCCCATATACAGACTCAGGAGCACACAGATATACAGGTGTCACCTATCACATTACTCAGCGCAGTCTCCCATATACAAACTCAGGAGCACACAGATATACAGGTGTCACATATCACATTACTCAGCACAGTCTCCCATATACAGACTCAGGAGCACACAGATATACAGGTGTCACATATCACATTACTCAGCACAGACTCAGGAGAACAGATATACAGGCGTCACATATCACATTACTCAGCGCAGTCTCCCATATACAGACTCAGGAGCACACAGGTATAAAGGTGTCACATATCACATTACTCAGCGCAGTCTCCTATATACAGACTCAGGAGCACACAGATATACAGGTGTCACATATCGCATTACTCAGCGCAGTCTCCTATATACAGACTCAGGAGCACACAGATATACAGGTGTCACATATCACATTACTCAGCGCAGTCTCCCATATAAAGACTCAGGAGCACACAGATATACAGGTGTCACATATCACATTACTCAGCGCAGTGTCCCATATAAAGACTCGGGAGCACACAGATATACAGGCGTCACATATCACATTACTCAGCGAAGTCTCCCATATACAGACTCAGGAGCACACAGATATACAGGTGTCACACATCCCATTACTCAGCGCAGTCTTCCATATACAGACTCAGGAGCACACATATATACAGGTGTCACATATCACATTACTCAGCGCAGTCTCCCATATACAGACTCAGGAGCACACAGCTATACAGGTGTCACCTATCACATTACTCAGCACAGTCTCCCATATACAGACTCAGGAGCACACAGATATACAGGTGTCACCTATCACATTACTCAGCGCAGTCTCCCATATAAAGACTCAGGAGCACACAGATATACAGGTGTCACATATCACATTACTCAGCGCAGTCTCCCATATAAAGACTCAGGAGCACACAGATATACAGGTGTCACATATCACATTACTCAGCGCAGTCTCCCATATAAAGACTCAGGAGCACACAGATATACAGGCTTCACATATCACATTACTCAGCGCAGTCTCCCATATACAGACTCAGGAGCACACAGATATACAGGTGTCACACATCACATCACTCAGCGCAGTCTCCCATATACTGACTCAGGAGCACACAGATATACAGGTGTCACATATCACATTACTCAGCGCAGTCTCCCATATACAGACTCAGGAGCACACAGATATACAGGTGTCAAACATCCCTTTACTCAGCACAGTCTCCCATATACAGACTCAGGAGCACACAGATAAACAGGTGTCACATATCGCATTACTCAGCGCAGTCTCCCATATACAGACTCAGGAGCATACAGATATACAGGTGTCACATATCACATTACTCAGCACAGACTCAGGAGCACAGATATACAGGCGTCACATATCACATTACTCAGCGCAGTCTCCCATATACAGACTCAAGAGCACACAGATATACAGGTGTCACATATCACATTACTCAGCGCAGTCTCCCATATACAGACTCAGGAGCACGCAGCTATACAGGTGTCACACATCCCATTACTCAGCGCAGTCTCCCATATACAGACTCAGGAGCACACATATATACAGGTGTCACACATCCCATTACTCAGCGCAGTCTCCCATATACAGACTCAGGAGCACACAGATATACAGGTGTCACACATCCCATTACACAGCGCAGTCTCCCATATACAGACTCAGGAGCACACAGATATACAGGTGTCACCTATCACATTACTCAGCGCAGTCTCCCATATACAAACTCAGGAGCACACAGATATACAGGTGTCACATATCACATTACTCAGCACAGTCTCCCATATACAGACTCAGGAGCACACAGATATACAGGTGTCACATATCACATTACTCAGCACAGACTCAGGAGAACAGATATACAGGCGTCACATATCACATTACTCAGCGCAGTCTCCCATATACAGACTCAGGAGCACACAGGTATAAAGGTGTCACATATCACATTACTCAGCGCAGTCTCCTATATACAGACTCAGGAGCACACAGATATACAGGTGTCACATATCGCATTACTCAGCGCAGTCTCCTATATACAGACTCAGGAGCACACAGATATACAGGTGTCACATATCACATTACTCAGCGCAGTCTCCCATATAAAGACTCAGGAGCACACAGATATACAGGTGTCACATATCACATTACTCAGCGCAGTCTACCAAATAAAGACTCAGGAGCACACAGATATACAGGTGTCACATATCACATTACTCAGCGCAGTGTCCCATATAAAGACTCGGGAGCACACAGATATACAGGCGTCACATATCACATTACTCAGCGAAGTCTCCCATATACAGACTCAGGAGCACACAGATATACAGGTGTCACACATCCCATTACTCAGCGCAGTCTTCCATATACAGACTCAGGAGCACACATATATACAGGTGTCACATATCACATTACTCAGCGCAGTCTCCCATATACAGACTCAGGAGCACACAGCTATACAGGTGTCACCTATCACATTACTCAGCACAGTCTCCCATATACAGACTCAGGAGCACACAGATATACAGGTGTCACCTATCACATTACTCAGCGCAGTCTCCCATATAAAGACTCAGGAGCACACAGATATACAGGTGTCACATATCACATTACTCAGCGCAGTCTCCCATATAAAGACTCAGGAGCACACAGCTATACAGGTGTCACATATCACATTACTCAGCGCAGTCTCCCATATACAGACTCAGGAGCACACAGATATACAGGTGTCAAACATCCCTTTACTCAGCACAGTCTCCCATATACAGACTCAGGAGCACACAGATAAACAGGTGTCACATATCGCATTACTCAGCGCAGTCTCCCATATACAGACTCAGGAGCATACAGATATACAGGTGTCACATATCACATTACTCAGCACAGACTCAGGAGCACAGATATACAGGCGTCACATATCACATTACTCAGCGCAGTCTCCCATATACAGACTCAGGAGCACGCAGATATACAGGTGTCACATATCACATTATTCAGCGCAGTCTCCTATATACAGACTCAGGAGCACACAGATATACAGGTGTCACACATCACATTGCTCAGCACAGTCTCCCATATACAGACTCAGGAGCACACAGATATACAGGTGTCACATATACCATTACTCAGAGCAGTCTCCCATATACAGACTCAGGAGCACACAGATATACAGGTGTCACATATCACATTACTCAGCGCAGTCTCCCATATACAGACTCAGGAGCACACAGATAAACAGGTGTCACATATCACATTACTCAGCGCAGTCTCCCATAAACAGACTCAGGAGCACACAGATATACCGGTGTCACTTATCACATTACTCAGCGCAGTCTCCCATATACAGACTCAGGAGCACACAGATATACAGGTGTCACATATCACATTACTCAGCGCAGACTAAGGAGCACAGATATACAGGCGTCACATATCACATTACTCAGCGCAGTCTCCCATATACAGACTCAGGAGCACACAGATAAACAGGTGTCACATATCACATTACTCAGCACAGACTCAGGAGCACAGATATACAGGCGTCGCATATCACATTACTCAGCGCAGTCTCCAATATACAGACTCAGGAGCACACAGATATACAGGTGTCACATATCGGATTACTCAGCGCAGTATCCTATATACAGACTCAGGAGCACACAGATATACAGGTGTCACATATCACATTACTCAGCGCAGTCTCCCATATACAGACTCTGGAGCACACAGATATACAGGTGTCACATATCACATTACTCAGCGCAGTCTCCCATATACAGACTCAGGAGCACGCAGCTATACAGGTGTCACCTATCACATTACTCAGCCAAGTCTCCTATATACAGACTCAGGAGCACACAGATATACAGGTGTCACATATCACATTACTCATCGCAGTCTCCCATATACAGACTCAGGAGCACACAGATATACAGGTGTCACACATCCCTTTACTCAGCACAGTCTCCCATATACAGACTCAGGAGCACACAGATATACAGGTGTCACATATCGCATTACACAGCGCAGTCTCCCATATACAGACTCAGGAGCACACAGATATACAGGTGTCACATATCACATTACTCAGCACAGACTCAGGAGCACAGATATACAGGCGTCACATATCACATTACTCAGCGCAGTCTCCCATATACAGACTCAGGAGCACGCAGATATACAGGTGTCACATATCACATTATTCAGCGCAGTCTCCTATATACAGACTCAGGAGCAAACAGATATACAGGTGTCACACATCACATTGCTCAGCACAGTCTCCCATATACAGAGTCAGGAGCACACAGATATACAGGTGTCACATATCCCATTACTCAGAGCAGTCTCCCATATACAGACTAAGGAGCACAAAGATATACAGGTGTCACATATCACATTACTCAGCGCAGTCTCCCATATACAGACTCAGGAGCACACAGATAAACAGGTGTCACCTATCACATTACTCAACGCAGTCTCCCATATACAGACTCAGGAGCACACAGATATACAGGTGTCACATATCACATTACTCAGCGCAGTCTCCCATATACAGACTCAGGAGCACACAGATATACAGGTGTCACATATCACATTACTCAGCGCAGTCTCCCATATACAGACTCAGGAGCACACAGATATACAGGTGTCACATATCACATTACTCAGCGCAGTCTCCCATAAACAGACTCAGGAGCACACAGATATACAGGTGTCACTTATCACATTACTCAGCGCAGTCTCCCATATACAGACTCAGGAGCACGCAGCTATACAGGTGTCACACATCCCATTACTCAGCGCAGTCTCCCATATACAGACTCAGGAGCACACATATATACAGGTGTCACACATCCCATTACTCAGCGCAGTCTCCCATATACAGCCTCAGGAGCACACAGATATACAGGTGTCACACATCCCATTACACAGCGCAGTCTCCCATATACAGACTCAGGAGCACACAGATATACAGGTGTCACATATCACATTACTCAGCACAGACTCAGGAGAACAGATATACAGGCGTCACATATCACATTACTCAGCGCAGTCTCCCATATACAGACTCAGGAGCACACAGGTATAAAGCTGTCACATATCACATTACTCAGCGCAGTCTCCTATATACAGACTCAGGAGCACACAGATATACAGGTGTCACATATCGCATTACTCAGCGCAGTCTCCTATATACAGACTCAGGAGCACACAGATATACAGGTGTCACATATCACATTACTCAGCGCAGTCTCCCATATAAAGACTCAGGAGCACACAGATATACAGTTGTCACATATCACATTACTCAGCGCAGTCTACCAAATAAAGACTCAGGAGCACACAGATATACAGGTGTCACATATCACATTACTCAGCGCAGTGTCCCATATAAAGACTCAGGAGCACACAGATATACAGGCGTCACATATCACATTACTCAGCGCAGTCTCCCATATACAGACTCAGGAGCACACAGATATACAGGTGTCACACATCCCATTACTCAGCGCAGTCTTCCATATACAGACTCAGGAGCACACAGATATACAGGTGTCACACATCCCATTACACAGCACAGTCTCCCATATACAGACTCAGGAGCACACAGATATACAGGTGTCACATATCACATTACTCAGCACAGACTCAGGAGAACAGATATACAGGTGTCACCTATCACATTACTCAGCACAGTCTCCCAAATACAGACTCAGGAGCACACAGATATACAGGTGTCACCTATCACATTACTCAGCGCAGTCTCCCATATAAAGACTCAGGAGCACACAGATATACAGGTGTCACATATCACATTACTCAGCGAAGTCTCCCATATAAAGACTCAGGAGCACACAGATATACAGGTGTCACATATCACATTACTCAGCGCAGTCTACCAAATAAAGACTCAGGAGCACACAGATATACAGGTGTCACATATCACATTACTCAGCGCAGTGTCCCATATAATGACTCGGGAGCACACAGATATACAGGCGTCACATATCACATTACTCAGCGAAGTCTCCCATATACAGACTCAGGAGCACACAGATATACAGGTGTCACACATCCCATTACTCAGCGCAGTCTTCCATATACAGACTCAGGAGCACACATATATACAGGTGTCACATATCACATTACTCAGCGCAGTCTCCCATATACAGACTCAGGAGCACACAGCTATACAGGTGTCACCTATCACATTACTCAGCACAGTCTCCCAAATACAGACTCAGGAGCACACAGATATACAGGTGTCACCTATCACATTACTCAGCGCAGTCTCCCATATAAAGACTCAGGAGCACACAGATATACAGGTGTCACATATCACATTACTCAGCGCAGTCTCCCATATAAAGACTCAGGAGCACACAGATATACAGGTGTCACATATCACATTACTCAGCGCAGTCTCCCATATAAAGACTCAGGAGCACACAGATATACAGGCTTCACATATCACATTACTCAGCGCAGTCTCCCATATACAGACTCAGGAGCACACAGATATACAGGTGTCACATATCACATTACTCAGCGCAGTCTCCCATATACAGACTCAGGAGCACACAGATATACAGGTGTCACATATCACATTACTCAGCACAGACTCAGGAGCACAGATATACAGGCGTCACATATCACATTACTCAGCGCAGTCTCCCATATACAGACTCAGGAGCACGCAGATATACAGGTGTCACATATCACATTATTCAGCGCAGTCTCCTATATACAGACTCAGGAGCACACAGATATACAGGTGTCACACATCACATTGCTCAGCACAGTCTCCCATATACAGACTCAGGAGCACACAGATATACAGGTGTCACATATCCCATTACTCAGAGCAGTCTCCCATATACAGACTCAGGAGCACACAGATATACAGGTGTCACATATCACATTACTCAGCGCAGTCTCCCATATACAGACTCAGGAGCACACAGATAAACAGGTGTCACATATCACATTACTCAGCGCAGTCTCCCATAAACAGACTCAGGAGCACACAGATATACAGGTGTCACTTATCACATTACTCAGCGTAGTCTCCCATATACAGACTCAGGAGCACACAGATATACAGGTGTCACATATCACATTACTCAGCGCAGACTAAGGAGCACAGATATACAGGCGTCACATATCACATTACTCAGCGCAGTCTCCCATATACAGACTCAGGAGCACACAGATAAACAGGTGTCACATATCACATTACTCAGCACAGACTCAGGAGCACAGATATACAGGCGTCGCATATCACATTACTCAGCGCAGTCTCCAATATACAGACTCAGGAGCACACAGATATACAGGTGTCACATATCGGATTACTCAGCGCAGTATCCTATATACAGACTCAGGAGCACACAGATATACAGGTGTCACACATCACATTGCTCAGCACAGTCTCCCATATACAGACTCAGGAGCACACAGATATACAGGTGTCACATATCCCATTACTCAGAGCAGTCTCCCATATACAGACTCAGGAGCACACAGATATACAGGTGTCACATATCACATTACTCAGCGCAGTCTCCCATATACAGACTCAGGAGCACGCAGATAAACAGGTGTCACATATCACATTACTCAGCGCAGTCTCCCATAAACAGACTCAGGAGCACACAGATATACAGGTGTCACTTATCACATTACTCAGCGCAGTCTCCCATATACAGACTCAGGAGCACACAGATATACAGGTGTCACATATCACATTACTCAGCGCAGACTAAGGAGCACAGATATACAGGCGTCACATATCACATTACTCAGCGCATTCTCCCATATACAGACTCAGGAGCACACAGATAAACAGGTGTCACATATCACATTACTCAGCACAGACTCAGGAGCACAGATATACAGGCGTCGCATATCACATTACTCAGCGCAGTCTCCAATATACAGACTCAGGAGCACACAGATATACAGGTGTCACATATCGGATTACTCAGCGCAGTATCCTATATACAGACTCAGGAGCACACAGATATACAGGTGTCACATATCACATTACTCAGCGCAGTCTCCCATATACAGACTCAGGAGCACACAGATATACAGGTGTCACATATCACATTACTCAGCGCAGTCTCCCATATACAGACTCTGGAGCACACAGATATACAGGTGTCACATATCACATTACTCAGCGCAGTCTCCCATATACAGACTCAGGAGCACGCAGCTATACAGGTGTCACCTATCACATTACTCAGCGCAGTCTCCCATATACAGACTCAGGAGCACGCAGATATACAGGTGTCACATATCACATTACTCAGCGCAGTCTCCCATATACAGACTCAGGAGCACGCAGATATACAGGTATCACACATCCCATTACTCAGCGCAGTCTCCCATATACAAACTCAGGAGCACACAGATATACAGGTGTCACATATCACATTACTCAGCGCAGTCTCCCATATACAGACTAAGGAGCACACAGATATACAGGTGTCACATATCACATTACTCAGCACAGACTCAGGAGAACAGATATACAGGCGTCACATATCACATTACTCAGCGCAGTCTCCCATATACAGACTCAGGAGCACACAGATATACAGGTGTCACATATCCCATTACTCAGAGCAGTCTCCCATATACAGACTCAGGAGCACACAGATATACAGGTGTCACATATCACATTACTCAGCGCAGTCTCCCATATACAGACTAAGGAGCACACAGATAAACAGGTGTCACATATCACATTACTCAGCACAGACTCAGGAGAACAGATATACAGGCGTCACATATCACATTACTCAGCGCAGTCTCCCATATACAGACTCAGGAGCACACAGGTATAAAGGTGTCACATATCACATTACTCAGCGCAGTCTCCTATATACAGACTCAGGAGCACACAGATATACAGGTGTCACACATCACTCAGCGCAGTCTCCCATATACAGACTCTGGAGCACACAAGATATACAGGTGTCACATATCGCATTACTCAGCGCAGTCTCCTATATACAGAATCAGGAGCACACAGATATACAGGTGTCACATATCACATTACTCAGCGCAGTCTCCCATATAAAGACTCAGGAGCACACAGATATACAGGTGTCACATATCACATTACTCAGCGCAGTCTCCCATATAAAGACTCAGGAGCACACAGATATACAGGCATCACATATCACATTTCTCAGCGCAGTCTCCCATATACAGACTCAGGAGCACACAGATATACAGGTGTCACCTATCACATTACTCAGCACAGTCTCCCATATAAAGACTCAGGAGCACACAGATATACAGGTGTCACATATCACATTACTCAGCGCAGTCTCCCATATAAAGACTCAGGAGCACACAGATATACAGGTGTCACATATCACATTACTCAGCGCAGTCTCCCATATAAAGACTCAGGAGCACACAGATATACAGGCTTCACATATCACATTACTCAGCGCAGTCTCCTATATACAGACTCAGGAGCACACAGATATACAGGTGTCACATATCACATTACTCATCGCAGTCTCCCATATACAGACTCAGGAGCACACAGATATACAGGTGTCACACATCCCTTTACTCAGCACAGTCTCCCATACACAGACTCAGGAGCACACAGATATACAGGTGTCACATATCACATTACTCAGCGCAGTCTCCCATATAAAGACTCAGGAGCACACAGATATACAGGTGTCACACATCCCATTACTCAGCGCAGTCTTCCATATACAGACTCAGGAGCACACAGATATACAGGTGTCACACATCCCATTACACAGCACAGTCTCCCATATACAGACTCAGGAGCACACAGATATACAGGTGTCACATATCACATTACTCAGCACAGACTCAGGAGAACAGATATACAGGTGTCACCTATCACATTACTCAGCACAGTCTCCCAAATACAGACTCAGGAGCACACAGATATACAGGTGTCACCTATCACATTACTCAGCGCAGTCTCCCATATAAAGACTCAGGAGCACACAGATATACAGGTGTCACATATCACATTACTCAGCGAAGTCTCCCATATAAAGACTCAGGAGCACACAGATATACAGGTGTCACATATCACATTACTCAGCGCAGTCTACCAAATAAAGACTCAGGAGCACACAGATATACAGGTGTCACATATCACATTACTCAGCGCAGTGTCCCATATAATGACTCGGGAGCACACAGATATACAGGCGTCACATATCACATTACTCAGCGAAGTCTCCCATAAACAGACTCAGGAGCACACAGATATACAGGTGTCACACATCCCATTACTCAGCGCAGTCTTCCATATACAGACTCAGGAGCACACATATATACAGGTGTCACATATCACATTACTCAGCGCAGTCTCCCATATACAGACTCAGGAGCACACAGCTATACAGGTGTCACCTATCACATTACTCAGCACAGTCTCCCAAATACAGACTCAGGAGCACACAGATATACAGGTGTCACCTATCACATTACTCAGCGCAGTCTCCCATATAAAGACTCAGGAGCACACAGATATACAGGTGTCACATATCACATTACTCAGCGCAGTCTCCCATATAAAGACTCAGGAGCACACAGATATACAGGTGTCACATATCACATTACTCAGCGCAGTCTCCCATATAAAGACTCAGGAGCACACAGATATACAGGCTTCACATATCACATTACTCAGCGCAGTCTCCCATATACAGACTCAGGAGCACACAGATATACAGGTGTCACATATCACATTACTCAGCGCAGTCTCCCATATACAGACTCAGGAGCACACAGATATACAGGTGTCAAACATCCCTTTACTCAGCACAGTCTCCCATATACAGACTCAGGAGCACACAGATAAACAGGTGTCACATATCGCATTACTCAGCGCAGTCTCCCATATACAGACTCAGGAGCATACAGATATACAGGTGTCACATATCACATTACTCAGCACAGACTCAGGAGCACAGATATACAGGCGTCACATATCACATTACTCAGCGCAGTCTCCCATATACAGACTCAGGAGCACGCAGATATACAGGTGTCACATATCACATTATTCAGCGCAGTCTCCTATATACAGACTCAGGAGCACACAGATATACAGGTGTCACACATCACATTGCTCAGCACAGTCTCCCATATACAGACTCAGGAGCACACAGATATACAGGTGTCACATATCCCATTACTCAGAGCAGTCTCCCATATACAGACTCAGGAGCACACAGATATACAGGTGTCACATATCACATTACTCAGCGCAGTCTCCCATATACAGACTCAGGAGCACACAGATAAACAGGTGTCACATATCACATTACTCAGCGCAGTCTCCCATAAACAGACTCAGGAGCACACAGATATACAGGTGTCACTTATCACATTACTCAGCGTAGTCTCCCATATACAGACTCAGGAGCACACAGATATACAGGTGTCACATATCACATTACTCAGCGCAGACTAAGGAGCACAGATATACAGGCGTCACATATCACATTACTCAGCGCAGTCTCCCATATACAGACTCAGGAGCACACAGATAAACAGGTGTCACATATCACATTACTCAGCACAGACTCAGGAGCACAGATATACAGGCGTCGCATATCACATTACTCAGCGCAGTCTCCAATATACAGACTCAGGAGCACACAGATATACAGGTGTCACATATCGGATTACTCAGCGCAGTATCCTATATACAGACTCAGGAGCACACAGATATACAGGTGTCACACATCACATTGCTCAGCACAGTCTCCCATATACAGACTCAGGAGCACACAGATATACAGGTGTCACATATCCCATTACTCAGAGCAGTCTCCCATATACAGACTCAGGAGCACACAGATATACAGGTGTCACATATCACATTACTCAGCGCAGTCTCCCATATACAGACTCAGGAGCACGCAGATAAACAGGTGTCACATATCACATTACTCAGCGCAGTCTCCCATAAACAGACTCAGGAGCACACAGATATACAGGTGTCACTTATCACATTACTCAGCGCAGTCTCCCATATACAGACTCAGGAGCACACAGATATACAGGTGTCACATATCACATTACTCAGCGCAGACTAAGGAGCACAGATATACAGGCGTCACATATCACATTACTCAGCGCATTCTCCCATATACAGACTCAGGAGCACACAGATAAACAGGTGTCACATATCACATTACTCAGCACAGACTCAGGAGCACAGATATACAGGCGTCGCATATCACATTACTCAGCGCAGTCTCCAATATACAGACTCAGGAGCACACAGATATACAGGTGTCACATATCGGATTACTCAGCGCAGTATCCTATATACAGACTCAGGAGCACACAGATATACAGGTGTCACATATCACATTACTCAGCGCAGTCTCCCATATACAGACTCAGGAGCACACAGATATACAGGTGTCACATATCACATTACTCAGCGCAGTCTCCCATATACAGACTCTGGAGCACACAGATATACAGGTGTCACATATCACATTACTCAGCGCAGTCTCCCATATACAGACTCAGGAGCACGCAGCTATACAGGTGTCACCTATCACATTACTCAGCGCAGTCTCCCATATACAGACTCAGGAGCACGCAGATATACAGGTGTCACATATCACATTACTCAGCGCAGTCTCCCATATACAGACTCAGGAGCACGCAGATATACAGGTATCACACATCCCATTACTCAGCGCAGTCTCCCATATACAAACTCAGGAGCACACAGATATACATGTGTCACATATCACATTACTCAGCGCAGTCTCCCATATACAGACTAAGGAGCACACAGATATACAGGTGTCACATATCACATTACTCAGCACAGACTCAGGAGAACAGATATACAGGCGTCACATATCACATTACTCAGCGCAGTCTCCCATATACAGACTCAGGAGCACACAGATATACAGGTGTCACATATCCCATTACTCAGAGCAGTCTCCCATATACAGACTCAGGAGCACACAGATATACAGGTGTCACATATCACATTACTCAGCGCAGTCTCCCATATACAGACTAAGGAGCACACAGATAAACAGGTGTCACATATCACATTACTCAGCACAGACTCAGGAGAACAGATATACAGGCGTCACATATCACATTACTCAGCGCAGTCTCCCATATACAGACTCAGGAGCACACAGGTATAAAGGTGTCACATATCACATTACTCAGCGCAGTCTCCTATATACAGACTCAGGAGCACACAGATATACAGGTGTCACACATCACTCAGCGCAGTCTCCCATATACAGACTCTGGAGCACACAAGATATACAGGTGTCACATATCGCATTACTCAGCGCAGTCTCCTATATACAGAATCAGGAGCACACAGATATACAGGTGTCACATATCACATTACTCAGCGCAGTCTCCCATATAAAGACTCAGGAGCACACAGATATACAGGTGTCACATATCACATTACTCAGCGCAGTCTCCCATATAAAGACTCAGGAGCACACAGATATACAGGCATCACATATCACATTTCTCAGCGCAGTCTCCCATATACAGACTCAGGAGCACACAGATATACAGGTGTCACCTATCACATTACTCAGCACAGTCTCCCATATAAAGACTCAGGAGCACACAGATATACAGGTGTCACATATCACATTACTCAGCGCAGTCTCCCATATAAAGACTCAGGAGCACACAGATATACAGGTGTCACATATCACATTACTCAGCGCAGTCTCCCATATAAAGACTCAGGAGCACACAGATATACAGGCTTCACATATCACATTACTCAGCGCAGTCTCCTATATACAGACTCAGGAGCACACAGATATACAGGTGTCACATATCACATTACTCATCGCAGTCTCCCATATACAGACTCAGGAGCACACAGATATACAGGTGTCACACATCCCTTTACTCAGCACAGTCTCCCATACACAGACTCAGGAGCACACAGATATACAGGTGTCACATATCACATTACTCAGCGCAGTCTCCCATATAAAGACTCAGGAGCACACAGATATACAGGCTTCACATATCACATTACTCAGCGCAGTCTCCTATATACAGACTCAGGAGCACACAGATATACAGGTGTCACATATCACATTACTCATCGCAGTCTCCCATATACAGACTCAGGAGCACACAGATATACAGGTGTCACACATCCCTTTACTCAGCACAGTCTCCCATACACAGACTCAGGAGCACACAGATATACAGGTGTCACATATCGCATTACACAGCGCAGTCTCCCATATACAGACTCAGGAGCACACAGATATACAGGTGTCACATATCACATTACTCAGCACAGACTCAGGAGCACAGATATACAGGCGTCACATATCACATTACTCAGCGCAGTCTCCCATATACAGACTCAGGAGCACGCAGATATACAGGTGTCACATATCACATTATTCAGCGCAGTCTCCTATATACAGACTCAGGAGCAAACAGATATACAGGTGTCACACATCACATTGCTCAGCACAGTCTCCCATATACAGAGTCAGGAGCACACAGATATACAGGTGTCACATATCCCATTACTCAGAGCAGTCTCCCATATACAGACTAAGGAGCACACAGATATACAGGTGTCACATATCACATTACTCAGCGCAGTCTCCCATAAACAGACTCAGGAGCACACAGCTATACAGGTGTCACTTATCACATTACTCAGCGCAGTCTCCCATATACAGACTCAGGAGCACACATATATACAGGTGTCACACATCCCATTACTCAGCGCAGTCTCCCATATACAGACTCACGAGCACACAGATATACAGGTGTCACACATCCCATTACACAGCGCAGTCTCCCATATACAGACTCAGGAGCACACAGATATACAGGTGTCACATATCACATTACTCAGCACAGACTCAGGAGAACAGATATACAGGCGTCACATATCACATTACTCAGTGCAGTCTCCCATATACAGACTCAGGAGCACACAGGTATAAAGCTGTCACATATCACATTACTCAGCGCAGTCTCCTATATACAGACTCAGGAGCACACAGATATACAGGTGTCACATATCGCATTACTCAGCGCAGTCTCCTATATACAGACTCAGGAGCACACAGATATACAGGTGTCACATATCACATTACTCAGCGCAGTCTCCCATATAAAGACTCAGGAGCACACATATATACAGGTGTCACACATCCCATTACTCAGCGCAGTCTCCCATATACAGACTCACGAGCACACAGATATACAGGTGTCACATATCACATTACTCAGCGCAGTCTCCCATAAACAGACTCAGGAGCACACAGCTATACAGGTGTCACTTATCACATTACTCAGCGCAGTCTCCCATATACAGACTCAGGAGCACACATATATACAGGTGTCACACATCCCATTACTCAGCGCAGTCTCCCATATACAGACTCACGAGCACACAGATATACAGGTGTCACACATCCCATTACACAGCGCAGTCTCCCATATACAGACTCAGGAGCACACAGATATACAGGTGTCACATATCACATTACTCAGCACAGACTCAGGAGAACAGATATACAGGCGTCACATATCACATTACTCAGTGCAGTCTCCCATATACAGACTCAGGAGCACACAGGTATAAAGCTGTCACATATCACATTACTCAGCGCAGTCTCCTATATACAGACTCAGGAGCACACAGATATACAGGTGTCACATATCGCATTACTCAGCGCAGTCTCCTATATAAAGACTCAGGAGCACACAGATATACAGGTGTCACATATCACATTACTCAGCACAGTCTCCCATATAAAGACTCAGGAGCACACAGATATACAGGTGTCACATATCACATTACTCAGCGCAGTCTCCCATATAAAGACTCAGGAGCACACAGATATACAGGTGTCACATATCACATTACTCAGCGCAGTCTCCCATATAAAGACTCAGGAGCACACAGATATACAGGCTTCACATATCACATTACTCAGCGCAGTCTCCTATATACAGACTCAGGAGCACACAGATATACAGGTGTCACATATCACATTACTCATCGCAGTCTCCCATATACAGACTCAGGAGCACACAGATATACAGGTGTCACACATCCCTTTACTCAGCACAGTCTCCCATACACAGACTCAGGAGCACACAGATATACAGGTGTCACATATCGCATTACACAGCGCAGTCTCCCATATACAGACTCAGGAGCACACAGATATACAGGTGTCACATATCACATTACTCAGCACAGACTCAGGAGCGCAGATATACAGGCGTCACATATCACATTACTCAGCGCAGTCTCCCATATACAGACTCAGGAGCACGCAGATATACAGGTGTCACATATCACATTATTCAGCGCAGTCTCCTATATACAGACTCAGGAGCAAACAGATATACAGGTGTCACACATCACATTGCTCAGCACAGTCTCCCATATACAGAGTCAGGAGCACACAGATATACAGGTGTCACATATCCCATTACTCAGCGCAGTCTCCCATATACAGACTCAGGAGCACACAGATAAACAGGTGTCACCTATCACATTACTCAACGCAGTCTCCCATATACAGACTCAGGAGCACACAGATATACAGGTGTCACATATCACATTACTCAGCGCAGTCTCCCATATACAGACTCAGGAGCACACAGATATACAGGTGTCACATATCACATTACTCAGCGCAGTCTCCCATATACAGACTCAGGAGCACACAGATATACAGGTGTCACATATCACATTACTCAGCGCAGTCTCCCATAAACAGACTCAGGAGCACACAGATATACAGGTGTCACATATCACATTACTCAGCGCAGTCTCCCATATACAGACTCAGGAGCACGCAGCTATACAGGTGTCACACATCCCATTACTCAGCGCAGTCTCCCATATACAGACTCAGGAGCACACAGATATACAGGTGTCACTTATCACATTACTCAGCGCAGTCTCCCATATACAGACTCAGGAGCACGCAGCTATACAGGTGTCACACATCCCATTACTCAGCGCAGTCTCCCATATACAGACTCAGGAGCACACATATATACAGGTGTCACACATCCCATTACTCAGCGCAGTCTCCCATATACAGACTCAGGAGCACACAGATATACAGGTGTCACACATCCCATTACACAGCGCAGTCTCCCATATACAGACTCAGGAGCACACAGATATACAGGTGTCACATATCACATTACTCAGCACAGACTCAGGAGAACAGATATACAGGCATCACATATCACATTACTCAGTGCAGTCTCCCATATACAGACTCAGGAGCACACAGGTATAAAGCTGTCACATATCACATTACTCAGCGCAGTCTCCTATATACAGACTCAGGAGCACACAGATATACAGGTGTCACATATCGCATTACTCAGCGCAGTCTCCTATATACAGACTCAGGAGCACACAGATATACAGGTGTCACATATCACATTACTCAGCGCAGTCTCCCATATAAAGACTCAGGAGCACACAGATATACAGGTGTCACATATCACATTACTCAGCGCAGTCTACCAAATAAAGACTCAGGAGCACACAGATATACAGGTGTCACATATCACATTACTCAGCGCAGTGTCCCATATAAAGACTCAGGAGCACACAGATATACAGGCGTCACATATCACATTACTCAGCGCAGTCTCCCATATACAGACTCAGGAGCACACAGATATACAGGTGTCACACATCCCATTACTCAGCGCAGTCTTCCATATACAGACTCAGGAGCACACAGATATACAGGTGTCACACATCCCATTACACAGCACAGTCTCCCATATACAGACTCAGGAGCACACAGATATACAGGTGTCACATATCACATTACTCAGCGCAGTCTCCTATATACAGACTCAGGAGCACACAGATATACAGGTGTCACATATCACATTACTCAGCGCAGTCTCCCATATACAGACTCAGGAGCACACAGATATACAGGTGTCACACATTCCATTACTCAGCGCAGTCTTCCATATACAGACTCAGGAGCACACATATATACAGGTGTCACATATCACATTACTCAGCGCAGTCTCCCATATACAGACTCAGGAGCACACAGCTATACAGGTGTCACCTATCACATTACTCAGCACAGTCTCCCATATACAGACTCAGGATCACACAGATATACAGGTGTCACCTATCACATTACTCAGCGCAGTCTCCCATATAAAGACTCAGGAGCACACAGATATACAGGTGTCACATATCACATTACTCAGCGCAGTCTCCCATATAAAGACTCAGGAGCACACAGATATACAGGTGTCACATATCACATTACTCAGCGCAGTCTCCCATATAAAGACTCAGGAGCACACAGATATACAGGCTTCACATATCACATTACTCAGCGCAGTCTCCCATATACAGACTCAGGAGCACACAGATATACAGGTGTTACATATCACATTACTCAGCGCAGTCTCCCATATACAGACTCAGGAGCACACAGATATACAGGTGTCAAACATCCCTTTACTCAGCACAGTCTCCCATATACAGACTCAGGAGCACACAGATAAACAGGTGTCACATATCGCAATACTCAGCACAGACTCAGGAGCACAGATATACAGGCGTCACATATCACATTACTCAGCGCAGTCTCCCATATACAGACTCAGGAGCACGCAGATATACAGGTGTCACATATCACATTATTCAGCGCAGTCTCCTATATACAGACTCAGGAGCACACAGATATACAGGTGTCACACATCACATTGCTCAGCACAGTCTCCCATATACAGACTCAGGAGCACACAGATATACAGGTGTCACATATCCCATTACTCAGAGCAGTCTCCCATATACAGACTCAGGAGCACACAGATATACAGGTGTCACATATCACATTACTCAGCGTAGTCTCCCATATACAGACTCAGGAGCACACAGATATACAGGTGTCACATATCCCATTACTCAGAGCAGTCTCCCATATACAGACTCAGGAGCACACAGATATACAGGTGTCACATATCACATTACTCAGCGCAGTCTCCCATAAACAGACTCAGGAGCACACAGATACACAGGTGTCACTTATCACATTACTCAGCGCAGTCTCCCATATACAGACTCAGGAGCACACAGATATACAGGTGTCACATATCACATTACTCAGCGCAGACTAAGGAGCACAGATATACAGGCGTCACATATCACATTACTCAGCGCAGTCTCCCATATACAGACTCAGGAGCACACAGATAAACAGGTGTCACATATCACATTACTCAGCACAGACTCAGGAGCACAGATATACAGGCGTCGCATATCACATTACTCAGCGCAGTCTCCAATATACAGACTCAGGAGCACACAGATATACAGGTGTCACATATCGGATTACTCAACGCAGTATCCTATATACAGACTCAGGAGCACACAGATATACAGGTGTCACATATCACATTACTCAGCGCAGTCTCCCATATACAGACTCAGGAGCACACAGATATACAGGTGTCACATATCACATTACTCAGCGCAGTCTCCCATATACAGACTCTGGAGCACACAGATATACAGGTGTCACATATCACATTACTCAGCGCAGTCTCCCAAATACAGACTCAGGAGCACGCAGCTATACAGGTGTCACCTATCACATTACTCAGCGCAGTCTCCCATATACAGACTCAGGAGCACGCAGATATACAGGTGTCACATATCACATTACTCAGCGCAGTCTCCCATATACAGACTCAGGAGCACGCAGATATACAGGTGTCACACATCCCATTACTCAGCGCAGTCTCCCATATACAAACTCAGGAGCACACAGATATAAAGGTGTCACATATCACATTACTCAGCGCAGTCTCCCATATACAGACTCAGGAGCACACAGATATACAGGTGTCACATATCACATTACTCAGCGCAGTCTCCCATATACAGACTCAGGAGCACACAGATATACAGGTGTCACATATCACATTACTCAGCGCAGACTAAGGAGCACAGATATACAGGCGTCACATATCACATTACTCAGCGCAGTCTCCCATATACAGACTCAGGAGCACACAGATAAACAGGTGTCACATATCACATTACTCAGCACAGACTCAGGAGCACAGATATACAGGTGTCACATATCACATTACTCAGCGCAGTCTCCCATATACAGACTCAGGAGCACACAGATATACAGGTGTCACATATCGGATTACTCAGCGCAGTATCCTATATACAGACTCAGGAGCACACAGATAATATGAGATATGGTAAGAACTTACCCTTGTTATCTCTATTTCTACGAAGTCCATAGGGTTCCACAGGATACCTTGGGGTATAGGTGTGACGTCAGTCGCAGGGCACCAAAGAGTTAAGCTTTCAGCCTCCCAGGATGCACTAGGTCCCCCTCCTATACCCCGCCCCCGGGCCAAGGCACCTCAGTTAGTTACCAAGCCATAGGCCGGAGGAGGAGAAGGAAGAGAGAGAACAAAGATCTGGACACATACAAGAATCACATTCTCACCAGAGGGAGACGGAAAACCGGTGACCAGAGCAAAGCCCATCTGCAGCACAGGTGCGACAGGGCGGGAGTCCTGTGGAACCCTATGGACTTCGTAGAAATAGAGATAACAAGGGTAAGTTCTTACCATATCTCATATTTTCTACTTCAGGGTCCATAGGGTATCCACAGGATACCTTGGGGATGTCCCAAAGCAGTATCCTTTAAGGGTGGGGACGCTCCTGTGCAGAAAGGAGAATCCGCCGCCCGAAGGAAGCATCCTGAGAGGCGAAGGTGTCAAACCTGTAATACCTCACGAAGGTATGAACAGAAGACCACGTAGCAGCCTTGCAGATCTGAACTGCCGAGGCACCACGTCGAGCTGCCCACGAAGGACCCACAGACCTAGTGGAATGAGCCTTCAGAGAAGGAGGGACCGGTAGGCCTTCATGAAGATAAGCTTCAGAAATAGCCATACGGATCCAGGCTGCCAAAGTTTGCTTTGAAGCAGGCCAACCCTTTTTACGGAAGCCAAAGAGGACAAACAAAGCGTCCGACTTCCTAAACGAAGAAGTTCGGTCAACATAAGTCCTTAAGGCCCGCACAACATCCAAAGAGGCCTCACCCACGGAAAGACCCGGTGAGTTAAAGGCCGGAACAACTATTTCCTCGTTAATATGAAACTGGGAAACAACTTTGGGAAGAAACTCGGGCCGAGTGCGGAGCACTGCCCTGTTCCCATAAAAAACCAAGAAAGGGGGTCTACAAGAAAGAGCCCCTAACTCAGAAACACGTCTGGCCGAAGCAATGGCCAGAAGGAAAACAGTCTTAGCTGTTAGCCATTTAAGATCCACTGAGCCCAGTGGTTCAAACGGCGGTCCTTGGAGAGCCCTCAGGACCACAGCCAAATCCCAAGGCGCCACAGGTGGAACAAAGGGCGGCTGAATGCGGAGAACACCCTGCATAAAGGTGCGCACATCCGGGATTGTAGCAATCCTATGGTGAAACCAGACAGATAGGGCCGAAACCTGTACCTTCAAAGAAGCAAGGCGAAGCCCATGATCTAGTCCCGCTTGCAGGAAGGCGAGAATCCGAGACAGACGAAACTCCCGCGGTGCATAACCTCTCGGTCGACACCACTGGAAGAACGTATGCCACACGCGATGGTATATCCTCGCGGAAGACGGTTTCCGAGCTCGCAACATGGTACGCACCACAGAGCTGGAAAACCCCCGGGACCTCAGCATGGCCGTCTCAACAGCCACGCCGTCAAAGACAGCCGAGTCAGGTCCGGGTGAAGGCAAGGACCCTGAGACAGAAGGTCCGGTCGTAGCGGCAACCGCAGAGGAATGTCCACGGACAGACCCTGAAGGTCTGAGAACCAGTGCCGTCTGGGCCACGCGGGAGCTATCAACAGGAGCGTCCCTCCTTCCTGTTTGAATTTCCGGATTACCCGTGGAAGAAGGGAGACCGGAGGGAACAGGTATGCGAACCGGAACGTCCACCGGACGGACAGAGCATCCACCAGAGACGCCCCTTCGTCTCTTGTGCGAGACCCGTACACCGGCAACTTGTTGTTGTGCCGGGACGCCATGAGGTCGATTTCTGGAAGACCCCACCTGTCCACCAGTAGTTGAAAAACGTCCGGGTGCAGGGACCATTCCCCCGGATGAACGTCCTGGCGACTTAGAAAGTCCGCCTCCCAATTGAGCACTCCCGGGATGAAGACCGCTGATATGGCCGGAAGATTGCGCTCCGCCCAAACCAGGATCCGAGAGACCTCTACGAGAGCCGCCCGACTGCGAGTTCCTCCTTGCCTGTTTATGTAGGCCACGGTGGTAGCGTTGTCCGACTGGACCTGCACCGGGCGACCCTGGAGAAACCGCTGTGCCTGCTGGAGAGCATTGAAGACCGCACGGAGTTCCAAGATATTTATTGGAAGCTCCGCTTCTGTCGGCGTCCACCTGCCCTGGAACAAGTGTGGACCCGAAACTGCTCCCCAGCCCCGAAGACTGGCGTCCGTTGTCAACAGGACCCAATTTGGAACCCAGAACGGACGTCCCTTGTTGAGGTGGGTCGTCTGTAACCACCACGTAAGGGACAGGCGAACCTCCTGGGTGAACACAATCGTCTGGGACTTCAGAGACTGAGTCAGCCCGTTCCACTTGGACAGGATCAGGTGTTGCAGAGGTCTGGAGTGAAACTGGGCGTATTCCACCATGTCGAAAACCGACACCATGGAGCCCAGTAACCTCATCGCCGAGTGTAAGGACACCCGGCGGCTGTGCAGACAACTGCGCACCCTTGACTGTAAAGCAGAGATCTTGTCCTCCGTCACGAAGATCCTTTGCTGTCCCGAGTCCAATAAGGCTCCAAGATGCAGAATCCTCCGAGACGGGATTAGAGTGGACTTCTGCCAGTTGATTAGCCAGCCGTGCCGTTGCAGCAGTGCAATGGTCAGGTCCAAGTGGCGTAACAGGAGCTCTGGAGAACCTGCCACCAATAACAGGTCATCCAAATATGGCAACATGCGGACTCCCTGCAGCCGCAGAGAAGCCGCCATGACCGCCATCACCTTGGTGAAAACACGTGGTGCTGTTGCCAGGCCAAAAGGTAACGCCCGAAACTGGAAGTGGTCGCTGCTGATTGCAAACCTGAGGAACTGTTGATGGCGCCAAAGAATAGGGACATGCAGGTAAGCGTCCTGTATGTCCAATGACACCAAGTAGTCCCCAGGTTCCAGCGCCAGAATGATGGACCGTAGGGTCTCCATCCGAAACTTCGGGACCCGCAAAGACTTGTTGAGTGCTTTGAGGTTGAGAATCGGACGATATGACCCATTGGGTTTCTGTACCAAAAATAGATTTGAATAGAAACCCTGGCCCCTCTGGGAGAATGGAACCGCCACTATAACTCCAGCCTGGAGCATAGTGTGCAATACCTTCCGCAGCTCCGTAGCCTTGTTCCGGTCTGATGGGAGACCCGTGGTGAAGAAGCGAGCCGGGGGTCTGTGCCGGAAGGAGAGGGCGTATCCGTGAGAAACCACCTCCAGAACCCAAGTGTCTGTCATAGTGGTCGACCAACACTGGGCGAACTGTAGCAGGCGGCCTCCCACCCTGGGATCCCCCAAAGGGAGGCCCGGACCGTCAGGCCGCAGGCTTGTCATCTGGCTTGGGGGCCGGATGTCTGGTACTCCATGCCTGCTTCCGGGGCTTGACCGATTTCTTAGGGCCAGCCTGTCGAGGAAACGACTGTGGTTTGGGCCTGCCCTGGGCCCTAGATGACCGAAAGGACGATGGTCCCGAACCAGAAGGAGCAGCGGCCGACGGGAGACAGGCAGATTTGGCTGCCGCCAGCGTGGCCACAATCTTATCCAGATCCGGACCGAAGAGAACTTCTCCGGTAAACGGCAACGCTTCCAGACCTTTCTTGGAATCTGCGTCCGCCTTCCAGGATCGCAGCCACAAGGTGCGACGAGCAGCTACCGCTGCTGAAGAAATTCTAGACACCAGAGTACTAATGTCTAGAGCCGCCTCGTTGATGTAGGTGGCCGAATCACGGAGATTGCCAATCAACTCCGCCTGATCGGCCGGACAGTCGGATTCAAAAGAAGCCTCTAATGAATCCGCCCAGCGCTCCATCGCTCTGGCAACCCAGCAAATGGCCATAGCCGGCCGTGCTGCCCCCCCTGCAAGGGAATAAGCGGACTTCAGGCAGATTTCTACCTTGCGGTCCGTAGCATCCTTAAGGGAGGACATGGATGGCATCGGCAATGTGGCACTACGGACAAGACGGGTCACGTGAGAATCCCCTGTGGAGGGGATTCCCACTTCGCAAAATAATTATCCGCGAACGGATAAGCCACCGCCAGGCGTCTCTGCGGCTGGTATCTTTTGCCAGGTTGTTTCCACGCCTCCTCTAAATGGTCCACCAACTGACCCGAAAGAGGAAAGACTGTGGCATCGCCCTTCACATCTTTGAAAAAGGCATACTTAGATTTAGCCGCTGGGGGAACTTCGTCCTCAATCACCAAGGCTGTGCGGACCGCCCGAATAAGTCCAGGAATATATACTTTGGACTTAGCATCAGCGTCCTTAGTATGGAGAGGTTCCTGATCGTAAGGATCTAGAATCTCCCCATCATCAGACGTCCCTTCGTCATCCTCATAAGGAGCGGACAGAGACGCCACCGGCCTTTTATGAGACCGCATCACAGACTCCCCTTGCAACACATCCGACAAGTGCTGTACAGAACTCGTCAGGGAGTTAACCCACGCTGGCTCCTGAGAACCCGGGAGCGGGGAAATAGGGAGACTGTGGGGTACCACCAATTGTCGTGGGAACCCCTGCATGGGTGACGACACCACAGACTGCTGGGACAAACCCATCGGAGTAAACGCGGGCTGCGGAGCTAACTGGCCCACTAAAGCTGTTAACGCCTGAGCGAAACAAGCCCAGGGCGGCTCCTGTACCGGTGCTGTAACCGTAATAGGCCGCGCCATGGACAAACACTGCCGGCAAAGGCCCTCCGCGCTACCCTCCCCCTCCGCTAACGGTACTTTGCACGTGGTACACTGTAGCCGGAAGGGAAAATCACTTTCAGACATGATGGCACCACGTATGTGACTTCTCTCACCAATTAAGTATTAAATAGGCGAGAGACCACCCTGCAGCACCGCACCGCAAGGGCTTTAGCAGAAAGAACAGGGACAGTAATAAAGCTGACAGTTTAGATGAAGAAAAGATTACAGGCAGCAGCGCTAGCACAGTCACATACAATGCAGAAAAATAACAATTCCTGCACTAACAGCGCTGATCACTCAACTACACAGACACAGGGCCTGGTAGGACACAGCGCTGCATACACAGACCTGACCACAGCGGAGGAGAGGTATGCGGGGGGACCCAGACCACGATGCTTCCGTCCAGCGCTTCCAGCAGCGTTCACCATGCGTTCTGGAGAAGATGGCCGCCGAGGAGCAGAGAGGAGGCTGGCCTGGGGGAGGAGCGCTGCCACAGGACCAGTCGGCAGCATGCAGAGAGGGCTGTGTGCAGCAGGGGAGGCGCCGGCTGTGAGACAGGGAAGGCGCGCTCCCCTGGCATGCATTTAACCCCTGGGACGCCGCAGCGCTACCGCTCTGCTGCGGTCCGCTGTCCCAGGGGGTAGTGGAAGCGCAGGTTGGTCGCCTGGCTCCACGCTGCAGCCAGTCCCCAGGGAGCCCCCTGCCTGGGGACTTAGGACCATGTGATCAGCGGGGACCCACCGCGGGACCCCGCTGCTTACCTCTGTCCCCCTTGAATCCGGCCATGGTCCGGAGCATCTGGGGTCACCGCTAGCTGTGACCCCAGACACCCACCAGCATCCCCGGATCAGTACCGGCGTTCTGGTACCGGCGGGGTGTAGGGAAGACAGCATGGACGTCAGGACTGACTGTCCATGCTGTTCATCCAGTTGTGCAGCCACAGCTGCATGAAGAATAAGCTTCAGGGGCTCTTCTAGCCCCCACTCCAACAGGTGCACCCGACTCCGGCCGGGCACCAAACTAAACTGAGGTGCCTTGGCCCGGGGGCGGGGTATAGAAGGGGGACCTAGTTCATCCAGGGAGGCTGAAAGCTTAACTCTTTGGTGCCCTGCGACTGACGTCACACCTATACCCCAAGGTATCCTGTGGATACCCTATGGACCCTGAAGTAGAAATACAGGTGTCACATATCACATTACTCAGCGCAGTCTCCCATATACAGACTCAGGAGCACACAGATATACAGGTGTCACATATTACATTACTCAGCGCAGTCTCCCATATACAGACTCTGGAGCACACAGATATACAGGTGTCACATATCACATTACTCAGCGCAGTCTCCCATATACAGACTCAGGAGCACACAGATATACAGGTGTCACATATACCATTACTCAGAGCAGTCTCCCATATACAGACTCAGGAGCACACAGATATACAGGTGTCACATATCACATTCCTCAGCGCAGTCTCCCATATACAGACTCAGGAGCACACAGATAAACAGGTGTCACATATCACATTACTCAGCGCAGTCTCCCATAAACAGACTCAGGAGCACACAGATATACAGGTGTCACTTACCACATTACTCAGCGCAGTCTCCCATATACAGACTTAGGAGCACACAGATATACAGGTGTCACATATCACATTACTCAGCGCAGACTAAGGAGCACAGATATACAGGCGTCACATATCACATTACTCAGCGCAGTCTCCCATATACAGACTCAGGAGCACACAGATAAACAGGTGTCACATATCACATTACTCAGCACAGACTCAGGAGCACAGATATACAGGCGTCGCATATCACATTACTCAGCGCAGTCTCCAATATACAGACTCAGGAGCACACAGATATACAGGTGTCACATATCGGATTACTCAGCGCAGTATCCTATATACAGACTCAGGAGCACACAGATATACAGGTGTCACATATCACATTACTCAGCGCAGTCTCCCATATACAGACTCAGGAGCACACAGATATACAGGTGTCACATATCACATTACTCAGCGCAGTCTCCCATATACAGACTCTGGAGCACACAGATATACAGGTGTCACATATCACATTACTCAGAGCAGTCTCCCATATACAGACTCAGGAGCACACAGATATACAGGTGTCACACATCCCATTACTCAGCGCAGTCTCCCATATACAAACTCAGGAGCACACAGATATACAGGTGTCACATATCACATTACTCAGCGCAGTCTCCCATATACAGACTCAGGAGCACACAGATATACAGGTGTCACATATCACATTACTCAGCACAGTCTCCCATATACAGACTCAGGAGCACACAGATATACAGGTGTCACATATCACATTACTCAGCACAGACTCAGGAGAACAGATATACAGGCGTCACATATCACATTACTCAGCGCAGTCTCCCATATACAGACTCAGGAGCACACAGGTATAAAGGTGTCACATATCACATTACTCAGCGCAGTCTCCTATATACAGACTCAGGAGCACACAGATATACAGGTGTCACACATCACTCAGCGCAGTCTCCCATATACAAACTCAGGAGCACACAGATATACAGGTGTCACATATCACATTACTCAGCGCAGTCTCCCATAAACAGACTCAGGAGCACACAGATATACAGGTGTCACGTATCACATTACTCAGCGCAGTCTCCCATATACAGACTCAGGAGCACACAGATATACAGGTGTCACATATCACATTACTCAGCGCAGACTAAGGAGCACAGATATACAGGCGTCACATATCACATTACTCAGCGCAGTCTCCCATATACAGACTCAGGAGCACACAGATAAACAGGTGTCACATATCACATTACTCAGCACAGACTCAGGAGCACAGATATACAGGCGTCGCATATCACATTACTCAGCGCAGTCTCCAATATACAGACTCAGGAGCACACAGATATACAGGTGTCACATATCGGATTACTCAACGCAGTATCCTATATACAGACTCAGGAGCACACAGATATACAGGTGTCACATATCACATTACTCAGCGCAGTCTCCCATATACAGACTCAGGAGCACACAGATATACAGGTGTCACATATCGCATTACTCAGCGCAGTCTCCCATATACAGACTCAGGAGCACGCAGCTATACAGGTGTCACCTATCACATTACTCAGCGCAGTCTCCCATATACAGACTCAGGAGCACGCAGATATACAGGTGTCACATATCACATTACTCAGCGCATTCTCCCATATACAGACTCAGGAGCACACAGATATACAGGTGTCACATATCACATTACTCAGCGCAGACTAAGGAGCACAGATATACAGGCGTCACATATCACATTACTCAGCGCAGTCTCCCATATACAGACTCAGGAGCACACAGATATACAGGTGTCACATATCACATTACTCAGCACAGACTCAGGAGCACAGATATACAGGCGTCGCATATCACGTTACTCAGCGCAGTCTCCAATATACAGACTCAGGAGCACACAGATATACAGGTGTCACAGATCGGATTACTCAGCGCAGTATCCTATATACAGACTCAGGAGCACACAGATATACAGGTGTCACATATCACATTACTCAGCGCAGTCTACCATATACAGACTCAGGAGCACACAGATATACAGGTGTCACATATCGCATTACTCAGCGCAGTCTCCCATATACAGACTCAGGAGCACGCAGCTATACAGGTGTCACCTATCACATTACTCAGCGCAGTCTCCCATATACAGACTCAGGAGCACGCAGATATACAGGTGTCACATATCACATTACTCAGCGCAGTCTCCCATATACAGACTCAGGAGCACGCAGATATACAGGTATCACACATCCCATTACTCAGCGCAGTCTCCCATATACAGACTCAGGAGCACGCATATATACAGGTGTCACACATCCCATTACTCAGAGCAGTCTCCCATATACAGACTCAGGAGCACACAGATATACAGGTGTCACATATCACATTACTCAGCGCAGTCTCCCATATACAGACTCAGGAGCACACAGATATACAGGTGTCACATATCACATTACTCAGCACAGTCTCCCATATACAGACTCAGGAGCACACAGATATACAGGTGTCACATATCACATTACTCAGCACAGACTCAGGAGAACAGATATACAGGCGTCACTTATCACATTACTCAGCGCAGTCTCCCATATACAGACTCAGGAGCACACAGGTATAAAGGTGTCACATATCACATTACTCAGCGCAGTCTCCTATATACAGACTCAGGAGCACACAGATATACAGGTGTCACACATCACTCAGCGCAGTCTCCCATATACAGACTCTGGAGCACACAGATATACAGGTGTCACATATCACATTACTCAGCGCAGTCTCCCATATAAAGACTCAGGAGCACACAGATATACAGGTGTCACATATCACATTACTCAGCGCAGTCTCCCATATAAAGACTCAGGAGCACACAGATATACAGGCGTCACATATCACATTTCTCAGCGCAGTCTCCCATATACAGACTCAGGAGCACACAGATATACAGGTGTCACCTATCACATTACTCAGCACAGTCTCCCATATAAAGACTCAGGAGCACACAGATATACAGGTGTCACATATCACATTACTCAGCGCAGTCTCCCATATAAAGACTCAGGAGCACACAGATATACAGGTGTCACATATCACATTACTCAGCGCAGTCTCCCATATAAAGACTCAGGAGCACACAGATATACAGGCTTCACATATCACATTACTCAGCGCAGTCTCCCATATACAGACTCAGGAGCACACAGATATACAGGTGTCACATATCACATTACTCATCGCAGTCTCCCATATACAGACTCAGGAGCACACAGATATACAGGTGTCACACATCCCTTTACTCAGCACAGTCTCCCATATACAGACTCAGGAGCACACAGATATACAGGTGTCACATATCGCATTACACAGCGCAGTCTCCCATATACAGACTCAGGAGCACACAGATATACAGGTGTCACATATCACATTACTCAGCACAGACTAAGGAGCACAGATATACAGGCGTCACATATCACATTACTCAGCGCAGTCTCCCATATACAGACTCAGGAGCACGCAGATATACAGGTGTCACATATCACATTATTCAGCGCAGTCTCCTATATACAGACTCAGGAGCAAACAGATATACAGGTGTCACACATCACATTGCTCAGCACAGTCTCCCATATACAGAGTCAGGAGCACACAGATATACAGGTGTCACATATCCCATTACTCAGAGCAGTCTCCCATATACAGACTAAGGAGCACACAGATATACAGGTGTCACATATCACATTACTCAGCGCAGTCTCCCATATACAGACTCAGGAGCACACAGATAAACAGGTGTCACCTATCACATTACTCAACGCAGTCTCCCATATACAGACTCAGGAGCACACAAATATACAGGTGTCACATATCACATTACTCAGCGCAGTCTCCCATATACAGACTCAGGAGCACACAGATATACAGGTGTCACATATCACATTACTCAGCGCAGTCTCCCATATACAGACTCAGGAGCACACAGATATACAGGTGTCACATATCACATTACTCAGCGCAGTCTCCCATAAACAGACTCAGGAGCACACAGATATACAGGTGTCACTTATCACATTACTCAGCGCAGTCTCCCATATACAGACTCAGGAGCACGCAGCTATACAGGTGTCACACATCCCATTACTCAGCGCAGTCTCCCATATACAGACTCAGGAGCACACATATATACAGGTGTCACACATCCCATTACTCAGCGCAGTCTCCCATATACAGACTCAGGAGCACACAGATATACAGGTGTCACACATCCCATTACACAGCGCAGTCTCCCATATACAGACTCAGGAGCACACAGATATACAGGTGTCACATATCACATTACTCAGCACAGACTCAGGAGAACAGATATACAGGCGTCACATATCACATTACTCAGCGCAGTCTCCCATATAAAGACTCAGGAGCACACAGATATACAGGTGTCACACATCACATTGCTCAGCACAGTCTCCCATATACAGACTCAGGAGCACACAGATATACAGGTGTCACATATCCCATTACTCAGAGCAGTCTCCCATATACAGACTCAGGAGCACACAGATATACAGGTGTCACATATCACATTACTCAGCGCAGTCTCCCATATACAGACTCAGGAGCACACAGATATACAGGTGTCACATATCCCATTACTCAGAGCAGTCTCCCATATACAGACTCAGGAGCACACAGATATACAGGTGTCACATATCACATTACTCAGCGCAGTCTCCCATAAACAGACTCACGAGCACACAGATATACAGGTGTCACTTATCACATTACTCAGCGCAGTCTCCCATATACAGACTCAGGAGCACACAGATATACAGGTGTCACATATCACATTACTCAGCGCAGACTAAGGAGCACAGATATACAGGCGTCACATATCACATTACTCAGCGCAGTCTCCCATATACAGACTCAGGAGCACACAGATAAACAGGTGTCACATATCACATTACTCAGCACAGACTCAGGAGCACAGATATACAGGCGTCGCATATCACATTACTCAGCGCAGTCTCCAATATACAGACTCAGGAGCACACAGATATACAGGTGTCACATATCGGATTACTCAGCGCAGTATCCTATATACAGACTCAGCAGCACACAGATATACAGGTGTCACATATCACATTACTCAGCGCAGTCTCCCATATACAGACTCAGGAGCACACAAATATACAGGTGTCACATATCACATTACTCAGCGCAGTCTCCCATATACAGACTCTGGAGCACACAGATATACAGGTGTCACATATCACATTACTCAGCGCAGTCTCCCATATACAGACTCAGGAGCACGCAGCTATACAGGTGTCACCTATCACATTACTCAGCGCAGTCTCCCATATACAGACTCAGGAGCACGCAGATATACAGGTGTCACATATCACATTACTCAGCGCAGTCTCCCATATACAAACTCAGGAGCACACAGATATACAGGTGTCACATATCACATTACTCAGCGCAGTCTCCCATATACAGACTCAGGAGCACGCATATATACAGGTGTCACACATCCCATTACTCAGCACAGTCTCCCATATACAGACTCAGGAGCACACAGATATACAGGTGTCACATATCACATTACTCAGCACAGACTCAGGAGAACAGATATACAGGCGTCACATATCACATTACTCAGCGCAGTCTCCCATATACAGACTCAGGAGCACACAGGTATAAAGGTGTCACATATCACATTACTCAGCGCAGTCTCCCATATAAAGACTCAGGAGCACACAGATATAAAGGTGTCACATATCACATTACTCAGCGCAGTCTCCCATATACAGACTCAGGAGCACACAGATATACAGGTGTCACATATCACATTACTCAGCGCAGTCTCCCATATAAAGACTCAGGAGCACACAGATATACAGGCGTCACATATCACATTTCTCAGCGCAGTCTCCCATATACAGACTCAGGAGCACACAGATATACAGGTGTCACCTATCACATTACTCAGCACAGTCTCCCATATAAAGACTCAGGAGCACACAGATATACAGGTGTCACATATCACATTACTCAGCGCAGTCTCCCATATAAAGACTCAGGAGCACACAGATATACAGGTGTCACATATCACATTACTCAGCGCAGTCTCCCATATAAAGACTAAGAAGCACACAGATATACAGGCTTCACATATCACATTACTCAGCGCAGTCTCCCATATACAGACTCAGGAGCACACAGATATACAGGTGTCACATATCACATTACTCATCGCAGTCTCCCATATACAGACTCAGGAGCACACAGATATACAGGTGTCACACATCCCTTTACTCAGCACAGTCTCCCATATACAGACTCAGGAGCACACAGATATACAGGTGTCACATATCGCATTACACAGCGCAGTCTCCCATATACAGACTCAGGAGCACACAGATATACAGGTGTCACATATCACATTACTCAGCACAGACTCAGGAGCACAGATATACAGGCGTCACATATCACATTACTCAGCGCAGTCTCCCATATACAGACTCAGGAGCACACAGATATACAGGTGTCACACATCCCTTTACTCAGCACAGTCTCCCATATACAGACTCAGGAGCACACAGATAAACAGGTGTCACCTATCACATTACTCAACGCAGTCTCCCATATACAGACTCAGGAGCACACAGATATACAGGTGTCACATATCACATTACTCAGCACAGTCTCCCATATACAGACTCAGGAGCACACAGATATACAGGTGTCACATATCACTTTACTCAGCGCAGTCTCCCATATACAGACTCAGGAGCACACAGATAAACAGGTGTCACATATCACATTACTCAGCACAGACTCAGGAGCACAGATATACAGGTGTCACATATCACATTACTCAGCGCAGTCTCCCATATACAGACTCAGGAGCACACAGATATACAGGTGTCACATATCGGATTACTCAGCGCAGTATCCTATATACAGACTCAGGAGCACACAGATATACAGGTGTCACATATCACATTACTCAGCGCAGTCTCCCATATACAGACTCAGGAGCACACAGATATACAGGTGTCACATATCACATTACTCAGCGCAGTCTCCCATATACAGACTCTGGAGCACACAGATATACAGGTGTCACATATCACATTACTCAGCGCAGTCTCCCATATACAGACTCAGGAGCACACAGATATACAGGTGTCACATATCACATTACTCAGCGCAGACTCCCATATACAGACTCAGGAGCACACAGATATACAGGTGTCACATATCACATTCCTCAGCGCAGTCTCACATATACAGACTCAGGAGCACACAGATATACAGGTGTCACATATCACATTACTCAGCGCAGTCTCCCATATACAGACTCAGGAGCACACAGATATACAGGCGTCACATATCGCATTACTCAGCGCAGTCTCCCATATACAGACTCAGGAGCACACAGATATACAGGCGTCACATATCGCATTACTCAGCGCAGTCTCCCATATACAGACTCAGAAGCACACAGATATACAGGCGTCACATATCACATTACTCAGCGCAGTCTCCCATATAAAGACTCAGGAGCACACAGATATACAGGCGTCACATATCGCATTACTCAGCGCAGTCTCCCATATACAGACTCAGGAGCATACAGATATACAGGTGTCACATATCGCATTACTCAGCGCAGTCTCCTATATACAGACTCAGGAGCACACAGATATACAGGTGTCACATATCGCATTACTCAGCGCAGTCTCCCATATACAGACTCAGGAGCACACAGATATACAGGTGTCACATATCACATTACTCAGCGCAGTCTCCCATATACAGACTCAGGAGCACACAGATATACAGGTGTCACATTACTCAGCGCAGTCTCCCATATACAGACTCAGAAGCACACAGATATACAGGTGTCACATAACACATTACTCAGCGCAGTATCCCATATACAGACTCAGAAGCACACAGATATACAGGTGTCACACATCCCATTACTCAGCGCAGTCTTCCATATACAGACTCAGGAGCACACAGATATACAGGTGTCACAAATCACATTACTCAGCACAGACTCAGGAGCACAGATATACAGGCGTCACATATCTAATTACTCAGCACAGTGTCCCATATACAGACTCAGGAGCACACAGATATACAGGTGTCACATATCACATTCCGCAGCGCAGTCTCCCATATACAGACTCAGGAGCACACAGATATACAGGTGTCACATATCACATTACTCAGCGCAGTCTCCCATATACAGACTCAGGAGCACACAGATATACAGGTGTCACATATCACATTACTCAGCGCAGACTCCCATATACAGACTCAGGAGCACACAGATATACAGGTGTCACATATCACATTCCTCAGCGCAGTCTCCCATATACAGACTCAGGAGCACACAGATATACAGGTGTCACATATCGCATTACTCAGCGCAGTCTCCCATATACAGACTCAGGAGCACACAGATATACAGGCGTCACATATCGCATTACTCAGCGCAGTCTCCCATATACAGACTCAGGAGCACACAGATATACAGGCGTCACATATCGCATTACTCAGCGCAGTCTCCCATATACAGACTCAGAAGCACACAGATATACAGGCGTCACATATCGCATTACTCAGCGCAGTCTCCCATATAAAGACTCAGGAGCACACAGATATACAGGCGTCACATATCGCATTACTCAGCGCAGTCTCCCATATACAGACTCAGGAGCATACAGATATACAGGTGTCACATATCGCATTACTCAGCGCAGTCTCCTATATACAGACTCAGGAGCACACAGATATACAGGTGTCACATATCGCATTACTCAGCGCAGTCTCCCATATACAGACTCAGGAGCACACAGATATACAGGTGTCACATATCACATTACTCAGCGCAGTCTCCCATATACGGACTCAGGAGCACACAGATATACAGGTGTCACATTACTCAGCGCAGTCTCCCATATACAGACTCAGAAGCACACAGATATACAGGTGTCACACATCCCATTACTCAGCGCAGTCTTCCATATACAGACTCAGGAGCACACAGATATACAGGTTTCACATGTCACATTACTCAGCGCAGTCTCCCATATACAGACTCAGAAGCACACAGATATACAGGTGTCACACATCCCATTACTCAGCGCAGTCTTCCATATACAGACTCAGTAGCACACAGATATACAGGTGTCACATATCACATTACTCAGCACAGACTCAGGAGCACAGATATACAGGCGTCACATATCCCATTACTCAGCACAGTGTCCCATATACAGACTCAGGAGCACACAGATATACAGGTGTCACATATCACATTACTCAGCGCAGTCTCCCATATACAGACTAAGGAGCATACAGATATACAGGTGTCACATATCACATTACTCAGCGCAGTCTACCATATACAGACTCAGGAGCACACAGATATACAGGCGTCACACATCCCATTACTCAGCGCAGTATTCCATATACAGACTCAGGAGCACACAGATATACAGGTGTCACATATCACATTACTCAGCACAGACTCAGGAGCACAGATATACAGGCGTCACATATCACATTACTCAGCGCAGTCTCCCATATACAGACTCAGGAGCACACAGATATACAGGTGTCACATATCATAATACTCAGCGCAGTCTCCCATATACAGATTCAGGAGCACACAGATATACAGGTGTCACATTACTCAGCGCAGTCTCCCATATACAGACTCAGGAGCACACAGATATACAGGTGTCACATATATCACATTACTCAGCGCAGACTCAGGAGCACAGATATACAGGCATCACATATCACATTACTCAGCGCAGTCTCCCATATAAAGACTCAGGAGCACACAGATATACAGGTGTCACATATCACATTACTCAGCGTAGTCTCCCATATACAGACTCAGGAGCACACAGATATACAGGTGTCACACATCACATTACTCAGCGCAGTCTCCCATATACAGACTCAGGAGCACACAGATATACAGGTGTCCCATTACTTAGCGCAGTCTTCCATATACAGACTCAGGAGCACACAGATATACAGGTGTCACATATCACATTACTCAGCACAGACTCAGGAGCACAGATATACAGGCGTCACATATCCCATTACTCAGCGCAGTCTCCCATATACAGACTCAGGAGCACACAGATATACAGGTGTCACATATCACATTACTCAGCGCAGTCTCCCATATACAGACTCAGGAGCACACAGATATACAGGTGTCACATATCACATTACTCAGCGCAGTCTCCCATATACAGACTCAGGAGCATACAGATATACAGGTGTCACATATCACATTACTTAGCGCAGTCTCCTATATACAGACTCAGGAGCACACAGATATACAGGTGTCACATATATCACATTACTCAGCGTAGTCTCCCATATACAGACTCAGGAGCACACAGATATACAGATGTCACACATCACATTACTCAGCACAGTCTCCCATATACAGACTCAGAAGCACACAGATATACAGGTGTCACATATCACATTACTCAGCGCAGTCTCCCATATACAGACTCAGGAGCACACAGATATACAGGTGTCACACATCCCATTACTCAGCGCAGTCTTCCATATACAGACTCAGGAGCACACAGATATACAGGTGTCACATATCACATTACTCAGCACAGTCTCCCATATACAGACTCAGGAGCACACAGATATACAGGTGTCACATATCACATTACTCAGCACAGACTCAGGAGCACAGATATACAGGCGTCACATATCACATTACTCAGCGCAGTCTCCCATATACAGACTCAGGAGCACACAGATATACAGGTGTCACACATCACATTACTTAGCGCAGACTCCCATATACAGACTCAGGAGCACACAGATATACAGGTGTCACACATCACATTACTCAGCACAGACTCAGGAGCACACAGATATACAGGTGTCACATATCCCATTACTCAGCGCAGTCTCCCATATACAGACTCAGGAGCACACAGATATACAGGTGTCACACATCCCATTACTCAGCGCAGTCTCCCATATACAGACTCAGGAGCACACATATATACAGGTGTCACATATCACATTACTCAGCACAGTCTCCTATATACAGACTCAGGAGCACACAGATATACAGGTGTCACATATCACATTACTCAGCGCAGTCTCCTATATAAAGACTCAGGAGCACACAGATATACAGGTCTCACATATCACATTACTCAGCGCAGTCTCCCATATACAGACTCAGGAGCACACAGATATACAGGTGTCACATATCACATTACTCAGTACAGTCTCCCATATGCAGACTAAGGAGCACACAGATATACAGGTGTCACATATCACATTACTCAGTACAGTCTCCCATATACAGACTCAGGAGCACACAGATATACAGGTGTCACATATCACATTACTCAGTACAGTCTCCCATATGCAGACTCAGGAGCACACAGATATACAGGTGTCACATATCACATTACTCAGCGCAGTCTCCCATATGCAGACTCAGGAGCACACAGATATACAGGTGTCACTTATCACATTACTCAGCGCAGTCTCCCATATACAGACTCAGGAGCACACAGATATACAGGTGTCACATATCACATTACTCAGCGCAGTCTCCCATATACAGACTCAGGAGCACACAGATATACAAGTGTCACATATCACATTACTCAGCGCAGTCTCCCATATACAGACTCAGGAGCACACAGATATACAGGTGTCACACATCCCATTACTCAGCGCAGTCTCCCATATACAGACTCAGGAGCACACATATATACAGGTGTCACATATCACATTACTCAGCACAGTCTCCTATATACAGACTCAGGAGCACACAGATATACAGGTGTCACATATCACATTACTCAGCGCAGTCTCCCATATACAGACTCAGGAGCACACAGATATACAAGTGTCACATATCACATTACTCAGCGCAGTCTCCCATATACAGACTCAGGAGCACACAGATATACAGGTGTCACACATCCCATTACTCAGCGCAGTGTGGCGTATTGAGGCTACATGTATAAGGAGACATCTGTACCAATCATTTCCTTCACCTGCTCAGGGCACCACACAAAAGAACGCACATTTCCTCTCAAAATTCAGAGCAAGTTTGGAATCGAATTATAAATTAAATTTGCAGTGCGAGTTTGCCATGCAACGGCTCGCGGAACTCTACTTGCACCTAATAGGACGGAGCCCGGTGTATGCACCTGATATTCCCTGTACTACACACACAAACCACTGCCAGTATTCTGTAGGTATAAAACAAGAAAAAAGGATAAAAAACAAATATACATATCAAACGCTGCAAACTTTGCGCCCTATGTACAGTACAGACATGAACACATACAGGACCTCATTCAGAGCCGCTCGTAAGTGGCCGCTCGTTCGTTCCGAGCGATGTTCGCACATCTGCGCATGCATATGGGTTGTAATACGCATGCGCGAACCAGTCAGTGCGGTCGAATTTCATGTGCTCGCAAAATAGCGAATGCCTGCTAATTTGAGTGACAGAATGAGGCGTATGTGGGTGGTAACAGGGGAAGGTGCTTGAAAACGGGGAGTGGAGATCCGAACGCAGGCGTGCCAAAAGGTCAAAACGGGCGTTTTAAGGGTGTGCATAATTAACAAATCAGCGTCATCGACCACGTCACTTGGGTGTCTTTTAGCCAGAACTGCTCGCATGATTGCGGTAGGAAAATGCAACCACAAGAATAGCGAGCAGTTCATACGCCGTTCAATGTACTCGATTAATCAAATAAATAGCGGAGATGACGTATGATGCGAGCGGCCAGGAGGCGTTTTTTACAAAATAACGATCGCATGTTTTGTTCGCTCGTTCAGACATAGAGGCGTCAACAGACCGCAAAGAGCGAACGGTCAATTTAAATAGCCAGCCCCTTTTTCTGAAAGAGCGAGCGCAAATAGCGTCCGGCTCTGAATCAGACCCACAGTGACTACAACATCACACTCCACCCAATACAGACATAGGGACTCTCAATCCCTCTAATCCAGCAATCCATGCAACAACTACATAAAAATGCAGTAAGTGTAGCACAATAGGAGCAGTACACAATGCATTCATACCACACATGGGAATTACTATCAGACACCGCTACACACTGGTCAAAAAATATGAGATATGGTAAGAACTTACCCTTGTTATCTCTATTTCTACGAAGTCCATAGGGTTCCACAGGATACCTTGGGGTATAGGTGTGACGTCAGTCGCAGGGCACCAAAGAGTTAAGCTTTCAGCCTCCCAGGATGCACTAGGTCCCCCTCCTATACCCCGCCCCCGGGCCAAGGCACCTCAGTTAGTTACCAAGCCATAGGCCGGAGGAGGAGAAGGAAGAGAGAACAAAGATCTGGACACATACAAGAATCACATTCTCACCAGAGGGAGACGGAAAACCGGTGACCAGAGCAAAGCCCATCTGCAGCACAGGTGCAACAGGGCGGGAGTCCTGTGGAACCCTATGGACTTCGTAGAAATAGAGATAACAAGGGTAAGTTCTTACCATATCTCATATTTTCTACTTCAGGGTCCATAGGGTATCCACAGGATACCTTGGGGATGTCCCAAAGCAGTATCCTTTAAGGGTGGGGACGCTCCTGTGCAGAAAGGAGAATCCGCCGCCCGAAGGAAGCATCCTGAGAGGCGAAGGTGTCAAACCTGTAATACCTCACGAAGGTATGGACAGAAGACCACGTAGCAGCCTTGCAGATCTGAACTGCCGAGGCACCACGTCGAGCTGCCCACGAAGGACCCACAGACCTAGTGGAATGAGCCTTCAGAGAAGGAGGGACCGGTAGGCCTTCATGAAGATAAGCTTCAGAAATAGCCATACGGATCCAGGCTGCCAAAGTTTGCTTTGAAGCAGGCCAACCCTTTTTACAGAAGCCATAGAGGACAACAAAGCGTCCGACTTCCTAAACAAAGAAGTGCGGTCAACATAAGTCCTTAAGGCCCGCACAACATCCAAAGAGGCCTCACCCACGGAACGACCCGGTGAGTTAAAGGCCGGAACAACTATTTCCTCGTTAACATGAAACTGGGAAACAACTTTGGGAAGAAACTCGGGCCGAGTGCGGAGCACTGCCCTGTTCCCATGAAAAACCAAGAAAGGGGGTCTACAAGAAAGAGCCCCTAACTCAGAAACACGTCTGGCTGAAGCAACGGCCAGAAGGAAAACAGTCTTAGCTGTTAGCCATTTAATATCCACTGAGCCCAGTGGTTCAAACGGCGGTCCTTGGAGAGCCCTCAGGACCACAGCCAAATCCCAAGGCGCCACAGGTGGAACAAAGGGCGGCTGAATACGGAGAACACCTTGCATAAAGGTGCGCACATCCAGGATTGTAGCAATCCTACGGTGAAACCAGACAGATAGGGCCAAAACCTGTACCTTCAAAGAAGCAAGGCGAAGCCCATGATCTAGTCCCGCTTGCAGGAAGGCGAGAATCCGAGACAGACGAAACTCCCGCGGTGCATAACCTCTCGGTCGACACCACTGGAAGAACGTATGCCACACGCGATGGTATATCCTCGCGGAAGACGGTTTCCGAGCTCGTAACATGGTACGCACCACAGAGCTGGAAAACCCCCAGGACCTCAGCATGGCCGTCTCAACAGCCACGCCGCCAAAGACAGCCGAGTCAGGTCCGGGTGAAGACAAGGACCCTGAGACAGAAGGTCCGGTCGTAGCGGCAACCGCAGAGGACTGTCCACGGACAGACCCTGAAGGTCTGAGAACCAGTGCCGTCTGGGCCACGCGGGAGCTATCAACAGGAGCGTCCCTCCTTCCTGTTTGAATTTCCGGATTACCCGTGGAAGAAGGGAGACCGGAGGGAACAGGTATGCGAACCTGAACGTCCACCAGACGGACAGAGCATCCACCAGAGACGCCCCTTCGTCTCTTGTGCGAGACCCGTACACCGGCAACTTGTTGTTGTGCCGGGACGCCATGAGGTCGATTTCTGGAAGACCCCACCTGTCCACCAGTAGTTGAAAAACGTCCGGGTGCAGGGACCATTCCCCTGGATGAACGTCCTGGCGACTTAGAAAGTCCGCCTCCCAATTTAGCACTCCCGGGATGAAGACCGCTGATATGGCCGGAAGACTGCGCTCCACCCAAACCAGGATCCGAGAGACCTCTACGAGAGCCGCCCGACTGCGAGTTCCTCCTTGCCTGTTTATGTAGGCCACGGTGGTAGCATTGTCCGACTGGACCTGCACCGGGTGACCCTGGAGAAACCGCTGTGCCTGCAGGAGAGCATTGAAGACCGCACGGAGTTCCAAGATATTTATTGGAAGCTCCGCTTCTGTCGGTGTCCACCTGCCCTGGAACAAGTGTGGACCCGAAACTGCTCCCCAGCCCCAAAGACTGGCGTCCGTTGTCAACAGGACCCAATTTGGAACCCAGAACGGACGTCCCTTGTTGAGGTGGGTCGTCTTTAACCACCACGCAAGGGACAGGCGAACCTCCGGGGTGAGCACAATCGTCTGGAACTTCAGAGACTGAGGCAGCCCGTTCCACTTGGACAGGATCAGGTGCTGCAGAGGTCTGGAGTGAAACTGGGCGTATTCCACCATGTCGAACACCGACACCATGGAGCCCAGTAACCTCATCGCCGAGTGTAAGGACACCCGGCGGCTGTGCAGACAACTGCGCACCCTTGACTGTAAAGCAGAGATCTTGTCCTCCATCACGAAGATCCTTTGCTGTCCCGAGTCCAATAAGGCTCCAAGATGCAGAATCCTCCGAGACGGGATTAGAGTGGACTTCTGCCAGTTGATTAGCCAGCCGTGCCGTTGCAGCAGTGCAATGGTCAGGTCCAAGTGGTGTAACAGGAGCTCTGGAGATCCTGCCACCAATAACAGGTCGTCCAAGTACGGCAACATGCGGACTCCTTGCAGCCGCAGAGAAGCCGCCATGACCGCCATAGCGTCCTGTATGTCCAATGACACCATGTAGTCCCCAGGTTCCAGCGCCAGAATGATGGACCGTAGGGTCTCCATCCGAAACTTCGGGACCCGCAAAGACTTGTTGAGTGCTTTGAGGTTGAGAATCGGACGATATGACCCATTGGGTTTCTGTACCAAAAATAGATTTGAATAGAAACCCTGGCCCCTCTGGGAGAATGGAACAGGCACTATAACTCCAGCCTGGAGCATAGTGTGCAATACCTTCCGCAGCTCCGTAGCCTTGTTCCGGTCTGATGGTAGACCCGTGGTGAAGAATCGAGCCGGGGGTCTGTGCCGGAAGGAGAGGGCGTACCCGTGAGAGACCACCTCCAGAACCCAAGTGTCTGTCGTAGTGAACGACCAACACCGGGAGAACTGCAGCAGGCGGCCTCCCACCCTGGGATCCCCCAAGGGGAGACCCGGACCGTCAGGCCGCATGCTTGTCATCTGGCTTGGGGGCCGGACGTCTGGTACTCCATGCCTGTTTCCGGGGCTTGACCGATTTCTTAGGGCCAGCCTGTCGAGGAAACGACTGTGGTTTGGGCCTGCCCTGGGCCCTAGATGACCGAAAGGACGATGGTCCAGAACCAGAAGGAGCAGCGGCCGACGGGAGACAAGCAGATTTGGCTGCCGCCAGCGTGGCCACAATCTTATCCAGATCCGGACCGAAGAGAACTTCTCCGGTAAACGGCAACGCTTCCAGACCTTTCTTGGATCTGCGTCCGCCTTCCAGGATCGCAGCCACAAGGTGCGACGAGCAGCTACCGCTGCTGAAGAAATTCTAGACACCAGAGTACTAATGTCTAGAGCCGCCTCGTTGATGTAGGTGGCCGAATCACGGAGATTGCCAATCAACTCCGCCTGTTCGGCCGGACAGTCGGATTCAAAAGAAGCCTCTAATGAATCCGCCCAGCGCTCCATCGCTCTGGCAACCCAGCAAATGGCCATAGCCGGCCGTGCTGCCCCCCCTGCAAGGGAATAAGCGGACTTCAGGCAGATTTCTACCTTGCGGTCCGTAGCATCCTTAAGGGAGGACATGGATGGCATCGGCAATGTGGCACTACGGACAAGACGGGTCACGTGAGAATCCACCTGTGGAGGGGATTCACACTTAGCAAAATAATTATCCGCGAACGGATAAGCCACCGCCAGGCGTCTCTGCGGCTGGTATCTTTTGCCAGGTTGTTTCCACGCCTCCTCTAAATGGTCCACCAACTGACCCGAAAGAGGAAAGACTGTGGCATCGCCCTTCACATCTTTGAAAAAGGCATACTTAGATTTAGCCGCTGGGGGAACTTCGTCCTCAATCACCAAGGCTGTGCGGACCGCCCGAATAAGTCCAGGAATATATGCTTTGGACTTAGCATCAGCGTCCTTAGTATGGAAAGGTTCCTGATCGTAAGGATCCAGAATCTCCCCATCATCAGACGTCCCTTCGTCATCCTCATAAGGAGCGGACAGAGACGCCACCGGCCTTTTATGAGGCCGCATCACAGACTCCCCTTGCAACACATCCGACAAGTGCTGTACAGAACTCGTCAGGGAGTTAACCCACGCTGGCTCCTGAGAACCCGGGAGCGGGGAAATAGGGAGACTGTGGGGTACCACCAATTGTCGTGGGAACCCCTGCATGGGTGACGACACCACAGACTGCTGGGACAAACCCATCGGAGTAAACGCGGGCTGCGGAGCTAACTGGCCCACTAAAGCTGTTAACGCCTGAGCGAAACAAGCCCAGGGCGGCTCCTGTACCGGTGCTGTAACCGTAATAGGCCGCGCCATGGACAAACACTGCCGGCAAAGGCCCTCCGCGCTACCCTCCCCCTCCGCTAACGGTACTTTGCACGTGGTACACTGTAGCCGGAGGGGAAAATCACTTTCAGACATGATGGCACCACGTATGTGACCTCTCTCACCAATTAAGTATTAAATAGGCGAGAGACCACCCTGCAGCACCGCACCGCAAGGGCTTTAGCAGAAAGAACAGGGACAGTAATAAAGCTGACAGTTTAGAGAAGAAAAGTTACAGGCAGCGCTAGCACAGTCACATACAATGCAGAGAAATAACAATTCCTGCACTAACAGCGCTGATCACTCAACTACACAGACACAGGGCCTGGTAGGACACAGCGCTGCATACACAGACCTGAGCCACAGCGGAGGAGAGGTATGCGGGGGGACCCAGACCACGATGCTTCCTTCCAGACTTCCAGCAGCGTTCACCATGCGTTGCAGAGAAGATGGCCGCCGAGGAGCAGAGAGAAGCTGGCCTGGGGGAGGAGCGCTGACACAGGACCAGTCAGCACAGTGCAGAGAGGGCTGTGTGCAGCGGGGGAGGCGCCGGCTGTGAGACAGGGAAGGCGCGCTCCCCTGGCATGCATTTAACCCCTGGGACGCCGCAGCGCTACCGCTCTGCTGCGGTCCGCTGTCCCAGGGGGTAGTGGAAGCGCAGGTTGGTCGCCTGGCTCCACGCTGCAGCCAGTCCCCAGGGAGCCCCCTGCCTGGGGACTTAGGACCATGTGATCAGCGGGGACCCACCGCGGGACCCCGCTGCTTACCTCTGTCCCCCTTGAATCCGGCCATGGTCCGGAGCATCTGGGGTCACCGCTAGCTGTGACCCCAGACGCCCATCAGCATCCCCGGATCAGTACCGGCGTTCTGGTACCGGCGGGGTGTAGGGAAGACAGCATGGACGTCAGGACTGACTGTCCATGCTGTTCATCCAGATGTGCAGCCACAGCTGCATGAAGAAAAAGCTTCAGGGGCTCTTCTAGCCCCCACTCCAACAGGTGCACCCGACTCCGGCCGGGCACCAAACTAAACTGAGGTGCCTTGGCCCGGGGGCGGGGTATAGGAGGGGGACCTAGTGCATCCTGGGAGGCTGAAAGCTTAACTCTTTGGTGCCCTGCGACTGACGTCACACCTATACCCCAAGGTATCCTGTGGATACCCTATGGACCCTGAAGTAGAAATACACAAATATGCAAACTCACTTTCCCTAAAAACTTTATCCTCTAATAAGTCAGACATTAGAGCTGTATAAGTGTATCCAACATAGTAACTGCCTCACTGCCTCTGTTTAGGGATCAATGATTCATAATGGTTTTTGGCCGATGTCGAAAACTTTTACCATAGATGGGGGGAAAACCAGATGGTTTCCCTCCATCGATGGTAAAGCATAACCAATTTTTTGTTGGGTGGGGGGAGCCACCCCCTTGCCACCCTTGTTCCAGCGCCTTTGGTTTGCGGTAAAAACAGCAAGGTTATTGGTGACACTGTGCCAGGATAGGCTTGGGGGTTGCCCAGCAGCGCCCGGAGTGATGGGCGAGCTCCCAGCTTAATGAGAATAGAGGCGTGACACTCGGTCACACCCCAAATTGTGTTACAAATGGCGGTGGTTCCTCGTGAACATGAAGCCACACCCTCTTCCGTGCACACCTTCGCCGCGCGTCTGGTACATAAGTATGTTGGGTGGTATGCATGTTGGCAAGTCCTCATCGCACGGATGGTCAGATTCATAACTTCAAACATTTTAAAGTCCCACGTCTGAGCTCCTTGCAGGCCTTGGGCATGCATGATTGAAGGAGGTTGTGGCTTCGTACCCACGAGGTCATGACCCCCGGTGAATGACATTTTGGGTGCATGACTGCGTGTCATGCCCCCTTTCCTCATCATGCTGGGGGCTTGCCCAAGCTCTGGGAGCTGCTGGGCAGCCCTCAGACTCTCCCTGCAGTGTGCATGGGGCCCCCCTCCCTATTGTAAAACACACACTTGGGACACTGCGGCCCAGGGTGGGATAGTCCCTCTGAAATTGGGACGGTTGGGAGGTACAGCTGATTGGCTGCTGACAAGCTGTGTACATTCTGGTTAAGAATAAATTGTTGCAAAATTGTGCGGGTCTCATTCAGACCCGCTCACGAGCGCTGTACGCTCGCAAGCGGGTCGATGGTGCCCAAGTGCGCATGCGCACGACCACCACCCCTTTGGTGGGCGTGCCGGGGGGCGTGGCTGCCAGACGATGTTACTGATATTACGTACACTTCCTGGAGATGGTGTGTGCTGCGAAGGGCAGGGGGCGTCTTTACACTGGCATGCGTTCGATCTGCCGTCGCTCTTGAAGACGTAGTGGGCGTCCTCTTGCCTGGCCGTGTGATCGCTTCCTATGCATATATTAGCAGCTGACGGCTGTGTGCTAACTCATCTAGCGTGCGGGTCTGAATCAGGCCCCAAGTCCCCACATTTTTAGGCAAAAATAGGGACTTTAACTGTACAGTTAATGATGGTGCATACCCTGGTTTAGGTGAAAACAAGTAGAAAGTGATAAGAAGGATAATGTGCAGAGGGTCTTACTAAGATATTATTGTGTTATATGTGTATATATCTATTATACAGTGAAGTTTGGGCCGATTCAGACCCACTCGCGAGCGGCTGTCCGCTCGCAAGTGGGTCTGGGTCTGGGAACGCCTACCGTCTGGGTCCGGCCCCACTGACATCACTAGTGATGTCAGTGGGAGTGATTTTGGCTCTGATAGAGCCAAAAGCACTCCTGGGCTTGCGGCAGTGAGACCCTACAGCAGGGTCTCGTCGCAAGCCCGATGGTCGCGATGGTCTTGACCATCGCGACCATCATCATGGACGCTCGCAAAAGCTGTGGGTGGTAACCCACAGCTATGCGAGCGTCTAAGAGGCCGCTCCAATTATAGGTAGCCCGGCCCTTATTCAGAGCGAGCGCTCTGGTCAGAGCGTCCAGCTCTGAATCAGGCCCTCAGTCTGTGTGTCTGTCATGCTGAGTAAATACATTTTGTTTACTCCTGGAAGTTGTCACTTTCTGCACCACATCTCACACCTTATGTCTACTAGTGATACATACACAGCCAATCAGAAGCAGTTTGCTAGTGCTGGTTACTGTCATCATTATACAGTATATGCACCCAGGGACTTACGGCAAGTTGGGGATATTCCTGGTGGGCCCCAGTACCTGAGGGACCCACCCCCTTTCTTATGGAGGCGGGACCAACCACAACTGGATCAAAGTTCTCTGGCCACTCCCCTCCAGTTGTTGACCACAGCTACCCAACGCTTTATCAGCGGGCCACTTCCATTTCCTTACCCTTATTGGGCCATTCACGCCCCAGCCTGACACTGCACCTGCCCCTGAAGACAATCCATCTTTCTCAGACGTACAGGTGTGCCCTCCTCATACACTGTGACCTCAGTCTCACCATACAGCTCCTCCTCATACACTGTGACCTCAGTCTCACCATACAGCTCCTCCTCATACACTGTGATCTCAGTCTCACCATACAGCTCCTCCTCATACACTGTGATCTCAGTCTCACCATACAGCTCCTCCTCATACACTGTGACTTTAGTCTCACCATACAGCTCCTCCTCATACACTGTGACCTCAGTCTCACCATACAGCTCCTCTCATACACTGTGACTTCAGTCTCACCATACAGCTCCTCCTCATACACTGTGACATCAGTCTCACCATACAGCTCCTCCTCATACACTGTGATCTCAGTCTCACCATACAGCTCCTCCTCATACACTGTGACTTCAGTCTCACCATACAGCTCCTCCTCATACACTGTGACTTCAGTCTCACCATACAGCTCCTCCTCATACACTGTGACTTCAGTCTCACCATACAGCTCCTCCTCATACACTGTGATCTCAGTCTCACCATACAGCTCCTCCTCATACACTGTGATCTCAGTCTCACCATACAGCTCCTCCTCATACACTGTGACTTTAGTCTCACCATACAGCTCCTCCTCATACACTGTGACCTCAGTCTCACCATACAGCTCCTCTCATACACTGTGACCTCAGTCTCACCATACAGCTCCTCCTCATACACTGTGACTTCAGTCTCACCATACAGCTCCTCTCATACACTGTGACCTCAGTCTCACCATACAGCTCCTCCTCATACACTGTGACCTCAGTCTCACCATACAGCTCCTCCTCATACACTGACCTCAGTCTCACCATACAGCTCCTCCTCATACACTGTGACTTCAGTCTCACCATACAGCTCCTCCTCATACACTGTGACCTCAGTCTCACCATACAGCTCCTCCTCATACACTGTGACCTCAGTCTCACCATACAGCTCCTCTCATACACTGTGACCTCAGTCTCACCATACAGCTCCTCCTCATACACTGTGACCTCAGTCTCACCATACAGCTCCGCTCATACACTGTGACCTCAGTCTCACCATACAGCTCCTCCTCATACACTGTGGCTTCAGTCTCACCATACAGCTCCTCCTCATACACTGTGACCTCAGTCTCACCATACAGCTCCGCTCATACACTGTGACCTCAGTCTCACCATACAGCTCCTCCTCATACACTGTGACTTCAGTCTCACCATACAGCTCCTCCTCATACACTGTGACTTCAGTCTCACCATACAGCTCCTCCTCATACACTGTGACTTCAGTCTCACCATACAGCTCCTCCTCATACACTGTGATCTCAGTCTCACCATACAGCTCCTCTCATACACTGTGACCTCAGTCTCACCATACAGCTCCTCTCATACACTGTGACTTCAGTCTCACCATACAGCTCCTCCTCATACACTGTGACTTCAGTCTCACCATACAGCTCCTCCTCATACACTGTGACCTCAGTCTCACCATACAGCTCCTCCTCATACACTGTGACCTCAGTCTCACCATACAGCTCCTCCTCACACAGTGGGACTTCAGTCTCACCATACAGCTCCTCTCATACACTGTGACCTCAGTCTCACCATACAGCTCCTCCTCATACACTGTGACCTCAGTCTCACCATACAGCTCCTCCTCATACACTGTGACCTCAGTCTCACCATACAGCTCCTCCTCATACACTGTGACCTCAGTCTCACCATACAGCTCCTCCTCATACACTGTGACTTCAGTCTCACCATACAGCTCCTCCTCACACAGTGGGACTTCAGTCTCACCATACAGCTCCTCTCATACACTGTGACCTCAGTCTCACCATACAGCTCCTCCTCATACACTGTGACCTCAGTCTCACCATACAGCTCCTCCTCATACACTGTGACCTCAGTCTCACCATACAGCTCCTCTCATACACTGTGACCTCAGTCTCACCATACAGCTCCTCCTCATACACTGTGACCTCAGTCTCACCATACAGCTCCGCTCATACACTGTGACCTCAGTCTCACCATACAGCTCCTCCTCATACACTGTGGCTTCAGTCTCACCATACAGCTCCTCCTCATACACTGTGACCTCAGTCTCACCATACAGCTCCGCTCATACACTGTGACCTCAGTCTCACCATACAGCTCCTCCTCATACACTGTGACTTCAGTCTCACCATACAGCTCCTCCTCATACACTGTGACTTCAGTCTCACCATACAGCTCCTCCTCATACACTGTGATCTCAGTCTCACCATACAGCTCCTCTCATACACTGTGACCTCAGTCTCACCATACAGCTCCTCTCATACACTGTGACTTCAGTCTCACCATACAGCTCCTCCTCATACACTGTGACTTCAGTCTCACCATACAGCTCCTCCTCATACACTGTGACCTCAGTCTCACCATACAGCTCCTCCTCATACACTGTGACCTCAGTCTCACCATACAGCTCCTCCTCACACAGTGGGACTTCAGTCTCACCATACAGCTCCTCTCATACACTGTGACCTCAGTCTCACCATACAGCTCCTCCTCATACACTGTGACCTCAGTCTCACCATACAGCTCCTCCTCATACACTGTGACCTCAGTCTCACCATACAGCTCCTCCTCATACACTGTGACTTCAGTCTCACCATACAGCTCCTCCTCACACAGTGGGACTTCAGTCTCACCATACAGCTCCTCTCATACACTGTGACTTCAGTCTCACCATACAGCTCCTCTCATACACTGTGACTTCAGTCTCACCATACAGCTCCTCCTCATACACTGTGACCTCAGTCTCACCATACAGCTCCTCCTCATACACTGTGACCTCAGTCTCACCATACAGCTCCTCCTCATACACTGTGGCTTCAGTCTCACCATACAGCTCCTCCTCATACACTGTGACCTCAGTCTCACCATACAGCTCCTCTCAGCGCACCAGGTCCCAGGCGACATGACCAGAGTGTCTTTCTCACTCAAAATATATCTAATTTGCATAATTAATTCAACTGAAAGCGAGAAAACTACTCTGCTACATTACACTGATCAATCTGATGTGCGACATTTGTACATCTGTGTGCGACTGACTGAGTCTGAATGTATCTATGCGTTATGCATGTTAATGAAGGACAGAACGAGTGACCATTCCGTCCAGCATTACATCGTTCTAATGTGTACCCGCGGTACGACATGTCAGCTCATCGGCTCAACATATCGTCCGGGTGCGTGACGTTTAATGCAGAGGTTCCGAAACGCGGTCCTCAAGGCTCCCCAACAGATAGTTTTAGTGATATCCATGGTTGAGCAAAGGTGGTTAAATCAAACTAACTGAGGTACTAATTAAGTCATGTGTGCTCAACCATGGAAATCACTATAACCTGAACTGTTGGGCAGCCTTAAGGACCGCGTTTGGGAACCTCTGGTTTAGCGAGTACCCACCATTTCAATTGAGCAAAACAGGATAACAGTGACTAAACCTTCCATCGTCAGAGGGGTGTCCAGTGTACACCATAGAATTATAACATTCATAGTAAACCATATAAATAAAGACAGGGAGACAGGACTTTGGTAGAATAAATGTGTTAGCCATGTAACAAATATTTAAATAAGCTTAAATGAGGGGTAAGTAGGATGGCAAAGAAAAGACGGCCATAATCAGCCCACTCAACAACGCACTACACAACCAACAACATGCATTGCCGGCAGCAGATACAGCCAAAGGTGCACAAACCCAAAGATCAACAACTGACAACAATAGGTATCCACTCAACCCTGAACCATGACCACCTACCCGGTAGGATGATGACGCAGCCCGCGTCAGAACTAAACAACTCAACCAAACTTGCACCTGAAGTGGTGACCGGTCATTATTTCCCGCCATAGAATCAGCTAACGACAAAATCCTCGCTGATGCAGTTTTATTGCGTATATATAGGAGCTTGTAGCGCGGTGTTGGCCCTGAGGGGCAGTAACGTGATTATTACCTGTCCGGGCTATTATTATTGCCAGGCAGCTGTTGTTCCAAACTTTATTATATACTGTACAGTAGACCCTTAGGAATAATTATGGCTATTGGCCGGGTTCTGATGTACAGTAAAGGAACAGAGGGGTCTTAAAGATTTTGGGGATTCATTTTGTTCTTTTTTCTAATTTGAATGTTTTTGCTATTGAAAACATACATATTATATATATATATATATATATCAAATGACTAAGGCATGCAGCCCCGGCTTATTGCGGAGAGGCACCAGCGATAATATAACAATAATATGCAAATGCTAGTTTCAGCCCCCTCCTTGTGTACTGACATGCGCCGGAATGTGCAAGCCCTGAGATGACCGGGGTCAGTGGCCGTGCACCCTGCAACACCGCCGGTGGTTCTGAAAACTCCCCCATCGGCGTATTCATCATGTCCACCATCGACACTTGCAGGTGCAGTGTGCCCAGCTGAGGTCTGTATAAACGTGGCCTTTGTGGCTGCGACTCTGAGTACTCCAATAACACGGCCACGGGACGTTTTTTTTTTTTTTTACAGTCCCACACACAACAGTATTTGTACATGCACACCGGTTAACGCAGGGCCATAAGGGTTTATGGAAGCAAATAATCGATCGACTGCGCAAAACATCGTCATTGCGTGCGGTGCTGAATTAGGCCCTGAGGCTACGGAGATAATTACACGTACTGTAGCTGTTATTACACCTCCTCTTAGCATATCTCCCAGGTCTTCAGGTTCGCTCCCTTCTCGCTACACCCAAAACCACATTTGGCACAAAGCTGTCCTGGTTGCAACTTTAGGACAGAGCCTTCAAATTGGGACTGCCCCCCTTACACGTGGACACATTGGAGGCATGGGTCAGTGTTGGTTTGCCTTTAGCTTCATTATTGTATTCCTCCTTACCCTTATATATAACACCTGTGCATTTATTTTACATTGCATCGCACAGCACATTATATACAGATTGTCCTCTCAGGATGTCAGAGGATGAATGATCATGTGAGGAGTTACTGTAAGTGTCACTATTACTACTCAGTCACATGACATCCGTGTCAGCACTTAGGATACGCAGAGGTTCCAGTGTTACAGCTCTGTATACTCCATGATGACTATAAGCAAGGACAGGCGGGATAGAACTGGATGATACAAAAATTGAGAAGTGACATTAGTGTATATATATATATATATATATATATATATATATAATCACTTTTAAAAAGGTAAAAGTGTAATAACAAACTTACAGTGACGATAAAAGCACAAAGTTTCCAAAGCGAGCGGCTGCCTTTACTCTCTAGCTGAATCATCTAAATGAAAGCGGAGGGATGTGGACTTTAACCTGCCGGCTCTCAGTAACAGTAAATACACCTGAGCGATTCTGCAACACAATTGGGGAGATGTACTGAACCTTGAAGAGAAATAAAGTAAAGAGAGATAAAGTACTAACCAATCAGCTCCTAACTTTCATGTTAGAGGCTGTGTTTGAATAAATGATAGGCACAGATTGGTTGGTACTTGATTGCTCTTCACTTTATCTCTCTCCAAGGCTTAGCACATCTCCCCCAAAATACTTCACTGTCTGTAACTATAAACTTCTGTCCAATCTCCCCGCTCCTGATTTAGTCAGCGGTCAGTTGTACGCGTACAGTGTAAGTCGCTTCTCACGCACTTACTTTGTGGTGGCTATTAGTGCAGTAGCTGGTTACTGTAGATCTAGTTCTCCTACTGGTAAGTATCTCCCTGGAAATGTTCCGGCAATCTGATTGGCTACAGTTTGGCCTATTCCCGTGAATGTTGTAATAACCTGAATGGTGTTAGAGTAATTGTATCTGTAGTCTTCGCCGTTCTGCTGTACAGGAGCCACATGAACTTGCCCCCGATTAACTGCACCACTCACTGCTCTTTACATGCTAGCGTTTTATTTCCGGGTAACACTGTCAGGGTTCAGGTAAGCATGGAAGACACAAGCCTGAGTATTACTGACCACATCCCTACAGCTGGCAGTGGGCCCGATTCACATGAGGACACAATGCCGATATTTACACAGATTGAGCAATTGTTATCCATGGCGCATGCATGGAAGCCGCACTGCTCGCACGCAGCGATTGAATTACAGTTACGCTCATACAGAGGATTTATTTCCAAAGTGTATGACAGGGAATCAGCAGTTGGGGGAGGCGAGGTGCAGTGCGGTCTATGGCTGGAGAGGCACACATAGACATGGGTCTGAGTGCTGGGAGCCTGTCTCACCCCCTCGCTCCCCTCACTACACTAAGCTTCAGTGTCCATTGATTCTCCTACCTGCATCACTTGGCCTTCTCACACTGCTGCTGACTAAGCTCCGATCTCTAAACACTGCAGTGCACTTCCTGGTCACATGACTCATCCAATGTGTCCATCAGTGCTGAAGGCACAACCCCTATACTCAGAGGCATGCCTCTATTAGCTCTCTTTCTGTGCAGCTTACTGCCCCTGGTGTGGCTTTTCCCCTAGGTCTGCGAGCAGTGTCTGACTATACAGAAGTGAGGCTGAGCTGTTGCCGCCTCATCTCTCGTCTCCCTGCAGACCCAGGGAGCTCCACAAAGCTGGTCAGTGTGAACTATAAAAATTATAACAATAAACAAAGATGTTTATAAATTAGAAAAATCTTCTGTATTAAAACTATCTTTTGTATTATTCTAATCATTTTTATATAAAATCTCTGGAGTATGACAGGGGAGGCTCTGCGCTGGCTGCACGTCCCTGGTAATGGGGGGGGGGGGGGGATTTAGAAAAAACACAGATGTTTCAGACGGTTTCAAACACGGTTTTCAGGGCGTCCATAAGCTAGCCACTGTGTCCTTGTTCGCAGCAGGAGAGCCCTCTGAGGGTCCGGAGAACTGAAAAGTGTAACGAGCTGTTCAAATAGATTACATTTTCAGAGAATTTATGCTATGCAAATACATTCTACAATAATTTGCTGACATCACTGTGACATTTTCCCTACTTTTTAATGGACCATAATGACATCAAAATTATTCACTACTTGTATCACGTTTTTTTTACACCAGCAGCAGCAGAGAAATAATCACAAAGCATATTTCCTAATGCTTACTGTACACACCCCTCTCACCCCTGCCGCTGGCTCAGGCTTCTCATACAGTAAGAGGAAACCACTGTAATAAGTCACAGTTCCCCCTGTTATCAGTAACCCCCCCCCCCCCCCCTGCTATGCTGCCAGATATAGACATAAGTAGTGTGTAAGGCTCAGGGTTAGTCATAACCGAGTCTGGGAAAGTGAAACTTCATGTACTGGCTCACATAACCAAGCTCCTGTTTATCACATAACCAAGCTCCTGTTTATCACATAACCAAGCTCCTGTTTATCACATAACCAAGCTCCTGTTTATCACATAACCAAGCTCCTGTTTATCACATAACCAAGCTCCTGTTTATCACATAACCAAGCTCCTGTTTATCACATAACCAAGCTCCTGTTTATCACATAACCAAGCTCCTGTTTATCACATAACCAAGCTCCTGTTTATCACATAACCAAGCTCCTGTTTATCACATAACCAAGCTCCTGTTTATCACATAACCAAGCTCCTGTTTATCACATAACCAAGCTCCTGTTTATCACATAACCAAGCTCCTGTTTATCACATAACCAAGCTCCTGTTTATCACATAACCGAGCTCCTGTTTATCACATAACCGAGCTCCTGTTTATCACATAACCGAGCTCCTGTTTATCACATAACCGAGCTCCTGTTTATCACATAACCAAGCTCCTGTTTATCACATAACCAAGCTCCTGTTTATCACATAACCAAGCTCCTGTTTATCACATAACCAAGCTCCTGTTTATCACATAACCAAGCTCCTGTTTATCACATAACCAAGCTCCTGTTTATCACATAACCAAGCTCCTGTTTATCACATAACCAAGCTCCTGTTTATCACATAACCAAGCTCCTGTTTATCACATAACCAAGCTCCTGTTTATCACATAACCAAGCTCCTGTTTATCACATAACCAAGCTCCTGTTTATCACATAACCAAGCTCCTGTTTATCACATAACCAAGCTCCTGTTTATCACATAACCGAGCTCCTGTTTATCACATAACCGAGCTCCTGTTTAAGGAGAACATGTATTTATTTAATCTTTAATCATAACATACATGTTATGCTGGCCATACACACTGCAATTATCGGGACGATCCGCCCGATATCGGCGGATCGCCGCGATAATTGTAGCGTGGGGGGGGGGGCGACCGAGGGTTAAATATTGCTCGGTCGGGCATGCTGGATTGTCCAGCATGCCCGTCCGATGCGATATTCACCCGGTAACTGTCGGCCGCATCGGGCAGTGTATGCCCAGCGCGGCCGACAGACAGACATTTCCTGTGTTCCTGTGACAGGGAAATGTCTCCCCCCCCTGGGGGCGGAGCGCGGATGTCGGGCTATACACCGTGAGAGAAATCTCACAGTGTATGCCGGCGACATCTGCGGCTGGCAGCCGGCCAGATAAAATGTCTGTCGGTCTGACAGACATTTTATCTTGCCGTGTATGCCCAGCATTAGAAGTGTTCTACAAAGTAAATGTTACTTCTATACTAGTCTACAGTAACATTGGTATATACAGTAACATTGGTATATACAGCAACATTGGTATATACAGCAACATTGGTATATACAGCAACATTGGTATATACAGCAGCATTGGTATATACAGCAGCATTGGTATATACAGCAGCATTGGTATATACAGCAGCATTGGTATATACAGCAGCATTGGTATATACAGCAGCATTGGTATATACAGCAGCATTGGTATATACAGCAACATTGGTATATACAGCAGCATTGGTATATACAGCAGCATTGGTATATACAGCAGCATTGGTATATACAGCAGCATTGGTATATACAGCAACATTGGTATATACAGTAGCATTGGTATATACAGTAGCATTGGTATATACAGTAGCATTGGTATATACAGTAGCATTGGTATATACAGTAACATTGGTATATACAGTAGCATTGGTATATACAGTAGCATTGGTATATACAGTAACATTGGTATATACAGCAGCATTGGTATATACAGCAGCATTGGTATATACAGCAGCATTGGTATATACAGTAGCATTGGTATATACAGTAACATTGGTATATACAGTAACATTGGTATATACAGTAGCATTGGTATATACAGTAACATTGGTATATACAGTAGCATTGGTATATACAGTAACATTGGTATATACAGTAGCATTGGTATATACAGTAACATTGGTATATACAGTAGCATTGGTATATACAGTAACATTGGTATATACAGTAGCATTGGTATATACAGTAGCATTGGTATATACAGTAACATTGGTATATACAGTAGCATTGGTATATACAGTAACATTGGTATATACAGTAGCATTGGTATATACAGCAGCATTGGTATATACAGCAACATTGGTATATACAGTAGCATTGGTATATACAGTAACATTGGTATATACAGTAGCATTGGTATATACAGTAGCATTGGTATATACAGTAACATTGGTATATACAGTAGCATTGGTATATACAGTAACATTGGTATATACAGTAGCATTGGTATATACAGTAGCATTGGTATATACAGTAACATTGGTATATACAGTAGCATTGGTATATACAGTAGCATTGGTATATACAGTAAGGTAAACACATTACTCATCTAAGTCCAGATCATCTAAGTGCAGCTATTTTGCTCTGTCTCTCTGCTTTATTATTTAATCATTAGGCTTCTGTGATCCGGAAGGGAACATCCCAATGGGGTAAATTTACTAAACATCAGTTTTGGTTCTAAACCAAAACCGGTGGTTATCGCCGGACATTGACGACGTATAAATGTCATCCGTCGGGTTTCAGTTTCAATTGAAACCCTGCCTCAATGTCAGTCATTATCTGCAGCTCTAAAGTACCTCAGTTGTGAACTTTCAGTTCAAAACCGAGGGCAAATTGAAGTAAAAAAAAAAAAAAAACTACAATACACTACCCCAAAAAGAAGCATGCACAGAACACTATGATCTGTGCAGGCTTCGTTAGGTTTACAGTAAGTAGGCTTACCATACGATTTAAACCGCAAAACTTAGAAATTAAACAGGTTCTGTGACTGGCTGCCTTCAAGCCTGCATTTCACCTGAGTTTATTCAGCCACAGAACCTGTGTAAAGACCACAAACCATCAGTGATGAATTGGCGAGATCCTGCAACCCGGCATCGCAGAAATCCAACATGACAATCATGATCAAAAAATTATCCTGATTGTCAAATCAGTGAAATTTAGCATGTAAAATTTCAGCGACCCTGCGACGGATCGCGGAACATCTGCATTTGCGACCAGCGCATCGGCGTTTCCGATCCTATCACAGGATCGCCACGATCAGTCGGTAACGTATGGGGCCCTTACTTCATGAGTGTCCCGGTTTAAAGGCATAGCGGTCTATTTACTAAGCAGTGTTAAGAGACAGAGTGAAAAGTAATAAGAAAGTGATAAGGTACCAGCCAATCAGCTCCCAACTGTCATCTCACAGGCTGTGTTTGAAATATGAAAGTTGGGAGCTGATTGGCTGGCACCTTATCACTTTTCACTCTGTCTCTGCTTAGTAAATAGACCCACCCCAAAATCAATAACCAGCCCCAGACCTCTGTTTGGGTTGGTATTTGGAAATAGAGGGAGGGGGGAGAGGATGTGGGGTTCCCCCTATTCTCCAAAAACCAGCACCGGGCTGAACCAGCAGGGGTGGTAATGCCATAGCAGGGAGACACACAGCATGTAGACCCCAAACTAGTCAGCCCAGGGCTGGAGTTCCTCGGAAAGTAGGGTCCTCAAAAGTAAAATGTGGTTCCCCTTCCTGTGGTACTAACATAGAGGGCATAATATGGCACTAGTGCTGGAGCTGGGCACAACTACACCACAGACTTGTTGGTCTCTGATTCTTCCCCGTCTATGCCCTTCCCCTGGGAAGACTTCAATGTCTTACTAACATAGCCCATGAGAAGGACTAAAGTATCCTTTAAAGAATCAGACAACTAGACAAAAATACTAGAGAAACAGATTTCGCAGTAAGTAAAAATAACCTATATTCTCTTTCATCCATATTGGGGAACACTGTGGTACCTTGGGGACATTCCAAAGCTGACCTTAGGGGAGGAAACGCTCAACAGTTGCTGTGCGCACAACTTTTTGTCCACTATCAGCGTCCTTGGATATAAAGACATAAACCTGTAAAATGTTGTGAAGGAATGAATTGAAGACCAACCACCTAGGAAGCACTCATCGACCTGGTGAGATAAGCTGTGACCTGATCCTGAACTGGACACTTTTCAGAAGCATTGGCTTGACGAATGGTGTCTATGGTCCACTGCCAATTAAGAATTCGAAGCAAGCCAACTTCTCTCATGGTCATCTTAGAAGACCAAAGAAGAGTCGGTCATGTGCAAGGAGGAATTTCTCCTCACATGGCTTTTCAAGGCTCTCACTACCTCCAAGAGATTACAAAAGTGGACAACCTTAGACTGATCAGGCGAAAAAGCCAGAATTACAAATTCATGTTTAGCCAGAGTTCAGGAGACACTGCTCCTGCCTTAAGCTGGCCACACACTAGACCAACTTACATCCAACCAGCCAACTAGTTGATTGGTTGGAATGAAAACCTGGTAAGTTATGAAAGCAAATGACAATCAGCAATTTGCTCCCAAACGCCGGAAAATGGACAAAAACTGTTGTTTGAACAAATTGTTTAGATAAAACATTTAACAAACTTGTCTGACGACCATTTTCATCTGTTTTCTGGCATTTAGGAGCAAATTGCTGATCATCAGTTACTCCCATATGTTACCAGATTTTCATTCCAACCAATCAACTAGTTGGCTGGTTGGATGAAAGTTGGTCTAGTGTGTGGCCAGTTTAAGGCTGGTGAAAGTGTCCATGGTGAATATGATGGTGCACCAATGGAGTGTTCAGTACCACCGGTAAAGTTACAAAATCCACGGGAATTGAAAGTACAGTAGGCGTCTCAGGGTTTGCACTATCCTACACACGCTAGAACACAAGGAGAAGGCTGAAATTACGATTTGCATATTAACGCCGCTTCAAATCCGCAAAAAATGGCAACCGCGGTTACAACTGCATCCGGCTATGAATGAGACCCACAGTCTCCAGCTATAATAGTGCAGGCGTCAGTTTGTCTGGCTGCAGATTAACAGCACAAGCGCAGGTTGATTTTATCGCATTTGGAATTAAAACGCTGTAGTTTCCATAATTTTAACGTTTCAGCACTGCGTTACGGTTGCCATTTACATTTAGCATGTCACATATTTCTGTACTACAGCTGGTGGAAATAGCTTTCATCACTGCCTTTTGTTTTGAGCCCGATTTGGAATCAAACAAACATTTGGGGCACATTCAATTAGCCACGAAAAGTCGGCAACTTTTCGCATGCTGGACTTTCCGCCATCATCGCTGGTTTTACCTGCGGAAAAGTTTTGCACGCGTCACCGCTTTTCGGCCTACTCAATTCCGAAGGAGGCAAAAACGGGACCCGGCCAAACTCAAACAGGCGAAAAGTGTTGCCAGTTTTGGGGAAATCTGTCTGACACCCCCCAAAAGAAACACTGACATTGGGGATCACTATAGATCCCCCCGAATAGGCGTGCTGAAGGTATTTGGGGTACTTAAATGCTCTCAATAGCTGCTATTTAGCGTCTTTGCACAAGTGGTGAAGAATGGGTTTTAGCAGGTTTTTTTTGTGAAAATAAATAGTCCAAGCAAATTTGGGGTACATGAAAATGGGTGTAAGCATATTTTAAAGTTGATAATGTGAAGTTTTAAAAAAACGTAAAAAATCCACCAGCCGCAACCACCTGAAAACTTAAAAACACCTGGGGCATACTTGGGGGCCCCCCTGGAGCATACAGTATTTCGCTAGTTTTTAAGTTTGTCCCCCAACTTTGTACTTTTTCGCCCCCTTTTTTCAAAGTCATTTTTGGGGTGTTCATAAGTTTTTTTTAAACTTCTTTTGACACAGAGTACCTTTGGGGGGCTGTCCCAAGGCTGCAGGGGGGTTCCCGCAAGTTTGCACCCCTAAACTGCACTTTTTTTTGCCTGCTTTCAAAGGCAAATTTTTTCCGCAGATTCAAAAACATTGACTTTCCGCACCGGTGAGAAGTCTTTGCTATTGAATACGTCGATAAGTTTTCGCCTGGCGAAATTACGTCACCGGCGAAAAACTTTTCAACGTAAACGGCTTATCGCCCCTTGGCTTTTCCAAATCCTGGCACCAGCATCCTGACAGTAAGTATTAGTGGGGAGGGGGTTAGGGTTAGGCTGCATGGGAGGAGGGTTAGGTTTAGGTTTCGGGGAGGGAAGGTTAGGTTTAGGGGTAGGGTACTTACTGGCAGGTGTCTGTATCCTAACCCTGTCAAAATGCCAGTGATCAGGATTCTGACTGCCGCCATCCTGTACCCAACCCAATCATACAGACATAGGTTGGAGCTTGCGGCTTCTCATTGGTCAGCACGGTCAGATCTATTTGTGGCAGCCATGTTAAGCTTGTTTTGTGCTTCAAATGCATCGTAGTCGCACAGTGATGCGAGCAGCTTCTGCTGATTAAAATATGCGGCATGCTCATGTCCTGTGTGCAACTGCGGGTGTGGCTTTATGCCAAACGCTACATAACAGCGTTCCAGCCGCTGTAACTGTACCGTAGCGTTTCACATGCAGAGACACCCGCAGTTACACACAGGACATAGGCATGTTGCATATCATTTTAATCAGCAGAAGCTGCTCGCATCACTGTGCGACTAAGATGCATTTAAAGCACAAAACAAGGAAGTAATGCACAGAGTATAGATGTATGTGGACACTTCTGTATGAACCCGAGAGTACATGTAGGCATTATACAAAGGTGCAGCAGTATATAGTGCTGCAAATTTGTTGAGTTTTGAACAAACAGGGATGTGCGAAAAAAGGTAGACTGGGGGGGAGCCAGTGCTGGACTATAACGATGATTAGAATAATACAAAGATGATATTTATAATATTTTCTTAAAATGTTTCTTATAATTTTTATAGTCAAAACTCTGGAGTATAACTAAGTATGACAGGACAGGCTCTGTCTCTCCTCACCGCACGTCACTGACGCACAGCCACACAAATGAAAAGATGGCTAAATGAGGACACATCTGTAGTGTTTGTAATTAGGATGGGTGCGCAGCTGCGGGATGCTTGGGATGTTACCATGTCATAGTGTGTGTTCCTCTCCTCCCTCACAAACTGGAACACACGTCCTGATCACAGGACGGCAGGACAGACCTGCAAAATCGGGACGGCTACAGGGAAAGGGGTGGGTGGGGGGTGTATGGAGTGCACTACTTCTCAGAATACCCCTGTTTTCCCTACTAAACATCAAGGGATGACTTCTTTATAAAGAGATTTTTATTGACTTTTTAAGTTTAAGAAAAAAGCAGGCGTGGTTTATCTGATAGGGATGTGGTTTATATGTAATGAAATATATGAAAAATCATTATGTCCAAGATCATTATATCTAATCTTCCAGCCCTGACTGACAGGGACTGATATAATACAGGAAGCAACATACAATAACCACCTCACGGCACCGGCACCGTCCAGTGTCCGCCTCACGGCACCGGCCCCTTCCAGTGTCCGCCTCACGGCACCGGCCCCCTCCAGTGTCCGCCTCACGGCACCGGCCCCCCTCCAGTGTCCGCTTCACGGCACCGGCCCCCTGCAGTGTCCGCCTCACGGCACCGGCCCCCCTCCAGTGTCCGCCTCACGGCACCGGCCCCCCTCCAGTGTCCGCCTCACGGCACCGGCCCCCTGTAGTGTCCGCCTCACGGCACCGGCCCCCTGTAGTGTCCGCCTCACGGCACCGGCCCCCTGCAGTGTCCGCCTCACGGCACCGGCCCCTGCAGTGTCCGCCTCACGGCATAGGCCCCTGTAGTGTTCACCTCACGGCACCACATACTGCCCCCTCCAATGTCCACCACCTACGACCACAACCTGCCCAGTCTTATATTATCCATGGTCTCACAAAGCACCTACCTTATACATAATTATCATTGTGGCCACATATTCTGCTCTAGGTTGTTAGAATGACCAGTACTGTACACGCAGGCAGAACCACAGGAAGTTACTGTGATTGTGAGATTTGGGAAATTAGCCTAGATAATGGTGTGTATGGCGTGGCTCTTATGATACATACACACGGTCAGATTTGTCAGATGTGTCAGATTATGATTTGACCAACGATTTGAACTATGAACGATTTTTGACGGCATTAAAATGAATGGAATCGTCCAAATCTGACTGCTAACACATCAGATATCGTTCAGATATGAACGATTGAACAATTTTTTAAATCATTATCGTTCAGATCTGAAGAAAAATCTGACCGTGTGTATGCACCAATAGGGAGAAATGTTTGTAACTGAGCTGCTAGGACCAGTCACTTGTCACTAAAACCAGGGTACGGTGGTACTATGGTGTGCTCAGTGCCGCACAGTACTATGGTGGGCCTAGAGCTACTTAATACTATGGTGTGCCCAGAGCAGCACAGTACTATGGTGGGCCCAGTGCCGCACAGTACTATGGTGGGCCTAGAGCTACTTAATACTATGGTGGGCCCAGTGCCGCACAGTACTATGGTGGGCCTAGAGCTACTTCATACTATGGTGGGCCCAGTGCCGCACAGGACTATGGTGGGCCTAGAGTTACTTAATACTATGGTGGGCCCAGTGCCGCACAGTACTATGGTGGGCCTAGAGCTACTTAATACAATGGTGGGCCCAGTGCCGCACAGGACTATGGTAGGCCTAGAGTTACTTAATACTATGGTGGGCCCAGTGCCGCACAGTACTATGGTGGGCCTAGAGCTACTTAATACTATGGTGGGCCCAGTGCCGCACAGGACTATGGTGGGCCTAGAGCTACTTAATACTATGGTGGGCCCAGTGCCGCACAGTACTATGGTGGGCCTAGAGCTACTTAATACTATGGTGGGCCCAGTGCCGCACAGGACTATGGTGTGCTCAGTACCATTGTGTGCCCAGTACTGCACAGAAATATGGTGTGTACAGTGCTGTCCTGCACTATAATGTGCCCGGGACTATGGTGTGCCAAGTGCCAAATCTTACCTGCTGTCATTGTGACTCTTTACTCCTCATGGGCTGCTTAGAGCTGGTGGTAGCAGATACTGCTGGTAGTCTGGTCTGTGTCCACTGTGTATGCAGCAGCTGCTGAGAGTGGACCCAGCAGGATGAAATGTCCCTCACCATTTACATTCATAGGGCAGCAGCAGCAGTCTGTGTAAGGAAGGCATGGGCACTGGGCAGCAGCAGTCTGTGTAAGGAAGGCATGGGCACTGGGCAGCAGCAGTCTGTGTAAGGAAGGCATGGGCACTGGGCAGCAGCAGTCTGTGTAAGGAAGGCATGGGCATTGGGCAGCAGCAGTCTGTGTAGGAAGGCATGGGGCACTGGGCAGCAGCAGTCTGTGTAAGGAAGGCATGGGCACTGGGCAGCAGCAGTCTGTGTAAGGAAGGCATGGGCACTGGGCAGCAGCAGTCTGTGTAGGAAGGCATGGGGCACTGGGCAGAAGCAGTCTGTGTATGGAAAGCATGGGGCACTGGGCAGCAGCAGTCTGTGTAGGAAGGCATGGGCACTGGGCAGCAGCAGTCTGTGTAGGAAGGCATGGGCACTGGGCAGCAGCAGTCTGTGTAGGAAGGCATGGGCACTGGGCAGCAGCAGTCTGTGTAGGAAGGCATGGGGCACTGGGCAGCAGCAGTCTGTGTATGGAAAGGGCAGCACTGCAACATCAGTCCCAGACTCCACCGATAAGCTCCGCCTCCTTTTCCACTCTCCTGGCCCATTGGGGTCCTGGAAAAGGAAACCTGGCTCTCCATTGGTCGAAAGCGGCCATCTTTCTGTAGCTCACTATGGGGGCAGCCATTTTCCGTTAGCTCCTGCTGGTCAACAATATCTCTTCAGACGGCACTGGATCACTAAAATTGTGCAGGTCCAGGGAGCAGATGACACCATGCTACCCAGTCCATCCCGTCCCTATAAATGTTAGTAATAAATAAAATTATTATTCACTTTACTTTTCTAAAGAGAGCTGTGTACAAAGTATGAATGAAAGTAAACTTACTGCCATCTAGTGGTGGAACTGTAGAAAGCATTCTATGGATGGTATATTGCTGATGTAATGTCTCCTATACTTTATATGCAAGTAACTACAGTACACGGTGTTAATATTCCCCTAGGCAAGCAGTCTAAACAAAACACTCTGTAATTAGTAAAGTCTAGAAAATGTGTTTACGCGATGGTAATGGCATATCTGATTTATACAGTTATCACTAGCAAAATATATTATCTTTCATTTAAAAAGCACTAATATATTATGATCTGCTGTATAGTGAGGGTATTGTGGGCCTGATTCAGAGATGGACGCTAATGCGATTCTCACGCAGATCGAACGATTGTTTGCCATTGCGCCTGCGTATAAGTTGCATTGCACATGCACAGCCATCGCACGGCAATCAGGGACGCAGAATTAGCCGCTGCGAGTGCATACGCAGCTTTGCGTGTCTGAAGAGCTCCCAAGGCTGCGGCAGGTCGGACCTGCCGCAAGGCCAAGTTAGCTGTCAATGTTGCGGAGATCTTACCGATATTTACGCAGGTATGCATCATCGCACGCAGGTAAGAAGACAACATTGGGCATCCCTATGTTTGGTTGATGTTTGCAGACATTAGCATATTTTCACTGCGGCATTGAATGCACAGCCGCAGTACGATCGCAATAGCGTCCTACTCTGAATCAGGCCCTGTGATAGAAACATATGAAATAGCATTGAGTTGGGTGGACTATCTCGGTGCACTGAAAGTTTTCGGAGTTTGATTGCAGGAACTAATGTTTTCTTCAGATGGTGTTAGTTCCCAGAGCCCCACTGCTTCCTATCCAGTATCGTATCAATAATGGGTGCACCCTGGGGTGCCTCAGGACACTTGCAGGGGTGCCTCAGGTTGGTGGTCCAGCACCAAATCAAATTATTTATGGTCAATGTAATGTAAATATGTGCACAAACAGATGCACAAACCTGTCCACCACTATATAACTAAACCTAAGGATGACAGGTCAGCACAATTTACTTCACTTTACTACTTCACTACATTGTTTTCTGAATTTATCAATAACAAACGTTTGACTTAGGGGTGCCGTGATAACAATGCTGATACTCTAGGCCAGGGCGCCGTGATTCAAATAAGTTTGGGAACCACTGCTGTAAGATATACTGAGGACACCTAATGGTGAAATGGAGAAACTACACTCATAGCTGAAACTATTGAATCCATTACTTTCTGCATTCTCATGAATGAGTATTATGTCAAATATCTGACTTAAACGCTACCTGTTAAAAAACTGTAAAATACCTCAATAACACACAAACGCACTGTATTACTTTACTGAGGTGCCTGGAGCGGCATCAATTACAAGTGCAACTCACGTCCTTAGTGTACACCCGGCATTCACCTTCCTGCTCCTCCACAGATCTCCCCGGCACTTGCTGTGTGATGTCATGACAGGAGTGCTGTGCAGGGGGCGCCAGACCAGGGTACATGGTCACCCTGCTACAGCACTAGTCACTAATAATAGTTGTATTAATGTTACTTCGCTACACCAGGACTTTGGTATCTGCATGACCGCAGTACTGACCCTATTTGGTACATGTCAGTGGGACAGACATAGTGGCCCTGACAAAAATCTTTAAATTGTCACCTAGGTAGTAGACAGATATTAACAAGGAAACTAAACTAAAATATTTGGGCTACTTAACAGCCAAGTATAAAGGTTCACGGTGACTAACCAGATACACGTCATTAGGAAAGTTACTGTACCTGACATGTTGTACTCAGGCAAAACGTATAATATCAGGTGACGTACAGATAAAGAGGAATCAGCTATACATTGTGTGTGTTACAGGTGGGCTGACAATTTTGACGCTAAAGGATGTAATGGTTCAGAGAGTCACCAGTTCCAGCACCCGTTTCTGCAGGTGAGTGACACCACCAGCTCCCTACGCTAATGACCGTGAGATTAGGCAAATGAGGGTACCGACAATTGGGGCGCATTCTGTACTTATAACGCGGAGGGGAGTGTGGGGTATTTATTTCTCAGGAGGCGACGACCATTATATTGTGATGTTATATTGTGACGCCTTATATTGTGATGTCTTTTGCACTTTCCAAGTGCAGATTAAACAGGATGACACCTTTTAGCCACATTTTATCCAATGTGATGAAATAACAGTAAAGGTGCCTACACACTGTGACACATGGCGATATTGTACCCGATCTGGCTGATTCCAACACATTGGAACGACAGATCGTGCAAAATATGCCCAAATCGTGAGTAAATCGTGAGTCCCCACTGACGATCACGATGCAATGCGCGTCCCCACAGGTCGCACATCTCATCTTCAGATCTGCCATGCTGTAGGGCAGATCTGACAATCTCAAGTCACGATGCACTGGATAGTTAGGAGGCACAATAGATCCTGTGTCACATTGGCAGCATTTTCAGACCAAATCGTGCCCACAACTGCCGGGGAGCTCCCGGGGAGAGTTCAGGGGGAAATCGTACACATCGCTATGTGTGTAGGCACCTTAACAATCCAACACACAAGGGTTGGTCTCCTAAATGGGTAATTGGGTATACCTTGATGTGCTCATCCCCACTGTTTCCCCTTACACTGTGCATTTCCAACTTGACCCGCATTCCTACAAAAGCAGAAATAGTCTGATTTCCAGGGGCAATTCCAGGAGTTGGCATGTACTGCTGTATAGTACAGCATTGTTACGACAATGGAGAGGCCAGGCGTGGCTATATGTTTCCCACTTTCCTAAATTACCTTTATTGGAATTGGGGGGAAAAATGGTACGTGATGTAGTCGGCATCCTGGCGTGCCGAATGCAGACGGACTTAATACCGGTGCCAAAATCCCAAGAGGTCGGGATCCCTGCACCAGTATCCCGACCGTCGGCATCCCGAAGGTAAGTAACGGGGTGCAGGAGGAGGGTAGCGTTAGCTAGCAGGGTTAGGGTTAGGCACTAGGGGGAGGGTTAGGCACCGGGATGGGAGGGTTAGGATTAAGGTACAGGGAGGGGGAGGTTAGGTTTAGGCACCGGGTAGGGGGTGTTAGGTTTAGGGTGCGGGGAAGTGGAGGGGAGGTTAGATTTAGGCACTAGGGAGGGTGGGTGCAGGTAGGGGTTAGGGTAGGGGATAGAAAAGTACTCGCTGTTAGCTTCTATGGGTGTCGGATCCTGCCTGTCGGTATTCTGACCAGCGGCATCCCGACAGCCGGGATATCATACCCAACCCAATGGTACATTGCGGCAAAATAAGGGAAAATTTTAATTTGATCGTTAGTTGATATCAAAATGTTAAATAAAATATGAATCAGACATTTCTCATCCTAACATTTTACTTTTTATTCATTAGTAAAAATCTACTTTTCTAGGTTCCATGTTTAGCTGATTAAAGGGATCTCTCAGTAGCTGATTAAAGGGATCTCTCTGTAGCTGATTAAAGGGATCTCTCTGTAGCTGAGTAAAGGGATCTCTCTGTAGCTGATTAAAGGGATCTCTCTGTAGCTGAGTAAAGGGATCTCTCTGTAGCTGATTAAAGGGATCTCTCTGTAGCTGATTAAAGGGATCTCTCTGTAGCTGAGTAAAGGGATCTCTCTGTAGCTGAGTAAAGGGATCTCTCTGTAGCTGATTAAAGGGATCTCTCTGTAGCTGAGTAAAGGGATCTCTCTGTAGCTGAGTAAAGGGATCTCTCTGTAGCTGAGTAAAGGGATCTCTCTGTAGCTGAGTAAAGGGATCTCTCTGTAGCTGATGATGGTCACGAGCACAAACGCCATTTATACTATACTGTAGGCAGCTAAAAGTTAGTCCCGGGTGGGCATCTGATCTGGTCACATCTGTATTCCAGGCAGTGGGCATGTTTTTAGGAGAACTCTTCTGTCTGGCCGTATTCTACATCCTGGTGTGTAAGGACAGGAGATCATCGGAGCCCACTCTGGCACCTTCTCAGCCGTTCAACTCCCTCCTCTTTCTTCCGCCAGCAATCTGCGACATGGCCGGAACCAGCCTCATGTATGTGGGTGAGTACAGATATTATATATACAGTATTTTGTAAGTTGTGCTGCCTAACAGGGCAGTGTTTTCTCTGGGCAGATCAATGCACTCGGGCTCCTACCCACCCATCCACGGGAATAAAAATGTAAATGGTCAGTATAATTAAACCTTTATATTTAATGGTATTTAAAATCAATGTTAAACATATAAAACATGATGTAAAGTGAGAATTAAGGACTCCACCTCCCTCTTCTCTTCTCCAGCTCGTAGTGCAGCTCCTGCTCTTCACTTTAGCTGTGATTAATGTACAGATGTGGCCACATACATTTTACTTTGTTGCACATTAAACAGCTGTTCTAGGCATGCCATGCTGTGGCGTGATTTGGAAGCGCAAAGATTTTTTTTTGTGCGACTTTTTACCTGCAAATGCGTCTTATTTGCTCAGCAATGCAGATAGGACGCACAAGCAGAGTCTGGATATGCCTGCCTATATTCTGTGTGTGACTGAGGGTGTATCTGTATGCCTGTATTCTGTGTGTGGCTGCGGGTGTATCTGTATGCCTATATTCTGTGTGTGACTGCGGGTGTATCTGTATGCCTGTATTCTGTGTGTGACTGCGGGTGTATCTGTATGCCTATATTCTGTGTGTGACTGTGGGTGTATCTGTATTAGGGGTGTGCACCGGCCACTTTTCGTGTTTTGTGTTTTGGTTTTGGATCTGGATCTTTCTTCGTGTTTTGGATCTGGATTGGTTTTGCCAAAACCACCCTTGCGTGTTTTGGGTTCTGGGTTTTGTGTTTTGGATCTGTATTTTTTTGAAAAAAAGCATAAAAACAGCTAAAATCACAGAATTTGTAGGTTTTTCTGCTCCTATGCTATTATTAACCTCAATAACCTTAATTTCCACTCATTTCCAGTCTATTCTGAATACCTCACACCTCACAATAGTGTTTTTATGTCCAAAAGGTTGCACCGAGGTAGCTGGATGACTATGCTAAGCGACACAAGTGGGCGGCACAAACACGTGACCCATCTAGGCGTGAAACTGCAGTGGCAGACAGGATGGCATTGAAAAACTAGGCCCCAAACTGTACATAATGCAAAGAAAAAAAAGAGGTGCAAGATGGAATTGTCCTTGGGCCCTCCCACCCACCCTTATGTTGTATAAACAGGACATGCACACTTTAACAAACCAATCATTTCAGCGCCAGGGTCTGCCACACAACTGTGGCTGAAATGATTGGTTCGTTTGGGCCCCCACAAAACAAGCTGGCAATTTATCTGTCCCTGCACAAACTGGCTCTACGGAGGCAAGATGTCATCCTCATCCTCCTCATCCACCGATTCCTCACCCTCTTCAGTGTGTACATCCTCATCCTCACAGAGTATTAATTCGTCCCTGCTGGAACCACAGGTCCCTCTGTACGTTCTGGAGGCTGGTCTCCCTGGAAGAGTTGATAATTCATTTTATGAACATCATCTTCTCCACATTTTGTGGAAGCAACCTCCTACGCCTTTTGCTGACAAGGTTCCCGGCTGCACTAAACACTCTTTCGGAGTACACACTGGAGGGGGGGCAACTCAGGTAAAATAGAGCCAGTTTGTACAGGGACCTCCAAATTGCTTCTTTTTCCTGCCAGTACAGGTACGGACTGTCTGACATGCCTACTTGGATGCTGTCACCGATGTAATCCTTTAACAGACAGACGCACGCTTGTAGCTGCTGCTTTGAGGATTCAAGTGCGGCTACAGCCCACACAATTCACAAAGACAGAAAAAAAAAAGAATATTTTTATTGTTTGTGGAGCACACTTTGAGGGTTACACCACCCTTTAACAGACAGACGCACGCTTGTCGCTGCTGCTTTGAGGATGCAAGTGCGGCTACAGCCCACACAATTCACAAAGACAGAAAAAAGAAGAAGAATATTTTAATTGTTTGTGTAGAACACTTTGAGGTGTCACCACCCTTTAACAGACAGACGCACGCTTGTCGCTGCTGCTTTAAGGATGCAGGTGCGGCTACAGCCCACACAATTCACATAGACAGAAAAAAGAAGAAGAATATTTTTATTGTTTGTGTAGCACACTTTGAGGGTGTCACCACCCTTTAACAGACAGACGCACGCTTGTCGCTGCTGCTTTAAGGATGCAGGTGCGGCTACAGCCCACACATTTCACAAAGACCAAAAAAAAAAGAACAATATTTTAATTGTTTGTGTAGCACACTTTGAGGGTGTCACCACCCTTTAACAGACAGACGCACGCTTGTCGCTGCTGCTTTGAGGATGCAAGTGTGGCTGCATGGCACACAAGTAACAAACACATTAAAAAAATAGTTTTTTATTTTTTGGAACACTTTGAGAGTTACACCACCCTTTAACAGACAGACGCACGCTTGTCGCTGCTGCTTTAAGGATGCAGGTGCGGCTACAGCCCACACATTTCACAAAGACCAAAAAAAAAAGAACAATATTTTAATTGTTTGTGTAGAACACTTTGAGGTGTCACCACCCTTTAACAGACAGACGCACGCTTGTCGCTGCTGCTTTAAGGATGCAGGTGCGGCTACAGCCCACACAATTCACATAGACAGAAAAAAGAAGAAGAATATTTTTATTGTTTGTGTAGCACACTTTGAGGGTGTCACCACCCTTTAACAGACAGACGCACGCTTGTCGCTGCTGCTTTGAGGATGCAGGTGGAATCTAGACGGGATTTGGAACCGAGGACACACTACCTCCATCAATTGTCTAAATCCCACTGCACTAATGTCGGATACCGGACGCACGTCTAACACCAACATAGCAGTCAAGGCCTCAGTTATACGTTTTGCTTCAGGATGACTGCTGTCGTACTTCATCCTCATCGCTAGGGACTGTTGGAGGGTCAATTGTTTAGTAAAAGTAGTGATGTTCCTACTTCCTCTCTGGGATGATGAACAACTCCCAGCAGCAGCAACAGCACTAGGAGGAAGTGGTTCTTGATCTTTCCCTATTTTATTTTTATCGGAGAAAGTTTGGTCCTCCATTTATGTTATATTGATATATATACGTGCGGCTAAAGCGCACACAAACACAGAAAATATTTTTTTATTTTTGCTGGAGAGTAGTGCACTTTGTGGGTTACACCACCCTTTAAGAAATGAGCCAGCCGGCTCTTTACTTATGGGACACAGGCGCACGCTTGGCGCTGCTCCTTTGTTGATGCACGAGCAGCCACAGTGCACACAATTCACAAACACAGAAAATAATTTTTTTTTTGGTTTGGACTGGAGTGTACTCTCGGGGGTTACAGCACCCTTAACGGTCAAGCCAGCCGGCCCTTTACTTATGACACAGGCGCACGCTTGGCACTACTTTGTTGATGCACGTGCGGCTACTGCGCACACAATTCACAAACACAGAAAATAATTTTTTTTTTGGTTTGGACTGGAGTGTACTCTCGGGGGTTACAGCACCCTTAACGGTCAAGCCAGCCGGCCCTTTACTTATGACACAGGCACACGCTTGGCACTACTTTGTTGATGCACGTGCGGCTACTGCGCACACAATTCACAAACAGAAAATAATTTTTTTTTGGTTTGGACTGGAGTGTACTTTCGGGGGTTACAGCACCCTTTAACGGTCAAGCCAGCCGGCCCTTTACTTATGACACAGGCGCACGCTTGGCACTACTTTGTTGATGCACGTGCGGCTACTGCGCACACAATTCACAAACACAGAAAATAATTTTTTTTTTGGTTTGGACTGGAGTGTACTTTGGGGGTTACAGCACCCTCTAACGGTCAAGCCAGCCGGCCCTTTACTTATGACACAGGCGCACGCTTGGCACTACTTTGTTGATGCACGTGCGGCTACTGCGCACACAATTCACAAACACAGAAAATAATTTTTTTTTTGGTTTGGACTGGAGTGTACTTTCGGGGGTTACAGCACCCTTAACGGTCAAGCCAGCCGGCCCTTTACTTATGACACAGGCGCACGCTTGGCACTACTTTGTTGATGCACGTGCGGCTACTGCGCACACAATTCACAAACACAGAAAATAATTTTTTTTTTGGTTTGGACTGGAGTGTACTCTCGGGGGTTACAGCACCCTTAACGGTCAAGCCAGCCGGCCCTTTACTTATGACACAGGCGCACGCTTGGCACTACTTTGTTGATGCACGTGCGGCTACTGCGCACACAATTCACAAACACAGAAAATTATTTTTTTTTGGTTTGGACTGGAGTGTACTTTCGGGGGTTACAGCACCCTTTAACGGTCAAGCCAGCCGGCCCTTTACTTATGACACAGGCGCACGCTTGGCACTACTTTGTTGATGCACGTGCGGCTACTGCGCACACAATTCACAAACACAGAAAATAATTTTTTTTTTGGTTTGGACTGGAGTGTACTTTCGGGGGTTACAGCACCCTTAACGGTCAAGCCAGCCGGCCCTTTACTTATGACACAGGCGCACGCTTGGCACTACTTTGTTGATGCACGTGCGGCTACTGCGCACACAATTCACAAACACAGAAAATAAATTTTTTTTTGGTTTGGACTGGAGTGTACTTTCGGGGGTTACAGCACCCTTAACGGTCAAGCAAGCCGGCCCTTTACTTATGACACAGGTGCACGCTTGGCACTACTTTGTTGATGCACGTGCGGCTACTGCGCACACAATTCACAAACACAGAAAATAATTTTTTTTTTGGTTTGGACTGGAGTGTACTTTCGGGGGTTACAGCACCCTTAACGGTCAAGCCAGCCGGCCCTTTACTTATGACACAGGCGCACGCTTGGCACTACTTTGTTGATGCACGTGCGGCTACTGCGCACACAATTCACAAACACAGAAAATAATTTTTTTTTTGGTTTGGACTGGAGTGTACTTTCGGGGGTTACAGCACCCTTAACGGTCAAGCCAGCCGGCCCTTTACTTATGACACAGGCGCACGCTTGGCACTACTTTGTTGATGCACGTGCGGCTACTGCGCACACAATTCACAAACACAGAAAATAATTTTTTTTTTGGTTTGGACTGGAGTGTACTTTCGGGGGTTACAGCACCCTTAACGGTCAAGCCAGCCGGCCCTTTACTTATGACACAGGCGCACGCTTGGCACTACTTTGTTGATGCACGTGCGGCTACTGCGCACACAATTCACAAACACAGAAAATAATTTTTTTTTTGGTTTGGACTGGAGTGTACTTTCGGGGGTTACAGCACCCTTAACGGTCAAGCCAGCCGGCCCTTTACTTATGACACAGGCGCACGCTTGGCACTACTTTGTTGATGCACGTGCGGCTACTGCGCACACAATTCACAAACACAGAAAATAATTTTTTTTTGGTTTGGACTGGAGTGTACTTTCGGGGGTTACAGCACCCTTTAACGGTCAAGCCAGCCGGCCCTTTACTTATGACACAGGCGCACGCTTGGCACTACTTTGTTGATGCACGTGCGGCTACTGCGCACACAATTCACAAACACAGAAAATATATTATTTTTTTTAGCACTTGGGGGGAGCACCCCTGATGGACAGAGCACCCCCTGGACAACACTACAGCACTCCTTTAGGACTGGGACACTGCACAGGACTTTGGAGTGGACACAGCCCCTATGGAGAACTGACTGCACAACACAGTCCAGCCAGCCCCTATGGACTTTGAAGTAGTGGACACAGCCCCTATTAACAACAGCAGCACAGCACTACACAGCCAGCCCCTATGGACTTTGAAGTAGTGGACAACAGCAGCACTACACTACACTACACTACACTACACAGCCCTAACTCCCACCCTCCCTCTTCACTGTCCACAGCCGAGTGAGAAAATGGCGCCGACGCGGGTACCTTATATAGGATCCAAAACCCGCGAGACTCGGAAGGCGGGATGATGACGTTTTGCCTCGATTTCAGATCCGAGTCAGGCGGGAAAAGTCGAGCCTGACTCGGATCAGACTCGGATCGGGGGGGCTCGGGGGGGTTCAGATTTCAGAAATCCGAACCCGCTCACCCCTAATCTGTATGCCTATATTCTGTGTGTGACTGTGGGTGTATCTGTATGCCTATATTCTGTGTGTGACTGTGGGTGTATCTGTATGCCTATATTCTGTGTGTGACTGTGGGTGTATCTGTATGCCAAATGCTACATTACAGCGTCACAGCCGCTGACAGTGTAACGTAGCATTTCGCATGCAGATACACCCGCAGGCATGCTGCATATCATTTTAATCAGCAGAAGCTGCTTGTGTATCCTATTCACATCACTTTGCAAATAAGATGCATTTTAAGGTGAAGAAATCACACAAAAAGATACTAGGGGGTAAATTTACTAAAGTGAGAGGCCCATAGCAAAATTATAGCCTGTGTCCCGGCAAGAAGAGATTGCTAAATTCCAGCAAAAAAATAAAATTTTGCTTTGCAAATTTAGGGCCTGATGCATTACGGATCGCTATTGCGATCTTGGCTGCGATTACGCACGCAGTTCTGCTGCAAAAATATGCTAATGACTGCTATCGCACTGCCAGCACAGAGATGCCCACTACCGCTATCTCACATCCGTAATACCTCGCACTCCTGCGTATACATCGGTAACATGGAGTAACATCGGCCCCTCATACACAATTACAGTAGGTCGGACTTTACTCAGAAATTGCTAACCTCGTCGCACGCAGTGACTACACAAGCTGCGTACGCCATCGCTGTGGCTAATTTATGCACGCCCATGCAACGGTGTTCAAACGGACAGGCACGCCTGCGTTTCTCCAACCACTCCCCCGTCTCCACCCCCAAATGCTCACAGCCTGTCACTTACTCTGCGATGGCTTTGTATCTGCGTGAGTGATCGCAGAGCAATCGCAATGCTAACTCACGCATGAGCACTGCGGTGCACTGGCAATGCGCAGTGCGCAACAATGGTCCCTCTGCATCCGCTATCACAATAGCGACCCATGCTTTATCAGGCCCTTAGTCCATATTATCACATGTCAAAAGCGTTTAAAATGCAGGATGCGATAAATAGGCCCCTAAGTCTCATTGGTTAAGCTATTGCAGGGGTTCCATACTCCAGCAATACAGTACAGGTTTTCAGGATAGCCATGATTGAGCACAGGTGACTACATTAGTACCTTGGTCAATCTGGTTTAATCATCTGGAGTCAAGCATGGATTACAGTATTAAAACCTGGACTGTAAAGGCGGAGTTTGTGAAGCACTGAGGGGCGAGCCGCTCGCTGAGATCCTCGCAACCCCGCCTACAGGCGAACATCCACATTTAAATCTGTGCACGTAATGTGGGAGCAATTAGGGTTTACTCACATTCGATTCTGCCTAAAGCTGCATACACACACACAACGATTTTGTTACCAACGATTTTATGAACGATTTTATGAACGATTTTATGAACGATTTTCTGTCAGATTTTTTAAAGTGTAATGAACGATTTTTTTCGAACTACAAACGATTTTTGCATATTCCCTTAATGAAAATCGTTCAGTTGACAAGTCTGACTGATTTACAAACTACAAACTAGAAACGTGAACGCGCATGAACGATAATCGTTCATCGTTTGACTCAGAAAGTGAACGATTTTTTCAAACGATTATCGTTAAACTATATCGTTTAACGATAATCGTTCAAAAAATCATTGTGTGTGTATGCAGCTTTAGCCTCATAGGCCCTCATTCAGAGCCGCTCGCTAGCGGCAGTACGCTCGTTCCGAGCGATGTTCGCACATCTGCGCATGCGTACGGTTTTTAGTACGCATGCGCGAACCAGTCAGTGCGGCCGAAAATCGTTTGTACGCTATATAGCGAGTGCCTGCTATTTTGAGTGACAGAATGAGGCGTATGTGGGTGGTAACAGGGGAAGGTGCTTGAAAACGGGGGAGTGGAATTCGAACGCAGGCGTGCTTAAAGGTCAAAATGGGCGTTTTAAGGGAGTGCATAATTAATACAGCAGCGTCATTGACCACGTCACTTGGTTTTTTTTAACTCAGAACTGCTCGCAAAATAGCGGTTGAAAAAACCAACCACAAGAATAGCGAGCAGTTCATACGCTGTACGATGTACTCGATTAATCTAATAAATAGCGGACATGACGTATGGTGCGAGCGGCCAGGGGGCGTTTTTATCAAATAAACGAGCGTATGTTTTGCGCGCTCGTTCAGACTTAGAGGCGGGAACAGACTGCAATTTGCGAACGGATCATTTGAATAGCCACCCCTTGTTTTTGAACGAACGACCGCAAATAGCGAACGGCTCTGAATCAGGCCCATAGTCCTAATTACATCCCTTCTTTTGTTTCAGCTTTAAACATGACCAGCGCTTCCAGCTTCCAGATGCTGCGAGGGGCGGTCATCATCTTTACCGGGCTTCTGTCTGTGGCGTTCCTGGGGAGGAAGCTGGAGAGCAACCAGTGGATCGGAATCTTCGTCATAGTCATCGGACTGATCATTGTGGGCTTGGCGGACTTACTGAGCGGTCCCACCAGTGGGAAGAGCCTCAGTGATGTTATTACAGGTAGACTGTGCTATAATAAGTACATGTACACGCGTCATGTGTCAGTAATGTGGTGGTGACAGTTACAGCGTTAGTCATTTGCTGATTCTCGTCATTGTCCACTTGTACCAGGGCCATAACTAGGGATGTGCGAGTTAAAAAGGGTGGTGGGCTCTGGAGGCGGCATCATCACTGCCCCACAATACCTGCATTTGGATTGTAGGGTCCCTGGGACAACACCCTGACCAGGGTGTACTAAATGGCAAAATGTGCTAAAACCCCCGAAAATGCAGTTTTCAGGGGTTGCGTTACCCAATAGAAGCCTATGGGCTTCTTTTCGGGATGCTTCGCCTTGGGAGGGATCCGATCGCACCTGCGGCCCCCGTCCTTCTGCGCATGCGCACAAGTACACCAGAGGGACTTCTGAGTGTTAAACATGGAAGTCCCTTTGCCCAGCAGCATCGCAAAGGACAGCTCTTATCAGGAAAGATGTCCATTGCGATATTCTTGGTACATACCGCGGTAATGAACTACGGTATGCACCCGAAGACAGCCGGGATGTACCGCATGGCAGATGTGATGCTTAGTACATCCCGCCCCCTGAGTCAGATGCTCCAGAGTGTCACTCGCAGTGCCACCTCTCTATCACTCGCAGTGCCCCCTCTCTATCACTCGCAGTGCCCCCTCTCTATCACTCTCAGTGCCCCCTCTCTATCACTCACAGTGCCCCCTCTCTATCACTCAAAGTGCCCCCTCTCTATCACTCGCAGTGCCCCCTTTCTATCACTCACAGTGCCCCCTCTCTATCACTCACAGTGCCCCCTCTCTATCACTCAAAGTGCCCCCTCTCTATCACTCGGAGTGCCCCCTTTCTATCACTCACAGTGCCCCCTCTCTATCACTCACAGTGCCCCCTCTCTATCACTCTCAGTGCCCCCTCTCTATCACTCACAGTGCCCCCTCTCTATCACTCACAGTGCCCCCTCTCTATCACTCGCAGTGTCCCCTCTCTATCACTCACAGAGCCCCCTCTCTATCACTCGCAGTGCCCCCTCTCTATCACTCCAAGTGCTCCCTCTCTATCACTCGCAGTGACCGCCAAGCCGCAGCATGACTTGACTTGCTGCGGGAATTTGGAGGCGGGCAGGTGGTGGAAATGGCAAACGTTTTACAAAAACGAGGTGAGTGGCCGCCATTCTGTAGGCGCGTTGAGGCCAGATTTCTTGGCCCCAGCAGAGGAGTTGCGGCTTAGGGGAAGATTCAAGTAGAGGCGAAAAGTCGCGGCCGGCAAAATGCATTTTTGGCGCTGCAATCTTTTCGCCTGTGTATGCGAAGTTTTCACCTACGTTCACAATGTGCTTTCTCGCTTTTTGCCCTTATTCAATTGCAAAACAGGTGAAAACGCAGATGTGCAAATTCAGCGAATGGTGAAACTAGCGAAAAGGATGGGATATTCCAGGGAAATCAGTCTGCACCCCATGGAAGTCAGTATAGAAGTGACTTAATAGACCTAATAAAATTATTTTGAGTTCTTAGGAGCTCATTCAGAGCCGCTCGTAAGCGACCGTTCGCTCACTCAGAACGATGTTCGCACATCTGCGCATGCGTATGGGTTGTAATACGCATGCGCGAACCAGTCAGTGTGGTCGAAAATCGTGTGCTCGCAAAATAGCGAATGCCTGCTAATTTGAGTGACAGGAGGAGGCGTATGTGGGTGGTAACAGGGGAAGGTGCTTGAAAACGGAGAGTGGAGATCCGAACGCAGGCGTGTCAAACGGTCAAAACGGGCGTTTTACGGGTGTGCATAATTAACAAAGCAGCGTCATCGACCACGTCAGTTGGGTGTCTTTTAGTCAGAACTGCTCGCATGATTGCGGTAGGAAAAACCAACCACAAGAATAGTGAGCAGTTCATACGCCGTTCGATGTACTCGATTAATCTCATAAATAGCGGACATGACGTATGATGCGAGCGGCCAGGGGGCGTTTTTTCAAAATAACGACCGCATGTTTTGTTCGCTCGTTCAGACATAGCGGCGTCAACAGACCGCAAAGTGCGACCGGTCAATTTAAATATCCAGCCCCTTTTTCTGAACGAGCGAGCGCAAATAGCGTCCGGCTCTGAATCAGACCCTTAGGGCCTGATTCAGAGCCGGACGCTCTGACCAGAGCACTCGCTCTGGATCAGGGCCCTCCTCCATGAAAATGGAGCGTCCTCCTGGACGCTCGTATAGCTGTGGGTGACCACCCACAGCTATAGCGAGCGTCCATGATGATGGTCGCGATGGTCAAAGACCATCGGGCTTGCGACGAGACCCTGCGGTAGGGTCTCCCTGCCGCAAGCCCAGGAGTGATTTTGGCTCTATCAGAGCCAAAGTCACTCCCACTGACATCATTACTGATGTCAGTGGGGCCGGACTCAGACGGTAGGCGTTCCCATGGGAACGCCTCAGTCTGGCCGCCAGTCACCATCGACAGCACGCCCCGTTTGGTGCGAGACCCCGAGCAACGTATTTCTCGTCGCTCGCCGGTTCTCGCGCATGCGCACGACGGAGCTCCCTCCGTCGTGCGCATGCGCAGTATCACAACATCGATCCGCTAGCGAGCGAAATTTGCTCACGAGCGGGTCTGAATGACCCCCTTAGATCGAGTCAAAGGGCTGTTATTAGCATATTTGAATAAGTGTGGTAAAATGATAAAAAGCAATTCTTTTTGGAAAAATATTTGCTGTAGCTAAATTTGGGGTACATTTAAATGGGTACTAGTTTATATTTTGTCCGTAAGGTGCACTATAAAAAAAATTAATAAATAAAACCTGCTGCAGCCTTTTGCAATCCTAAAAACACCTGTCCTATCCATACAGCCCCCCAAATTCCAGTCCCAGTACCTCATACCCCATTTTCAAACACTTTACATTTTCACCCCAAAAATGATGTTTTTCTTAGGGTGAATTAAGATTTTTTTTGTGCCTAATTAGTCATTGGGGGGAGGGGGGGTGTCCAAAGGGTTCTGAACCAAGGGGGCGATTCAGACCCGCTTGCTAGGCTGCGTTTGCTCACAGCTGGCCGATTTTCGCTAACTGCGCATGCGCGAACCAGTCACTGCGATCGGGAAATGTTTGCACGCCAGCCTTATTTTGCTCTCTAGTTTGAGTGACAGATAGCGCCGTTTGTGGGTGGTGACAGGGGCTGGTCTTTGAAAACGGGGGAGTGGATGTGCGAATGCAGACATCCCTGTGCGTTCTAACTAGGGGTGTGCACCGGCCACTTTTCGTGTTTTGTGTTTTGGTTTTGGATCTGGATCTTTCTTCGTGTTTTGGATCTGGATTGGTTTTGCCAAAACCACGCTTCCGTGTTTTGGGTTCTGGGTTTTGTGTTTTGGATCTGGATTTTTTCTTAAAAAATAAAAAAAAAAACGCTAAAATCACATAAAATGGGCCTTTTTTTGTTGCTACGCTATTAATAACCCCAATAACATTAATTTCCACTCTATTCTGAACACCTCACACCTCACAATATTGTTTTTAGGCCAAAAGGTTGCACCGAGGTAGCTGGATGACTATGCTAAGCGACACAAGTGGGCGGCACAAACATGTGGCCCATCTAGGAGTGGCACTGCAGTGGCAGACAGGAAGCCAATCAGCGTTATGGTGCCCATTTACATGTAGCACGAACCCGGGAGATCCGTGCTACATGCATCTGTGTGATTGGCACAGAGCAATGACAGGTCCGTGAGACCCGTCTGTGCTGCTGTGGTAAAGAAAAAAAAATACCTGTGTAAAAAAAAAAAAAATGACGTGCACCCCCCCAAAAAAGAGCAACCAGCCCCGGGCATTAGTGACCCAGTGCTGGGTGTGCTTAAATACAGGGGACAAATGACGTAGGGGTCCCCTGTACTTAAGCACAACCAGCACCGGGCTAGTCAGAACCAGCGCTGGTTGCCAAAATACGGGGGACAAACGACATAGGGGTCCCCCATATTCTGCGCAACCAGCTCTGGGCTCTGATCCGGTCCTGGTTCTGGAAATACAGGGGAAAAAAATTAGTAGGGTTCCCCTGTATGTTCCAGAACCAGCACTGGACTTTTTCAAGCGGGGGGCTGATGCCACAGCCAGGGGAGCCGTTTCACCGAGCCCCCCAGCCGCAGCATCAGCCCTGACCGCTAGTCAGCCCAGGCCGGGGATCCCTGGAGAGCTGGGGACCCCCCCAATAAAGGGGTCACCCTCTCCAGGGCACCCCAGGCCCAGGCTGATAGCCCTGGGCTATCCCCGCCACCCCTGGTGGCGGTGGGTGGCGGGTTGATTGTGTGGTGTGGTGTAAATAAAGAATATCAAACATTGGCCCTCATTCAGAGCCGTACGCTCTGAGCAGAGCGCACGCTCTGAATGAGGGCCGGGCTCCATTTTTATGGAGCGTCCTCCTGGACGCTCGTATAGCTGTGGGTCACCACCCACAGGCTATACGAGCGTGCTTTTTGATGGCCGCGATGGTCGAGACCATCGCGACCATCGAAATTGCGAGCCGGAGCCTGCGGTTGAGGTTTTCAACCGCAAGCTCCGGAGTGATTTTGGCTCTATCAGAGCCAAAATCACTCCCACTGACATCACTAGTGATGTCAGTGGGCCGGCTTCTGACGGGAGGCGTTCCCGTGGGAACGCCCCCGTCAGGGAGGCACGCCCCCGGCACGCCCACCAAAGGGGGCGTGCTGTCAATCAACATTGACAGCACACCCCCTTTGATCGGACAAAACGAGCGAAGGACTTTCCTTCGCTCGTCGCGTCTGGCGCATGCGCACGACGGAGCTCCCTCCGTCGTGCGCATGCTCAGTGCATAACATCGATCCACTTGCGAGCGGACAGCCGCTCGCGAGTGGGTCTGAATCCGGCCCATTGTCTTTACAAGTAGAACTGCAAGTCCCAGCTAGCCTGCCCCGCATGCTGGTACTTGGAGAACCACAAGTACCAGCATGCAGGGCATTAAGGGCCCACTAGTACCTGTAGTTCACCTGTAAAAAATTTAAAAAAAAAAACACAGGACACACACACCGTGACAGTATAAGTTTATTAAACATACATACACACACATGTACACATACTCACCTATGTAACCTGTAGCATCGGTCCACTTGTCCGGTAAAGTATCCATAGGGGACCTGTGAAAAAAAACATACTCACCATCTCCTATGCGAGGTTCTGTCCTCTTCGTTCCAAAGTAGGCATCCCCGGACTTGGCAAAAAAAAAAACGAAAACGTGATCCACGAACTCTTCCCGAATGAGAGCTTAGCGGCGGGGTATCACCATGGAAACCCCGCTGCTAAGCGTTCATTGGCTGAGAGAGGTCATCTCCCGTCTCTCAGCCAATGAACGGCTCCCTCCATTGTAGTCAATGGTGGGAACCGCAGGGTAAACTTTAATAACCTTGCGGCTCCCACCATTGACTACAATGGAGGGAGCCGTTCATTGGCTGAGAGAGACGGGAGATGGCCTCTCTCAGCCAATGAACGCTTAGCAGCGGCGTTTCCATGGTGATACCCCGCCGCTAAGCTCTCATTCGGGAAGTACCGTTCTATAGAAAGGTACTAAGTTCGTGGATCGCGTTTTCGTTTTTTTTTTTGCCAAGTCCGGGGATGCCTACTTTGGAACGAAGAGGACAGAACCTTGCATAGGAGATGGTGAGCATGTTTTTTTTCACAGGTCCCCTATGGATACTTTACCGGACAAGTGGACCGATGCTACAGGTTACATAGGTGAGTATGTGTACATGTGTGTGTATGTATGTTTAATAAACTTGTACTGTCACGGTGTGTGTGTCCTGTGTTTTTTTTTTGTTTTTTTTTACAGGTGAACTACAGGTACTAGTGGGCCCTTAATGCCCTGCATGCTGGTACTTGTGGTTCTCCAAGTACCAGCATGCGGGGCAGGCTTGCTGGGACTTGCAGTTCTACTTGTAAAGACAATGTTTGATATTCTTTATTTACACCACACCACACAATCAACCCGCCACCCACCGCCACCAGGGGTGGCGGGGATAGCCCCGGGCTATCAGCCTGGGCCTGGGGTGCCCTGGAGAGGGTGACCCCTTTATTGGGGGGGTCCCCAGCTCTCCAGGGATCCCCGGCCTGGGCTGACTAGCGGTCAGGGCTGATGCTGCGGCTGGGGGGCCCGGTGAAACGGCTCCCCTGGCTGTGGCATCAGCCCCCCGCTTGAAAAAGTCCAGTGCTGGTTCTGGAACATACAGGGGAACCCTACTAATTTTTTTCCCCTGTATTTCCAGAACCAGGACCGGATCAGAGCCCAGAGCTGGTTGCGCAGAATATGGGGGACCCCTACGTCGTTTGTCCCCCGTATTTTGGCAACCAGCGCTGGTTCTGACTAGCCCGGTGCTGGTTGTGCTTAAGTACAGGGGACCCCTACGTCGTTTGTCCCCTGTATTTAAGCACACCCAGCACTGGGTCACTAATGCCCGGGGCTGGTTGCTCTTTTTTGGGGGGGGCACGCCATTTTTTTCTTTTTTTACACAGGTTTTTTTTTTTTTCTTACCACAGCAGCACAGACAGGTCTCACGGACCCGTCAGTGCTCTGTGTCAATCACACAGATGCAAGTAGCATGGATCTCCTGGTCCGTGCGTGCATCTGTGTAATTGAAATACACAGCAGCACAGACGGGTCTCACTGACCCATCTGTGCTCTGTGTCACTGTCAATCACACAGATGCATGTAGCACGGATCTCACGAGTCCGTGCTACATGCAAATGAGCACCATAATGCTGATTGGCTGAGAGCCATGACAGACGGCTCTGTCAGCCAATCAGCACTTTGCCCATTAAAGGCAAAGGCATTTTTTTTAAAATGGCCGCTCGAGGCAAAACCTCGAGATCCGACAGCAGATCTCGAGGTTTTGCCTCGGGAGAGGGATCCGGGGTAGACAGGGAGATCCGAGCTTGGGCTCGGATCGCCCCGGATCCCCGAAGTTCGGGTGGGTTCGGTTCTCAGGGAACCGAACCCGCTCATCCCTAGTTCTAACGGCATTTAATAGGCGTGCATAATTAGCACGGAAGCGTCATGTACGGGTCATCTGGTTGTATTTCACACTGATGTGATCGCAGTGCTTGCGGAGGGGTAGGGTCTATCTCAATGGCTGGGAGCAGCTCCGATGGCTCTCGATGTTACTGATACACTTCCTGGAGATGGCGTGTGCTGCAAAGGGAAGGGGGCTTCTTTACACCAGCGTGCGTTCGCTCTGCAGTCGCTCTCTAAGACATAGTGGGCGTCCTCTTGCCTGGCCGTGCGATCGCTTCCTATCAGTGGTGAAACTAGGGTATTTGGAGCCCAGGGCAAATTTGAAAAGGGAGCGCCCCCCCATGTGCGCGCGGCAAAAAATGGGCGTGGTCACTTAAAAATGGGGCGTGTCAACATGACACACCCCTTTATTTTCAAACTGAACATTCCTATCCATATGCACCTTAACCCCAGTAGTACCCCTTATACAGTACCCCCAGTATGCAGTTGTGGTCCCTCTTATGCAGGCCCATAGTAGTGCCCCTTATACAGTACCCCCAGTATGCAGTTGTGGTCCCTCTTATGCAGGCCCATAGTAGTGCCCCTTATACAGTACCCCCAGTATGCAGTTGTGGTCCCTCTCATGAAGGCCCATAGTAGTGCCCCTTATACAGTATCCCCAGTAGTGGTCCCTCTTATACAGCCCCCAATTAGTTCCCCTTACTCAGTACCCCCAGTAGTGGCCCCCCCAAATGCAGTGCCCCACGTAGTGTTCCCCCTTATGCAGTGCCCCCAGTAGCAGTCCCCACAATGCAGTGCGCCCAGTAGTGGTATCCCCTTATGCAGTGCCCTTTATATGGTGCCCCCAGTAGTAGTCCCCCCCTATGCAGTGCCCTTTTATATAGTGCCCCCAGCAGTAGTCCCCCCCATGCAGTTTTCCCAGTAGTGGTCCCCTTATGCAGGCACCCTGTAGTGATCCCCCCCTGTAGTGGTCCCCGCAGTGCCCCTAGCAGTAAGCCCCTTATATAGTGCCCCCAGCAGTAGTGTCCCCCCCTCCCATGAGGTGCCCCCAGTAGTGGCCCCCCTGATGCAGGCTCCCAGTAGTGACCCCCCCCTATCCAGTGGTCCCTGTAGTGGCCCTTCCTATTTTTGCCCCCAGTAGTGGTCCCCCGAGTGCAGAGCCTCTAGTAATAGGCCCCTTTTAGAATGCCCCCAGTGGTAGTCCCCCCCCAAGTAGTAGTCCCCAGTAGAGTAGCCCCCCCCCCAGTAGAGGTTCTCCCAATGGCACCCCCAGTAGTAGCCACACCTCCCCCAGTAGAGGTCCCCCCATTAGTAGCCAACCCCTCCCCCGTTGTGCAGATAGGTTTAAAAATAAATATATATATATAAAAATATACTTACCTGATTCCACGCTGCTCCTGCTCCTGTCCGCGATGCCGCTCCCGCCCGCCAGTCCGCCCAGGCTGGCGCGCTCAGCATTATGGGACTGACGTCATGATGTCATGACGTCAGTCCCATTAACCACTGCAGGAGCCGGACGGAAGTCCGGCTCTTGCAGTGGGTGCTGCAGCAGTCAATGAGAGTCTATCTGACTCTCATTGGCTGCTGTTTAACACACGCATCGCCGCCAGCGCTGGCGGCGATGCTTGTGTAATGCACAGCCTGAGCCCGCCTCCTGGCGCTATTGGGCAAGCGCTCAGGGGGAGGGAACGGGCTCAGGCGTGCAGCACAGGACCGGCACTGGAAGCCTAGCGCCGGTCCTGTGTAAATGTGTAGCGCTGACCGCACTCATTGCGGTCGGCGCTACACTGGCTAACTAGGGCGGGCGGCCCGGTACCGTGGCTGGCGGCGCCCCCCCCGCGCCGCTGGTCCAACGGCGCCCAGGGCACGCGCCTCACCCGACCCCCCCTAGTTACGCCACTGCTTCCTATGCATATATTAGCAGCTGATGGCTGTGTGCTAACTCATCTAGCGAGCGGGTCAGAAACAGGCTCCAAGTCCCCACATTTTTAGGCAAAAATAGGGATTTTAACTGTACAGATAATGATGGTGCATACCCTGTTTTAGATGAAAACAAGTGGAAAGTGATAAAAAGGATAATGTGCAGAGGGTCTTACAAAGACATTATTGTGTTATATGTGTATATATCTATTATACAGTGAAGTTTGTATCTATGGGCCTGATTCAGAGCCGCTCGTAAGCGGCAGTACGCTCGTTCTGAGCGATGTTCGCCCATCTGCGCATGCGTACGGTCTTTAATACGCATGTGCGAACCAGTCAGTGCGGCCGAAAATCGTTTGTTCGCTATATAGCGAATGCCTGCTAATTTGAGTGACAGGAGTAGGCGTATGTGGGTGGTAACAGGGGAAGGTGCTTGAAAACGGGGAGTGGAGATCAGAACGCAGGCGTGCCAAAAGGTCAAAACGGGCGTTTTATGGGTGTGCATAATTAATACAGCAGCATCATTGACCACGTCACTTGGTTGTTTTATAGTCAGAACTGCTCGCAATATAGTGGTAGGAAAAACCAACCACAAGAATAGCGAGCAGTTCATACGCTGTTCGATGTACTCGATTAATCTAATAAATAGCGGACATGACGTATGATGCGAGCGGCCAAGGGGCGTATTTTTCAAATAAACGTCTGCATGTTTTGTTCGCTCGTTCAGACATGGAGGCGGCAACAGACCGCAAGGAGCGAACGGTTCATTTGAATAGCCACCCCCTTTTTCTGAACGAGCGAGCGCTAATTGCATCCGGCTCTGAATCAGGCCCTATATCCTTACCCCAATCCTGCCTGCTTTCACCTCTCCCCCCTCCCCATGATCCTTTCTACTTGTTTTCATCTAAAACAGGGTACGCGCCATCATTAACTGTACAGTTATTATTTATTTACTAGTAAGGAAACTAGTGATATGAGGCAGCTATCCACACTCTCTAAGTTGCGCAAATAGGGCCTGATTCAGACCCGCTCACAAGCGCATTGCACCCGCAAGCGGGTTGATGGTGGCCCAGTGCGCACAAGTGAGCCCCGTAGCGAGTGAGACCTTCACTCACTTCAGAGCTTGCAGCAAAATGGGGCGGCTGTCGATGTTGATCGCCCCGTTTTGTAGGCGGGTGGGGGAGTGGCTGAACAAACGGAGGAACGCCTGCCTTTGTGGGCGGCCCTACTGACATCACTCGTGATGTCAGTAGTGGACTTCTGGCTCTATTAGAGCTGGAAGTCCACTTGGCATTGCTGAGACCCTACCACAAGGGTCTCCTCACAATGCCGATGGTCGCGATAATCGCGATCATCGCCAGGCCGCTTGCACAAGCTGTGGGTGTTCACCCACAACTGTGCGAGCGGCCCTAAGGCCGGAATGAAAAAAAATACTCCCTGCCCTGATTCAGAGCGTGCGATCGCAAATAGCGAGCGGCTCTGATCAGGCCCATAGTCTACACTATTTATTATTTTGCCCATCTGTTCTCCTGCCTTTGGGTGGTGAAACTTTTTCTCTTACTTTTGCCTATGGAGTTTTCGTACATGCAAAAACATCCTGGAATTTAATAGGGCGATACACGGGAACGTGGCGAAAACATCACATCGGTGAACGCTTTTCAAAGATCACGGCTTTTCGCCTCTAATGGAATCCGCCCCTATAGCTTACTTAGATGCCCAAAGTCTTCGGACGCTGCACTTGGATCTGCGATGCCGGCAGTGGGCGTCTTTAGACTTCAGCATTTTTTTTCATCACTACTGCGTTGCAAACTCATCGGCACTAACAAGGAGTGAAGAAGGCGACCTTGGAGAGGTATTAGCATAATGTCAGCAATTACAACAACTGTACTTACTGTATGACCTCAGTGTTGTGAGACAGTCGTGCTAACCACTATGCCACCATGCTACCAATAAGACTTTTTTTTTCTGTGCAATATTGAAAAATATAAAGTTCTGTACACGACAGTAGTATAAAGGAATCGCTCATTTCTTCCCATCAGTAACTCTCTCTGACCTCTCTCTATACAGGCGACCTGCTCATCATCATGGCCCAAATTATTGCCTCTGTACAAATGGTGCTGGAGGAGAAATTTGTTTACAAGCACAATGTGCACCCGCTCCGGGCAGTGGGCACGGAGGGTAAGTTATAACTGACTGTATTTCCAGTTAGCTGTACATGGGCTGTAATATGGTGATATAGCTATAAAGTAGAGATGTGCGGGAACCCTTGTATTTTGGTTTTGGCAAAACCACCCTGAAGTGTTTTGTTCGGATTCGGTTTTGGATTTCTTTAAAATTGATAAAAACAACTAAAGTCATGTAATTGGACCCGTTTACATGTCATCCAAAACCCGAGATTCGTTTGTTAAATCTGAGTTCAAAACCTACAGCAAACACCAGTGACATCCCTCCACTGGGTGTCACCGGTACGGCGAGAAAGGTAACACGCAAGGCAAAGCTGCGCCTCTTAAACAGGGTGTGTTGTCTCTAGGGATGTGCAGGCTCGGTTCTACTCGGTTCCGTTCGGTTCTTTTTACCGGATCTTATTGGGTTTCAGCTGTCACGAGTTTTGGATAGCCAATAAGATTCGGTAAAAAGAACCGAACGGAACCGAGTAGAACCGAGCCTGCACATCCCTAGTTGTCTCCCAGTAAGGGGGCATAGCCCCATGGTTATTTTCTACGGGGGCTCCCAGAGGTGCAGACTACCCCTGGGAACCAGTGTATTTGCAGTGCCGAGGATGTAGTTATGTTGCCGGCGGATGGAATGCTGGCCATTGATATACCGACGCCGGGATAATGGCATCAGCATTCCGAACCACCACAATCCAGATTGTCGGGAGAGGTAAGTATTGTCCATTTCAACGGGGAAGGGGGACTTAGGTTTAGACCCCCCCAGGGGGAAATCAGGGTTATGCATCCCCCCACCGGAAGGGTTATGGTGAGGCTGCGGGGAGGGAGGGTTAGGGTTAGGCACCACTGGAGGGAAGTTAGGGATAGGCACCCCACTGGGATGGTTAGGTTTAGGGTGCGGGCAGGGGCGTAGCATGGAGCCATGGCTCCTGGAGCATGTGTATGCTACTGCACACCCCCGCCCCAGTGTGCCAGGTGTCCAGCATGTAGGGGCAAATTAAAGGGAAATAAAAATAAACATTAGTGCCCCTTCTTGGCATGTGGCGTCAGAGCAGTCAGGCGTGACCTCACAAGACTCACCGCTCAGGCATGTTCTCTCCTCCGTGCGAACCAGGCAGGCTGATGTACGGCATATTGGTAGCTGCTCTATCACCTTAGTAATATCAGTCAGGTGCATGTAAGGGAGGGGTTATTCTATACAAGAAACAGCAAAAGTAATCTCCCAGCACTCTGAATGATATCCACAATAAAGATTTGAAACACTACATTGTGGTAGGTAATTCAGAGATCTCAGTTGCATATGTTTGCAAAAATATGTGTAAGCCTCCAGACCACGTCACGGCTTCTCTGATACTGGAGGTTCCTAATTCTGAGTCAATATATATATGACAAGAATCACATAAGCCTGGTAAAATCCATCAGTAGCTATATTGCTCACCACAGGCAGGTACACAGGATATGGCAGTTTCACAGGCAAGATGTGACACATTTTCCAAACAGCAACATTTCTTCTGTGAACTCTCAGGTCCAGGACCCCTAACACTAGTCACCCTCGGGCCTATAACCTGGGCGACTATCTCGCCATCAGGCTCAGTTTCCCCAGTGTCTCTGCAGTTCTTAAACCAGCCTCACACACTGTAATCAGCTGCCTTCCAGATTCTGATTGAGGCAACACCTGAATTGGACATTACACATTACTAATGCCTTTGCTCTGCCAAACCTGGGAGATCTGAATATTCTACATTTACTTCATGTGGAATTATGCTGACCGTGTCACACTCCTCTTCCCTTAACTTCAACCACCCTGGTGAAGCTAAAACACTTTCAGACAAGCTATCTGCCTTGCCCACATCTATTTGTGCCATCGGTCTGGGTACACAGCTCTCTACCATTTTCCACCGTTCACCATCCTCACCCTCTTCCTCCTCCTCCTCTAGCTTCATTATAGGGTAGCTTGGAGGATCGGGCCCAACAAACCTGTAGTATGATCTGTAACCAACAAAAACTCCCGCCCCAACAAATAATATTTTAACAAGTCTACTGCCCACTTAATTGCTCAGCACTCTTGCTCCACAGTTGAGTACTTGCGCTCCCTGGGCAGCAATTTCCGGCTAAGGTAGAGGATGGGTTTCTCTTCCCCTTCTACCACTTGTGAAAGGACTGCTCCCAATCCCGTACCTGAGGCATCTGTCTGCAGTATAATCTGCTTTTTACAGTTAGGAACCTGCAAAACAGGTTCTGCACACAAGGCGCGCCTTAAATCCTGCCATGCAGCTTCTGCTGTTCTAGACCATAGTATCTTGTCTGGGGACTGTTTATTAAGACACTCAGTTAATGGTGCTGTCCTAGTGGCAAAATCAGGAATGAATCTTCTGTAGTAACCCACTAGGCCAAGGAATGTTCTGAGCTGGGACTTACATTTGGGTTTAGGCCATGTGAGGACCATCTCCACCTTACTGGGCTGAGGTTTTATCTGCCCTCTGCCTACAATATATCCCAAATATTTTGCCTCCACCATTCCAATGGCAAACCTCAGGATTAGCAGTAAACCCATGTGCCCGTAAAGACTGCAGCACTGCTTCTACTCTTAGTAGGTGTGACTCCCAGTCGGGGCTAAAGATGACTATGGCCCTCATTCAGAGCCGTACGCTCTGAGCAGAGCGCACGCTCTGAATGAGGGCCGGCCTCCATGAAAATGGAGTGTCCTCTTGGACGCTCGTGTAGCTGTGGGTCACCACCCACAGCCTATACGAGCGTGCATTTTGATGGCCGCGATGGTCGTGACCATCGCGACCATCGAAACTGCGAGCCGGAGCCTGCGGTTGAGGTTTTCAACCGCAAGCTCCGGAGTGATTTTGGCTCTATCAGAGCCAAAATCACTCCCACTGACATCACTAGTGATGTCAGTGGGCCGGCTTCTGACGGGAGGCGTTCCCGTGGGAACGCCCCCGTTAGGGTGGCACGCCCCCGGCACGCCTACCAAAGGGGGCGTGCTGTCAATCAACATCGACAGCACGCCCCCTTTGATCAGACACAACGAGCGAAGGACTTTCCTTCGCTCGTCGCGTCTGGCGCATGCGCACGACGGAGCTCCCTCCGTCGTGCGCATGCTCAGTCCAGAACATCGACCCACTTGCGAGCGGACAGCCGCTCGCGAGTGGGTCTGAATCAGGCCCTATGTTATCTAGATATGAAGCTGCATATTCCTTGTGAGGCCACAGCCACCTGTACCTAGACCTCTGGAAGGTTCCCGGAGCCCCATGCAAACCAAACGGCAGCATTTTATACTGAAACAAACCTTCCAGGGTAGAGAAGACTGTTTTGGCCTTAGCAGTCTCAGTTATAGGAGTCTGACAATACCCTTTTGTCAAATCTAGGGTGGTGAGATACTGGCTGTTTGCTAAATTCTCCACCAGCTCGTCTGCCCGGGGCATCGGATAGGAACCAAACTGTGACACTTTATTTAATTTGCGAAAATCATTGCAGAATCTTAAAGCACCTGAAGGCTAAAGGTGCGTACACACGTAACATCTTTGTAACCAACGATCTTCTTTCAGATTTTCTGTCAGATTTTCCCTTGAAAAAGTGAACGATTTTTTGAAGTGTAATGAACAATTTTTTTGAACGATGAACGAATAATGGCCCTGATTCAGAGCCGGACGCTCTGAAAGAGCGCTCGCTCTGAATCAGGGCCGGGCTATTTTTTTTTTGACTGGCCTCCTGGCCGCTTGCATAGCGGGCAGGAAGATGGTCACGATGGTCAAGACCATCGCGACCATCGGGCTTGCGACGAGACCCTTGTGGTAGGGTCTCATTGACGCAAGCCCCAGCGTGCTTTCGGCTCTAACAGGGCCGAAAGCACTCCCACTGACATCACTTGTGATGTCAGTGGGGCCGGCCCCAGACGGTAGGCGTTCCCATGGGAACGCCTCCGTCTGGGCAGCCACGCCCCCGGCCCACCCACCAAAGGGGGCGTGCTGTCACTCAACATCGACAGCACGCCCCCTTTGATGCGAAACCCGGAGCGACGGCTTGCCTGTCGCTATACGGGTTTCACGCATGCGCATGACAGTGCCGGCTCCGTCGTGCGCAAGCGCACTGGGCCACCATCTGAATCAGGCCCAATGTTCCTTCCCTTAATGAAAATCGTCATGTTGCACAGTCTGAAATGGACGATGAACGATAACTACAAACTGGAGTGCGCATTTGTGATTATCGTTCATCGTTATAACTCATAAACTGACCGATTTTTTTGAACGATTTAATGAGAATGACGTCGTTATTGACACATCGTTCAAAAAATCGTTATTTGTATATGCACCTTTAGGCACAAAAACTATGAGATTATTCCATTCGCTATTTGATTCCTTTATGACCCCTAAGCGCAGCATTTCCTCTACTTCCTGTTTAACCGCTGCCCGCTTTGCCTCGAGTATACGGTACGGCCTCTGTTTAATCAGAACCAGACTTTATTTCACAAGTATAAAACATATACATGGAATTTGACTCCGGAACCACTGACCAAGTACTCAAATCAATTTACACACCAATGACAACTCTCAATACATACTCAATATGAATAAAATTAAAAAAGGGAGTTATAATACCACCTAAACAAGCAATTATTAATCAATGATTTAACTGCATAATTGCCTGCGGGAAAAAACTATTTGCATGTCTTGCCCGGTTAGGACTTAAGGTCCTAACCGGGCAAGATCTATATAGTCTACCGGACGGAAGTAATTGGAAAAGATAGTGGTCGGGATGGACCACATCCGCCACAATATTTTTGGACCGTTTCCCAACCCTCGCCAAATAGAGGTCAAGGATCGAAGGCAGGGTTACGCCAGTAATCTTTTCCGCAGATCTGGCTACCCTCTGTAACCTGGCCCTATCACGTGCCTGGCCACACCGTACCACACAATAATCGAGGAACACAGAACAGAATCGATTATCGCAGAGTAAAAGAGCAGCATTAGTTCTCTCGGGACATCAAATTTCCTTAGTTGTCTAAGAAAATATAGCCTTTGATGAGCCCTCTTGACAATGGCACTGGTGTTCTCCCACTTCAAATCTCGGGAGATGGTAGTACCCAAGAATTTGAATGAGTCCACCACCGATACAGCAACATCAGCTAGGATCAAAGGATCCTGTTTCCTAAAGTCGATTATCATCTCTACCGTCTTAATAGGATTTCATTCAAGGTTATTCCTGCCACACCATTTTGCAAGCCGATCCACCTCTCTCCTATAGGAGGACTCATCCCCCCCTTAATCAGGCCTATGACCGTAGTGTCATCAGCAAACTTTAAAAGTTTAACCGATGTGTCCCAAGAAATACAGTCATTCGTATACAAGGAAAACAAAATAGGGGAAAGGACACAGCCCTGGGGAGCCCCAATATTAGTCTTCGTACTGGAAGGGAACTTCCCCGCTTCAACATACTGGTTCCTGCCCACTAAGAAATCAACAATCCAGCGACACATTGATGCAGAAACTCCCAAATTAGCCATTTCAGAGGACAGAATCTCAGGGATAATGGTGTTGAAAGCGGAACTAAAATCCACAAACAGCACCCTAACATAGGTGCCTGGTAAATCAAGATACTGTAAGATGTAATCCAGCCCCAAATTCACAGCATCTTCAACTGATCTGTTCACTCTATAGGAAACTGCATGGGGTCCAGCAGGGGACCTATCCACCTATTCAAATAGTTCAGCACCAACCGTTCAAGACATTAAAGCAATCGGTCTATAGTCATTCAAGCCCGTTATGGAGGACTTCTTTGGGACCGGCACAATTTTTACATTTTTAAAGCAGGATGGAACTACACACTCCCCTAGGGACCTGTTAAAAATACCAGTAAAGACAGGGGCCAGTTGGCTAGCACAGGTTTTTAAGACAGAGGGGGACACTTCGTCCAGGCCAGGAGCCTTCCTGGACCTTAACCTATTAAACAACCTGGCCACCTCGTCCTCACTGAGCTGCAGCCCTGGTAAACTACAGTACTCCCAGGACCAGGTTAGACAGGGAAGGGAGGTTCCGCAGGACCAAGGGACGTGTCTATACCTGAGTTCAGAGCAAGTTCTGGCCTTTCAAACCGACAGTTAAAAATATTCAGGTCCTCGACCAAATTTTGACCTGTGACAGTGTGAGAAGACATTGACTTATAGTTGGTAATAGCCTGCATACCCCTCCACACTGACGCAGAGTCATTGGCCGGGAATTCCCTTGTGAGCTTACCTGAAAAACCTTTTTTCGCAGCTCTGATTTCTCTGGCTAACAAGTTCCTTGCCTGATTATACCGCACCCGGTCATCACTTTTATATGCCTCCTCCTTGGCACAGCGAAGCTGTCTAAGTTTCGCATTAAACCAAGGTTTATCATTTTTGTAAGAAAGAAAAGTTCTTGTAGGAACACTCAGGTCCTCACAAAAGCCAACATATGATGTCACAACATCAGTTAGACCATCTAGATCAGTATCTGCTGCCTCAAAAACACCCCAGTCGGTACACTCAAAACAGGCCTGAAGATCAGATTTAGCCTCATTAGTCCATCTCCTCACGTACTTAACCCTAGGCTTGACCGCCTTCAACTTCTGCCTATAGTTCGGGAGAAGATGGACCAAGCAATGTTCAGAGAGCCCCAGTGCCTCACGTGGTAAAGAACAATAAGCGTCTTTTAAGATAGCATTACAATGGTCCAACGTGCGTCCCTCTCTAGTTGGGCACGTGACTTGTACCTTAGAACTTCTTTATGCAAGTTTGCTCTATTGAAGTCACCTAACACAATAACAAATGAGTCAGGAAATTTAGACTCCAAATCATATATCTGAGAAGCCAGATGATGCAGAGCTTCACTAACACAGGCTTGTGGAGGGATACGGTATATACCCCAACAAAGACAAAATGGGTATTACCACCCCAGAAGGAGTAACTATATCATGTTGGATCACGCCGGAACCACCCACGCTACGCCCTTGGGTGCAGAAAGGAGGGGTTAGGGTTAGGCACCCCCTATGGAAGTTAGGGTTAGGCACCACCAAGGGAGAATTTCGGGGGGGGAGGGGAGGGATAGGGTACCTCCGTCGGGATCTTCATCTGTCGGCTTCCGGGGTTGAGATTTGTATTTCATACCCATTCCGCAGTGCCGGCTCCATCACTGTGTCAGGAGCCAAGTTCTGCACATAGTGCTACAGTGCAGCACCCGGCTCCAGTCACTGAGGGGGAGTCGGCACTTTGGTGTCACCCATCGGCGGGTGACACCCAGGTGCGGTGTGCACCCCCCGCAACCACATTGCGACGTCACTGGTAGACACAGGCCGGGATTCTGTTCTTTTCAAAGCCCCAAAACTGATCCGAGCCGGGACTGTATTAGACTCGGAACCCTTAAGTTCGAGTATGTTCAGTTTTCAGGTAAACCGAACCGCAAATCTCTGCCATAAGGGATGTCACACTGAGGGCCTGATTCAGACTTGTGCGCAATTCCGATATTTATGCAGTTGAGAAAATGATCAGTCCACTGCGCCTCCATCGCTGTCACACTGCGCACGTGCCAAAGGAACCTTTGCGATGCCGCTTGCAGAGAGGATTTCTTTGCAAAGTGATTGACAGTCAGGGACCGTTTGGGGGAGGTAACGAGGTGTGACAGCAATGAACCCAGGCGCGTCCAGGCCATTTCCGGACCGTGTAGTAGCCTGCATCTGCGATGCCGTATGCAGATAAAGTGGTTTCAATTACTCAGTTCAGTCGGCCAGTCTGCGTGACCGTAGAGCTACTCAGATGCACGATTATCAAGTGGTCTGCGCCGGTGGCTGCGTGTTTGTACGCACTTGCTTGGATTTGCAAAGCCACCGGTGGGAGTCTTAATACATTTCCAGCCGGCTACCACATTAGCATATTTTCACATATCAGCTACGGGCGGGATCGCAGCTGCAAATACATTAGCGCACATCTCTGAATAAGGCCCTGAAACATAATACAAAGACATTTACTAATAAAGGTAAGCCGCATTGTCCACTCACCACTCACCACGTGTCACACCAAGGGATGGTATAATAAATAATAGTGCGATCAACCGTAATGGGTAACAGAATATGTTGGCATACTGTACCTCACAACATTCTAGAAGATGATGGAGGGGGCGTAGCCGAGTGACAAGGGGCGTGGCCTTGTGGCAAGGGTGTGAAATATTCCTGCAACTAGAGGTGGCCATTGGTGGGATAAACATCAATCGTACCAGGTGAACATTGATAGTGTGTAACAATCAAAATTAAACCATCGATGGTTTCGCCCAACGATAGTCAGCCCTTCTCTACTGAGCAGCGGGCCAATTAAATTTGGGGGTAGCACCAGGGAGCAGAGCTATGCTCCGTTTCACTGCGCCAGGTAGGATCGATGGTAAGGAACCATTGGATCTCCACTATCAATGGCAAATCATCGACCATCGATGGTTAACCATTGAAAGTTTGTAAATATAGCTTGTCAATGGCCATCCCTACTTGCAACTGGTCAGTGGTCCCTTTCAGAGCACACTGTTACCCACCACTGTTCTTGTCATCCCCAGGTCTGTTCGGATTCATCATCCTCGCCTTGCTGCTGATCCCATTCTACTACATCCCAGCCAGCGACTTCAGCAACAGCGAACGTGGAGTTCTAGAAGACTCTATCGATGCCTTCTGCCAAATGGGCAACCAGCCCCTCATTATCCTGGCCTTGTTGGGCAACATCAGCAGCATAGCCTTCTTTAACTTTGCTGGCATCAGCGTGACAAAAGAAATCAGTGCCACCACCCGGATGGTGCTGGACAGCCTGAGGACGGTGGTCATCTGGATCGTCAGCCTTGCCGTGGGGTGGGAGAAGTTTCATGCTCTGCAGATTCTCGGCTTTGTCATCCTCCTGATAGGGACCTGCCTGTACAATGGGCTCCACAAGCCCCTGATGTGCGGACGATGTAAAGAAGGGAGCGCTGAGACTCAAAGTCTCCTACAGGGTGAGCGGGCATCCATCAACACTGACAGTTAATGCCCAAACTGACGGACTCATACTGTACATCTAGTGCTCTTATATCGGGTGTATGTACAGTATGTGTGGATCATTAATTGCACTGTACCGGTCCAAGCTCTTTGCTGGCTGTCCCCGACAAGCTTGCACCACAGATGGGAGCCTCGGAGAACGCACGGTTTTCAAGTTAAACACATACTGTACACAATATGTCTCTATTAATTGGGTTTGGGATTTCTTTTTTAATAAAATATTTAATGACACAGTTTAGCAGGATCATTTTAGAATTGGACACAATGTGGTATAGTCCAGCCTAGTGCAGATGATAAAAGGACTTTAAGTTATTATAGTATAACGCAACTATATTTTTTGTGACCTAATGAATGGCAAATAATTGTAAAAATGAATAATGGCGCAACATATTTTCGCTGTATGTTGACCTTACAGTATGTACAAACGTTTTATAAGGGATAGATATTAGGTTACATATTTATATACAGTACAGACGTGTCCTCATACACCTAGGGGTAAATTTACTAAAGTGAGAGTTTTTAGAAGTGAGTTTTAAAAGTGATGTTGCCCATAGCAACCAATCAGATTTTACTTAACATTTAACTAGCACCTTCTAGAAGATAATAGCTAGAATCTGATTGGTTGCTATGGGCAACATCACTTTTAAAACTCACTTCTAAAAACTCTCACTTTAGTAAATTTACCCCCTAGCCTCAATACGCCATACTGCATGAGTCTGAGTCGCTCCGGGGGGAGCAGCGCACTAAATCGCAGATTCAGCAACGTGGAACGTGGCTGATGAAAAGCCGCGACCGCTTCTTCGGAGAACTTCTTACACAGCTTCAGACTCAGGGCATGATTCAGCAAGGAACGCAAGTGTGCGCGCGCACGCACGCACTTGGCCGAATCAATGCACATGCACGGCAACCGCAGCATAAGGTGCAGACACCCAGCGCTACACAATGCCGCCCACTTCCCTTTACTCAAAGCCTGAATAGTCTGCAAGACAGCGGAAACATCGAGAACCATTGGAACCAAAGGCACAATAGAGGATGACCTGATCTCGTGCAGGATTGTGGCCACTTCCTGCGTGCATCGAGTCGTCTGGCTGCGTATGCCGCTGCAATGCCTTAATTACGCACACCCCTATAACGGCGTCCCATGCCTGCGTTCGCTCAAACACCCCCCGTCACCACCCACAAATGGCACTTCCTGTCAAACAATATCAGAAGAGTCTGCATACACACTGCGTGTAGCCTCTATACCCTTACCCGCTCGCACTGGCTAGTTCATCCACGCGCAGTGCTAAAACATCGGCCCGGGGTGTGCGAATTCTCATCTGCGTTCCTTGCTGAATCAGCCCCTCGGTCGCACACAGATGGACAAATGTTGTACATCTAAGTGATCAGTGTAAGCTATGCAGTTTTCTCACCGCGATGCATTTTATTTATACAAATAAAACGCACACTTTAAACAAAAAAAGACACTCGGTGCGGTTGAGTCATATGGGACCTAACGCGTCTTGAGGGGCTATTTGGTGCGACTGAACAAAAAGTAAGAGAGGACACATCTGTCGGTAGATCCTGTGTGTTGTAGTTATTGGTTACACTCCAGTGAAACATTCCATGGAAATGGTGACACCGTGCTCTTGCCGGTATTGTGAGGTTCAGCGCCAATGTGTGAGATTCCAGCCCTCGATCTCAGCCACGGATTCTGCTCATTCAGCACATGTATAGGAATAGGTTACACGTCAGGTACAGGGATACAAACACTTCTAGCTCTTGTACTCCATGTAATAATATGTTATACAGTAAGTGCCTTTAATTTGTACACATCTTACTTTAATAAAGATTTTTTGTTTTTACAGTGTTTATATGGGACAATAGAATAATGTTGTAAAAAAGGGAGTAACTTGTTTCCAAATCAGTTGTCTGTTATTATTATTATTACTAATTTTTCCTATATGGCGCCACCGAGTGTCCTTAGCACCTTACAGGGAAAATTACAACAATACAATCCATACAATGGATAAAAGGTTCAAGCAGACGTCCAAGGGGAAGAAAAAAACTAATGATGACATACAAGTACTGGGGTCAATGTACTAAGCCTTGGCGTGGAGGGGGAAAATGTACCTAACCAACCAATGAGCTTCTAACTGCCATGTTACTTAGGGTCCGATATTACCAGTAGCTGTCATCGACCATGACCAGATTTCAGCGCTGATTCTCTTTGCCCACTTCCAGACAGTCATCTACATTCTCTGTGAGAAAAATACTGATAAATCTAGAGAGGGTGTTTAAAACTAAAATGTAGGTCTTCCTCAGTCACCCACTGGTACAGCTGTGTTGAAAAATGATTAGGTACTTGGCACAAACCATCTATTTCTGAAATGACCGAGGTTCAATAACAAACTTGGACGCCATCATTTCCAAAGCGATCATTTTTGCTGCATCTCAGGACAGTGTTCTAGGATGACACCTGCTGTACTTTTTTCGCTTTAATGCTACCAGTCTTTATAGCTGGCAACCGTAGCCACTTATAGACTGGAAAAACTTAATGATGGCTGAAAATTTGTAGATCATCATCACCCTAATCACTATCAGCCAGGACAACAAAACTAGGAGGTAAATTTACTAAGAGGCTTTTGTGAGCGGCTAGCTCGTGGCGTGTTTAAGCTCAAAATTTAAAGCAGCAATTATATTACAAGCAAAACATGGTGGGCTTAAACACACTGAGAAGCGGTGTCTTACAAAATCCACCGCTGAGGATATTTACCCCTACATTTATAATTGCCATGTTCAGTTGTATAATTTGGACTGCCATCTGGGCTGTCGGGTCTTCTGTATTTGTCCTATAGGAGACCATGAAGGTTTTTCTTAAGCTCTAAGCTTTATTTCCTGGTGACTTTAGCTGACCCTTTATACACATATAGGACCTCATTCAGAGTCGGTCGCAAGCACCGATGCTCTCGCAACCGACTCAATGGTTAGTCCTCAACACGCGCAGCGGCCACACAGCGCGTACGCAAGCCCCGGAGCGAGAGAGAAACTCTCGCTCCGGAGCTCGCTACCAAAGGGGCGGCTGTCGATGTTGATCGACAGCTCGCCCCGTTTGGTAGGCGGGCCGGGGGGGTTGGCAGCACAAACGGAGGCGTTCCCATGCGAACGCCTGCTGTTTTGTGGGCGGCCGCACTGACATCAGCAGTGATGTCAGTGGGGAGCTTCCTGCTCAAACAGAGCAGGAAGCTCCCTTAGGGTCTCGTCGTAAGCCCTGATGGTCACGATGGTGATGACCATCGCGACCATCACCCTGGTTGCAAGCTAAGCTGTAGGTGGTAACCCACAGCTTAGCTTGCGACCAGGAGGCCGCACTTTAAAAAATGAAGCGCCCACCCTCATTCAGAGAGAGCGATCGCTTCTTGCGACCGCCTCAGAATGAGGGCCATAGTGTAGTACGGTATTTCACTTTATTATGCATATTACAAGACTTCCAATGGTATCTTGTCTTTTAAATATTGTCTGGTCTTATTTATTGATTTGAAAACTTGTGATCAAAACCTCCAGAATAACTGCTGGAAAAGCTCTGTGATCAATCAGAACACAAGAGGAGGCAAAATATATTTATACATTGCAGTATGAGAATAACCAATATTTGATGATTAAGGTAGCCCAAAAAAATAACATCATATAGGGGGAAAATTATTTCATTAACATATTAGTGGGGACAAATTAATTTGTGGTTATATTAGGAGGTAAGTATGATTTTTCATTCTTTTAAAGTTGCTACTTTATATAAGTTTTCAATTAAATAATGGGGAAGATAATGTATGGTGAGCTTATTACAGTATTTCCCGCTAGCACCATTTATAGTGCCATGAAATAACTATTGTTTCTTATGTCTCTCTCAGTTATATGTACTGTACACACCTCCTAACATTGAAGCATGTAAACGTGAGACACATCTGAGGAAGCAATCATATCTTAGGCCAGCGGTTAAATCAGGGCTTCTTATGCATGATGCAAACCCTCTGCGGCAAATTTACGAATAGCGACACATAATTATTCTTATCTCCACCCACCGCAGCTTATTTATGTCTCTTGCACACAAAAATAATCTTCTTTTTATAACATAGGCCCGTTACAGATGTGACAATGCTAGTTTCCGTGTGTTTATTTTGTAATTGCCCCATTTTTTATTAGTAATCAGAAGAACTCTAAAAACGGAAAGTTTTTTGAGTGTGCTTGCGGTAATCAATGCCATCGTCAGATGGCGTTAAATCCCAGCTCCCCGCTCCTTTCTATATGGGAAATAGGTCCGAGGTTGTGAAAAGGGTCCCAACCACATTGCTCCGGTGTTTACGTATCCACTGGCGCAACGAGTTGGAGAGTTTATTATTTGGGGCAACCTGGCCCCCAATGATGGATAAGCCCCTTAGATAGTTGTAAAGTGTAGTAAAAGTGACGTAAAACCCAGATATTCCTCAATTTGTCTACAAGACACTGAAAAGAAAAATTATATAACACACTGAAAAGAAAAATTATAAAAAACACTGAAAAGAAAAATAATATAAAACACTGAAAAGAAAAATTATAAAAAACACTGAAAAGAAAAATAATATAAAACACTGAAAAGATAAATTACAAAAAAGGAAAAAAAGAAGCTACAGTACAGCACATCTGCCTCTATCCTGCTGCGCGAATCGGTACATACTTACACTAGTTAAAAAACGCGGGCAGCTTTGCAATTCTGTCCTGGCAATGATGGTAATGCAGCAGGTGGCATCACACCTCTTGCTGTATTACTTATCCGAGCTGCGTCCAAGGATATTGTCAATGTTTATAATGTTTTAGGTGCAGCAACAAAAAGGGATCTGCTTCATCCCCGTTGAAGTCTTGGCACACATTTTATAATGAGATTTGCTCTATTTATTATATTTTGTGTTTTGTTACATGCGCTGTGATAGTCCTCCTATGTCACAGCATGATATCCAGTGTCCGCAACGCAACTCACGTTACCCGGGGCTGAAAGGGAGATGCCCTTTATAAATATTCTGTCTCACATTTATCAGTCAGCCTGATACACACTTTCTGCAATTTGAAAGGCTCTTGTGTGCTCCACCTGAGTGTGAAATAAACTGAGATAATCTAGGTTTTAAGTTTCCCTGCTAAGAAATAATTGGCCGGGACGTGGGAATTAGATCCTGCACATTTCCATGTGGCCTTTGACAAAACAAATGGATATAATTGCACTTTCAGTCTCTGTGGTTTGTAGGCAACCTGAGGCTCTGTTCACAGAAGTATGAAAACTCTCCTCACAGATGCTGGCTCGCTGCACAAGTCACTCATAGGGGTCATTTCTATTAGGGCGAGTTGTTCCTTTGTAACAGCATAGTAACGCTGGCCCCCTATTGGGTCTGCGAACAAAAATCCACAAGTCTGGTGCTACCGTAAATTCTGCATATAGTCACACCTACCCGGGGGCGCCACATAGTCGTGCCTTGAATTGAGCCCTTATTGTGTTCTAGATAAGCCAAAAAGTTTTCAGAAACAGGAACGTGACTCTGCATGTGTGTACCAAAATTCATGAGAATACAGGCTGTTATATAATTGATGAGCTAAATATTCGTTAATTCCACAAAAAGTCTTCATACAATGTGTGTAGCTGCAGTAACTATCTCTGGCTATAATGTGTGTAGCTGCAGTAGCTATCTCTGGCTATAATGTGTGTAGCTGCAGTAGCTATCTCTGGGTATAATGTGTGTAGCTGCAGTAGCTATCTCTGGCTATAATATGTGTAGCTGCAGTAGCTATCTCTGGCTATAATGTGTGTAGCTGTTGTATCTATCTCTGGGTATAATGAGTGTAGCTGCAGTAGCTATCTCTGGCTATAATGTGTGTAGCTGCAGTAGCTATCTCTGGCTATAATGTGTGTTGCTGCAGTAGCTATCTCTGGGTATAATGTGTGTAGCTGCAGTAGCTATCTCTGGGTATAATGTGTGTAGCTGCAGTAGCTATCTCTGGGTATAATAAGTGTAGCTGCAGTAGCTATCTCTGGGTATAATGTGTGTAGCTGCAGTAGCTATCTCTGGGTATAATGTGTGTAGCTGCAGTAGCTATCTCTGGCTATAATGTGTGTAGCTGCAGTAGCTATCTCTGGGTCTAATGTGTGTAGCTGCAGTAGCTATCTCTGGCTATAATGTGTGTAGCTGCAGTAGCTATCTCTGGCTATAATGTGTGTAGCTGCAGTAGCTTTCTCTGGCTATAATGTGTGTAGCTGCAGTAGCTATCTCTGGCTATAATGTGTTTTACTGCAGTAGCTATCTCTGGCTATAATGTGTGTGTAGCTGCAGTAGCTATCTCTGGCTGTAATGTGTTTAGCTGCAGTAGCTATTTCTGTCTATAATGTGTGTAGCTGTAGTATCTATCTCTGGCTATAATGTGTGTAGCTGCAGTAGCTATCTCTGGCTATAATGTGTGTAGCTGCAGTAACTATCTCTGGCTATAATGAGTGTAGCTGCAGTAGCTATCTCTGGGTATAATGTGTGTAGCTGCAGTAGCTATCTCTGGCTATAATGAGTGTAGCTGCAGTAGCTATCTCTGGGTATAATGAGTGTAGCTGCAGTAGCTATCTCTGGGTATAATGAGTGTAGCTGCAGTAGCTATCTCTGGGTATAATGAGTGTAGCTGCAGAAGCTAGCTCTGGGTATAATGTGTGTAGCTGCAGTACCTATCTCTGGGTATAATGTGTGTAGCTGCAGTAGCTATCTCTGGCTATAATGTGTGTAGCTGCAGTAACTATCTCTGGCTATAATGTGTGTAGCTGCAGTAACTATCTCTGGCTATAATGTGTGTAGCTGCAGTAGCTATCTCTGGCTATAATGTGTGTAGCTGCAGTAGCTATCTCTGGGTATAATGAGTGTAGCTGCAGTAGCTATCTCTGGCTATAATGTGTGAAGCTGCAGTAGCTATCTCTGGCTATAATGTGTGTAGCTGCGGTAGCTATGTCTGGCTATAATGTGTGTAGCTGCAGTAGCTATCTCTGGGTATGATGTGTGTAGCTGCAGTAGCTATCTCTGGCTATAATGAGTGTAGCTGCAGTAGCTATCTCTGGGTATAATGTGTGTAGCTGCGGCAGCTATCTCTGGGTATAATGTGTGTAGCTGCAGTAGCTATCTCTGGGTATGATGTGTGTAGCTGCAGTAGCTATCTCTGGCTATAATGAGTGTAGCTGCAGTAGCTATCTCTGGGTATAATGAGTGTAGCTGCAGTAGCTATCTCTGGGTATAATGAGTGTAGCTGCAGTAGCTATCTCTGGGTATAATATGTGTAGCTGCAGTAGCTATCTCTGGGTATAATGTGTGTAGCTGCAGTAGCTATCTCTGGCTATAATGTGTGTAGCTGCAGTAGCTATCTCTGGGTATAATGTGTGTAGCTGCAGTAGCTATCTCTGGCTATAATGTGTGTAGCTGCAGTAGCTATCTCTGGCTATAATGTGTGTAGCTGCAGTAGCTTTCTCTGGCTATAATGTGTGTAGCTGCAGTAGCTATCTCTGGCTATAATGTGTTTTACTGCAGTAGCTATCTCTGGCTATAATGTGTGTGTAGCTGCAGTAGCTATCTCTGGCTGTAATGTGTTTAGCTGCAGTAGCTATTTCTGTCTATAATGTGTGTAGCTGTAGTATCTATCTCTGGCTATAATGTGTGTAGCTGCAGTAGCTATCTCTGGCTATAATGTGTGTAGCTGCAGTAACTATCTCTGGCTATAATGAGTGTAGCTGCAGTAGCTATCTCTGGGTATAATGTGTGTAGCTGCAGTAGCTATCTCTGGCTATAATGAGTGTAGCTGCAGTAGCTATCTCTGGGTATAATGAGTGTAGCTGCAGTAGCTATCTCTGGGTATAATGAGTGTAGCTGCAGTAGCTATCTCTGGGTATAATGAGTGTAGCTGCAGAAGCTATCTCTGGGTATAATGTGTGTAGCTGCAGTACCTATCTCTGGGTATAATGTGTGTAGCTGCAGTAGCTATCTCTGGCTATAATATCTGTAGCTGCAGTAGCTATCTCTGGCTATAATGTGTGTAGCTGTTGTATCTATCTCTGGGTATAATGAGTGTAGCTGCAGTAGCTATCTCTGGCTATAATGTGTGTAGCTGCAGTAGCTATCTCTGGCTATAATGTGTGTTGCTGCAGTAGCTATCTCTGGGTATAATGTGTGTAGCTGCAGTAGCTATCTCTGGGTATAATGTGTGTAGCTGCAGTAGCTATCTCTGGGTATAATAAGTGTAGCTGCAGTAGCTATCTCTGGGTATAATGTGTGTAGCTGCAGTAGCTATCTCTGGGTATAATGTGTGTAGCTGCAGTAGCTATCTCTGGCTATAATGTGTGTAGCTGCAGTAGCTATCTCTGGGTATAATGTGTGTAGCTGCAGTAGCTATCTCTGGCTATAATGTGTGTAGCTGCAGTAGCTATCTCTGGCTATAATGTGTGTAGCTGCAGTAGCTTTCTCTGGCTATAATGTGTGTAGCTGCAGTAGCTATCTCTGGCTATAATGTGTTTTACTGCAGTAGCTATCTCTGGCTATAATGTGTGTGTAGCTGCAGTAGCTATCTCTGGCTGTAATGTGTTTAGCTGCAGTAGCTATTTCTGTCTATAATGTGTGTAGCTGTAGTATCTATCTCTGGCTATAATGTGTGTAGCTGCAGTAGCTATCTCGGGCTATAATGTGTGTAGCTGCAGTAACTATCTCTGGCTATAATGAGTGTAGCTGCAGTAGCTATCTCTGGGTATAATGTGTGTAGCTGCAGTAGCTATCTCTGGCTATAATGAGTGTAGCTGCAGTAGCTATCTCTGGGTATAATGAGTGTAGCTGCAGTAGCTATCTCTGGGTATAATGAGTGTAGCTGCAGTAGCTATCTCTGGGTATAATGAGTGTAGCTGCAGAAGCTATCTCTGGGTATAATGTGTGTAGCTGCAGTACCTATCTCTGGGTATAATGTGTGTAGCTGCAGTAGCTATCTCTGGCTATAATGTGTGTAGCTGCAGTAACTATCTCTGGCTATAATGTGTGTAGCTGCAGTAACTATCTCTGGCTATAATGTGTGTAGCTGCAGTAGCTATCTCTGGCTATAATGTGTGTAGCTGCAGTAGCTATCTCTGGGTATAATGAGTGTAGCTGCAGTAGCTATCTCTGGCTATAATGTGTGAAGCTGCAGTAGCTATCTCTGGCTATAATGTGTGTAGCTGCGGTAGCTATGTCTGGCTATAATGTGTGTAGCTGCAGTAGCTATCTCTGGGTATGATGTGTGTAGCTGCAGTAGCTATCTCTGGCTATAATGAGTGTAGCTGCAGTAGCTATCTCTGGGTATAATGTGTGTAGCTGCGGCAGCTATCTCTGGGTATAATGTGTGTAGCTGCAGTAGCTATCTCTGGGTATGATGTGTGTAGCTGCAGTAGCTATCTCTGGCTATAATGAGTGTAGCTGCAGTAGCTATCTCTGGGTATAATGAGTGTAGCTGCAGTAGCTATCTCTGGGTATAATGAGTGTAGCTGCAGTAGCTATCTCTGGGTATAATATGTGTAGCTGCAGTAGCTATCTCTGGGTATAATGTGTGTAGCTGCAGTAGCTATCTCTGGCTATAATGTGTGTAGCTGCAGTAGCTATCTCTGGGTATAATGTGTGTAGCTGCAGTAGCTATCTCTGGCTATAATGTGTGTAGCTGCAGTAGCTATCTCTGGCTATAATGTGTGTAGCTGCAGTAGCTTTCTCTGGCTATAATGTGTGTAGCTGCAGTAGCTATCTCTGGCTATAATGTGTTTTACTGCAGTAGCTATCTCTGGCTATAATGTGTGTGTAGCTGCAGTAGCTATCTCTGGCTGTAATGTGTTTAGCTGCAGTAGCTATTTCTGTCTATAATGTGTGTAGCTGTAGTATCTATCTCTGGCTATAATGTGTGTAGCTGCAGTAGCTATCTCTGGCTATAATGTGTGTAGCTGCAGTAACTATCTCTGGCTATAATGAGTGTAGCTGCAGTAGCTATCTCTGGGTATAATGTGTGTAGCTGCAGTAGCTATCTCTGGCTATAATGAGTGTAGCTGCAGTAGCTATCTCTGGGTATAATGAGTGTAGCTGCAGTAGCTATCTCTGGGTATAATGAGTGTAGCTGCAGTAGCTATCTCTGGGTATAATGAGTGTAGCTGCAGAAGCTATCTCTGGGTATAATGTGTGTAGCTGCAGTACCTATCTCTGGGTATAATGTGTGTAGCTGCAGTAGCTATCTCTGGCTATAATGTGTGTAGCTGCAGTAACTATCTCTGGCTATAATGTGTGTAGCTGCAGTAACTATCTCTGGCTATAATGTGTGTAGCTGCAGTAGCTATCTCTGGCTATAATGTGTGTAGCTGCAGTAGCTATCTCTGGGTATAATGAGTGTAGCTGCAGTAGCTATCTCTGGCTATAAAGTGTGAAGCTGCAGTAGCTATCTCTGGCTATAATGTGTGTAGCTGCGGTAGCTATGTCTGGCTATAATGTGTGTAGCTGCGGCAGCTATCTCTGGGTATAATGTGTGTAGCTGCGGCAGCTATCTCTGGGTATAATGTGTGTAGCTGCGGTAGCTATCTCTGGGTATGATGTGTGTAGCTGCGGTAGCTATCTCTGGCTATGATGTGTGTAGCTGCAGTAGCTATCTCTGGGTATAATGAGTGTAGCTGCAGTAGCTATCTCTGGGTATAATGAGTGTAGCTGCAGTAGCTATCTCTGGGTATAATGAGTGTAGCTGCAGAAGCTATCTCTGGGTATAATGTGTGTAGCTGCAGTACCTATCTCTGGGTATAATGTGTGTAGCTGCAGTATCTATCTCTGGCTATAATGTGTGTAGCTGCAGTAACTATCTCTGGCTATAATGTGTGTAGCTGCAGTAACTATCTCTGGCTATAATGTGTGTAGCTGCAGTAGCTATCTCTGGCTATAATGTGTGTAGCTGCAGTAGCTATCTCTGGGTATAATGAGTGTAGCTGCAGTAGCTATCTCTGGCTATAATGTGTGAAGCTGCAGTAGCTATCTCTGGCTATAATGTGTGTAGCTGCGGTAGCTATGTCTGGCTATAATGTGTGTAGCTGCGGCAGCTATCTCTGGGTATAATGTGTGTAGCTGCGGCAGCTATCTCTGGGCATAATGTGTGTAGCTGCGGTAGCTATCTCTGGCTATGATGTGTGTTGCTGCAGTAGCTATCTCTGGCTATAATGTGTGTAGCTGCAGTAGCTATCTCTGGGTATAATGTGTGTAGCTGCAGTAGCTATCTCTGGGTATAATCTGTGTAGCTGCAGTAGCTATCTCTGGGTATAATGTGTGTAGCTGCAGTAGCTATCTCTGGGTATAATTTGTGTGCAGCTGCAGTAGCTATCTCTGGCTATAATGTGTGTAGCTGCAGTAGCTATCTCTGGGTATAATCTGTGTAGCTGCAGTAGCTATCTCTGGGTATAATGTGTGCAGCTGCAGTAGCTATCTATGGGTATAATGTGTGCAGCTGCAGTAGCTATCTCTGGCTATAATGTGTGTAGCTGCAGTAGCTATCTCTGGGTATAAGGTGTGTAGCTGCAGTAGCTATCTCTGGGTATAATGTGTGTAGCTGCAGTAGCTATCTCTGGGTATAATGTGTGTAGCTGCAGTAGCTATCTCTGGCTATAATGTGTTAGCTATCTCTGGGTATAATGAGTGTAGCTGCAGTAGCTATCTCTGGGTATAATGTGTGTAGCTGCAGTAGCTATCTCTGGGTATAATGTGTGTAGCTGCAGTAGCTATCTCTGGCTATAATGTGTTAGCTATCTCTGGGTATAATGTGTGTAGCTGCAGTAGCTATCTCTGGGTATAATGTGTGTAGCTGCAGTAGCTATCTCTGGGTATAATGAGTGTAGCTGCAGTAGCTATCTCTGGCTATAATGTGTGTAGCTGAGGTAGCTATCTCTGGGGATAATGTGTGTAGCTGCAGTAGCTATCTCTGGCTATAATGTGTGTAGCTGCAGTAGCTATCTCTGGCTATAATGTGTGTAGCTGCAGTAGCTATCTCTGGGTATAATGTGTGTTACTGCAGTAGCTATCTCTGGGTATAATGTGTGTAGCTGCAGTAGCTATCTCTGGCTATAATGTGTTAGCTATCTCTGGGTATAATGAGTGTAGCTGCAGTAGCTATCTCTGGCTATAATGTGTGTAGCTGCAGTAGCTATCTCTGGCTATAATTTGTTTAGCTGCAGTAGCTATCTCTGGCTGTAATGTGCGTAGCTGCAGTAGCTATCTCTGGCTATAATGTGTGTAGCTGCAGTAGCTGTCTCTGGCTATAATGTGTGTAGCTGTAGTATCTATCTCTGGGTATAATGTGTGTAGCTGCAGTAGCTATCTCTATCTATAATGTGTGTAGCTGCAGTAGCTATCTCTGGGTATAACGAGTGTAGCTGCAGTAGCTATCTCTGGCTATAATGTGTGTAGCTGCAGTAGCTATCTCTGGCTATAATGTGTGTAGCTGAGGTAGCTATCTCTGGGGATAATGTGTGTAGCTGCAGTAGCTATCTCTGGCGATAATGTGTGTAGCTGCAGTAGCTATCTCTGGCTATAATGTGTGTAGCTGCAGTAGCTATCTCTGGGTATAATCTGTGTAGCTGCAGTAGCTATCTCTGGCTATAATGTGTGTAGATGCAGTAGCTATCTCTGTTTATAATGTGTGTAGCTGCAGTAGCTATCTCTGGCTATAATGTGTGTAGCTGCGGTAGCTATCTCTGGCTATAATGTGTGTAGCTGCGGCAGCTATCTCTGGGTAAAATGTGTGTAGCTGCGGCAGCTATCTCTGGGTATAATGTGTGTAGCTGCAGTAGCTATCTATGGCTATAATGTGTGTAGCTGCAGTAGCTATCTCTGGGTATAATGTGTGTAGCTGCAGTAGCTATCTCTGGGGATAATGTGTGTAGCTGCAGTAGCTATCTCTGGGTATAATAAGTGTAGCTGCAGTAGCTATCTCTGGGTATAATGTGTGTAGCTGCAGTAGCTATCTCTGGGTATAATGTGTGTAGCTGCAGTAGCTATCTCTGGCTATAATGTGTGTAGCTGCAGTAGCTATCTCTGGGTATAATGTGTGTAGCTGCATTAGCTATCTCTGGCTATAATGTGTGTAGCTGCAGTAGCTATCTCTGGCTATAATCTGTGTAGCTGCAGTAGCTATCTCTGGGTATAATGTGTGTAGCTGATGTAGCTATCTTTGGGTATAATGTGTGCAGCTGCAGTAGCTATCTCTGGCTATAATGTGTGTAGCTGCAGTAGCTATCTCTGGGTATAATCTGTGCAGCTGCAGTAGCTATCTCTGGGTATAATGTGTGTAGCTGCAGTAGCTATCTCTGGGTATAATGTGTGTAGCTGCAGTAGCTATCTCTGGCTATAATGTGTTAGCTATCTCTGGATATAATGAGTGTAGCTGCAGTAGCTATCTTTGGGTATAATGTGTGTAGCTGCAGTAGCTATCTCTGGGTATAATGTGTGTAGCTGCAGTAGCTATCTCTGGCTATAATGTGTTAGCTATCTCTGGGTATAATGAGTGTAGCTGCAGTAGCTATCTCTGGCTATAATGTGTGTAGCTGCAGTAGCTATCTCTGGCTGTAATTTGTTTAGCTGCAGTAGCTATCTCTGGCTGTAATGTGCGTAGCTGCAGTAGCTATCTCTGGCTATAATGTGTGTAGCTGCAGTAGCTGTCTCTGGCTATAATGTGTGTAGCTGTAGTATCTATCTCTGGGTATAATGTGTGTAGCTGCAGTAGCTATCTCTATCTATAATGTGTGTAGCTGCAGTAGCTATCTCTGGGTATAATGTGTGTAGCTGCAGTAGCTATCTCTGGGTATAATGTGTGTAGCTGCAGTAGCTATCTCTGGGTATAATAAGTGTAGCTGCAGTAGCTATCTCTGGGTATAATGTGTGTAGCTGCAGTAGCTATCTCTGGGTATAATGTGTGTAGCTGCAGTAGGTATCTCTGGCTATAATGTGTGTAGCTGCAGTAGCTATCTCTGGGTATAATGTGTGTAGCTGCATTAGCTATCTCTGGCTATAATGTGTGTAGCTGCAGTAGCTATCTCTGGCTATAATGTGTGTAGCTGCAGTAGCTATCTCTGGCTATAATGTGTGTAGCTGCAGTAGCTATCTCTAGCTATAATGTGTGTAGCTGCAGTAGCTATCTCTGGGTATAATGTGTGTAGCTGCAGTAGCTATCTCTGGCTATAATGTGTGTAGCTGCAGTAGCTATCTCTGGCTATAATGTGTGTAGCTGCAGTAGCTATCTCTGGGTATAATGTGTGTAGCTGCAGTAGCTATCTCTATCTATAATGTGTGTAGCTGCAGTAGCTATCTCTGGCTATAATGTGTGTAGCTGCAGTAGCTATCTCTGGCTATAATGTGTGTAGCTGCAGTAGCTATCTCTGGCTATAATGTGTGTAGATGCAGTAGCTATCTCTGTTTATAATGTGTGTAGCTGCAGTAGCTATCTCTGGCTATAATGTGTGTAGCTGCGGTAGCTATCTCTGGCTATAATGTGTGTAGCTGCGGTAGCTATCTCTGGGTAAAATGTGTGTAGATGCGGCAGCTATCTCTGGGTATAATGTGTGTAGCTGCGGTAGCTATCTATGGCTATAATGTGTGTAGCTGCGGTAGCTATCTCTGGGTATAATGTGTGTAGCTGCGGTAGCTATCTCTGGGTATAATGTGTGTAGCTGCAGTAGCTATCTCTGGGTATAATAAGTGTAGCTGCAGTAGCTATCTCTGGGTATAATGTGTGTAGCTGCAGTAGCTATCTCTGGGTATAATGTGGGTAGCTGCAGTAGCTATCTCTGGCTATAATGTGTGTAGCTGCAGTAGCTATCTCTGGGTATAATGTGTGTAGCTGCATTAGCTATCTCTGGCTATAATGTGTGTAGCTGCAGTAGCTATCTCTGGCTATAATGTGTGTAGCTGCAGTAGCTATCTCTGGCTATAATGTGTGTAGCTGCAGTAGCTATCTCTGGCTATAATGTGTGTAGCTGCAGTAGCTATCTCTGGGTATAATGTGTGTAGCTGCAGTAGCTATCTCTGGCTATAATGTGTGTAGCTGCAGTAGCTATCTCTGGCTATAATGTGTGTAGCTGCAGTAGCTATCTCTGGCTATAATATGTGTAGCTGCAGTAGCTTTCTCTGGCTATAATGTGTGTAGCTGCAGTAGCTATCTCTGGCTATAATGTGTGTAGCTGCAGTAGCTATCTCTGGCTATAATGTGTTTTACTGCAGTAGCTATCTCCGGCTATAATGTGTGTGTAGCTGCAGTAGCTATCTCTGGCTGTAATGTGTTTAGCTGCAGTAGCTATTTCTGTCTATAATGTGTGTAGCTGTAGTATCTATCTCTGGCTATAATGTGTGTAGCTGCAGTAGCTATCTCTGGCTATAATGTGTGTAGCTGCAGTAACTATCTCTGGCTATAATGAGTGTAGCTGCAGTAGGTATCTCTGGGTATAATGTGTGTAGCTGTAGTAGCTATCTCTGGCTATAATGTGTGTAGCTGCAGTAGCTATCTCTGGGTATAATGAGTGTAGCTGCAGTAGCTATCTCTGGGTATAATGTGTGTAGCTACAGTACCTATCTCTGGGTATAATGTGTGTAGCTGCAGTAGCTATATCTGGCTATAATGTGTGTAGCTGCAGTAACTATCTCTGGCTATAATGTGTGTAGCTGCATTAACTATCTCTGGCTATAATGTGTGTAGCTGCAGTAGCTATCTCTGGCTATAATGTGTGTAGCTGCAGTAGCTATCTCTGGGTATAATGAGTGTAGCTGCAGTAGCTATCTCTGGCTATAATGTGTGGGGATGCAGTAGCTATCTCTGGCTATAATGTGTGTAGCTGCGGTAGCTATCTCTGGCTATAATGTGTGTAGCTGCGGTAGCTATCTCTGGGTATAATGTGTGTAGCTGCGGCAGCTATCTCTGGGTATAATGTGTGTAGCTGTAGTATCTATCTCTGGCTATAATGTGTGTAGCTGCAGTAGCTATCTCTGGCTATAATGTGTGTAGCTGCAGTAGCTATCTCTGGGTATAATCTGTGTAGCTGCAGTAGCTATCTCTGGGTATAATGTGTGTAGCTGCAGTAGCTATCTTTGGGTATAATGTGTGCAGCTGCAGTAGCTATCTCTGGCTATAATGTGTGTAGCTGCAGTAGCTATCTCTGGGTATAATCTGTGCAGCTGCAGTAGCTATCTCTGGGTATAATGTGTGTAGCTGCAGTAGCTATCTCTGGGTATAATGTGTGTAGCTGCAGTAGCTATCTCTGGCTATAATGTGTTAGCTATCTCTGGGTATAATGAGTGTAGCTGCAGTAGCTATCTCTGGGTATAATGTGTGTAGCTGCAGTAGCTATCTCTGGGTATAATGTGTGTAGCTGCAGTAGCTATCTCTGGCTATAATGTGTTAGCTATCTCTGGGTATAATGAGTGTAGCTGCAGTAGCTATCTCTGGCTATAATGTGTGTAGCTGCAGTAGCTATCTCTGGCTGTAATTTGTTTAGCTGCAGTAGCTATCTCTGGCTGTAATGTGCGTAGCTGCAGTAGCTATCTCTGGCTATAATGTGTGTAGCTGCAGTAGCTGTCTCTGGCTATAATGTGTGTAGCTGTAGTATCTATCTCTGGGTATAATGTGTGTAGCTGCAGTAGCTATCTCTATCTATAATGTGTGTAGCTGCAGTAGCTATCTCTGGGTATAATGAGTGTAGCTGCAGTAGCTATCTCTGGCTATAATGTGTGTAGCTGCAGTAGCTATCTCTGGCTATAATGTGTGTAGCTATCTCTGGGGATAATGTGTGTAGCTGCAGTAGCTATCTCTGGCTATAATGTGTGTAGCTGCAGTAGCTATCTCTGGCTATAATGTGTGTAGCTGCAGTAGCTATCTCTGGGTATAAGGTGTGTAGCTGCAGTAGCTATCTCTGGCTATAATGTGTGTAGCTGCAGTAGCTATCTCTAGCTATAATGTGTGTAGCTGCAGTAGCTATCTCCGGGTATAATGTGTGTATCTGCAGTAGCTATCTCCGGGTATAATGTGTGTAGCTGCAGTAGCTATCTCCGGCTATAATGTGTGTAGCTGCAGTAGCTATCTCCGGCTATAATGTGTGTAGCTGCAGTAGCTATCTCCGGCTATAATGTGTGTAGCTGCAGTAGCTATCTCTGGCTATAATGAGTGTAGCTGCAGTAGCTATCTCTGGCTATAATATGTGCAGCTGCAGTAGCTATCTCTGGGTATAATGTGTGCAGCTGCAGTGGCTATCTCTGGGTATAATGTGTGCAGCTGCAGTGGCTATCTCTGGGTATAATGTGTGCAGCTGCAGTAGCTATCTCTGGCTATAATGTGTGTAGCTGCAGTAGTTATCTCTGGGTATAAGGTGTGTAGCTGCAGTAGGTATCTCTGGGTATAATGTGTGTAGCTGCAGTAGCTATCTCTGGGTATAATGTGTGTAGCTGCAGTAGCTATCTCTGGGTATAATGTGTGTAGCTGCAGTAGCTATCTCTGGCTATAATGTGTTAGCTATCTCTGGGTATAATGAGTGTAGCTGCAGTAGCTATCTCTGGGTATAATGTGTGTAGCTGCAGTAGCTATCTCTGGGTATAATGTGTGTCGCTGCAGTAGCTATCTCTGTCTATAATGTGTTAGCTATCTCTGGGAATAATGAGTGTAGCTGCAGTAGCTATCTCTGGCTATAATGTGTGTAGCTGCAGTGGCTATCTCTGGCTCTAATTTGTTTAGCTGCAGTAGCTATCTCTGGCTGTAATGTGTGTAGCTGCAGTAGATATCTCTGGGTATAATGTGTGTAGCTGCAGTAGCTATCTCTGGGTATAATGTGTGTAGCTGCAGTAGCTATCTCTGGCTATAATGTGTTAGCTATCTCTGGGTATAATGAGTGTAGCTGCAGTAGCTATCTCTGGCTATAATGTGTGTAGCTGCAGTAGCTATCTCTGGCTGTAATTTGTTTAGCTGCAGTAGCTATCTCTGGCTGTAATGTGCGTAGCTGCAGTAGCTATCTCTGGCTTTAATGTGTGTAGCTGCAGTAGCTATCTCTGGCTATAATGTGTGTAGCTGCAGTAGCTAACTCTGGGTATAATGTGTGTAGCTGCAGTAGCTATCTCTGGGTATAATGTGTGTAGCTGCAGTAGCTATCTCTGGCTATAATGTGTGTAGCTGCAGTAGCTATCTCTGGCTATAATGTGTGTAGCTGCAGTAGCTATCTCTGGCTATAATGTGTGTAGCTGCAGTAGCTATCTCTGGGTATAATGTGTGTAGCTGCAGTAGCTATCTCTGGGTATAAGGTGTGTAGCTGCAGTAGCTATCTCTGGCTATAAGGTGTGTAGCTGCAGTAGCTATCTCTGGGTATAATGTGTGTAGCTGCAGTAGCTATCTCTGGCTATAATGTGTGTAGCTGCAGTAGCTATCTCTAGGTATAATGTGTGTAGCTGCAGTAGCTATCTCTTGCTATAATGTGTGTAGCTGCAGTAGCTATCTCTGGGTATAATGTGTGTAACTGCAGTAGCTATCTCTGGCTATAGTGTGTGTAGCTGCAGTAGCTATCTGTCGCTATAATGTGTGTAGCTGCAGTAGCTATCTCTGGCTATAATGTGTGTAGCTGCAGTAGCTATCTCTGGCTGTAATGTGTGTAGCTGCAGTAGCTATCTCTGGCTGTAATGTGTTTAGCTGCAGTAGCTATCTCTGGCTGTAATGTGCGTAGCTGCAGCAGCTATCTCTGACTGTAATGTGTGTAGCTGCAGTAGCTTTCTCTGGCTATAATGTGTGTAGCTGCAGTAGCTATCTCTGGGTATAATGTGTGTAGCTGCAGTAGCTATCTCTGGCTATAGTGTGTGTAGCTGCAGTAGCTATCTCTGGCTATAATGTGTGTAGCTGCAGTAGCTATCTCTGGGTATAATGTGTGTAGCTGCAGTAGCTATCTCTGGGTTTAATGTGTGTAGCTGCAGTAGCTATCTCTGGCTATAGTGTGTGTAGCTGCAGTAGCTATCTCTGGCTATGTGTGTAGCTGCAGTAGCTATCTCTGGGTATGTGTAGCTGCAGTAGCTATCTCTGGCTATAATGTGTGTAGCTGCAGTAGCTATCTCTGGGTATAATGTGTGTAGCTGCAGTAGCTATCTCTGGGTATAATGTGTGTAGCTGCAGTAGCTATCTCTGGCTATAATGTGTGTAGCTGCAGTAGCTATCTCTGGGTATAATGTGTGTAGCTGCAGTAGCTATCTCTGGCTATAATGTGTGTAGCTGCAGTAGCTATCTCTGGCTATAATGTGTGTAGCTGCAGTAGCTATCTCTGGCTATAATGTGTGTAGCTGCAGTAGCTATCTCTGGCTATAATGTGTGTAGCTGCAGTAGCTATCTCTGGGTATAATGTGTGTAGCTGCAGTAGCTATCTCTGGGTATAAGGTGTGTAGCTGCAGTAGCTATCTCTGGCTATAAGGTGTGTAGCTGCAGTAGCTATCTCTGGGTATAATGTGTGTAGCTGCAGTAGCTATCTCTGGCTATAATGTGTGTAGCTGCAGTAGCTATCTCTGGGTATAATGTGTGTAGCTCCAGTAGCTATCTCTTGCTATAATGTGTGTAGCTGCAGTAGCTATCTCTGGGTATAATGTGTGTAACTGCAGTAGCTATCTCTGGCTATAGTGTGTGTAGCTGCAGTAGCTATCTGTCGCTATAATGTGTGTAGCTGCAGTAGCTATCTCTGGCTATAATGTGTGTAGCTGCAGTAGCTATCTCTGGCTGTAATGTGTGTAGCTGCAGTAGCTATCTCTGGCTGTAATGTGCGTAGCTGCAGTAGCTATCTCTGGCTGTAATGTGCGTAGCTGCAGCAGCTATCTCTGACTGTAATGTGTGTAGCTGCAGTAGCTTTCTCTGGCTATAATGTGTGTAGCTGCAGTAGCTATCTCTGGGTATAATGTGTGTAGCTGCAGTAGCTATCTCTGGCTATAGTGTGTGTAGCTGCAGTAGCTATCTCTGGCTATAATGTGTGTAGCTGCAGTAGCTATCTCTTGGTATAATGTGTGTAGCTGCAGTAGCTATCTCTGGGTATAATGTGTGTAGCTGCAGTAGCTATCTCTGGCTATAGTGTGTGTAGCTGCAGTAGCTATCTCTGGCTATGTGTGTAGCTGCAGTAGCTATCTCTGGGTATGTGTAGCTGCAGTAGCTATCTCTGGCTATAATGTGTGTAGCTGCAGTAGCTATCTCTGGGTATAATGTGTGTAGCTGCAGTAGCTATCTCTGGGTATAATGTGTGTAGCTGCAGTAGCTATCTCTGGCTATAATGTGTGTAGCTGCAGTAGCTATCTCTGGCTATAATGTGTGTAGCTGCAGTAGCTATCTCTGGCTATAATGTGTGTAGCTGCAGTAGCTATCTCTGGGTATAATGAGTGTAGCTGCAGTAGCTATCTCTGGGTATAATGAGTGTAGCTGCAGTAGCTATCTCTGGGTATAATATGTGTAGCTGCAGTAGCTATCTCTGGGTATAATGTGTGTAGCTGCAGTAGCTATCTCTGGGTATAAGGTGTGTAGCTGCAGTAGCTATCTCTGGGTATAATGTGTGTAGCTGTAGTATCTATCTCTGGCTATAATGTGTGTAGCTGCAGTAGCTATCTCTGGGTATAAGGTGTGTAGCTGCAGTAGCTCTCTCTGGCTATAAGGTGTGTAGCTGCAGTAGCTATCTCTGGCTATAATGTGTGTAGCTGCAGTAGCTATCTTTGGCTATAATGTGTGTAGCTGCAGTAGCTCTCTCTGGGTATAATGTGTTTAGCTGCAGTAGCTATCTCTGGCTGTAATGTGCGTAGCTGCAGTAGCTATCTCTGACTGTAATGTGTGTAGCTGCAGCAGCTATCTCTGGGTATAATGTGTGTAGCTGCAGTAGCTATCTCTGGCTATAATGTGTGTTGCTGCAGTAGCTATCTCTGGCTATAATGTGTGTAGCTGCAGTAGCTATCTCTGGCTATAATGTGTGTAGCAGTAGTAGCTATCGCTGGCTATAATGAGTGTAGCTGCAGTAGCTATCTCTGGGTATAAGGTGTGTAGCTGCAGTAGCTATCTCTGGGTATAAGGTATGTAGCTGCAGTAGCTATCTCTGGGTATAATGTGTGTAGCTGCAGTAGCTATCTCTGGGTATAATGTGTGTAGCTGCAGTAGCTATCTCTGGGTATAATGAGTGTAGCTGCAGTACCTAGCTCTGGGTATAATATGTGTAGCTAAAGTAGCTATCTCTGGGTATAATGTGTGTAGCTGCAGTAGCTATCTCTGGCTATAATGTGTGTAGCTGCAGTAGCTATCTCTGGCTATAATGTGTGTAGCTGCAGTAGCTATCTCTGGGTATAATGTGTGTAGCTGCAGTAGCTATCTCTGGCTATAATGTGTGTAGCTGCAGTAGCTATCTCTGGCTATAATGTGTGTAGCTGCAGTAGCTATCTCTGGCTATAATGTGTGAAGCTGCAGTAGCTATCTCTGGGTATAAGGTGTGTAGCTGCAGTAGCTATCTCTGGGTATAAGGTGTGTAGCTGCATTAGCTATCTCGGGGTATAATGTGTGTAGCTGCAGTAACTATCTCGGGGTATAATGAGTGTAGCTGCAGTAGCTAGCTCTGGGTATAATGTGTGCAGCTGCAGTAGCTATCTCTGGGTATAATGTGTGCAGCTGCAGTAGCTATCTCTGGCTATAATGTGTGCAGCTGCAGTAGCTATCTCTGGCTATAATGTGTGCAGCTGCAGTAGCTATCTCTGGCTATAATGTGTGCAGCTGCAGTAGCTATCTCTGGGTATAATGTGTGCAGCTGCAGTAGCTATCTCTGGCTATAATGTGTGCAGCTGCAGTAGCTATCTCTGGCTATAATGTGTGCAGCTGCAGTAGCTATCTCTGGCTATAATGTGTGCAGCTGCAGTAGATATCTCTGGCTATAATGTGTGCAGCTGCAGTAGCTATCTCTGGCTATAATGTGTGTAGCTGCAGTAGCTATTTCTGGCTATGTGTGTAGCTGCAGCAGCTATCTCCAGGTATAATGTGTGCAGCTGCAGTAGCTATCTCTGGCTATAATGTGTGCAGCTGCAGTAGCTATCTCTGGGTATAATGTGTGCAGCTGCAGTAGCTATCTCTGGCTATAATGTGTGCAGCTGCAGTAGCTATCTCTGGCTATAATGTGTGCAGCTGCAGTAGCTATCTCTGGCTATAATGTGTGTAGCTGCAGTAGCTATCTCTGGCTATAATGTGTGTAGCTGCAGTAGCTATCTCTGGCTGTAATGTGCGTAGCTGCAGTAGCTATCTCTGGCTTTAATGTGTGTAGCTGCAGTAGCTATCTCTGGCTATAATGTGTGTAGCTGCAGTAGCTAACTCTGGGTATAATGTGTGTAGCTGCAGTAGCTATCTCTGGGTATAATGTGTGTAGCTGCAGTAGCTATCTCTGGGTATAATGTGTGTAGCTGCAGTAGCTATCTCTGGCTATAATGTGTGTAGCAGTAGTAGCTATCGCTGGCTATAATGAGTGTAGCTGCAGTAGCTATCTCTGGGTATAAGGTGTGTAGCTGCAGTAGCTATCTCTGGGTATAAGGTATGTAGCTGCAGTAGCTATCTCTGGGTATAATGTGTGTAGCTGCAGTAGCTATCTCTGGGTATAATGTGTGTAGCTGCAGTAGCTATCTCTGGGTATAATGAGTGTAGCTGCAGTACCTAGCTCTGGGTATAATATGTGTAGCTAAAGTAGCTATCTCTGGGTATAATGTGTGTAGCTGCAGTAGCTATCTCTGGCTATAATGTGTGTAGCTGCAGTAGCTATCTCTGGCTATAATGTGTGTAGCTGCAGTAGCTATCTCTGGGTATAATGTGTGTAGCTGCAGTAGCTATCTCTGGCTATAATGTGTGTAGCTGCAGTAGCTATCTCTGGCTATAATGTGTGTAGCTGCAGTAGCTATCTCTGGCTATAATGTGTGAAGCTGCAGTAGCTATCTCTGGGTATAAGGTGTGTAGCTGCAGTAGCTATCTCTGGGTATAAGGTGTGTAGCTGCATTAGCTATCTCGGGGTATAATGTGTGTAGCTGCAGTAACTATCTCGGGGTATAATGAGTGTAGCTGCAGTAGCTAGCTCTGGGTATAATGTGTGCAGCTGCAGTAGCTATCTCTGGGTATAATGTGTGCAGCTGCAGTAGCTATCTCTGGCTATAATGTGTGCAGCTGCAGTAGCTATCTCTGGCTATAATGTGTGCAGCTGCAGTAGCTATCTCTGGCTATAATGTGTGCAGCTGCAGTAGCTATCTCTGGGTATAATGTGTGCAGCTGCAGTAGCTATCTCTGGCTATAATGTGTGCAGCTGCAGTAGCTATCTCTGGCTATAATGTGTGCAGCTGCAGTAGCTATCTCTGGCTATAATGTGTGCAGCTGCAGTAGATATCTCTGGCTATAATGTGTGCAGCTGCAGTAGCTATCTCTGGCTATAATGTGTGTAGCTGCAGTAGCTATTTCTGGCTATGTGTGTAGCTGCAGCAGCTATCTCCAGGTATAATGTGTGCAGCTGCAGTAGCTATCTCTGGCTATAATGTGTGCAGCTGCAGTAGCTATCTCTGGGTATAATGTGTGCAGCTGCAGTAGCTATCTCTGGCTATAATGTGTGCAGCTGCAGTAGCTATCTCTGGCTATAATGTGTGCAGCTGCAGTAGCTATCTCTGGCTATAATGTGTGTAGCTGCAGTAGCTATCTCTGGCTATAATGTGTGTAGCTGCAGTAGCTATCTCTGGGTATAATGAGTGTAGCTGCAGTAGCTATCTCTGGGTATAATGAGTGTAGCTGCAGAAGCTATCTCTGGGTATAATGTGTGTAGCTGCAGTACCTATCTCTGGGTATAATGTGTGTAGCTGCAGTAGCTATCTCTGGCTATAATATCTGTAGCTGCAGTAGCTATCTCTGGCTATAATGTGTGTAGCTGTTGTATCTATCTCTGGGTATAATGAGTGTAGCTGCAGTAGCTATCTCTGGCTATAATGTGTGTAGCTGCAGTAGCTATCTCTGGCTATAATGTGTGTTGCTGCAGTAGCTATCTCTGGGTATAATGTGTGTAGCTGCAGTAGCTATCTCTGGGTATAATGTGTGTAGCTGCAGTAGCTATCTCTGGGTATAATAAGTGTAGCTGCAGTAGCTATCTCTGGGTATAATGTGTGTAGCTGCAGTAGCTATCTCTGGGTATAATGTGTGTAGCTGCAGTAGCTATCTCTGGCTATAATGTGTGTAGCTGCAGTAGCTATCTCTGGGTATAATGTGTGTAGCTGCAGTAGCTATCTCTGGCTATAATGTGTGTAGCTGCAGTAGCTATCTCTGGCTATAATGTGTGTAGCTGCAGTAGCTTTCTCTGGCTATAATGTGTGTAGCTGCAGTAGCTATCTCTGGCTATAATGTGTTTTACTGCAGTAGCTATCTCTGGCTATAATGTGTGTGTAGCTGCAGTAGCTATCTCTGGCTGTAATGTGTTTAGCTGCAGTAGCTATTTCTGTCTATAATGTGTGTAGCTGTAGTATCTATCTCTGGCTATAATGTGTGTAGCTGCAGTAGCTATCTCGGGCTATAATGTGTGTAGCTGCAGTAACTATCTCTGGCTATAATGAGTGTAGCTGCAGTAGCTATCTCTGGGTATAATGTGTGTAGCTGCAGTAGCTATCTCTGGCTATAATGAGTGTAGCTGCAGTAGCTATCTCTGGGTATAATGAGTGTAGCTGCAGTAGCTATCTCTGGGTATAATGAGTGTAGCTGCAGTAGCTATCTCTGGGTATAATGAGTGTAGCTGCAGAAGCTATCTCTGGGTATAATGTGTGTAGCTGCAGTACCTATCTCTGGGTATAATGTGTGTAGCTGCAGTAGCTATCTCTGGCTATAATGTGTGTAGCTGCAGTAACTATCTCTGGCTATAATGTGTGTAGCTGCAGTAACTATCTCTGGCTATAATGTGTGTAGCTGCAGTAGCTATCTCTGGCTATAATGTGTGTAGCTGCAGTAGCTATCTCTGGGTATAATGAGTGTAGCTGCAGTAGCTATCTCTGGCTATAATGTGTGAAGCTGCAGTAGCTATCTCTGGCTATAATGTGTGTAGCTGCGGTAGCTATGTCTGGCTATAATGTGTGTAGCTGCAGTAGCTATCTCTGGGTATGATGTGTGTAGCTGCAGTAGCTATCTCTGGCTATAATGAGTGTAGCTGCAGTAGCTATCTCTGTGTATAATGTGTGTAGCTGCGGCAGCTATCTCTGGGTATAATGTGTGTAGCTGCAGTAGCTATCTCTGGGTATGATGTGTGTAGCTGCAGTAGCTATCTCTGGCTATAATGAGTGTAGCTGCAGTAGCTATCTCTGGGTATAATGAGTGTAGCTGCAGTAGCTATCTCTGGGTATAATGAGTGTAGCTGCAGTAGCTATCTCTGGGTATAATATGTGTAGCTGCAGTAGCTATCTCTGGGTATAATGTGTGTAGCTGCAGTAGCTATCTCTGGCTATAATGTGTGTAGCTGCAGTAGCTATCTCTGGGTATAATGTGTGTAGCTGCAGTAGCTATCTCTGGCTATAATGTGTGTAGCTGCAGTAGCTATCTCTGGCTATAATGTGTGTAGCTGCAGTAGCTTTCTCTGGCTATAATGTGTGTAGCTGCAGTAGCTATCTCTGGCTATAATGTGTTTTACTGCAGTAGCTATCTCTGGCTATAATGTGTGTGTAGCTGCAGTAGCTATCTCTGGCTGTAATGTGTTTAGCTGCGGTAGCTATTTCTGTCTATAATGTGTGTAGCTGTAGTATCTATCTCTGGCTATAATGTGTGTAGCTGCAGTAGCTATCTCTGGCTATAATGTGTGTAGCTGCAGTAACTATCTCTGGCTATAATGAGTGTAGCTGCAGTAGCTATCTCTGGGTATAATGTGTGTAGCTGCAGTAGCTATCTCTGGCTATAATGAGTGTAGCTGCAGTAGCTATCTCTGGGTATAATGAGTGTAGCTGCAGTAGCTATCTCTGGGTATAATGAGTGTAGCTGCAGTAGCTATCTCTGGGTATAATGAGTGTAGCTGCAGAAGCTATCTCTGGGTATAATGTGTGTAGCTGCAGTACCTATCTCTGGGTATAATGTGTGTAGCTGCAGTAGCTATCTCTGGCTATAATGTGTGTAGCTGCAGTAACTATCTCTGGCTATAATGTGTGTAGCTGCAGTAACTATCTCTGGCTATAATGTGTGTAGCTGCAGTAGCTATCTCTGGCTATAATGTGTGTAGCTGCAGTAGCTATCTCTGGGTATAATGAGTGTAGCTGCAGTAGCTATCTCTGGCTATAAAGTGTGAAGCTGCAGTAGCTATCTCTGGCTATAATGTGTGTAGCTGCTGTAGCTATGTCTGGCTATAATGTGTGTAGCTGCGGCAGCTATCTCTGGGTATAATGTGTGTAGCTGCGGCAGCTATCTCTGGGTATAATGTGTGTAGCTGCGGTAGCTATCTCTGGGTATGATGTGTGTAGCTGCAGTAGCTATCTCTGGCTATGATGTGTGTAGCTGCAGTAGCTATCTCTGGGTATAATGAGTGTAGCTGCAGTAGCTATCTCTGGGTATAATGAGTGTAGCTGCAGTAGCTATCTCTGGGTATAATGAGTGTAGCTGCAGAAGCTATCTCTGGGTATAATGTGTGTAGCTGCAGTACCTATCTCTGGGTATAATGTGTGTAGCTGCAGTATCTATCTCTGGCTATAATGTGTGTAGCTGCAGTAACTATCTCTGGCTATAATGTGTGTAGCTGCAGTAACTATCTCTGGCTATAATGTGTGTAGCTGCAGTAGCTATCTCTGGCTATAATGTGTGTAGCTGCAGTAGCTATCTCTGGGTATAATGAGTGTAGCTGCAGTAGCTATCTCTGGCTATAATGTGTGAAGCTGCAGTAGCTATCTCTGGCTATAATGTGTGTAGCTGCGGTAGCTATGTCTGGCTATAATGTGTGTAGCTGCGGCAGCTATCTCTGGGTATAATGTGTGTAGCTGCGGCAGCTATCTCTGGGCATAATGTGTGTAGCTGAGGTAGCTATCTCTGGCTATGATGTGTGTTGCTGCGGTAGCTATCTCTGGCTATAATGTGTGTAGCTGCGGTAGCTATCTCTGGGTATAATGTGTGTAGCTGCAGTAGCTATCTCTGGGTATAATCTGTGTAGCTGCAGTAGCTATCTCTGGGTATAATGTGTGTAGCTGCAGTAGCTATCTCTGGGTATAATTTGTGTGCAGCTGCAGTAGCTATCTCTGGCTATAATGTGTGTAGCTGCAGTAGCTATCTCTGGGTATAATCTGTGTAGCTGCAGTAGCTATCTCTGGGTATAATGTGTGCAGCTGCAGTAGCTATCTATGGGTATAATGTGTGCAGCTGCAGTAGCTATCTCTGGCTATAATGTGTGTAGCTGCAGTAGCTATCTCTGGGTATAAGGTGTGTAGCTGCAGTAGCTATCTCTGGGTATAATGTGTGTAGCTGCAGTAGCTATCTCTGGGTATAATGTGTGTAGCTGCAGTAGCTATCTCTGGCTATAATGTGTTAGCTATCTCTGGGTATAATGAGTGTAGCTGCAGTAGCTATCTCTGGGTATAATGTGTGTAGCTGCAGTAGCTATCTCTGGGTATAATGTGTGTAGCTGCAGTAGCTATCTCTGGCTATAATGTGTTAGCTATCTCTGGGTATAATGTGTGTAGCTGCAGTAGCTATCTCTGGGTATAATGTGTGTAGCTGCAGTAGCTATCTCTGGGTATAATGAGTGTAGCTGCAGTAGCTATCTCTGGCTATAATGTGTGTAGCTGAGGTAGCTATCTCTGGGGATAATGTGTGTAGCTGCAGTAGCTATCTCTGGCTATAATGTGTGTAGCTGCAGTAGCTATCTCTGGCTATAATGTGTGTAGCTGCAGTAGCTATCTCTGGGTATAATGTGTGTTACTGCAGTAGCTATCTCTGGGTATAATGTGTGTAGCTGCAGTAGCTATCTCTGGCTATAATGTGTTAGCTATCTCTGGGTATAATGAGTGTAGCTGCAGTAGCTATCTCTGGCTATAATGTGTGTAGCTGCAGTAGCTATCTCTGGCTGTAATTTGTTTAGCTGCAGTAGCTATCTCTGGCTGTAATGTGCGTAGCTGCAGTAGCTATCTCTGGCTATAATGTGTGTAGCTGCAGTAGCTGTCTCTGGCTATAATGTGTGTAGCTGTAGTATCTATCTCTGGGTATAATGTGTGTAGCTGCAGTAGTTATCTCTATCTATAATGTGTGTAGCTGCAGTAGCTATCTCTGGGTATAACGAGTGTAGCTGCAGTAGCTATCTCTGGCTATAATGTGTGTAGCTGCAGTAGCTATCTCTGGCTATAATGTGTGTAGCTGAGGTAGCTATCTCTGGGGATAATGTGTGTAGCTGCAGTAGCTATCTCTGGCGATAATGTGTGTAGCTGCAGTAGCTATCTCTGGCTATAATGTGTGTAGCTGCAGTAGCTATCTCTGGGTATAATCTGTGTAGCTGCAGTAGCTATCTCTGGCTATAATGTGTGTAGATGCAGTAGCTATCTCTGTTTATAATGTGTGTAGCTGCAGTAGCTATCTCTGGCTATAATGTGTGTAGCTGCGGTAGCTATCTCTGGCTATAATGTGTGTAGCTGCGGCAGCTATCTCTGGGTAAAATGTGTGTAGCTGCGGCAGCTATCTCTGGGTATAATGTGTGTAGCTGCAGTAGCTATCTATGGCTATAATGTGTGTAGCTGCAGTAGCTATCTCTGGGTATAATGTGTGTAGCTGCAGTAGCTATCTCTGGGGATAATGTGTGTAGCTGCAGTAGCTATCTCTGGGTATAATAAGTGTAGCTGCAGTAGCTATCTCTGGGTATAATGTGTGTAGCTGCAGTAGCTATCTCTGGGTATAATGTGTGTAGCTGCAGTAGCTATCTCTGGCTATAATGTGTGTAGCTGCAGTAGCTATCTCTGGGTATAATGTGTGTAGCTGCATTAGCTATCTCTGGCTATAATGTGTGTAGCTGCAGTAGCTATCTCTGGCTATAATCTGTGTAGCTGCAGTAGCTATCTCTGGGTATAATGTGTGTAGCTGCAGTAGCTATCTTTGGGTATAATGTGTGCAGCTGCAGTAGCTATCTCTGGCTATAATGTGTGTAGCTGCAGTAGCTATCTCTGGGTATAATCTGTGCAGCTGCAGTAGCTATCTCTGGGTATAATGTGTGTAGCTGCAGTAGCTATCTCTGGGTATAATGTGTGTAGCTGCAGTAGCTATCTCTGGCTATAATGTGTTAGCTATCTCTGGGTATAATGAGTGTAGCTGCAGTAGCTATCTTTGGGTATAATGTGTGTAGCTGCAGTAGCTATCTCTGGGTATAATGTGTGTAGCTGCAGTAGCTATCTCTGGCTATAATGTGTTAGCTATCTCTGGGTATAATGAGTGTAGCTGCAGTAGCTATCTCTGGCTATAATGTGTGTAGCTGCAGTAGCTATCTCTGGCTGTAATTTGTTTAGCTGCAGTAGCTATCTCTGGCTGTAATGTGCGTAGCTGCAGTAGCTATCTCTGGCTATAATGTGTGTAGCTGCAGTAGCTGTCTCTGGCTATAATGTGTGTAGCTGTAGTATCTATCTCTGGGTATAATGTGTGTAGCTGCAGTAGCTATCTCTATCTATAATGTGTGTAGCTGCAGTAGCTATCTCTGGGTATAATGTGTGTAGCTGCAGTAGCTATCTCTGGGTATAATGTGTGTAGCTGCAGTAGCTATCTCTGGGTATAATAAGTGTAGCTGCAGTAGCTATCTCTGGGTATAATGTGTGTAGCTGCAGTAGCTATCTCTGGGTATAATGTGTGTAGCTGCAGTAGGTATCTCTGGCTATAATGTGTGTAGCTGCAGTAGCTATCTCTGGGTATAATGTGTGTAGCTGCATTAGCTATCTCTGGCTATAATGTGTGTAGCTGCAGTAGCTATCTCTGGCTATAATGTGTGTAGCTGCAGTAGCTATCTCTGGCTATAATGTGTGTAGCTGCAGTAGCTATCTCTAGCTATAATGTGTGTAGCTGCAGTAGCTATCTCTGGGTATAATGTGTGTAGCTGCAGTAGCTATCTCTGGCTATAATGTGTGTAGCTGCAGTAGCTATCTCTGGCTATAATGTGTGTAGCTGCAGTAGCTATCTCTGGGTATAATGTGTGTAGCTGCAGTAGCTATCTCTATCTATAATGTGTGTAGCTGCAGTAGCTATCTCTGGCTATAATGTGTGTAGCTGCAGTAGCTATCTCTGGCTATAATGTGTGTAGCTGCAGTAGCTATCTCTGGCTATAATGTGTGTAGATGCAGTAGCTATCTCTGTTTATAATGTGTGTAGCTGCAGTAGCTATCTCTGGCTATAATGTGTGTAGCTGCGGTAGCTATCTCTGGCTATAATGTGTGTAGCTGCGGTAGCTATCTCTGGGTAAAATGTGTGTAGATGCGGCAGCTATCTCTGGGTATAATGTGTGTAGCTGCGGTAGCTATCTATGGCTATAATGTGTGTAGCTGCGGTAGCTATCTCTGGGTATAATGTGTGTAGCTGCGGTAGCTATCTCTGGGTATAATGTGTGTAGCTGCGGTAGCTATCTCTGGGTATAATAAGTGTAGCTGCAGTAGCTATCTCTGGGTATAATGTGTGTAGCTGCAGTAGCTATCTCTGGGTATAATGTGGGTAGCTGCAGTAGCTATCTCTGGCTATAATGTGTGTAGCTGCAGTAGCTATCTCTGGGTATAATGTGTGTAGCTGCATTAGCTATCTCTGGCTATAATGTGTGTAGCTGCAGTAGCTATCTCTGGCTATAATGTGTGTAGCTGCAGTAGCTATCTCTGGCTATAATGTGTGTAGCTGCAGTAGCTATCTCTGGCTATAATGTGTGTAGCTGCAGTAGCTATCTCTGGGTATAATGTGTGTAGCTGCAGTAGCTATCTCTGGCTATAATGTGTGTAGCTGCAGTAGCTATCTCTGGCTATAATGTGTGTAGCTGCAGTAGCTATCTCTGGCTATAATATGTGTAGCTGCAGTAGCTTTCTCTGGCTATAATGTGTGTAGCTGCAGTAGCTATCTCTGGCTATAATGTGTGTAGCTGCAGTAGCTATCTCTGGCTATAATGTGTTTTACTGCAGTAGCTATCTCCGGCTATAATGTGTGTGTAGCTGCAGTAGCTATCTCTGGCTGTAATGTGTTTAGCTGCAGTAGCTATTTCTGTCTATAATGTGTGTAGCTGTAGTATCTATCTCTGGCTATAATGTGTGTAGCTGCAGTAGCTATCTCTGGCTATAATGTGTGTAGCTGCAGTAACTATCTCTGGCTATAATGAGTGTAGCTGCAGTAGCTATCTCTGGGTATAATGTGTGTAGCTGTAGTAGCTATCTCTGGCTATAATGTGTGTAGCTGCAGTAGCTATCTCTGGGTATAATGAGTGTAGCTGCAGTAGCTATCTCTGGGTATAATGTGTGTAGCTACAGTACCTATCTCTGGGTATAATGTGTATAGCTGCAGTAGCTATATCTGGCTATAATGTGTGTAGCTGCAGTAACTATCTCTGGCTATAATGTGTGTAGCTGCATTAACTATCTCTGGCTATAATGTGTGTAGCTGCAGTAGCTATCTCTGGCTATAATGTGTGTAGCTGCAGTAGCTATCTCTGGGTATAATGAGTGTAGCTGCAGTAGCTATCTCTGGCTATAATGTGTGGGGATGCAGTAGCTATCTCTGGCTATAATGTGTGTAGCTGCGGTAGCTATCTCTGGCTATAATGTGTGTAGCTGCGGTAGCTATCTCTGGGTATAATGTGTGTAGCTGCGGCAGCTATCTCTGGGTATAATGTGTGTAGCTGTAGTATCTATCTCTGGCTATAATGTGTGTAGCTGCAGTAGCTATCTCTGGCTATAATGTGTGTAGCTGCAGTAGCTATCTCTGGGTATAATCTGTGTAGCTGCAGTAGCTATCTCTGGGTATAATGTGTGTAGCTGCAGTAGCTATCTTTGGGTATAATGTGTGCAGCTGCAGTAGCTATCTCTGGCTATAATGTGTGTAGCTGCAGTAGCTATCTCTGGGTATAATCTGTGCAGCTGCAGTAGCTATCTCTGGGTATAATGTGTGTAGCTGCAGTAGCTATCTCTGGGTATAATGTGTGTAGCTGCAGTAGCTATCTCTGGCTATAATGTGTTAGCTATCTCTGGGTATAATGAGTGTAGCTGCAGTAGCTATCTCTGGGTATAATGTGTGTAGCTGCAGTAGCTATCTCTGGGTATAATGTGTGTAGCTGCAGTAGCTATCTCTGGCTATAATGTGTTAGCTATCTCTGGGTATAATGAGTGTAGCTGCAGTAGCTATCTCTGGCTATAATGTGTGTAGCTGCAGTAGCTATCTCTGGCTGTAATTTGTTTAGCTGCAGTAGCTATCTCTGGCTGTAATGTGCGTAGCTGCAGTAGCTATCTCTGGCTATAATGTGTGTAGCTGCAGTAGCTGTCTCTGGCTATAATGTGTGTAGCTGTAGTATCTATCTCTGGGTATAATGTGTGTAGCTGCAGTAGCTATCTCTATCTATAATGTGTGTAGCTGCAGTAGCTATCTCTGGGTATAATGAGTGTAGCTGCAGTAGCTATCTCTGGCTATAATGTGTGTAGCTGCAGTAGCTATCTCTGGCTATAATGTGTGTAGCTATCTCTGGGGATAATGTGTGTAGCTGCAGTAGCTATCTCTGGCTATAATGTGTGTAGCTGCAGTAGCTATCTCTGGCTATAATGTGTGTAGCTGCAGTAGCTATCTCTGGGTATAAGGTGTGTAGCTGCAGTAGCTATCTCTGGCTATAATGTGTGTAGCTGCAGTAGCTATCTCTAGCTATAATGTGTGTAGCTGCAGTAGCTATCTCCGGGTATAATGTGTGTAGCTGCAGTAGCTATCTCCGGGTATAATGTGTGTAGCTGCAGTAGCTATCTCCGGCTATAATGTGTGTAGCTGCAGTAGCTATCTCCGGCTATAATGTGTGTAGCTGCAGTAGCTATCTCCGGCTATAATGTGTGTAGCTGCAGTAGCTATCTCTGGCTATAATGAGTGTAGCTGCAGTAGCTATCTCTGGCTATAATATGTGCAGCTGCAGTAGCTATCTCTGGGTATAATGTGTGCAGCTGCAGTGGCTATCTCTGGGTATAATGTGTGCAGCTGCAGTGGCTATCTCTGGGTATAATGTGTGCAGCTGCAGTAGCTATCTCTGGCTATAATGTGTGTAGCTGCAGTAGTTATCTCTGGGTATAAGGTGTGTAGCTGCAGTAGGTATCTCTGGGTATAATGTGTGTAGCTGCAGTAGCTATCTCTGGGTATAATGTGTGTAGCTGCAGTAGCTATCTCTGGGTATAATGTGTGTAGCTGCAGTAGCTATCTCTGGCTATAATGTGTTAGCTATCTCTGGGTATAATGAGTGTAGCTGCAGTAGCTATCTCTGGGTATAATGTGTGTAGCTGCAGTAGCTATCTCTGGGTATAATGTGTGTCGCTGCAGTAGCTATCTCTGTCTATAATGTGTTAGCTATCTCTGGGTATAATGAGTGTAGCTGCAGTAGCTATCTCTGGCTATAATGTGTGTAGCTGCAGTGGCTATCTCTGGCTCTAATTTGTTTAGCTGCAGTAGCTATCTCTGGCTGTAATGTGTGTAGCTGCAGTAGATATCTCTGGGTATAATGTGTGTAGCTGCAGTAGCTATCTCTGGGTATAATGTGTGTAGCTGCAGTAGCTATCTCTGGCTATAATGTGTTAGCTATCTCTGGGTATAATGAGTGTAGCTGCAGTAGCTATCTCTGGCTATAATGTGTGTAGCTGCAGTAGCTATCTCTGGCTGTAATTTGTTTAGCTGCAGTAGCTATCTCTGGCTGTAATGTGCGTAGCTGCAGTAGCTATCTCTGGCTTTAATGTGTGTAGCTGCAGTAGCTATCTCTGGCTATAATGTGTGTAGCTGCAGTAGCTAACTCTGGGTATAATGTGTGTAGCTGCAGTAGCTATCTCTGGGTATAATGTGTGTAGCTGCAGTAGCTATCTCTGGCTATAATGTGTGTAGCTGCAGTAGCTATCTCTGGCTATAATGTGTGTAGCTGCAGTAGCTATCTCTGGCTATAATGTGTGTAGCTGCAGTAGCTATCTCTGGGTATAATGTGTGTAGCTGCAGTAGCTATCTCTGGGTATAAGGTGTGTAGCTGCAGTAGCTATCTCTGGCTATAAGGTGTGTAGCTGCAGTAGCTATCTCTGGGTATAATGTGTGTAGCTGCAGTAGCTATCTCTGGCTATAATGTGTGTAGCTGCAGTAGCTATCTCTAGGTATAATGTGTGTAGCTGCAGTAGCTATCTCTTGCTATAATGTGTGTAGCTGCAGTAGCTATCTCTGGGTATAATGTGTGTAACTGCAGTAGCTATCTCTGGCTATAGTGTGTGTAGCTGCAGTAGCTATCTGTCGCTATAATGTGTGTAGCTGCAGTAGCTATCTCTGGCTATAATGTGTGTAGCTGCAGTAGCTATCTCTGGCTGTAATGTGTGTAGCTGCAGTAGCTATCTCTGGCTGTAATGTGTTTAGCTGCAGTAGCTATCTCTGGCTGTAATGTGCGTAGCTGCAGCAGCTATCTCTGACTGTAATGTGTGTAGCTGCAGTAGCTTTCTCTGGCTATAATGTGTGTAGCTGCAGTAGCTATCTCTGGGTATAATGTGTGTAGCTGCAGTAGCTATCTCTGGCTATAGTGTGTGTAGCTGCAGTAGCTATCTCTGGCTATAATGTGTGTAGCTGCAGTAGATATCTCTGGGTATAATGTGTGTAGCTGCAGTAGCTATCTCTGGGTTTAATGTGTGTAGCTGCAGTAGCTATCTCTGGCTATAGTGTGTGTAGCTGCAGTAGCTATCTCTGGCTATGTGTGTAGCTGCAGTAGCTATCTCTGGGTATGTGTAGCTGCAGTAGCTATCTCTGGCTATAATGTGTGTAGCTGCAGTAGCTATCTCTGGGTATAATGTGTGTAGCTGCAGTAGCTATCTCTGGGTATAATGTGTGTAGCTGCAGTAGCTATCTCTGGCTATAATGTGTGTAGCTGCAGTAGCTATCTCTGGGTATAATGTGTGTAGCTGCAGTAGCTATCTCTGGCTATAATGTGTGTAGCTGCAGTAGCTATCTCTGGCTATAATGTGTGTAGCTGCAGTAGCTATCTCTGGCTATAATGTGTGTAGCTGCAGTAGCTATCTCTGGCTATAATGTGTGTAGCTGCAGTAGCTATCTCTGGGTATAATGTGTGTAGCTGCAGTAGCTAGCTCTGGGTATAAGGTGTGTAGCTGCAGTAGCTATCTCTGGCTATAAGGTGTGTAGCTGCAGTAGCTATCTCTGGGTATAATGTGTGTAGCTGCAGTAGCTATCTCTGGCTATAATGTGTGTAGCTGCAGTAGCTATCTCTAGGTATAATGTGTGTAGCTCCAGTAGCTATCTCTTGCTATAATGTGTGTAGCTGCAGTAGCTATCTCTGGGTATAATGTGTGTAACTGCAGTAGCTATCTCTGGCTATAGTGTGTGTAGCTGCAGTAGCTATCTGTCGCTATAATGTGTGTAGCTGCAGTAGCTATCTCTGGCTATAATGTGTGTAGCTGCAGTAGCTATCTCTGGCTGTAATGTGTGTAGCTGCAGTAGCTATCTCTGGCTGTAATGTGTTTAGCTGCAGTAGCTATCTCTGGCTGTAATGTGCGTAGCTGCAGCAGCTATCTCTGACTGTAATGTGTGTAGCTGCAGTAGCTTTCTCTGGCTATAATGTGTGTAGCTGCAGTAGCTATCTCTGGGTATAATGTGTGTAGCTGCAGTAGCTATCTCTGGCTATAGTGTGTGTAGCTGCAGTAGCTATCTCTGGCTATAATGTGTGTAGCTGCAGTAGCTATCTCTTGGTATAATGTGTGTAGCTGCAGTAGCTATCTCTGGGTATAATGTGTGTAGCTGCAGTAGCTATCTCTGGCTATAGTGTGTGTAGCTGCAGTAGCTATCTCTGGCTATGTGTGTAGCTGCAGTAGCTATCTCTGGGTATGTGTAGCTGCAGTAGCTATCTCTGGCTATAATGTGTGTAGCTGCAGTAGCTATCTCTGGGTATAATGTGTGTAGCTGCAGTAGCTATCTCTGGGTATAATGTGTGTAGCTGCAGTAGCTATCTCTGGCTATAATGTGTGTAGCTGCAGTAGCTATCTCGGGGTATAAGGTGTGTAGCTGCAGTAACTATCTCGGGGTATAATGAGTGTAGCTGCAGTAGCTAGCTCTGGGTATAATGTGTGCAGCTGCAGTAGCTATCTCTGGGTATAATGTGTGCAGCTGCAGTAGCTATCTCTGGCTATAATGTGTGCAGCTGCAGTAGCTATCTCTGGCTATAATGTGTGCAGCTGCAGTAGCTATCTCTGGCTATAATGTGTGCAGCTGCAGTAGCTATCTCTGGGTATAATGTGTGCAGCTGCAGTAGCTATCTCTGGCTATAATGTGTGCAGCTGCAGTAGCTATCTCTGGCTATAATGTGTGCAGCTGCAGTAGCTATCTCTGGCTATAATGTGTGCAGCTGCAGTAGATATCTCTGGCTATAATGTGTGCAGCTGCAGTAGCTATCTCTGGCTATAATGTGTGTAGCTGCAGTAGCTATTTCTGGCTATGTGTGTAGCTGCAGCAGCTATCTCCAGGTATAATGTGTGTAGCTGCAGTAGCTATCTCCGGCTATAATGTGTGTAGCTGCAGTAGCTATCTCTGGGTATAATGTGTGTAGCTACAGTAGCTATCTCTGGCTATAATGTGCGCAGCTGCAGTAGCTATCTCTGGGTATAATGTGCGCAGCTGCAGTAGCTATCTCTGGGTATAATGTGCGCAGCTGCAGTAGCTATCTCTGGCTATAATGTGCGTAGCTGCAGTAGCTATCTCTGGGTATAATGTGCGTAGCTGCAGTAGCTATCTCTGGCTATAGTGTGTGTAGCTGCAGTAGCTATCTCTGGCTATAATGTGTGTAGCTGCAGTAGCTATCTCTGGCTATAATGTGTGTAGCTGCAGTAGCTATCTCTGGGTATAATGAGTGTAGCTGCAGTAGCTATCTCTGGGTATAATGAGTGTAGCTGCAGTAGCTATCTCTGGGTATAATATGTGTAGCTGCAGTAGCTATCTCTGGGTATAATGTGTGTAGCTGCAGTAGCTATCTCTGGGTATAAGGTGTGTAGCTGCAGTAGCTATCTCTGTGTATAAGGTGTGTAGCTGTAGTATCTATCTCTGGCTATAAGGTGTGTAGCTGCAGTAGCTATCTCTGGTTATAAGGTGTGTAGCTGCAGTAGCTATCTCTGGGTATAAGGTGTGTAGCTGCAGTAGCTATCTCTGGCTATAAGGTGTGTAGCTGCAGTAGCTATCTCTGGGTATAAGGTGTGTAGCTGTAGTATCTATCTCTGGCTATAATGTGTGTAGCTGCAGTAGCTATCTCTGGGTATAAGGTGTGTAGCTGCAGTAGCTATCTCTGGGTATAAGGTGTGTAGCTGCAGTAGCTATCTCTGGCTATAAGGTGTGTAGCTGCAGTAGCTCTCTCTGGCTATAATGTGTGTAGCTGCAGTAGCTCTCTCTGGCTATAATGTGTGTAGCTGCAGTAGCTCTCTCTGGGTATAATGTGTGTAGCTGCAGTAGTTATCTCTGGGTATAATGTGTGTAGCTGCAGTAGCTATCTCTGGGTATAATGAGTGTAGCTGCAGTAGCTATCTCTGGGTATAATGAGTGTAGCTGCAGTAGCTATCTCTGGCTATAATGTGTGTAGCTGCAGTAGCTATCTCTGGCTGTAATGTTTTTAGCTGCAGTAGCTATCTCTGGCTGTGATGTGCGTAGCTGCAGTAGCTATCTGACTGTAATGTGTGTAGCTGCAGCAGCTATCTCTGGGTATAATGTGTGTAGCTGCAGTAGCTATCTCTGGGTATAATGAGTGTAGCTGCAGTAGCTATCTCTGGGTATAATGAGTGTAGCTGCAGTAGCTATCTCTGGCTATAATGTGTGTAGCTGCAGTAGCTATCTCTGGCTGTAATGTTTTTAGCTGCAGTAGCTATCTCTGGCTGTAATATGCGTAGCTGCAGTAGCTATCTGACTGTAATGTGTGTAGCTGCAGCAGCTATCTCTGGGTATAATGTGTGTAGCTGCAGTAGCTATCTCTGGCTATAATGTGTGTTGCTGCAGTAGCTATCTCTGGATATAATGTGTGTAGCTGCAGTAGCTATCTCTGGCTATAATGTGTGTAGCAGTAGTAGCTATCTCTGGCTATAATGAGTGTAGCTGCAGTAGCTATCTCTGGGTATAAGGTGCGTAGCTGCAGTAGCTATTTCTGGGTATAAGGTGTGTAGCTGCAGTAGCTATCTCTGGGTATAATGTGTGTAGCTGCAGTAGCTATCTCTGGCTATAATGTGTGTAGCTGCAGTAGCTATTTCTGTCTATAATGTGTGTAGCTGTAGTATCTATCTTTGGCTATAATGTGTGTAGCTGCAGTAGCTATCTCTGGGTATAATGTGGGTAGCTGCAGTAGCTATCTCTGGGTATAAGGTGTGCAGCTGCTGTAGCTATCTCTGGGTATAATGTGTGTAGCTGCAGTAGCTATCTCTGGGTATAAGGTGTGTAGCTGCAGCAGCTATCTCTGACTGTAATGTGTGTAGCTGCAGTAGCTATCTCTGGCTATAATGTGTGTAGCTGCAGTAGCTATCTCTGTGTATAATGTGTGTAGCTGCAGTAGCTATCTCTGGCTATAGTGTGTGTAGCTGCAGTAGCTATCTCTGGCTATAATGTGTGTAGCTGCAGTAGCTATCTCTGGGTATAATGTGTGTAGCTGCAGTAGCTATCTCTGGGTATAAGGTGTGTAGCTGCAGTAGCTATCTCTGGCTATAAGGTGTGTAGCTGCAGTAGCTATCTCTGGCTATAAGGTGTGTAGCTGCAGTAGCTCTCTCTGGCTATAATGTGTGTAGCTGCAGTAGCTCTCTCTGGGTATAATGTGTGTAGCTGCAGTAGTTATCTCTGGGTATAATGTGTGTAGCTGCAGTAGCTATCTCTGGGTATAATGAGTGTAGCTGCAATAGCTATCTCTGGGTATAATGAGTGTAGCTGCAGTAGCTATCTCTGGCTATAATGTGTGTAGCTGCAGTAGCTATCTCTGGCTGTAATGTTTTTAGCTGCAGTAGCTATCTCTGGCTGTAATGTGCGTAGCTGCAGTAGCTATCTGACTGTAATGTGTGTAGCTGCAGCAGCTATCTCTGGGTATAATGTGTGTAGCTGCAGTAGCTATCTCTGGGTATAATGAGTGTAGCTGCAGTAGCTATCTCTGGGTATAATGAGTGTAGCTGCAGTAGCTATCTCTGGCTATAATGTGTGTAGCTGCAGTAGCTATCTCTGGCTGTAATGTTTTTAGCTGCAGTAGCTATCTCTGGCTGTAATGTGCGTAGCTGCAGTAGCTATCTGACTGTAATGTGTGTAGCTGCAGCAGCTATCTCTGGGTATAATGTGTGTAGCTGCAGTAGCTATCTCTGGCTATAATGTGTGTTGCTGCAGTAGCTATCTCTGGATATAATGTGTGTAGCTGCAGTAGCTATCTCTGGCTATAATGTGTGTAGCAGTAGTAGCTATCTCTGGCTATAATGAGTGTAGCTGCAGTAGCTATCTCTGGGTATAAGGTGCGTAGCTGCAGTAGCTATTTCTGGGTATAAGGTGTGTAGCTGCAGTAGCTATCTCTGGGTATAATGTGTGTAGCTGCAGTAGCTATCTCTGGCTATAATGTGTGTAGCTGCAGTAGCTATTTCTGTCTATAATGTGTGTAGCTGTAGTATCTATCTTTGGCTATAATGTGTGTAGCTGCAGTAGCTATCTCTGGGTATAATGTGGGTAGCTGCAGTAGCTATCTCTGGGTATAAGGTGTGCAGCTGCTGTAGCTATCTCTGGGTATAATGTGTGTAGCTGCAGTAGCTATCTCTGGGCATAAGGTGTGTAGCTGCAGCAGCTATCTCTGACTGTAATGTGTGTAGCTGCAGTAGCTATCTCTGGCTATAATGTGTGTAGCTGCAGTAGCTATCTCTGGGTATAATGTGTGTAGCTGCAGTAGCTATCTCTGGCTATAGTGTGTGTAGCTGCAGTAGCTATCTCTGGCTATAATGTGTGTAGCTGCAGTAGCTATCTCTGGGTATAATGTGTGTAGCTGCAGTAGCTATCTCTGGGTATAATGTGTGTAGCTGCAGTAGCTATCTCTGGCTATAGTGTGTGTAGCTGCAGTAGCTATCTCTGGCTATGTGTGTAGCTGCAGTAGCTATCTCTGGGTATGCGTAGCTGCAGTAGCTATCTCTGGCTATAATGTGTGTAGCTGCAGTAGCTATCTCTGGGTATAATGTGTGTAGCTGCAGTAGCTATCTCTGGGTATAATGTGTGTAGCTGCAGTAGCTATCTCTGGCTATAATGTGTGTAGCTGCAGTAGCTATCTCTGGGTATAATGTGTGTAGCTGCAGTAGCTATCTCTGGCTATAATGTGTGTAGCTGCAGTAGCTATCTCTGGCTATAATGTGTGTAGCTGCAGTAGCTATCTCTGGGTATAATGAGTGTAGCTGCAGTAGCTATCTCTGGGTATAATGAGTGTAGCTGCAGTAGCTATCTCTGGGTATAATATGTGTAGCTGCAGTAGCTATCTCTGGGTATAATGTGTGTAGCTGCAGTAGCTATCTCTGGGTATAAGGTGTGTAGCTGCAGTAGCTATCTCTGGGTATAATGTGTGTAGCTGTAGTATCTATCTCTGGGTATAATGTGTGTAGCTGCAGTAGCTATCTCTGGGTATAAGGTGTGTAGCTGCAGTAGCTATCTCTGGCTATAAGGTGTGTAGCTGCAGTAGCTATCTCTGGCTATAATGTGTGTAGCTGCAGTAGCTATCTCTGGCTATAATGTGTGTAGCTGCAGTAGCTCTCTCTGGGTATAATGTGTTTAGCTGCAGTAGCTATCTCTGGCTGTAATGTGCGTAGCTGCAGTAGCTATCTCTGACTGTAATGTGTGTAGCTGCAGCAGCTATCTCTGGGTATAATGTGTGTAGCTGCAGTAGCTATCTCTGGCTATAATGTGTGTTGCTGCAGTAGCTATCTCTGGCTATAATGTGTGTAGCTGCAGTAGCTATCTCTGGCTATAATGTGTGTAGCAGTAGTAGCTATCGCTGGCTATAATGAGTGTAGCTGCAGTAGCTATCTCTGGGTATAAGGTGTGTAGCTGCAGTAGCTATCTCTGGGTATAAGGTGTGTAGCTGCAGTAGCTATCTCTGGGTATAATGTGTGTAGCTGCAGTAGCTATCTCTGGGTATAATGTGTGTAGCTGCAGTAGCTATCTCTGGGTATAATGAGTGTAGCTGCAGTACCTATCTCTGGGTATAATTGGTGTAGCTGCAGTAGCTATCTCTGGGTATAATGTGTGTAGCTGCAGTAGCTATCTCTGGCTATAATGTGTTAGCTATCTCTGGGTATAAGGTGTGTAGCTGCAGTAGCTATCTCTGGGTATAATGTGTGTAGCTGCAGTAGCTATCTCTGGCTATAATGTGTGTAGCTGCAGTAGCTATCTCTGGCTATAATGTGTGTAGCTGCAGTAGCTATCTCTGGGTATAATGTGTGTAGCTGCAGTAGCTATCTCTGGCTATAATGTGTGTAGCTGCAGTAGCTATCTCTGGCTATAATGTGTGTAGCTGCAGTAGCTATCTCTGGGTATAAGGTGTGTAGCTGCAGTAGCTATCTCTGGGTATAAGGTGTGTAGCTGCATTAGCTATCTCGGGGTATAAGGTGTGTAGCTGCAGTAGCTATCTCGGGGTATAATGAGTGCAGCTGCAGTAGCTAGCTCTGGGTATAATGTGTGCAGCTGCAGTAGCTATCTCTGGGTATAATGTGTGCAGCTGCAGTAGCTATCTCTGGCTATAATGTGTGCAGCTGCAGTAGCTATCTCTGGCTATAATGTGTGCAGCTGCAGTAGCTATCTCTGGCTATAATGTGTGCAGCTGCAGTAGCTATCTCTGGGTATAATGTGTGCAGCTGCAGTAGCTATCTCTGGCTATAATGTGTGCAGCTGCAGTAGCTATCTCTGGCTATAATGTGTGCAGCTGCAGTAGCTATCTCTGGCTATAATGTGTGCAGCTGCAGTAGCTATCTCTGGCTATAATGTGTGTAGCTGCAGTAGCTATTTCTGGCTATGTGTTTAGCTGCAGCAGCTATCTCCAGGTATAATGTGTGTAGCTGCAGTAGCTATCTCCGGCTATAATGTGTGTAGCTGCAGTAGCTATCTCTGGGTATAATGTGTGCAGCTGCAGTAGCTATCTCTGGCTATAATGTGTGCAGCTGCAGTAGCTATCTCTGGGTATAATGTGTGCAGCTGCAGTAGCTATCTCTGGGTATAATGTGCGCAGCTGCAGTAGCTATCTATGGCTATATTGTGCGTAGCTGCAGTAGCTATCTCTGGGTATAATGTGTGTAGCTGCAGTAGCTATCTCTGGCTATAGTGTGTGAAGCTGCAGTAGCTATCTCTGGCTATAATGTGTGTAGCTGCAGTAGCTATCTCTGGGTATAATGTGTGTAGCTGCAGTAGCTATCTCTGGGTATAAGGTGTGTAGCTGCAGTCGCTATCTCTGGCTATAATGTGTGTAGCTGCAGTCGCTATCTCTGGGTATAATGTGTGTAGCTGCAGTAGCTATCTCTGGCTATAATGTGTGTAGCTGCAGTAGCTATCTCTGGGTATAATGTGTGTAGCTGCAGTAGCTATCTCTGGCTATAATGTGTTAGCTATCTCTGGGTATAAGGTGTAGCTGCAGTAGCTATCTCTGGGTATAATGTGTGTAGCTGCAGTAGCTATCTCTGGCTATAATGTGTGTAGCTGCAGTAGCTATCTCTGGCTATAATGTGTGTAGCTGCAGTCGCTACCTATGGCTATAATGAGTGTAGCTGCAGTAGCTATCTCTGGGTATAAGGTGTGTAGCTGCAGTAGCTATCTCTGGCTATAATGTGTGTAGCTGCAGTAGCTATCTCTGGCTATAATGTGTGCAGCTGCAGTAGCTATCTCTGGGTATAATGTGTGCAGCTGCAGTAGCTATCTCTGGCTATAATGTGTGCAGCTGCAGTAGCTATCTCTGGCTATAATGTGTGCAGCTGCAGTAGCTATCTCTGGCTATAATGTGTGTAGCTGCAGTAGCTAGCTCTGGGTATAATGTGTGTAGCTGCAGTAGCAATCTCTGGGTATAATGAGTGTAGCTGCAGTAGCTAGCTCTGGGTATAATATGTGTAGCTGCAGTAGCTAGCTCTGGGTATAATGTGTGTAGCTGCAGTAGCTATCTCTGGCTATAATGTGTGTAGCTGCAGTAGCTATCTCTGGCTATAATGTGTGTAGCTGCAGTAGCTATCTATGGGTATAATGTGTGTAGCTGCAGTAGCTATCTCTGGCTATAATGTGTGTAGCTGCAGTAGCTATCTCTGGCTATAATGTGTGTAGCTGCAGTAGCTATCTCTGGCTATAATGTGTGTAGCTGCAGTAGCTATCTCTGGCTATAATGTGTGTAGCTGCAGTAGCTATCTCTGGGTATAAGGTTTGTAGCTGCAGTAGCTATCTCTGGGTATAATGTGTGTAGCTGCAGTAGCTATCTCTGGGTATAATGAGTGTAGCTGCAGTAGCTAGCTCTGGGTATAATGTGTGTAGCTGCAGTAGCTAGCTCTGGGTATAATGTGTGTAGCTGCAGTATCTATCTCTGGGTATAATGTGTGCAGCTGCAGTAGCTATCTCTGGGTATAATGTGTGCAGGTGCAGTAGCTATCTCTGGGTATAATGTGTGCAGCTGCAGTAGCTATCTCTGGCTATGACGTGTGCAGCTGCAGTAGCTATCTCTGGGTATAACGTGTGCAGCTGCAGTAGCTATCTCTGGCTATAACGTGTGTAGCTGCAGTAGCTATCTCTGGCTATAACGTGTGCAGCTGCAGTAGCTATCTCTGGCTATAACGTGTGCAGCTGCAGTAGCTATCTCTGGCTATAATGTGTGCAGCTGCAGTAGCTATCTCTGGCTATAATGTGTGCAGCTGCAGTAGCTATCTCTGGCTATAATGTGTGTAGCTGCAGTAGCTATCTCTGGCTATGTGTGTAGCTGCAGCAGCTATCTCTGGGTATAATGTGTGTAGCTGCAGTAGCTATCTCTGGGTATGTGTAGCTGCAGTAGCTATCTCTGGCTATAATGTGTGTAGCTGCAGTAGCTATCTCTGGGTATAATGTGTGTAGCTGCAGTAGCTATCTCTGGGTATAATGTGTGTAGCTGCAGTAGCTATCTCTGGCTATAATGTGTGTAGCTGCAGTAGCTATCTCTGGGTATAATGTGTGTAGCTGCAGTAGCTATCTCTGGCTATAGTGTGTGTAGCTGCAGTAGCTATCTCTGGCTATAATGTGTGTAGCTGCAGTAGCTATCTCTGGCTATAATGTGTGTAGCTGCAGTAGCTATCTCTGGGTATAATGAGTGTAGCTGCAGTAGCTATCTCTGGGTATAATGAGTGTAGCTGCAGTAGCTATCTCTGGGTATATGTGTAGCTGCAGTAGCTATCTCTGGGTATAATGTGTGTAGCTGCAGTAGCTATCTCTGGGTATAAGGTGTGTAGCTGCAGTAGCTATCTCTGGGTAAAATGTGTGTAGCTGTAGTATCTATCTCTGGCTATAATGTGTGTAGCTGCAGTAGCTATCTCTGGGTATAAGGTGTGTAGCTGCAGTAGCTATCTCTGGCTATAAGGTGTGTAGCTGCAGTAGCTATCTCTGGCTATAATGTGTGTAGCTGCAGTAGCTATCTCTGGGTATAATGAGTGTAGCTGCAGTAGCTATCTCTGGGTATAATGAGTGTAGCTGCAGTAGCTAGCTCTGGGTATAATGTGTGTAGCTGCAGTAGCTAGCTCTGGGTATAATGTGTGCAGCTGCAGTAGCTAGCTCTGGGTATAATGTGTGCAGCTGCAGTAGCTATCTCTGGGTATAATGTGTGCAGCTGCAGTAGCTATCTCTGGGTATAATGTGTGCAGCTGCAGTAGCTATCTCTGGCTATGACGTGTGCAGCTGCAGTAGCTATCTCTGGGTATAACGTGTGCAGCTGCAGTAGCTATCTCTGGCTATAACGTGTGTAGCTGCAGTAGCTATCTCTGGCTATAACGTGTGCAGCTGCAGTAGCTATCTCTGGCTATAACGTGTGCAGCTGCAGTAGCTATCTCTGGCTATAATGTGTGCAGCTGCAGTAGCTATCTCTGGCTATAATGTGTGCAGCTGCAGTAGCTATCTCTGGCTATAATGTGTGTAGCTGCAGTAGCTATCTCTGGCTATGTGTGTAGCTGCAGCAGCTATCTCTGGGTATAATGTGTGTAGCTGCAGTAGCTATCTCTGGGTATGTGTAGCTGCAGTAGCTATCTCTGGCTATAATGTGTGTAGCTGCAGTAGCTATCTCTGGGTATAATGTGTGTAGCTGCAGTAGCTATCTCTGGGTATAATGTGTGTAGCTGCAGTAGCTATCTCTGGCTATAATGTGTGTAGCTGCAGTAGCTATCTCTGGGTATAATGTGTGTAGCTGCAGTAGCTATCTCTGGCTATAGTGTGTGTAGCTGCAGTAGCTATCTCTGGCTATAATGTGTGTAGCTGCAGTAGCTATCTCTGGCTATAATGTGTGTAGCTGCAGTAGCTATCTCTGGGTATAATGAGTGTAGCTGCAGTAGCTATCTCTGGGTATAATGAGTGTAGCTGCAGTAGCTATCTCTGGGTATATGTGTAGCTGCAGTAGCTATCTCTGGGTATAATGTGTGTAGCTGCAGTAGCTATCTCTGGGTATAAGGTGTGTAGCTGCAGTAGCTATCTCTGGGTAAAATGTGTGTAGCTGTAGTATCTATCTCTGGCTATAATGTGTGTAGCTGCAGTAGCTATCTCTGGGTATAAGGTGTGTAGCTGCAGTAGCTATCTCTGGCTATAAGGTGTGTAGCTGCAGCAGCTATCTCTGGGTATAATGTGTGTAGCTGCAGTAGCTATCTCTGGCTATAATGTGTGTTGCTGCAGTAGCTATCTCTGGCTATAATGTGTGTAGCTGCAGTAGCTATCTCTAGCTATAATGTGTGTAGCAGTAGTAGCTATCTCTGGCTATAATGAGTGTAGCTGCAGTAGCTATCTCTGGGTATAAGGTGTCTAGCTGCAGTAGCTATCTCTGGGTATAAGGTGTGTAGCTGCAGTAGCTATCTCTGGGTATAATGTGTGTAGCTGCAGTAGCTATCTCTGGCTATAATGTGTGTAGCTGCAGTAACTATTTCTGTCTATAATGTGTGTAGCTGTAGTATCTATCTTTGGCTATAATGTGTGTAGCTGCAGTAGCTATCTCTGGTTATAATGTGTGTAGCTGCAGTAGCTATCTCTGGGTATAATGAGTGTAGCTGCAGTAGCTATCTCTGGCTATAATGAGTGTAGCTGCAGTAGCTATCTCTGGCTATAATGTGTGTAGCTGCAGTAGCTATCTCTGGCTGTAATGTGTTTAGCTGCAGTAGCTATCTCTGGCTGTAATGTGCGTAGCTGCAGTAGCTATCTGACTGTAATGTGTGTAGCTGCAGCAGCTATCTCTGGGTATAATGTGTGTAGCTGCAGTAGCTATCTCTGGCTTTAATGTGTGTTGCTGCAGTAGCTATCTCTGGATATAATGTGTGTAGCTGCAGTAGCTATCTCTGGCTATAATGTGTGTAGCAGTAGTAGCTATCTCTGGCTATAATGAGTGTAGCTGCAGTAGCTATCTCTGGGTATAAGGTGTGTAGCGGCAGTAGCTATTTCTGGGTATAAGGTGTGTAGCTGCAGTAGCTATCTCTGGGTATAATGTGTGTAGCTGCAGTAGCTATCTCTGGCTATAATGTGTGTAGCTGCAGTAGATATTTCTGTCTATAATGTGTGTAGCTGTAGTATCTATCTTTGGCTATAATGTGTGTAGCTGCAGTAGCTATCTCTGGGTATAATGTGGGTAGCTGCAGTAGCTATCTCTGGGTATAAGGTGTGTAGCTGCTGTAGCTATCTCTGGGTATAAAGTGTGTAGCTGCAGTAGCTATCTCTGGGTATAATGTGTGTAGCTGCAGTAGCTATCTCTGGGTATAAGGTGTGTAGCTGCAGTAGCTATCTCTGGCTATAATGTGTGTAGCTGCAGTAGCTATCTCTGGGTATAAGGTGTGTAGCTGCAGTAGCTATCTCTGGCTATAATGTGTGTAGCTGCAGTAGCTATCTCTGGCTATAATGTGTATAGCTGCAGTAGCTATCTCTGGGTTTAATGTGTGTAGCTGCAGTAGCTATCTCTGGCTATAATGTGTGTAGCTGCAGTAGCTATCTCTGGGTATAATGTGTGTAGCTGCAGTAGCTATCTCTGGGTATAATGTGTGTAGCTGTAGTAGCTATCTCTGGCTATAATGTGTGTAGCTGCAGTAGCTATCTCTGGGTATAATGTGTGTAGCTGCAGTAGCTATCTCTGGCTATAATGTGTGTAGCTGCAGTAGCTATCTCTGGCTATAATGTGTGTAGCTGCAGTAGCTATCTCTGGCTATAATGTGTGTAGCTGCAGTAGCTATCTCTGGCTATAATGTGTGTAGCTGCAGTAGCTATCTCTGGGTATAATGTGTGTAGCTGCAGTAGCTATCTATGGCTATAATGAGTGTAGCTGCAGTAGCTATCTCTGGGTATAAGGTGTGTAGCTGCAGTAGCTATCTCTGGCTATAAGGTGTGTAACTGCAGTAGCTATCTCTGGGTATAATGTGTGCAGCTGCAGTAGCTATCTCTGGCTATAATGTGTGCAGCTGCAGTAGCTATCTCTGGGTATAATGTGTGCAGCTGCAGTAGCTATCTCTGGCTATAATGTGTGCAGCTGCAGTAGCTATCTCTGGCTATAATGTGTGCAGCTGCAGTAGCTATCTCTGGCTATAATGTGTGCAGCTGCAGTAGCTATCTCTGGCTATAATGTGTGCAGCTGCAGTAGCTATCTCTGGCTATAATGTGTGCAGCTGCAGTAGCTATCTCTGGGTATAATGTGTGCAGCTGCAGTAGCTATCTCTGGCTATAATGTGTGCAGCTGCAGTAGCTAGCTCTGGTTATAATGTGTTTAGCTGCAGTAGCTAGCTCTGGGTATAATGTGTGTAGCTGCAGTAGCTAGCTCTGGGTATAATGAGTGTAGCTGCAGTAGCTAGCTCTGGGTATAATATGTGTAGCTGCAGTAGCTAGCTCTGGGTATAATGTATGTAGCTGCAGTAGCTAGCTCTGGCTATAATGTGTGTAGCTGCAGTAGCTAGCTCTGGCTATAATGTGTGTAGCTGCAGTAGCTATCTCTGGCTATAATGTGTGTAGCTGCAGTAGCTATCTATGGGTATAATGTGTGTAGCTGCAGTAGCTATCTCTGGGTATAATGTGTGTAGCTGCAGTAGCTATCTCTGGCTATAATGTGTGTAGCTGCAGTAGCTATCTCTGGCTATAATGTGTGTAGCTGCAGTAGCTATCTCTGGGTATAAGGTTTGTAGCTGCAGTAGCTATCTCTGGGTATAATGAGTGTAGCTGCAGTAGCTAGCTCTGGGTATAATGTGTGCAGCTGCAGTAGCTATCTCTGGGTATAATGTGTGCAGCTGCAGTAGCTATCTCTGGGTATAATGTGTGCAGCTGCAGTAGCTATCTCTGGCTATAATGTGTGCAGCTGCAGTAGCTATCTCTGGCTATAATGTGTGCAGCTGCAGTAGCTATCTCTGGGTATAATGTGTGCAGCTGCAGTAGCTATCTCTGGCTATAATGTGTGCAGCTGCAGTAGCTATCTCTGGCTATAATGTGTGCAGCTGCAGTAGCTATCTCTGGCTATAATGTGTGCAGCTGCAGTAGCTATCTCTGGCTATGTGTGTAGCTGCAGCAGCTATCTCCAGGTATAATGTGTGTAGCTGCAGTAGCTATCTCCGGCTATAATGTGTGTAGCTGCAGTAGCTATCTCTGGGTATAATGTGTGTAGCTGCAGTAGCTATCTCTGGCTATAATGTGTGCAGCTGCAGTAGCTATCTCTGGGTATAATGTGTGCAGCTGCAGTAGCTATCTCTGGGTATAATGTGTGCAGCTGCAGTAGCTATCTCTGGCTATAATGTGTGTAGCTGCAGTAGCTATCTCTGGGTATAATGTGTGTAGCTGCAGTAGCTATCTCTGGCTATAGTGTGTGTAGCTGCAGTAGCTATCTCTGGCTATAGTGTGTGTAGCTGCAGTAGCTATCTCTGGCTATAGTGTGTGTAGCTGCAGTAGCTATCTCTGGGTATAATGAGTGTAGCTGCAGTAGCTATCTCTGGGTATAATGAGTGTAGCTGCAGTAGCTATCTCTGGGTATAATATGTGTAGCTGCAGTAGCTATCTCTGGGTATAATGTGTGTAGCTGCAGTAGCTATCTCTGGGTATAAGGTGTGTAGCTGCAGTAGCTATCTCTGGGTATAATGTGTGTAGCTGCAGTATCTATCTCTGGCTATAATGTGTGTAGCTGCAGTAGCTATCTCTGGGTATAAGGTGTGTAGCTGCAGTAGCTATCTCTGGGTATAAGGTGTGTAGCTGCAGTAGCTATCTCTGGCTATAAGGTGTGTAGCTGCAGTAGATATCTCTGGCTATAAGGTGTGTAGCTGCAGTAGCTCTCTCTGGCTATAATGTGTGTAGCTGCAGTAGCTCTCTCTGGGTATAATGTGTGTAGCTGCAGTAGCTATCTCTGGGTATAAGGTTTGTAGCTGCAGTAGCTATCTCTGGGTATAATGAGTGTAGCTGCAGTAGCTAGCTCTGGGTATAATGTGTGTAGCTGCAGTAGCTATCTCTGGGTATAATGTGTGCAGCTGCAGTAGCTATCTCTGGGTATAATGTGTGTAGCTGCAGTAGCTATCTCTAGGTATAAGGTGTGTAGCTGCAGTAGCTATCTCTGGGTATAATATGTGTAGCTGCAGTAGCTATCTCTGGGTATAATGTGTGTAGCTGCAGTAGCTATCTCTAGGTATAAGGTGTGTAGCTGCAGTAGCTATCTCTGGGTATAATGTGTGTAGCTGCAGTATCTATCTCTGGCTATAATGTGTGTAGCTGCAGTAGCTATCTCTGGGTATAAGGTGTGTAGCTGCAGTAGCTATCTCTGGGTATAAGGTGTGTAGCTGCAGTAGCTATCTCTGGCTATAAGGTGTGTAGCTGCAGTAGCTATCTCTGGCTATAATGTGTGTAGCTGCAGTAGCTCTCTCTGGCTATAATGTGTGTAGCTGCAGTAACTCTCTCTGGGTATAATGTGTGTAGCTGCAGTAGCTATCTCTGGGTATAATGTGTGTAGCTGCAGTAGCTATCTCTGGGTATAATGAGTGTAGCTGCAGTAGCTATCTCTGGGTATAATGAGTGTAGCTGCAGTAGCTATCTCTGGCTATAATGTGTGTAGCTGCAGTAGCTATCTCTGGCTGTAATGTGTTTAGCTGCAGTAGCTATCTGGCTGTAATGTGCGTAGCTGCAGCAGCTATCTCTGGGTATAATGTGTGTAGCTGCAGTAGCTATCTCTGGCTATAATGTGTGTTGCTGCAGTAGCTATCTCTGGATATAATGTGTGTAGCTGCAGTAGCTATCTCTGGCTATAATGTGTGTAGCAGTAGTAGCTATCTCTGGCTATAATGAGTGTAGCTGCAGTAGCTATCTCTGGGTATAAGGTGTGTAGCTGCAGTAGCTATCTCTGGGTATAAGGTGTGTAGCTGCAGTAGCAATCTCTGGGTATAATGTGTGTAGCTGCAGTAGCTATCTCTGGCTATAATGTGTGTAGCTGCAGTAGCTATTTCTGTCTATAATGTGTGTAGCTGTAGTATCTATCTTTGGCTATAATGTGTGTAGCTGCAGTAGCTATCTCTGGGTATAATGTGGGTAGCTGCAGTAGCTATCTCTGGGTATAAGGTGTGTAGCTGCTGTAGCTATCTCTGGATATAAGGTGTGTAGCTGCTGTAGCTATCTCTGGGTATAATGTGTGTAGCTGCAGTCGCTATCTCTGGGTATAAGGTGTGTAGCTGCAGTCGCTATCTCTGGCTATAAGGTGTGTAGCTGCAGTCGCTATCTCTGGGTATAAGGTGTGTAGCTGCAGTAGCTATCTCTGGGTATAAAGTGTGTAGCTGCAGTAGCTATCTCTGGGTATAATGTGTGTAGCTGCAGTAGCTATCTCTGGGTATAATGTGTGTAGCTGCAGTAGCTATCTCTGGCTATAAGGTGTGTAGCTGCAGTAGCTATCTCTGGCTATAATGTGTGTAGCTGCAGTAGCTATCTCTGGCTATAAGGTGTGTAGCTGCAGTAGCTATCTCTGGCTATAAGGTGTGTAGCTGCAGTAGCTATCTCTGGCTATAAGGTGTGTAGCTGCAGTAGCTATCTCCGGGTATAATGTGTGTAGCTGCAGTAGCTATCTCCGGGTATAATGTGTGTAGCTGCAGTAGCTATCTCCGGCTATAATGTGTGTAGCTGCAGTAGCTATCTGCGGCTATAATGTGTGTAGCTGCAGTAGCTATCTGCGGCTATAATGTGTGTAGCTGCAGTAGCTATCTCTGGCTATAATGAGTATAGCTGCAGTAGCTATCTCTGGCTATAATATGTGTAGCTGCAGTAGCTATCTCTGGCTATAATGAGTGTAGCTGCAGTAGCTATCTCTGGCTATAATATGTAGCTGCAGTAGCTATCTCTGGCTATAATATGTGTAGCTGCAGTAGCTATCTCTGGGTATAATGTGTGTAGCTGCAGTAGCTATCTCTGGGTATAAGGTGTGTAGCTGCAGTAGCTATCTCTGGGTATAATGTGTGTAGCTGCAGTGGCTATCTCTGGCTATAATGTGTGTAGCTGCAGTAGCTATCTCTGGGTATAATGTGTGTAGCTGCAGTAGCTATCTCTGGGTATAATGTGTGTAGCTGCAGTAGCTATATCTGGCTAAAATGTGTGTAGCTGCAGTAGCTATCTCTGGGTATAATGTGTGTAGCTGCAGTAGCTATCTCTGGCTATAATGTGTGTAGCTACAGTAGCTATCTCTGGCTATAATGTGTGCAGCTGCAGTAGCTATCTCTGGCTATAATGTGTGCAGCTGCAGTAGCTATCTCTGGCTATAATGTGTGCAGCTGCAGTAGCTATCTCTGGGTATAATGTGTGCAGCTGCAGTAGCTATCTCTGGCTATAATGTGTGTAGCTGCAGTAGCTATCTCTGGCTATAATGTGTGCAGCTGCAGTAGCTATCTCTGGCTATAATGTGTGCAGCTGCAGTAGCTATCTCTGGCTATAATGTGTGCAGCTGCAGCAGCTATCTCTGGCTATAATGTGTGTAGCTGCAGCAGCTATCTCTGGCTATGTGTGCAGCTGCAGCAGCTATCTCCAGCTATAATGTGTGTAGCTGCAGTAGCTATCTCCGGCCATAATGTGTGTAGCTGCAGTAGCTATCTCTGGGTATAATGAGTGTAGCTGCAGCAGCTATCTCTGGCTATGTGTGCAGCTGCAGCAGCTATCTCCAGCTATAATGTGTGTAGCTGCAGTAGCTATCTCCGGCCATAATGTGTGTAGCTGCAGTAGCTATCTCTGGGTATAATGAGTGTAGCTGCAGTAGCTATCTCTGGGTATATTGAGTGTAGCTGCAGTAGCTATCTCTGGGTATATTGAGTGTAGCTGCAGTAGCTATCTCTGGCTATAATGTGTGTAGCTGCAGTAGCTATCTCTGGCTATAATGTGTGTAGCAGTAGTAGCTATCTCTGGCTATAATGTGTGCAGCTGCAGTAGCTATCTCTGGGTATAAGGTGTGTAGCTGCAGTAGCTATCTCTGGGTATAAGGTGTGTAGCTGCAGTAGCTATCTCTGGGTATAAGGTGTGTAGCTGCAGTAGCTATCTCTGGCTATAATGTGTGTAGCTGCAGTAGCTATCTCTGGGTATAATGTGTGTAGCTGCAGTAGCTATCTCTGGCTATAATGTGTGTAGCTGCAGTAGCTATCTCTGGGTATAATGTGTGTAGCTGCAGTAGATATCTCTGGCTATAATGTGTGTAGCTGCAGTAGCTATCTCTGGCTATAATGTGTGTAGCTGCAGTAGCTATCTCTGGGTATAATATGTGTAGCTGCAGTAGCTATCTCTGGGTATAATGTGTGTAGCTGCAGTAGCTATCTCTGGGTATAATGTGTGTAGCTGCAGTAGCTATCTGTGGCTATAATGTGTGTAGCTGCAGTAGCTATCTCTGGCTATAATGTGTGTAGCTGCAGTAGCTATCTCTGGCTATAATGAGTGTAGCTGCAGTAGCTATCTCTGGGTATAATGTGTGTAGCTGCAGTAGCTATCTCTGGGTATAAGGTGTGTAGCTGCAGTAGCTATCTCTGGCTATAATGTGTGTAGCTGCAGTAGCTATCTCTGGCTATAATGTGTGTAGCTGCAGTAGCTATCTCTGGCTATAATGTGTGTAGCTGCAGTAGCTATCTCTGGCTATAATGTGTGTAGCTGCAGTAGCTCTCTCTGGCTATAATGTGTGCAGCTGCAGTAGCTCTCTCTGGCTATAATGTGTGCAGCTGCAGTAGCTCTCTCTGGCTATAATGTGTGTAGCTGCAGTAGCTATCTCTGGCTATAATGTGTGTAGCTGCAGTAGCTATCTCTGGGTATAAGGTTTGTAGCTGCAGTAGCTATCTCTGGGTATAAGGTGTGTAGCTGCAGTAGCTATCTCTGGGTATAACGAGTGCAGCTGCAGTAGCTAGCTCTGGGTATAACGTGTGCAGCTGCAGTAGCTATCTCTGGGTATAACGTGTGCAGCTGCAGTAGCTATCTCTGGCTATAACGTGTGCAGCTGCAGTAGCTATCTCTGGCTATAACGTGTGCAGCTGCAGTAGCTATCTCTGGGTATAACGTGTGCAGCTGCAGTAGCTATCTTTGGCTATAATGTGTGTTGCTGCAGTAGCTATCTCTGGATATAATGTGTGTAGCTGCAGTAGCTATCTCTGGCTATAATGTGTGTAGCAGTAGTAGCTATCTCTGGCTATAATGTGTGCAGCTGCAGTAGCTATCTCTGGCTATAATGTGTGCAGCTGCAGTAGCTATCTCTGGCTATAATGTGTGTAGCTGCAGTAGCTATCTCTGGCTATGTGTGTAGCTGCAGCAGCTATCTCTGGGTATAATGTGTGTAGCTGCAGTAGCTATCTCTGGGTATGTGTAGCTGCAGTAGCTATCTCTGGCTATAATGTGTGTAGCTGCAGTAGCTATCTCTGGCTGTAATGTGTTTAGCTGCAGTAGCTATCTCTGGCTATAATGTGCGTAGCTGCAGTAGCTATCTCTGACTGTAATGTGTGTAGCTGCAGCAGCTATCTCTGGGTATAATGTGTGTAGCTGCAGTAGCTATCTCTGGCTATAATGTGTGTAGCAGTAGTAGCTATCTCTGGCTATAATGAGTGTAGCTGCAGTAGCTATCTCTGGGTATAAGGTGTGTAGCTGCAGTAGCTATCTCTGGGTATAAGGTGTGTAGCTGCAGTAGCTATCTCTGGGTATAAGGTGTGTAGCTGCAGTAGCTATCTCTGGCTATAATGTGTGTAGCTGCAGTAGCTATTTCTGTCTATAATGTGTGTAGCTGCAGTATCTATCTTTGGCTATAATGTGTGTAGCTGCAGTAGCTATCTCTGGGTATAATGTGGGTAGCTGCAGTAGCTATCTCTGGGTATAAGGTGTGTAGCTGCTGTAGCTATCTCTGGGTATAAGGTGTGTAGCTGCAGTAGCTATCTCTGGGTATAAGGTGTGTAGCTGCAGTCGTTATCTCTGGCTATAAGGTGTGTAGCTGCAGTCGCTATCTCTGGGTATAATGTGTGTAGCTGCAGTAGCTATCTCTGGGTATAATGTGTGTAGCTGCAGTAGCTATCTCTGGGTATAATGTGTGTAGCTGGAGTAGCTATCTCCGGGTATAATGTGTGTAGCTGCAGTAGCTATCTCCGGGTATAAGGTGTGTAGCTGCAGTAGCTATCTCCGGCTATAAGGTGTGTAGCTGCAGTAGCTATCTCCGGCTATAAGGTGTGTAGCTGCAGTAGCTATCTCCGGCTATAAGGTGTGTAGCTGCAGTAGCTATCTCCAGCTATAAGGTGTGTAGCTGCAGTAGCTATCTCCGGCTATAAGGTGTGTAGCTGCAGTAGCTATCTCCGGCTATAAGGTGTGTAGCTGCAGTAGCTATCTCCGGCTATAAGGTGTGTAGCTGCAGTAGATATCTCCGGGTATAATGTGTGTAGCTGCAGTAGCTATCTCCGGGTATAATGTGTGAAGCTGCAGTAGCTATCTCCGGCTATAATGTGTGTAGCTGCAGTAGCTATCTGCGGCTATAATGTGTGTAGCTGCAGTAGCTATCTGCGGCTATAATGTGTGTAGCTGCAGTAGCTATCTCTGGCTATAATGTGTGTAGCTGCAGTAGCTATCTCTGGCTATAATGAGTGTAGCTGCAGTAGCTATCTCTGGCTATAATATGTGTAGCTGCAGTAGCTATCTCTGGCTATGAGTGTAGCTGCAGTAGCTATCTCTGGCTATAATGTGTGTAGCTGCAGTAGCTATCTCTGGGTATAATGTGTGTAGCTGCAGTAGCTATCTCTGGGTATAAGGTGTGTAGCTGCAGTAGCTATCTCTGGGTATAAGGTGTGTAGCTGCAGTAGCTATCTCTGGCTATAATGTGTGTAGCTGCAGTAGCTATCTCTGGGTATAAGGTGTGTAGCTGCAGTAGCTATCTCTGGCTATAAGGTGTGTAGCTGCAGTAACTATCTCTGGGTATAATGTGTGTAGCTGCAGTAGCTATCTCTGGGTATAATGTGTGTAGCTGCAGTAGCTATCTCTGGCTATAATGTGTGTAGCTGCAGTAGCTATCTCTGGCTATAATGTGTGTAGCTGCAGTAGCTATCTCTGGCTATAATGTGTGTAGCTGCAGTAGCTATCTCTGGGTATAATGTGTGTAGCTGCAGTAGCTATCTCTGGCTATAATGTGTGTAGCTGCAGTAGCTATCTCTGGGTATAATGTGTGTAGCTGCAGTAGCTATCTCTGGCTATAATGTGTGTAGCTGCAGTAGCTATCTCTGGCTATAATGTGTGTAGCTGCAGTAGCTATCTCTGGGTATAATGTGTGTAGCTGCAGTAGCTATCTCTGGGTATAATGTGTGTAGCTGCAGTAGCTATCTCTGGGTATAATGTGTGTAGCTGCAGTAGCTATCTGTGGCTATAATGTGTGTAGCTGCAGTAGCTATCTCTGGCTATAATGTGTGTAGCTGCAGTAGCTATCTCTGGCTATAATGAGTGTAGCTGCAGTAGCTATCTCTGGGTATAATGTGTGTAGCTGCAGTAGCTATCTCTGGGTATAAGGTGTGTAGCTGCAGTAGCTATCTCTGGCTATAATGTGTGTAGCTGCAGTAGCTATCTCTGGCTATAATGTGTGTAGCTGCAGTAGCTATCTCTGGCTATAATGTGTGTAGCTGCAGTAGCTATCTCTGGCTATAATGTGTGCAGCTGCAGTAGCTATCTCTGGCTATAATGTGTGCAGCTGCAGTAGCTCTCTCTGGCTATAATGTGTGCAGCTGCAGTAGCTCTCTCTGGCTATAATGTGTGTAGCTGCAGTAGCTATCTCTGGCTATAATGTGTGTAGCTGCAGTAGCTATCTCTGGGTATAAGGTTTGTAGCTGCAGTAGCTATCTCTGGGTATAAGGTGTGTAGCTGCAGTAGCTATCTCTGGGTATAACGAGTGCAGCTGCAGTAGCTAGCTCTGGGTATAACGTGTGCAGCTGCAGTAGCTAGCTCTGGGTATAACGTGTGCAGCTGCAGTATCTATCTCTGGCTATAACGTGTGCAGCTGCAGTAGCTATCTCTGGCTATAATGTGTGCAGCTGCAGTAGCTATCTCTAGGTATAACGTGTGCAGCTGCAGTAGCTATCTCTGGCTATAACGTGTGCAGCTGCAGTAGCTATCTCTGGGTATAACGTGTGCAGCTGCAGTTGCTATCTCTGGCTATAACGTGTGCAGCTGCAGTAGCTATCTCTGGCTATAACGTGTGCAGCTGCAGTAGCTATCTCTGGCTATAACGTGTGCAGCTGCAGTAGCTATCTCTGGCTATAACGTGTGCAGCTGCAGTAGCTATCTCTGGCTATAATGTGTGCAGCTGCAGTAGCTATCTCTGGCTATAATGTGTGCAGCTACAGTAGCTATCTCTGGCTATAATGTGTGTAGCTGCAGTAGCTATCACTGGCTATGTGTGTAGCTGCAGCAGCTATCTCTGGGTATAATGTGTGTAGCTGCAGTAGCTATCTCTGGGTATGTGTAGCTGCAGTAGCTATCTCTGGGTATAATGTGTGTAGCTGCAGTAGCTATCTCTGGGTATAATGAGTGTAGCTGCAGTAGCTATCTCTGGCTATAATGTGTGTAGCTGCAGTAGCTATCTCTGGCTGTAATGTGTTTAGCTGCAGTAGCTATCTCTGGCTATAATGTGTGTAGCTGCAGTAGCTATCTCTGACTGTAATGTGTGTAGCTGCAGCAGCTATCTCTGGGTATAATGTGCGTAGCTGCAGTAGCTATCTCTGGCTATAATGTGTGTAGCTGCAGTAGCTATCTCTGGCTATAATGTGTGTAGCTGCAGTAGCTATCTCTGGGTATAATGTGTGTAGCTGCAGTAGCTATCTCTGGCTATAATGAGTGTAGCTGCAGTAGCTATCTCTGGGTATAAGGTGTGTAGCTGCAGTAGCTATCTCTGGCTATAATGTGTGTAGCTGCAGTAGCTATCTCTGGGTATAATGTGTGTAGCTGCAGTAGCTATCTCTGGCTATAATGTGTGCAGCTGCAGTAGCTATCTCTGGCTATAATGTGTGCAGCTGCAGTAGCTATCTCTGGCTATAATGTGTGCAGCTGCAGTAGCTATCTCTGGCTATAATGTGTGTAGCTGCAGTAGCTATCTCTGGCTATAATGTGTGTAGCTGCAGTAGCTATCTCTGGGTATAAGGTTTGTAGCTGCAGTAGCTATCTCTGGGTATAATGTGTGTAGCTGCAGTAGCTATCTCTGGGTATAACGAGTGCAGCTGCAGTAGCTAGCTCTGGGTATAACGTGTGCAGCTGCAGTAGCTATCTCTGGGTATAACGTGTGCAGCTGCAGTATCTATCTCTGGCTATAACGTGTGCAGCTGCAGTAGCTATCTCTGGCTATAACGTGTGCAGCTGCAGTAGCTATCTCTGGGTATAACGTGTGCAGCTGCAGTAGCTATCTCTGGCTATAACGTGTGCAGCTGCAGTAGCTATCTCTGGGTATAGCGTGTGCAGCTGCAGTTGCTATCTCTGGCTATAACGTGTGCAGCTGCAGTAGCTATCTCTGGCTATAACGTGTGCAGCTGCAGTAGCTATCTCTGGCGATAACGTGTGCAGCTGCAGTAGCTATCTCTGGCTATAACGTGTGCAGCTGCAGTAGCTATCTCTGGCTATAATGTGTGCAGCTGCAGTAGCTATCTCTGGCTATAATGTGTGCAGCTGCAGTAGCTATCTCTGGCTATAATGTGTGTAGCTGCAGTAGCTATCACTGGCTATGTGTGTAGCTGCAGCAGCTATCTCTGGGTATAATGTGTGTAGCTGCAGTAGCTTTCTCTGGGTATGTGTAGCTGCAGTAGCTATCTCTGGGTATAATGTGTGTAGCTGCAGTAGCTATCTCTGGGTATAATGAGTGTAGCTGCAGGAGCTATCTCTGGCTATAATGTGTGTAGCTGCAGTAGCTATCTCTGGCTGTAATGTGTTTAGCTGCAGTAGCTATCTCTGGCTATAATGTGCGTAGCTGCAGTAGCTATCTCTGACTGTAATGTGTGTAGCTGCAGCAGCTATCTCTGGGTATAATGTGCGTAGCTGCAGTAGCTATCTCTGGCTATAATGTGTGTAGCTGCAGTAGCTATCTCTGGCTATAATGTGTGTAGCTGCAGTAGCTAGCTCTGGGTATAATGTGTGTAGCTGCAGTAGCTATCTCTGGCTATAATGAGTGTAGCTGCAGTAGCTATCTCTGGGTATAAGGTGTGTAGCTGCAGTAGCTATCTCTGGCTATAATGTGTGTAGCTGCAGTAGCTATCTCTGGGTATAATGTGTGTAGCTGCAGTAGCTATCTCTGGCTATAATGTGTGCAGCTGCAGTAGCTATCTCTGGGTATAATGTGTGCAGCTGCAGTAGCTATCTCTGGCTAAAATGTGTGCAGCTGCAGTAGCTATCTCTGGCTATAATGTGTGCAGCTGCAGTAGCTATCTCTGGCTATAATGTGTGTAGCTGCAGTAGCTATCTCTGGCTATAATGTGTGCAGCTGCAGTAGCTATCTCTGGGTATAATGTGTGCAGCTGCAGTAGCTATCTCTGGCTATAATGTGTGTAGCTGCAGCAGCTATCTCTGGGTATAATGTGCGTAGCTGCAGTAGCTATCTCTGGCTATAATGTGTGTAGCTGCAGTAGCTATCTCTGGCTATAATGAGTGTAGCTGCAGTAGCTATCTCTGGGTATAATGTGTGTAGCTGCAGTAGCTATCTCTGGGTATAAGGTGTGTAGCTGCAGTAGCTATCTCTGGCTATAATGTGTGTAGCTGCAGTAGCTATCTCTGGCTATAATGTGTGTAGCTGCAGTAGCTATCTCTGGTTATAATGTGTGTAGCTGCAGTAGCTCTCTCTGGCTATAATGTGTGCAGCTGCAGTAGCTCTCTCTGGCTATAATGTGTGCAGCTGCAGTAGCTCTCTCTGGCTATAATGTGTGTAGCTGCAGTAGCTATCTCTGGCTTTAATGTGTGTAGCTGCAGTAGCTATCTCTGGCTATAATGTGTGTAGCTGCAGTAGCTATCTCTGGGTATAAGGTTTGTAGCTGCAGTAGCTATCTCTGGGTATAAGGTGTGTAGCTGCAGTAGCTATCTCTGGGTATAACGAGTGCAGCTGCAGTAGCTAGCTCTGGGTATAACGTGTGCAGCTGCAGTAGCTATCTCTGGGTATAACGTGTGCAGCTGCAGTATCTATCTCTGGCTATAACGTGTGCAGCTGCAGTAGCTATCTCTGGCTATAACGTGTGCAGCTGCAGTAGCTATCTCTGGGTATAACGTGTGCAGCTGCAGTAGCTATCTCTGGCTATAACGTGTGCAGCTGCAGTAGCTATCTCTGGGTATAACGTGTGCAGCTGCAGTTGCTATCTCTGGCTATAACGTGTGCAGCTGCAGTAGCTATCTCTGGCTATAACGTGTGCAGCTGCAGTAGCTATCTCTGGCTATAACGTGTGCAGCTGCAGTAGCTATCTCTGGCTATAATGTGTGCAGCTGCAGTAGCTATCTCTGGCTATAATGTGTGCAGCTACAGTAGCTATCTCTGGCTATAATGTGTGTAGCTGCAGTAGCTATCACTGGCTATGTGTGTAGCTGCAGCAGCTATCTCTGGGTATAATGTGTGTAGCTGCAGTAGCTATCTCTGGGTATGTGTAGCTGCAGTAGCTATCTCTGGGTATAATGTGTGTAGCTGCAGTAGCTATCTCTGGGTATAATGAGTGTAGCTGCAGTAGCTATCTCTGGCTATAATGTGTGTAGCTGCAGTAGCTATCTCTGGCTGTAATGTGTTTAGCTGCAGTAGCTATCTCTGGCTATAATGTGCGTAGCTGCAGTAGCTATCTCTGACTGTAATGTGTGTAGCTGCAGCAGCTATCTCTGGGTATAATGTGCGTAGCTGCAGTAGCTATCTCTGGCTATAATGTGTGTAGCTGCAGTAGCTATCTCTGGCTATAATGTGTGTAGCTGCAGTAGCTATCTCTGGGTATAATGTGTGTAGCTGCAGTAGCTATCTCTGGCTATAATGAGTGTAGCTGCAGTAGCTATCTCTGGGTATAAGGTGTGTAGCTGCAGTAGCTATCTCTGGCTATAATGTGTGTAGCTGCAGTAGCTATCTCTGGGTATAATGTGTGTAGCTGCAGTAGCTATCTCTGGCTATAATGTGTGCAGCTGCAGTAGCTATCTCTGGCTATAATGTGTGCAGCTGCAGTAGCTATCTCTGGCTATAATGTGTGCAGCTGCAGTAGCTATCTCTGGCTATAATGTGTGTAGCTGCAGTAGCTATCTCTGGCTATAATGTGTGTAGCTGCAGTAGCTATCTCTGGGTATAAGGTTTGTAGCTGCAGTAGCTATCTCTGGGTATAACGTGTGTAGCTGCAGTAGCTATCTCTGGGTATAACGAGTGCAGCTGCAGTAGCTAGCTCTGGGTATAACGTGTGCAGCTGCAGTAGCTATCTCTGGGTATAACGTGTGCAGCTGCAGTAGCTATCTCTGGCTATAATGTGTGCAGCTGCAGTAGCTATCTCTGGCTATAATGTGTGCAGCTGCAGTAGCTATCTCTGGCTATAATGTGTGCAGCTGCAGTAGCTATCTCTGGCTATAATGTGTGCAGCTGCAGTAGCTATCTCTGGCTATAATGTGTGCAGCTGCAGTAGCTATCTCTGGCTATAATGTGTGTAGCTGCAGTAGCTATCTCTGGCTATAATGTGTGTAGCTGCAGTAGCTATCTCTGGGTATAAGGTTTGTAGCTGCAGTAGCTATCTCTGGGTATAATGTGTGTAGCTGCAGTAGCTATCTCTGGGTATAACGAGTGCAGCTGCAGTAGCTAGCTCTGGGTATAACGTGTGCAGCTGCAGTAGCTATCTCTGGGTATAACGTGTGCAGCTGCAGTATCTATCTCTGGCTATAACGTGTGCAGCTGCAGTAGCTATCTCTGGCTATAACGTGTGCAGCTGCAGTAGCTATCTCTGGGTATAACGTGTGCAGCTGCAGTAGCTATCTCTGGCTATAACGTGTGCAGCTGCAGTAGCTATCTCTGGGTATAGCGTGTGCAGCTGCAGTTGCTATCTCTGGCTATAACGTGTGCAGCTGCAGTAGCTATCTCTGGCTATAACGTGTGCAGCTGCAGTAGCTATCTCTGGCTATAACGTGTGCAGCTGCAGTAGCTATCTCTGGCTATAACGTGTGCAGCTGCAGTAGCTATCTCTGGCTATAATGTGTGCAGCTGCAGTAGCTATCTCTGGCTATAATGTGTGCAGCTGCAGTAGCTATCTCTGGCTATAATGTGTGTAGCTGCAGTAGCTATCACTGGCTATGTGTGTAGCTGCAGCAGCTATTTCTGGGTATAATGTGTGTAGCTGCAGTAGCTTTCTCTGGGTATGTGTAGCTGCAGTAGCTATCTCTGGGTATAATGTGTGTAGCTGCAGTAGCTATCTCTGGGTATAATGAGTGTAGCTGCAGGAGCTATCTCTGGCTATAATGTGTGTAGCTGCAGTAGCTATCTCTGGCTGTAATGTGTTTAGCTGCAGTAGCTATCTCTGGCTATAATGTGCGTAGCTGCAGTAGCTATCTCTGACTGTAATGTGTGTAGCTGCAGCAGCTATCTCTGGGTATAATGTGCGTAGCTGCAGTAGCTATCTCTGGCTATAATGTGTGTAGCTGCAGTAGCTATCTCTGGCTATAATGTGTGTAGCTGCAGTAGCTAGCTCTGGGTATAATGTGTGTAGCTGCAGTAGCTATCTCTGGCTATAATGAGTGTAGCTGCAGTAGCTATCTCTGGGTATAAGGTGTGTAGCTGCAGTAGCTATCTCTGGCTATAATGTGTGTAGCTGCAGTAGCTATCTCTGGGTATAATGTGTGTAGCTGCAGTAGCTATCTCTGGCTATAATGTGTGCAGCTGCAGTAGCTATCTCTGGGTATAATGTGTGCAGCTGCAGTAGCTATCTCTGGCTAAAATGTGTGCAGCTGCAGTAGCTATCTCTGGCTATAATGTGTGCAGCTGCAGTAGCTATCTCTGGCTATAATGTGTGTAGCTGCAGTAGCTATCTCTGGCTATAATGTGTGCAGCTGCAGTAGCTATCTCTGGGTATAATGTGTGCAGCTGCAGTAGCTATCTCTGGCTATAATGTGTGCAGCTGCAGTAGCTATCTCTGGCTATAATGTGTGTAGCTGCAGCAGCTATCTCTGGGTATAATGTGCGTAGCTGCAGTAGCTATCTCTGGCTATAATGTGTGTAGCTGCAGTAGCTATCTCTGGCTATAATGAGTGTAGCTGCAGTAGCTATCTCTGGGTATAATGTGCGTAGCTGCAGTAGCTATCTCTGGGTATAAGGTGTGTAGCTGCAGTAGCTATCTCTGGCTATAATGTGTGTAGCTGCAGTAGCTATCTCTGGCTATAATGTGTGTAGCTGCAGTAGCTATCTCTGGCTATAATGTGTGTAGCTGCAGTAGCTCTCTCTGGCTATAATGTGTGTAGCTGCAGTAGCTCTCTCTGGCTATAATGTGTGCAGCTGCAGTTGCTCTCTCTGGCTATAATGTGTGCAGCTGCAGTAGCTCTCTCTGGCTATAATGTGTGTAGCTGCAGTAGCTATCTCTGGCTATAATGTGTGTAGCTGCAGTAGCTATCTCTGGCTATAATGTGTGTAGCTGCAGTAGCTATCTCTGGGTATAAGGTTTGTAGCTGCAGTAGCTATCTCTGGGTATAAGGTGTGTAGCTGCAGTAGCTATCTCTGGGTATAACGAGTGCAGCTGCAGTAGCTAGCTCTGGGTATAACGTGTGCAGCTGCAGTAGCTATCTCTGGGTATAACGTGTGCAGCTGCAGTATCTATCTCTGGCTATAACGTGTGCAGCTGCAGTAGCTATCTCTGGCTATAACGTGTGCAGCTGCAGTAGCTATCTCTGGGTATAACGTGTGCAGCTGCAGTAGCTATCTCTGGCTATAACGTGTGCAGCTGCAGTAGCTATCTCTGGGTATAACGTGTGCAGCTGCAGTTGCTATCTCTGGCTATAACGTGTGCAGCTGCAGTAGCTATCTCTGGCTATAACGTGTGCAGCTGCAGTAGCTATCTCTGGCTATAACGTGTGCAGCTGCAGTAGCTATCTCTGGCTATAATGTGTGCAGCTGCAGTAGCTATCTCTGGCTATAATGTGTGCAGCTACAGTAGCTATCTCTGGCTATAATGTGTGTAGCTGCAGTAGCTATCACTGGCTATGTGTGTAGCTGCAGCAGCTATCTCTGGGTATAATGTGTGTAGCTGCAGTAGCTATCTCTGGGTATGTGTAGCTGCAGTAGCTATCTCTGGGTATAATGTGTGTAGCTGCAGTAGCTATCTCTGGGTATAATGAGTGTAGCTGCAGTAGCTATCTCTGGCTATAATGTGTGTAGCTGCAGTAGCTATCTCTGGCTGTAATGTGTTTAGCTGCAGTAGCTATCTCTGGCTATAATGTGCGTAGCTGCAGTAGCTATCTCTGACTGTAATGTGTGTAGCTGCAGCAGCTATCTCTGGGTATAATGTGCGTAGCTGCAGTAGCTATCTCTGGCTATAATGTGTGTAGCTGCAGTAGCTATCTCTGGCTATAATGTGTGTAGCTGCAGTAGCTATCTCTGGGTATAATGTGTGTAGCTGCAGTAGCTATCTCTGGCTATAATGAGTGTAGCTGCAGTAGCTATCTCTGGGTATAAGGTGTGTAGCTGCAGTAGCTATCTCTGGCTATAATGTGTGTAGCTGCAGTAGCTATCTCTGGGTATAATGTGTGTAGCTGCAGTAGCTATCTCTGGCTATAATGTGTGCAGCTGCAGTAGCTATCTCTGGCTATAATGTGTGCAGCTGCAGTAGCTATCTCTGGCTATAATGTGTGTAGCTGCAGTAGCTATCTCTGGCTATAATGTGTGTAGCTGCAGTAGCTATCTCTGGGTATAAGGTTTGTAGCTGCAGTAGATATCTCTGGGTATAATGTGTGTAGCTGCAGTAGCTATCTCTGGGTATAACGAGTGCAGCTGCAGTAGCTAGCTCTGGGTATAACGTGTGCAGCTGCAGTAGCTATCTCTGGGTATAACGTGTGCAGCTGCAGTATCTATCTCTGGCTATAACGTGTGCAGCTGCAGTAGCTATCTCTGGCTATAACGTGTGCAGCTGCAGTAGCTATCTCTGGGTATAACGTGTGCAGCTGCAGTAGCTATCTCTGGCTATAACGTGTGCAGCTGCAGTAGCTATCTCTGGGTATAGCGTGTGCAGCTGCAGTTGCTATCTCTGGCTATAACGTGTGCAGCTGCAGTAGCTATCTCTGGCTATAAAATGTGCAGCTGCAGTAGCTATCTCTGGCTATAACGTGTGCAGCTGCAGTAACTATCTCTGGCTATAACGTGTGCAGCTGCAGTAGCTATCTCTGGCTATAATGTGTGCAGCTGCAGTAGCTATCTCTGGCTATAATGTGTGCAGCTGCAGTAGCTATCTCTGGGTATAATGTGTGCAGCTGCAGTAGCTATCTCTGGCTATAATGTGTGCAGCTGCAGTAGCTATCTCTGGCTATAATGTGTGTAGCTGCAGTATCTATCTCTGGCTATAGTGTGTGTAGCTGCAGTAGCTATCTCTGGCTATAATGAGTGTAGCTGCAGTAGCTATCTCTGGGTATAATGAGTGTAGCTGCAGTAGCTATCTCTGGCTATAATGTGTGTAGCTGCTGTATCTATCTCTGGGTATAATGAGTTTAGCTGCAGTATCTATCTCTGGCTATAATGTGTGCAGCTGCAGTAGCTATCTCTGGCTATAAAGTGTGCAGCTGCAGTAGCTATCTCTGGCTATAACGTGTGCAGCTGCAGTAGCTATCTCTGGCTATAACGTGTGCAGCTGCAGTAGCTATCTCTGGCTATAACGTGTGCAGCTGCAGTAGCTATCTCTGGCTATAATGTGTGCAGCTGCAGTAGCTATCTCTGGCTATAATGTGTGCAGCTGCAGTAGCTATCTCTGGCTATAATGTGTGTAGCTGCAGTAGCTATCACTGGCTATGTGTGTAGCTGCAGCAGCTATCTCTGGGTATAATGTGTGTAGCTGCAGTAGCTATCTCTGGGTATGTGTAGCTGCAGTAGCTATCTCTGGGTATAATGTGTGTAGCTGCAGTAGCTATCTCTGGGTATAATGAGTGTAGCTGCAGTAGCTATCTCTGGCTATAATGTGTGTAGCTGCAGTAGCTATCTCTGGCTGTAATGTGTTTAGCTGCAGTAGCTATCTCTGGCTATAATGTGCGTAGCTGCAGTAGCTATCTCTGACTGTAATGTGTGTAGCTGCAGCAGCTATCTCTGGGTATAATGTGCGTAGCTGCAGTAGCTATCTCTGGCTATAATGTGTGTAGCTGCAGTAGCTATCTCTGGCTATAATGTGTGTAGCTGCAGTAGCTATCTCTGGGTATAATGTGAGTAGCTGCAGTAGCTATCTCTGGCTATAATGAGTGTAGCTGCAGTAGCTATCTCTGGGTATAAGGTGTGTAGCTGCAGTAGCTATCTCTGGCTATAATGTGTGCAGCTGCAGTAGCTATCTCTGGGTATAATGTGTGCAGCTGCAGTAGCTATCTCTGGCTATAATGTGTGCAGCTGCAGTAGCTATCTCTGGGTATAATGTGTGCAGCTGCAGTAGCTATCTCTGGCTATAATGTGTGCAGCTGCAGTAGCTATCTCTGGCTATAATGTGTGCAGCTGCAGTAGCTATCTCCGGCTATAATTTGTGCAGCTGCAGTAGCTATCTCCGGCTATAATGTGTGTAGCTGCAGTAGCTATCTCCGGCTATAATGTGTGTAGCTGCAGTAGCTATCTCTGGGTATAATGTGTGTAGCTGCAGTAGCTATCTCTGGCTATAATGTGTGTAGCTGCAGTAGCTATCTCTGGGTATGTGTGTAGCTGCAGTAGCTATCTCTGGGTATAATGTGTGCAGCTGCAGTAGCTATCTCTGGCTATAATGTGTGTAGCTGCAGTAGCTATCTCTGGGTATAATGTGTGTAGCTGCAGTATCTATCTCTGGCTATAGTGTGTGTAGCTGCAGTAGCTATCTCTGGCTATAATGTGTGTAGCTGCAGTAGCTATCTCTGGGTATAATGAATGTAGCTGCAGTAGCTATCTCTGGGTATAATGAGTGTAGCTGCAGTAGCTATCTCTGGGTATAATATGTGTAGCTGCAGTAGCTATCTCTGGGTATAAGGTGTGTAGCTGCAGTAGCTATCTCTGGGTATAAGGTGTGTAGCTGTAGTATCTATCTCTGGCTATAATGTGTGTAGCTGCAGTAGCTATCTCTGGGTATAAGGTGTGTAGCTGCAGTAGCTATCTCTGGCTATAAGGTGTGTAGCTGCAGTAGCTATCTCTGGCTATAATGTGTGTAGCTGCAGTAGCTATCTCTGGCTATAATGTGTGTAGCTGCAGTAGCTCTCTCTGGGTATAATGTGTGTAGCTGCAGTAGCTATCTCTGGGTATAATGTGTGTAGCTGCAGTAGCTATCTCTGGGTATAATGAGTGTAGCTGCAGTAGCTATCTCTTGCTATAATGTGTGTAGCTGCAGTAGCTATCTCTGGCTGTAATGTGTTTAGCTGCAGTAGCTATCTCTGGCTATAATGTGCGTAGCTGCAGTAGCTATCTCTGACTGTAATGTGTGTAGCTGCAGCAGCTATCTCTGGGTATAATGTGTGTAGCTGCAGTAGCTATCTCTGGCTATAATGTGTGTTGCTGCAGTAGCTATCTCTGGCTATAATGTGTGTAGCTGCAGTAGCTATTTCTGTCTATAATGTGTGTAGCTGTAGTATCTATCTTTGGCTATAATGTGTGTAGCTGCAGTAGCTATCTCTGGGTATAATGTGGGTAGCTGCAGTAGCTATCTCTGGGTATAAGGTGTGTAGCTGCTGTAGCTATCTCTGGGTATAATGTGTGTAGCTGCAGTAGCTATCTCTGGGTATAAGGTGTTTAGCTGCTGTAGCTATCTCTGGCTATAATGTGTGTAGCTACATTCGCTATCTCTGGGTATAATGTGTGTAGCTGCAGTAGCTATCTCTGGCTATAATGTGTGTAGCTGCAGTAGCTATCTCTGGCTGTAATGTGTTTAGCTGCAGTAGCTATCTCTGGCTATAATGTGTGTAGCTGCAGTAGCTATTACTGTCTATAATGTGTGTAGCTGTAGTATCTATCTTTGGCTATAATGTGTGTAGCTGCAGTAGCTATCTCTGGGTATAATGTGTGTAGCTGCAGTAGCTATCTCTGGGTATAATGAGTGTAGCTGCAGTAGCTAGCTCTGGGTATAATGTGTGTAGCTGCAGTAGCTGTCTCTGGCTATAATGTGTGCAGCTGCAGTAGCTATCTCTGGCTATAATGTGTGCAGCTGCAGTAGCTATCTCTGGGTATAACGTGTGCAGCTGCAGTAGCTATCTCTGGGTATAACGTGTGCAGCTGCAGTAGCTATCTCTGGCTATAACGTGTGTAGCTGCAGTAGCTATCTCTGGCTATAACGTGTGCAGCTGCAGTAGCTATCTCTGGCTATAATGTGTGCAGCTGCAGTAGCTATCTCTGGCTATAATGTGTGCAGCTGCAGTAGCTATCTCTGGCTATAATGTGTGCAGCTGCAGTAGCTATCTCTGGCTATAATGTGTGTAGCTGCAGTAGCTATCTCTGGCTATGTGTGTAGCTGCAGTAGCTATCTCTGGCTATAATGTGTGTTGCTGCAGTAGCTATCTCTGGCTGTAATGTGTTTAGCTGCAGTAGCTATCTCTGGCTATAATGTGTTAGCTGCAGTAGCTATCTCTGACTGTAATGTGTGTAGCTGCAGCAGCTATCTCTGGGTATAATGTGTGTAGCTGCAGTAGCTATCTCTGGCTATAATGTGTGTTGCTGCAGTAGCTATCTCTGGCTATAATGTGTGTAGCTGCAGTAGCTATCTCTGGCTATAATGTGTGTAGCAGAAGTAGCTATCTCTGGCTATAATGAGTGTAGCTGCAGTAGCTATCTCTGGGTATAAGGTGTGTAGATGCAGTAGCTATCTCTGGGTATAAGGTGTGTAGCTGCAGTAGCTATCTCTGGGTATAATGTGTGTAGCTGCAGTAGCTATCTCTGGGTATAATGTGTGTAGCTGCAGTAGCTATCTCTGGGTATAATGAGTGTAGCTGCAGTAGCTAGCTCTGGGTATAATATGTGTAGCTGCAGTAGCTATCTCTGGGTATAATGTGTGTAGCTGCAGTAGCTATCTCTGGCTATAATGTGTGTAGCTGCAGTAGCTATCTCTGGCTATAATGTGTGCAGCTGCAGTAGCTATCTCTGGCTATAATGTGTGCGGCTGCAGTAGCTATCTCTGGCTATAATGTGTGTGGCTGCAGTAGCTATCTCTGGCTATAATGTGTGTAGCTGCAGTAGCTATCTCTGGCTATAATGTGTGTAGCTGCAGTAGCTATCTCTGGGTATAATGTGTGTAGCTGCAGTAGCTATCTCTGGGTATAATGTGTGTAGCTGCAGTAGCTATCTCTGGCTATAATGTGTGTAGCTGCAGTAGCTATCTCTGGGTATAAGGTGTGTAGCTGCAGTAGCTATCTCTGGGTATAAGGTGTGTAGCTGCAGTAGCTATCTCTGGGTATAAGGTGTGTAGCTGCAGCAGCTATCTCTGGGTATAATGAGTGTAGCTGCAGTAGCTAGCTCTGGGTATAATGTGTGTAGCTGCAGTAGCTATCTCTGGCTATAATGTGTGCAGCTGCAGTAGCTATCTCTGGCTATAATGTGTGCAGCTGCAGTAGCTATCTCTGGCTATAATGTGTGCAGCTCTGGCTATAGTGTGTGTAGCTGCAGTAGCTATCTCTGGCTATAATGTGTGTAGCTGCAGTAGCTATCTCTGGCTATAATGTGTGTAGCTGCAGTAGCTATCTCTGGGTATAATGAGTGTAGCTGCAGTAGCTATCTCTGGCATTAATGAGTGTAGCTGCAGTAGCTATCTCTGGGTATAATATGTGTAGCTGCAGTAGCTATCTCTGGGTATAATGTGTGTAGCTGCAGTAGCTATCTCTGGGTATAAGGTGTGTAGCTGCAGTAGCTATCTCTGGGTATAAGGTGTGTAGCTGTAGTATCTATCTCTGGCTATAATGTGTGCAGCTGCAGCAGCTATCTCTGGCTATAATGTGTGTAGCTGCAGCAGCTATCTCTGGGTATAATGTGCGTAGCTGCAGTAGCTATCTCTGGCTATAATGTGTGTAGCTGCAGTAGCTATCTCTGGCTATAATGAGTGTAGCTGCAGTAGCTATCTCTGGGTATAATGTGTGTAGCTGCAGTAGCTATCTCTGGGTATAAGGTGTGTAGCTGCAGTAGCTATCTCTGGCTATAATGTGTGTAGCTGCAGTAGCTATCTCTGGCTATAATGTGTGTAGCTGCAGTAGCTATCTCTGGCTATAATGTGTGTAGCTGCAGTAGCTATCTCTGGCTATAATGTGTGTAGCTGCAGTAGCTCTCTCTGGCTATAATGTGTGCAGCTGCAGTAGCTCTCTCTGGCTATAATGTGTGCAGCTGCAGTAGCTCTCTCTGGCTATAATGTGTGTAGCTGCAGTAGCTATCTCTGGCTATAATGTGTGTAGCTGCAGTAGCTATCTCTGGCTATAATGTGTGTAGCTGCAGTAGCTATCTCTGGGTATAAGGTTTGTAGCTGCAGTAGCTATCTCTGGGTATAAGGTGTGTAGCTGCAGTAGCTATCTCTGGGTATAACGAGTGCAGCTGCAGTAGCTAGATCTGGGTATAACGTGTGCAGCTGCAGTAGCTATCTCTGGGTATAACGTGTGCAGCTGCAGTATCTATCTCTGGCTATAACGTGTGCAGCTGCAGTAGCTATCTCTGGCTATAACGTGTGCAGCTGCAGTAGCTATCTCTGGGTATAACGTGTGCAGCTGCAGTAGCTATCTCTGGCTATAACGTGTGCAGCTGCAGTAGCTATCTCTGGGTATAACGTGTGCAGCTGCAGTTGCTATCTCTGGCTATAACGTGTGCAGCTGCAGTAGCTATCTCTGGCTATAACGTGTGCAGCTGCAGTAGCTATCTCTGGCTATAACGTGTGCAGCTGCAGTAGCTATCTCTGGCTATAATGTGTGCAGCTGCAGTAGCTATCTCTGGCTATAATGTGTGCAGCTACAGTAGCTATCTCTGGCTATAATGTGTGTAGCTGCAGTAGCTATCACTGGCTATGTGTGTAGCTGCAGCAGCTATCTTTGGGTATAATGTGTGTAGCTGCAGTAGCTATCTCTGGGTATGTGTAGCTGCAGTAGCTATCTCTGGGTATAATGTGTGTAGCTGCAGTAGCTATCTCTGGGTATAATGAGTGTAGCTGCAGTAGCTATCTCTGGCTATAATGTGTGTAGCTGCAGTAGCTATCTCTGGCTGTAATGTGTTTAGCTGCAGTAGCTATCTCTGGCTATAATGTGCGTAGCTGCAGTAGCTATCTCTGACTGTAATGTGTGTAGCTGCAGCAGCTATCTCTGGGTATAATGTGCGTAGCTGCAGTAGCTATCTCTGGCTATAATGTGTGTAGCTGCAGTAGCTATCTCTGGCTATAATGTGTGTAGCTGCAGTAGCTATCTCTGGGTATAATGTGTGTAGCTGCAGTAGCTATCTCTGGCTATAATGAGTGTAGCTGCAGTAGCTATCTCTGGGTATAAGGTGTGTAGCTGCAGTAGCTATCTCTGGCTATAATGTGTGTAGCTGCAGTAGCTATCTCTGGGTATAATGTGTGTAGCTGCAGTAGCTATCTCTGGCTATAATGTGTGCAGCTGCAGTAGCTATCTCTGGCTATAATGTGTGCAGCTGCAGTAGCTATCTCTGGTTATAATGTGTGCAGCTGCAGTAGCTATCTCTGGCTATAATGTGTGTAGCTGCAGTAGCTATCTCTGGCTATAATGTGTGTAGCTGCAGTAGCTATCTCTGGGTATAAGGTTTGTAGCTGCAGTAGCTATCTCTGGGTATAATGTGTGTAGCTGCAGTAGCTATCTCTGGGTATAACGAGTGCAGCTGCAGTAGCTAGCTCTGGGTATAACGTGTGCAGCTGCAGTAGCTATCTCTGGGTATAACGTGTGCAGCTGCAGTATCTATCTCTGGCTATAACGTGTGCAGCTGCAGTAGCTATCTCTGGCTATAACGTGTGCAGCTGCAGTAGCTATCTCTGGGTATAACGTGTGCAGCTGCAGTAGCTATCTCTGGCTATAACGTGTGCAGCTGCAGTAGCTATCTCTGGGTATAGCGTGTGCAGCTGCAGTTGCTATCTCTGGCTATAACGTGTGCAGCTGCAGTAGCTATCTCTGGCTATAACGTGTGCAGCTGCAGTAGCTATCTCTGGCTATAACGTGTGCAGCTGCAGTAGCTATCTCTGGCTATAACGTGTGCAGCTGCAGTAGCTATCTCTGGCTATAATGTGTGCAGCTGCAGTAGCTATCTCTGGCTATAATGTGTGCAGCTGCAGTAGCTATCTCTGGCTATAATGTGTGTAGCTGCAGTAGCTATCACTGGCTATGTGTGTAGCTGCAGCAGCTATCTCTGGGTATAATGTGTGTAGCTGCAGTAGCTTTCTCTGGGTATGTGTAGCTGCAGTAGCTATCTCTGGGTATAATGTGTGTAGCTGCAGTAGCTATCTCTGGGTATAATGAGTGTAGCTGCAGTAGCTATCTCTGGCTATAATGTGTGTAGCTGCAGTAGCTATCTCTGGCTGTAATGTGTTTAGCTGCAGTAGCTATCTCTGGCTATAATGTGCGTAGCTGCAGTAGCTATCTCTGACTGTAATGTGTGTAGCTGCAGCAGCTATCTCTGGGTATAATGTGCGTAGCTGCAGTAGCTATCTCTGGCTATAATGTGTGTAGCTGCAGTAGCTATCTCTGGCTATAATGTGTGTAGCTGCAGTAGCTAGCTCTGGGTATAATGTGTGTAGCTGCAGTAGCTATCTCTGGCTATAATGAGTGTAGCTGCAGTAGCTATCTCTGGGTATAAGGTGTGTAGCTGCAGTAGCTATCTCTGGCTATAATGTGTGTAGCTGCAGTAGCTATCTCTGGGTATAATGTGTGTAGCTGCAGTAGCTATCTCTGGCTATAATGTGTGCAGCTGCAGTAGCTATCTCTGGGTATAATGTGTGCAGCTGCAGTAGCTATCTCTGGCTAAAATGTGTGCAGCTGCAGTAGCTATCTCTGGCTATAATGTGTGCAGCTGCAGTAGCTATCTCTGGCTATAATGTGTGTAGCTGCAGTAGCTATCTCTGGCTATAATGTGTGCAGCTGCAGTAGCTATCTCTGGGTATAATGTGTGCAGCTGCAGTAGCTATCTCTGGCTATAATGTGTGCAGCTGCAGTAGCTATCTCTGGCTATAATGTGTGTAGCTGCAGTATCTATCTCTGGCTATAGTGTGTGTAGCTGCAGTAGCTATCTCTGGCTATAATGAGTGTAGCTGCAGTAGCTATCTCTGGGTATAATGAGTGTAGCTGCAGTAGCTATCTCTGGCTATAATGTGTGTAGCTGCTGTATCTATCTCTGGGTATAATGAGTGTAGCTGCAGTATCTATCTCTGGCTATAATGTGTGCAGCTGCAGTAGCTATCTCTGGCTATAAAGTGTGCAGCTGCAGTAGCTATCTCTGGCTATAACGTGTGCAGCTGCAGTAGCTATCTCTGGCTATAACGTGTGCAGCTGCAGTAGCTATCTCTGGCTATAATGTGTGCAGCTGCAGTAGCTATCTCTGGCTATAATGTGTGCAGCTGCAGTAGCTATCTCTGGCTATAATGTGTGTAGCTGCAGTAGCTATCACTGGCTATGTGTGTAGCTGCAGCAGCTATCTCTGGGTATAATGTGTGTAGCTGCAGTAGCTATCTCTGGGTATGTGTAGCTGCAGTAGCTATCTCTAGGTATAATGTGTGTAGCTGCAGTAGCTATCTCTGGGTACAATGAGTGTAGCTGCAGTAGCTATCTCTGGCTATAATGTGTGTAGCTGCAGTAGCTATCTCTGGCTGTAATGTGTTTAGCTGCAGTAGCTATCTCTGGCTATAATGTGCGTAGCTGCAGTAGCTATCTCTGACTGTAATGTGTGTAGCTGCAGCAGCTATCTCTGGGTATAATGTGCGTAGCTGCAGTAGCTATCTCTGGCTATAATGTGTGTAGCTGCAGTAGCTATCTCTGGCTATAATGTGTGTAGCTGCAGTAGCTATCTCTGGGTATAATGTGAGTAGCTGCAGTAGCTATCTCTGGCTATAATGAGTGTAGCTGCAGTAGCTATCTCTGGGTATAAGGTGTGTAGCTGCAGTAGCTATCTCTGGCTATAATGTGTGCAGCTGCAGTAGCTATCTCTGGGTATAATGTGTGCAGCTGCAGTAACTATCTCTGGCTATAATGTGTGCAGCTGCAGTAGCTATCTCTGGGTATAATGTGTGCAGCTGCAGTAGCTATCTCTGGCTATAATGTGTGCAGCTGCAGTAGCTATCTCTGGCTATAATGTGTGCAGCTGCAGTAGCTATCTCTGGCTATAATGTGTGCAGCTGCAGTAGCTATCTCTGGCTATAATGTGTGCAGCTGCAGTAGCTATCTCTGGCTATAATGTGTGCAGCTGCAATAGCTATCTCTGGCTATAATTTGTGCAGCTGCAGTAGCTATCTCTGGCTATAATGTGTGCAGCTGCAGTAGCTAGCTCTGGGTATAATGTGTGCAGCTGCAGTAGCTAGCTCTGGCTGTAATGTGTGCAGCTGCAGTAGCTAGCTCTGGGTGTAATGTGTGCAGCTGCAGTAGCTAGCTCTGGGTGTAATGTGTGTAGCTGCAGTAGCTAGCTCTGGGTGTAATGAGTATAGCTGCAGTAGCTAGCTCTGGGTATAATATGTGTAGCTGCAGTAGCTATCTCTGGCTATAATGTGTGTAGCTGCAGTAGCTATCTCTGGCTATAATGTGTGTAGCTGCAGTAGCTATCTCTGGCTATAATGTGTGTAGCTGCAGTAGCTATCTCTGGGTATAAGGTTTGTAGCTGCAGTAGCTATCTCTGGGTATAATGTGTGTAGCTGCAGTAGCTATCTCTGGGTATAATGAGTGTAGCTGCAGTAGCTAGCTCTGGGTATAATGTGTGTAGCTGCAGTAGCTATCTCTGGGTATAATGTGTGTAGCTGCAGTATCTATCTCTGGCTATAATGTGTGCAGCTGCAGTAGCTATCTCTGGCTATAAAGTGTGCAGCTGCAGTAGCTATCTCTGGGTATAATGTGTGCAGCTGCAGTAGCTATCTCTGGCTATAATGTGTGCAGCTGCAGTAGCTATCTCTGGGTATAATGTGTGCAGCTGCAGTAGCTATCTCCGGCTATAATGTGTGCAGCTGCAGTAGCTATCTCCGGCTATAATGTGTGCAGCTGCAGTAGCTATCTCCGGCTATAATGTGTGCAGCTGCAGTAGCTATCTCCGGCTATAATGTGTGCAGCTGCAGTAGCTATCTCCGGCTATAATGTGTGTAGCTGCAGTAGCTATCTCCGGCTATAATGTGTGTAGCTGCAGTAGCTATCTCAGGGTATAATGTGTGTAGCTGCAGTAGCTATCTCTGGCTATAATGTGTGTAGCTGCAGTAGCTATCTCTGGGTATGTGTGTAGCTGCAGTAGCTATCTCTGGGTATAATGTGTGCAGCTGCAGTAGCTATCTCTGGCTATAATGTGTGTAGCTGCAGTAGCTATCTCTGGGTATAATGTGTGTAGCTGCAGTATCTATCTCTGGCTATAGTGTGTGTAGCTGCAGTAGCTATCTCTGGCTATAATGTGTGTAGCTGCAGTAGCTATCTCTGGGTATAATGAATGTAGCTGCAGTAGCTATCTCTGGGTATAATGAGTGTAGCTGCAGTAGCTATCTCTGGGTATAATATGTGTAGCTGCAGTAGCTATCTCTGGGTATAAGGTGTGTAGCTGCAGTAGCTATCTCTGGGTATAAGGTGTGTAGCTGTAGTATCTATCTCTGGCTATAATGTGTGTAGCTGCAGTAGCTATCTCTGGGTATAAGGTGTGTAGCTGCAGTAGCTATCTCTGGCTATAAGGTGTGTAGCTGCAGTAGCTATCTCTGGCTATAATGTGTGTAGCTGCAGTAGCTATCTCTGGCTATAATGTGTGTAGCTGCAGTAGCTCTCTCTGGGTATAATGTGTGTAGCTGCAGTAGCTATCTCTGGGTATAATGTGTGTAGCTGCAGTAGCTATCTCTGGGTATAATGAGTGTAGCTGCAGTAGCTATCTCTTGCTATAATGTGTGTAGCTGCAGTAGCTATCTCTGGCTGTAATGTGTTTAGCTGCAGTAGCTATCTCTGGCTATAATGTGCGTAGCTGCAGTAGCTATCTCTGACTGTAATGTGTGTAGCTGCAGCAGCTATCTCTGGGTATAATGTGTGTAGCTGCAGTAGCTATCTCTGGCTATAATGTGTGTTGCTGCAGTAGCTATCTCTGGCTATAATGTGTGTAGCTGCAGTAGCTATTTCTGTCTATAATGTGTGTAGCTGTAGTATCTATCTTTGGCTATAATGTGTGTAGCTGCAGTAGCTATCTCTGGGTATAATGTGGGTAGCTGCAGTAGCTATCTCTGGGTATAAGGTGTGTAGCTGCTGTAGCTATCTCTGGGTATAATGTGTGTAGCTGCAGTAGCTATCTCTGGGTATAAGGTGTTTAGCTGCTGTAGCTATCTCTGGCTATAATGTGTGTAGCTACATTCGCTATCTCTGGGTATAATGTGTGTAGCTGCAGTAGCTATCTCTGGCTATAATGTGTGTAGCTGCAGTAGCTATCTCTGGCTGTAATGTGTTTAGCTGCAGTAGCTATCTCTGGCTATAATGTGTGTAGCTGCAGTAGCTATTACTGTCTATAATGTGTGTAGCTGTAGTATCTATCTTTGGCTATAATGTGTGTAGCTGCAGTAGCTATCTCTGGGTATAATGTGTGTAGCTGCAGTAGCTATCTCTGGGTATAATGAGTGTAGCTGCAGTAGCTAGCTCTGGGTATAATGTGTGTAGCTGCAGTAGCTGTCTCTGGCTATAATGTGTGCAGCTGCAGTAGCTATCTCTGGCTATAATGTGTGCAGCTGCAGTAGCTATCTCTGGGTATAACGTGTGCAGCTGCAGTAGTTATCTCTGGGTATAACGTGTGCAGCTGCAGTAGCTATCTCTGGCTATAACGTGTGTAGCTGCAGTAGCTATCTCTGGCTATAACGTGTGCAGCTGCAGTAGCTATCTCTGGCTATAATGTGTGCAGCTGCAGTAGCTATCTCTGGCTATAATGTGTGCAGCTGCAGTAGCTATCTCTGGCTATAATGTGTGTAGCTGCAGTAGCTATCTCTGGCTATAATGTGTGTAGCAGAAGTAGCTATCTCTGGCTATAATGAGTGTAGCTGCAGTAGCTATCTCTGGGTATAAGGTGTGTAGATGCAGTAGCTATCTCTGGGTATAAGGTGTGTAGCTGCAGTAGCTATCTCTGGGTATAATGTGTGTAGCTGCAGTAGCTATCTCTGGGTATAATGTGTGTAGCTGCAGTAGCTATCTCTGGGTATAATGAGTGTAGCTGCAGTAGCTAGCTCTGGGTATAATATGTGTAGCTGCAGTAGCTATCTCTGGGTATAATGTATGTAGCTGCAGTAGCTATCTCTGGCTATAATGTGTGTAGCTGCAGTAGCTATCTCTGGCTATAATGTGTGCAGCTGCAGTAGCTATCTCTGGCTATAATGTGTGCGGCTGCAGTAGCTATCTCTGGCTATAATGTGTGTGGCTGCAGTAGCTATCTCTGGCTATAATGTGTGTAGCTGCAGTAGCTATCTCTGGCTATAATGTGTGTAGCTGCAGTAGCTATCTCTGGGTATAATGTGTGTAGCTGCAGTAGCTATCTCTGGGTATAATGTGTGTAGCTGCAGTAGCTATCTCTGGCTATAATGTGTGTAGCTGCAGTAGCTATCTCTGGGTATAAGGTGTGTAGCTGCAGTAGCTATCTCTGGGTATAAGGTGTGTAGCTGCAGCAGCTATCTCTGGGTATAATGAGTGTAGCTGCAGTAGCTAGCCCTGGGTATAATGTGTGTAGCTGCAGTAGCTATCTCTGGCTATAATGTGTGCAGCTGCAGTAGCTATCTCTGGCTACAATGTGTGCAGCTGCAGTAGCTATCTCTGGCTATAATGTGTGCAGCTCTGGCTATAGTGTGTGTAGCTGCAGTAGCTATCTCTGGCTATAATGTGTGTAGCTGCAGTAGCTATCTCTGGCTATAATGTGTGTAGCTGCAGTAGCTATCTCTGGGTATAATGAGTGTAGCTGCAGTAGCTATCTCTGGCATTAATGAGTGTAGCTGCAGTAGCTATCTCTGGGTATAATATGTGTAGCTGCAGTAGCTATCTCTGGGTATAAGGTGTGTAGCTGCAGTAGCTATCTCTGGGTATAAGGTGTGTAGCTGTAGTATCTATCTCTGGCTCTAATGTGTGTAGCTGCAGTAGCTATCTCTGGGTATAAGGTGTGTAGCTGCAGTAGCTATCTCTGGCTATAAGGTGTGTAGCTGCAGTAGCTATCTCTGGCTATAATATGTGTAGCTGCAGTAGCTCTCTCTGGCTATAATGTGTGTAGCTGCAGTAGCTCTCTCTGGCTGTAATATGTTTAGCTGCAGTAGCTATCTCTGGCTATAATGTGTGTAGCTGCAGTAGCTATTACTGTCTATAATGTGTGTAGCTGTAGTATCTATCTTTGGCTATAATGTGTGTAGCTGCAGTAGCTATCTCTGGGTATAATGTGTGTAGCTGCAGTAGCTATCTCTGGGTATAATGAGTGTAGCTGCAGTAGCTAGCTCTGGGTATAATGTGTGTAGCTGCAGTAGCTATCTCTGGCTATAATGTGTGCAGCTGCAGTAGCTATCTCTGGCTATAATGTGTGCAGCTGCAGTAGCTATCTCTGGGTATAATGTGTGCAGCTGCAGTAGCTATCTCTGGCTATAACGTGTGCAGCTGCAGTAGCTATCTCTGGGTATAACGTGTGCAGCTGCAGTAGCTATCTCTGGCTATAAGGTGTGCAGCTGCAGTATCTATCTCTGGCTATAACGTGTGTAGCTGCAGTAGCTATCTCTGGCTATAACGTGTGCAGCTGCAGTAGCTATCTCTGGCTATAATGTGTGCAGCTGCAGTAGCTATCTCTGGCTATAATGTGTGCAGCTGCAGTAGCTATCTCTGGCTATAATGTGTGCAGCTGCAGTAGCTATCTCTGGCTATAATGTGTGTAGCTGCAGTAGCTATCTCTGGCTATGTGTGTAGCTGCAGCAGCTATCTCTGGGTATAATGTGTGTAGCTGCAGTAGCTATCTCTGGGTATGTGTAGCTGCAGTAGCTATCTCTGGCTATAATGTGTGTAGCTGCAGTAGCTATCTCTGGCTGTAATGTGTTTAGCTGCAGTCGCTATCTCTGGCTATAATGTGCGTAGCTGCAGTAGCTATCTCTGACTGTAATGTGTGTAGCTGCAGCAGCTATCTCTGGGTATAATGTGTGTAGCTGCAGTAGCTATCTCTGGCTATAATGTGTGTTGCTGCAGTAGCTATCTCTGGCTATAATGTGTGTAGCTGCAGTAGCTATCTCTGGCTATAATGTGTGTAGCAGAAGTAGCTATCTCTGGCTATAATGAGTGTAGCTGCAGTAGCTATCTCTGGGTATAAGGTGTGTAGCTGCAGTAGCTATCTCTGGGTATAAGGTGTGTAGCTGCAGTAGCTATCTCTGGGTATAAGGTGTGTAGCTGCAGTAGCTATCTCTGGGTATAATGTGTGTAGCTGCAGTAGCTATCTCTGGGTATAATGAGTGTAGCTGCAGTAGCTAGCTCTGGGTATAATATGTGTAGCTGCAGTAGCTAGCTCTGGGTATAATGTGTGTAGCTGCAGTAGCTATCTCTGGCTATAATGTGTGCAGCTGCAGTAGCTATCTCTGGCTATAATGTGTGCAGCTGCAGTAGCTATCTCTGGCTATAATGTGTGCAGCTCTGGCTATAGTGTGTGTAGCTGCAGTAGCTATCAATGGCTATAATGTGTGTAGCTGCAGTAGCTATCTCTGGCTATAATGTGTGTAGCTGCAGTAGCTATCTCTGGGTATAATGAGTGTAGCTGCAGTAGCTATCTCTGGCATTAATGAGTGTAGCTGCAGTAGCTATCTCTGGGTATAATATGTGTAGCTGCAGTAGCTATCTCTGGGTATAATGTGTGTAGCTGCAGTAGCTAGCTCTGGCTCTAATGTGTGTAGCTGCAGTAGCTATCTCTGGGTATAAGGTGTGTAGCTGCAGTAGCTATCTCTGGCTATAAGGTGTGTAGCTGCAGTAGCTATCTCTGGCTATAATGTGTGTAGCTGCAGTAGCTATCTCTGGCTATAATGTGTGTAGCTGCAGTAGCTCTCTCTGGGTATAATGTGTGTAGCTGCAGTAGCTATCTCTGGGTATAATGTGTGTAGCTGCAGTAGCTATCTCTGGGTATAATGAGTGTAGCTGCAGTAGCTATCTCTGGCTATAATGTGTGTAGCTGCAGTAGCTATCTCTGGCTGTAATGTGCGTAGCTGCAGTAGCTATCTCTGACTGTAATGTGTGTAGCTGCAGCAGCTATCTCTGGGTATAATGTGTGTAGCTGCAGTAGCTATCTCTGGCTATAATGTGTGTAGCTGCAGTAGCTATCTCTGGGTATACGGTGTGTAGCTGCAGTAGCTAGCTCTGGGTATAATGTGTGTAGCTGCAGTAGCTATCTCTGGCTATAATGTGTGCAGCTGCAGTAGCTATCTCTGGCTATAATGTGTGCAGCTGCAGTAGCTATCTCTTGGTATAATGTGTGCAGCTGCAGTAGCTATCTCTGGCTATAACGTGTGCAGCTGCAGTAGCTATTTCTGTCTATAATGTGTGTAGTTGTAGTATCTATCTTTGGCTATAATGTGTGTAGCTGCAGTAGCTATCTCTGGGTATAATGTGGGTAGCTGCAGTAGCTATCTCTGGGTATAAGGTGTGTAGCTGCTGTAGCTATCTCTGGGTATAATGTGTGTAGCTGCAGTAGCTATCTCTGGGTATAAGGTGTTTAGCTGCTGTAGCTATCTCTGGCTATAATGTGTGTAGCTACATTCGCTATCTCTGGGTATAATGTGTGTAGCTGCAGTAGCTATCTCTGGCTATAATGTGTGTAGCTGCAGTAGCTATCTCTGGCTGTAATGTGTTTAGCTGCAGTAGCTATCTCTGGCTATAATGTGTGTAGCTGCAGTAGCTATTACTGTCTATAATGTGTGTAGCTGTAGTATCTATCTTTGGCTATAATGTGTGTAGCTGCAATAGCTATCTCTGGGTATAATGTGTGTAGCTGCAGTAGCTATCTCTGGGTATAATGAGTGTAGCTGCAGTAGCTAGCTCTGGGTATAATGTGTGTAGCTGCAGTAGCTATCTCTGGCTATAATGTGTGCAGCTGCAGTAGCTATCTCTGGCTATAATGTGTGCAGCTGCAGTAGCTATCTCTGGGTATAATGTGTGCAGCTGCAGTAGCTATCTCTGGCTATAATGTGTGCAGCTGCAGTAGCTATCTCTGGGTATAACGTGTGCAGCTGCAGTAGCTATCTCTGGCTATAACGTGTGCAGCTGCAGTAGCTATCTCTGGCTATAACGTGTGCAGCTGCAGTAGCTATCTCTGGCTATAATGTGTGCAGCTGCAGTAGCTATCTCTGGCTATAATGTGTGCAGCTGCAGTAGCTATCTCTGGATATAATGTGTGCAGCTGCAGTAGCTATCTCTGGCTATAATGTGTGTAGCTGCAGTAGCTATCTCTGGCTATGTGTGTAGCTGCAGCAGCTATCTCTGCGTATAATGTGTGTAGCTGCAGTAGCTATCTCTGTGTATGTGTAGCTGCAGTAGCTATCTCTGGCTATAATGTGTGTAGCTGCAGTAGCTATCTCTGGCTGTAATGTGTTTACCTGCAGTAGCTATCTCTGGCTATAATGTGCGTAGCTGCAGTAGCTATCTCTGACTGTAATGTGTGTAGCTGCAGCAGCTATCTCTGTGTATAATGTGTGTAGCTGCAGTAGCTATCTCTGGCTATAATGTGTGTTGCTGCAGTAGCTATCTCTGGCTATAATGTGTGTAGCTGCAGTAGCTATCTCTGGCTATAATGTGTGTAGCAGAAGTAGCTATCTCTGGCTATAATGAGTGTAGCTGCAGTAGCTATCTCTGGGTATAAGGTGTGTAGCTGCAGTAGCTATCTCTGGGTATAATGTGTGCAGCTGCAGTAGCTATCTCCGGCTATAATGTGTGCAGCTGCAGTAGCTATCTCCGGCTATAATGTGTGCAGCTGCAGTAGCTATCTCCGGCTATAATGTGTGCAGCTGCAGTAGCTATCTCCGGCTATAATGTGTGCAGCTGCAGTAGCTATCTCCGGCTATAATGTGTGTAGCTGCAGTAGCTATCTCCGGCTATAATGTGTGTAGCTGCAGTAGCTATCTCTGGGTATAATGTGTGTAGCTGCAGTAGCTATCTCTGGCTATAATGTGTGTAGCTGCAGTAGCTATCTCTGGGTATGTGTGTAGCTGCAGTAGCTATCTCTGGGTATAATGTGTGCAGCTGCAGTAGCTATCTCTGGCTATAATGTGTGTAGCTGCAGTAGCTATCTCTGGGTATAATGTGTGTAGCTGCAGTATCTATCTCTGGCTATAGTGTGTGTAGCTGCAGTAGCTATCTCTGGCTATAATGTGTGTAGCTGCAGTAGCTATCTCTGGGTATAATGAATGTAGCTGCAGTAGCTATCTCTGGGTATAATGAGTGTAGCTGCAGTAGCTATCTCTGGGTATAATATGTGTAGCTGCAGTAGCTATCTCTGGGTATAAGGTGTGTAGCTGCAGTAGCTATCTCTGGGTATAAGGTGTGTAGCTGTAGTATCTATCTCTGGCTATAATGTGTGTAGCTGCAGTAGCTATCTCTGGGTATAAGGTGTGTAGCTGCAGTAGCTATCTCTGGCTATAAGGTGTGTAGCTGCAGTAGCTATCTCTGGCTATAATGTGTGTAGCTGCAGTAGCTATCTCTGGCTATAATGTGTGTAGCTGCAGTAGCTCTCTCTGGGTATAATGTGTGTAGCTGCAGTAGCTATCTCTGGGTATAATGTGTGTAGCTGCAGTAGCTATCTCTGGGTATAATGAGTGTAGCTGCAGTAGCTATCTCTTGCTATAATGTGTGTAGCTGCAGTAGCTATCTCTGGCTGTAATGTGTTTAGCTGCAGTAGCTATCTCTGGCTATAATGTGCGTAGCTGCAGTAGCTATCTCTGACTGTAATGTGTGTAGCTGCAGCAGCTATCTCTGGGTATAATGTGTGTAGCTGCAGTAGCTATCTCTGGCTATAATGTGTGTTGCTGCAGTAGCTATCTCTGGCTATAATGTGTGTAGCTGCAGTAGCTATTTCTGTCTATAATGTGTGTAGCTGTAGTATCTATCTTTGGCTATAATGTGTGTAGCTGCAGTAGCTATCTCTGGGTATAATGTGGGTAGCTGCAGTAGCTATCTCTGGGTATAAGGTGTGTAGCTGCTGTAGCTATCTCTGGGTATAATGTGTGTAGCTGCAGTAGCTATCTCTGGGTATAAGGTGTTTAGCTGCTGTAGCTATCTCTGGCTATAATGTGTGTAGCTACATTCGCTATCTCTGGGTATAATGTGTGTAGCTGCAGTAGCTATCTCTGGCTATAATGTGTGTAGCTGCAGTAGCTATCTCTGGCTGTAATGTGTTTAGCTGCAGTAGCTATCTCTGGCTATAATGTGTGTAGCTGCAGTAGCTATTACTGTCTATAATGTGTGTAGCTGTAGTATCTATCTTTGGCTATAATGTGTGTAGCTGCAGTAGCTATCTCTGGGTATAATGTGTGTAGCTGCAGTAGCTATCTCTGGGTATAATGAGTGTAGCTGCAGTAGCTAGCTCTGGGTATAATGTGTGTAGCTGCAGTAGCTGTCTCTGGCTATAATGTGTGCAGCTGCAGTAGCTATCTCTGGCTATAATGTGTGCAGCTGCAGTAGCTATCTCTGGGTATAACGTGTGCAGCTGCAGTAGTTATCTCTGGGTATAACGTGTGCAGCTGCAGTAGCTATCTCTGGCTATAACGTGTGCAGCTGCAGTAGCTATCTCTGGCTATAACGTGTGCAGCTGCAGTAGCTATCTCTGGCTATAATGTGTGCAGCTGCAGTAGCTATCTCTGGCTATAATGTGTGCAGCTGCAGTAGCTATCTCTGGCTATAATGTGTGCAGCTGCAGTAGCTATCTCTGGCTATAATGTGTGTAGCTGCAGTAGCTATCTCTGGCTATGTGTGTAGCTGCAGTAGCTATCTCTGGCTATAATGTGTGTTGCTGCAGTAGCTATCTCTGGCTGTAATGTGTTTAGCTGCAGTAGCTATCTCTGGCTATAATGTGTTAGCTGCAGTAGCTATCTCTGACTGTAATGTGTGTAGCTGCAGCAGCTATCTCTGGGTATAATGTGTGTAGCTGCAGTAGCTATCTCTGGCTATAATGTGTGTTGCTGCAGTAGCTATCTCTGGCTATAATGTGTGTAGCTGCAGTAGCTATCTCTGGCTATAATGTGTGTAGCAGAAGTAGCTATCTCTGGCTATAATGAGTGTAGCTGCAGTAGCTATCTCTGGGTATAAGGTGTGTAGATGCAGTAGCTATCTCTGGGTATAAGGTGTGTAGCTGCAGTAGCTATCTCTGGGTATAATGTGTGTAGCTGCAGTAGCTATCTCTGGGTATAATGTGTGTAGCTGCAGTAGCTATCTCTGGGTATAATGAGTGTAGCTGCAGTAGCTAGCTCTGGGTATAATATGTGTAGCTGCAGTAGCTATCTCTGGGTATAATGTATGTAGCTGCAGTAGCTATCTCTGGCTATAATGTGTGTAGCTGCAGTAGCTATCTCTGGCTATAATGTGTGCAGCTGCAGTAGCTATCTCTGGCTATAATGTGTGCGGCTGCAGTAGCTATCTCTGGCTATAATGTGTGTGGCTGCAGTAGCTATCTCTGGCTATAATGTGTGTAGCTGCAGTAGCTATCTCTGGCTATAATGTGTGTAGCTGCAGTAGCTATCTCTGGGTATAATGTGTGTAGCTGCAGTAGCTATCTCTGGGTATAATGTGTGTAGCTGCAGTAGCTATCTCTGGCTATAATGTGTGTAGCTGCAGTAGCTATCTCTGGGTATAAGGTGTGTAGCTGCAGTAGCTATCTCTGGGTATAAGGTGTGTAGCTGCAGCAGCTATCTCTGGGTATAATGAGTGTAGCTGCAGTAGCTAGCCCTGGGTATAATGTGTGTAGCTGCAGTAGCTATCTCTGGCTATAATGTGTGCAGCTGCAGTAGCTATCTCTGGCTATAATGTGTGCAGCTGCAGTAGCTATCTCTGGCTATAATGTGTGCAGCTCTGGCTATAGTGTGTGTAGCTGCAGTAGCTATCTCTGGCTATAATGTGTGTAGCTGCAGTAGCTATCTCTGGCTATAATGTGTGTAGCTGCAGTAGCTATCTCTGGGTATAATGAGTGTAGCTGCAGTAGCTATCTCTGGCATTAATGAGTGTAGCTGCAGTAGCTATCTCTGGGTATAATATGTGTAGCTGCAGTAGCTATCTCTGGGTATAAGGTGTGTAGCTGCAGTAGCTATCTCTGGGTATAAGGTGTGTAGCTGTAGTATCTATCTCTGGCTCTAATGTGTGTAGCTGCAGTAGCTATCTCTGGGTATAAGGTGTGTAGCTGCAGTAGCTATCTCTGGCTATAAGGTGTGTAGCTGCAGTAGCTATCTCTGGCTATAATATGTGTAGCTGCAGTAGCTCTCTCTGGCTATAATGTGTGTAGCTGCAGTAGCTCTCTCTGGCTGTAATATGTTTAGCTGCAGTAGCTATCTCTGGCTATAATGTGTGTAGCTGCAGTAGCTATTACTGTCTATAATGTGTGTAGCTGTAGTATCTATCTTTGGCTATAATGTGTGTAGCTGCAGTAGCTATCTCTGGGTATAATGTGTGTAGCTGCAGTAGCTATCTCTGGGTATAATGAGTGTAGCTGCAGTAGCTAGCTCTGGGTATAATGTGTGTAGCTGCAGTAGCTATCTCTGGCTATAATGTGTGCAGCTGCAGTAGCTATCTCTGGCTATAATGTGTGCAGCTGCAGTAGCTATCTCTGGGTATAATGTGTGCAGCTGCAGTAGCTATCTCTGGCTATAACGTGTGCAGCTGCAGTAGCTATCTCTGGGTATAACGTGTGCAGCTGCAGTAGCTATCTCTGGCTATAAGGTGTGCAGCTGCAGTATCTATCTCTGGCTATAACGTGTGTAGCTGCAGTAGCTATCTCTGGCTATAACGTGTGCAGCTGCAGTAGCTATCTCTGGCTATAATGTGTGCAGCTGCAGTAGCTATCTCTGGCTATAATGTGTGCAGCTGCAGTAGCTATCTCTGGCTATAATGTGTGCAGCTGCAGTAGCTATCTCTGGCTATAATGTGTGTAGCTGCAGTAGCTATCTCTGGCTATGTGTGTAGCTGCAGCAGCTATCTCTGGGTATAATGTGTGTAGCTGCAGTAGCTATCTCTGGGTATGTGTAGCTGCAGTAGCTATCTCTGGCTATAATGTGTGTAGCTGCAGTAGCTATCTCTGGCTGTAATGTGTTTAGCTGCAGTCGCTATCTCTGGCTATAATGTGCGTAGCTGCAGTAGCTATCTCTGACTGTAATGTGTGTAGCTGCAGCAGCTATCTCTGGGTATAATGTGTGTAGCTGCAGTAGCTATCTCTGGCTATAATGTGTGTTGCTGCAGTAGCTATCTCTGGCTATAATGTGTGTAGCTGCAGTAGCTATCTCTGGCTATAATGTGTGTAGCAGAAGTAGCTATCTCTGGCTATAATGAGTGTAGCTGCAGTAGCTATCTCTGGGTATAAGGTGTGTAGCTGCAGTAGCTATCTCTGGGTATAAGGTGTGTAGCTGCAGTAGCTATCTCTGGGTATAAGGTGTGTAGCTGCAGTAGCTATCTCTGGGTATAATGTGTGTAGCTGCAGTAGCTATCTCTGGGTATAATGAGTGTAGCTGCAGTAGCTAGCTCTGGGTATAATATGTGTAGCTGCAGTAGCTAGCTCTGGGTATAATGTGTGTAGCTGCAGTAGCTATCTCTGGCTATAATGTGTGCAGCTGCAGTAGCTATCTCTGGCTATAATGTGTGCAGCTGCAGTAGCTATCTCTGGCTATAATGTGTGCAGCTCTGGCTATAGTGTGTGTAGCTGCAGTAGCTATCAATGGCTATAATGTGTGTAGCTGCAGTAGCTATCTCTGGCTATAATGTGTGTAGCTGCAGTAGCTATCTCTGGGTATAATGAGTGTAGCTGCAGTAGCTATCTCTGGCATTAATGAGTGTAGCTGCAGTAGCTATCTCTGGGTATAATATGTGTAGCTGCAGTAGCTATCTCTGGGTATAATGTGTGTAGCTGCAGTAGCTAGCTCTGGCTCTAATGTGTGTAGCTGCAGTAGCTATCTCTGGGTATAAGGTGTGTAGCTGCAGTAGCTATCTCTGGCTATAAGGTGTGTAGCTGCAGTAGCTATCTCTGGCTATAATGTGTGTAGCTGCAGTAGCTATCTCTGGCTATAATGTGTGTAGCTGCAGTAGCTCTCTCTGGGTATAATGTGTGTAGCTGCAGTAGCTATCTCTGGGTATAATGTGTGTAGCTGCAGTAGCTATCTCTGGGTATAATGAGTGTAGCTGCAGTAGCTATCTCTGGCTATAATGTGTGTAGCTGCAGTAGCTATCTCTGGCTGTAATGTGCGTAGCTGCAGTAGCTATCTCTGACTGTAATGTGTGTAGCTGCAGCAGCTATCTCTGGGTATAATGTGTGTAGCTGCAGTAGCTATCTCTGGCTATAATGTGTGTAGCTGCAGTAGCTATCTCTGGGTATACGGTGTGTAGCTGCAGTAGCTAGCTCTGGGTATAATGTGTGTAGCTGCAGTAGCTATCTCTGGCTATAATGTGTGCAGCTGCAGTAGCTATCTCTGGCTATAATGTGTGCAGCTGCAGTAGCTATCTCTTGGTATAATGTGTGCAGCTGCAGTAGCTATCTCTGGCTATAACGTGTGCAGCTGCAGTAGCTATTTCTGTCTATAATGTGTGTAGTTGTAGTATCTATCTTTGGCTATAATGTGTGTAGCTGCAGTAGCTATCTCTGGGTATAATGTGGGTAGCTGCAGTAGCTATCTCTGGGTATAAGGTGTGTAGCTGCTGTAGCTATCTCTGGGTATAATGTGTGTAGCTGCAGTAGCTATCTCTGGGTATAAGGTGTTTAGCTGCTGTAGCTATCTCTGGCTATAATGTGTGTAGCTACATTCGCTATCTCTGGGTATAATGTGTGTAGCTGCAGTAGCTATCTCTGGCTATAATGTGTGTAGCTGCAGTAGCTATCTCTGGCTGTAATGTGTTTAGCTGCAGTAGCTATCTCTGGCTATAATGTGTGTAGCTGCAGTAGCTATTACTGTCTATAATGTGTGTAGCTGTAGTATCTATCTTTGGCTATAATGTGTGTAGCTGCAATAGCTATCTCTGGGTATAATGTGTGTAGCTGCAGTAGCTATCTCTGGGTATAATGAGTGTAGCTGCAGTAGCTAGCTCTGGGTATAATGTGTGTAGCTGCAGTAGCTATCTCTGGCTATAATGTGTGCAGCTGCAGTAGCTATCTCTGGCTATAATGTGTGCAGCTGCAGTAGCTATCTCTGGGTATAATGTGTGCAGCTGCAGTAGCTATCTCTGGCTATAATGTGTGCAGCTGCAGTAGCTATCTCTGGGTATAACGTGTGCAGCTGCAGTAGCTATCTCTGGCTATAACGTGTGCAGCTGCAGTAGCTATCTCTGGCTATAACGTGTGCAGCTGCAGTAGCTATCTCTGGCTATAATGTGTGCAGCTGCAGTAGCTATCTCTGGCTATAATGTGTGCAGCTGCAGTAGCTATCTCTGGATATAATGTGTGCAGCTGCAGTAGCTATCTCTGGCTATAATGTGTGTAGCTGCAGTAGCTATCTCTGGCTATGTGTGTAGCTGCAGCAGCTATCTCTGCGTATAATGTGTGTAGCTGCAGTAGCTATCTCTGTGTATGTGTAGCTGCAGTAGCTATCTCTGGCTATAATGTGTGTAGCTGCAGTAGCTATCTCTGGCTGTAATGTGTTTAGCTGCAGTAGCTATCTCTGGCTATAATGTGCGTAGCTGCAGTAGCTATCTCTGACTGTAATGTGTGTAGCTGCAGCAGCTATCTCTGTGTATAATGTGTGTAGCTGCAGTAGCTATCTCTGGCTATAATGTGTGTTGCTGCAGTAGCTATCTCTGGCTATAATGTGTGTAGCTGCAGTAGCTATCTCTGGCTATAATGTGTGTAGCAGAAGTAGCTATCTCTGGCTATAATGAGTGTAGCTGCAGTAGCTATCTCTGGGTATAAGGTGTGTAGCTGCAGTAGCTATCTCTGGGTATAAGGTGTGTAGCTGCAGTAGCTATCTCTGGGTATAATGTGTGTAGCTGCAGTAGCTATCTCTGGGTATAATGTGTGTAGCTGCAGTAGCTATCTCTGGGTATAATGAGTGTAGCTGCAGTAGCTAGCTCTGGGTATAATATGTGTTTAGCTGCAGTAGCTATCTCTGGCTATAATGTGTGCAGCTGCAGTAGCTATCTCTGGCTATAATGTGTGCAGCTGCAGTAGCTATCTCTGGCTATAATGTGTGCGGCTGCAGTAGCTATCTCTGGCTATAATGTGTGCGGCTGCAGTAGCTTTCTCTGGCTATAATGTGTGTGGCTGCAGTAGCTATCTCTGGCTATAATGTGTGTAGCTGCAGTAGCTATCTCTGGCTATAATGTGTGTAGCTGCAGTAGCTATCTCTGGGTATAATGTGTGTAGCTGCAGTAGCTATCTCTGGGTATAATGTGTGTAGCTGCAGTAGCTATCTCTGGCTATAATGTGTGTAGCTGCAGTAGCTATCTCTGGGTATAAGGTGTGTAGCTGCAGTAGCTATCTCTTGGTATAAGGTGTGTAGCTGCAGTAGCTATCTCTGGGTATAATGTGTGTAGCTGCAGCAGCTATCTCTGGGTATAATGAGTGTAGCTGCAGTAGCTAGCTCTGGGTATAATGTGTGCAGCTGCAGTAGTTATCTCTGGCTATAATGTGTGCAGCTGCAGTAGCTATCTCTGGCTATAATGTGTGCAGCTGCAGTAGCTATCTCTGGCTATAATGTGTGCAGCTCTGGCTATAGTGTGTGTAGCTGCAGTAGCTATCTCTGGCTATAATGTGTGTAGCTGCAGTAGCTATCTCTGGCTATAATGTGTGTAGCTGCAGTAGCTATCTCTGGGTATAATGAGTGTAGCTGCAGTAGCTATCTCTGGCTATAATGAGTCTAGCTGCAGTAGCTATCTCTGGGTATAATATGTGTAGCTGCAGTAGCTATCTCTGGGTATAATGTGTGTAGCTGCAGTAGCTATCTCTGGGTATAAGGTGTGTAGCTGCAGTAGCTATCTCTGGGTATAAGGTGTGTAGCTGTAGTATCTATCTCTGGCTCTAATGTGTGTAGCTGCAGTAGCTATCTCTGGGTATAAGGTGTGTAGCTGCAGTAGCTATCTCTGGCTATAAGGTGTGTAGCTGCAGTAGCTATCTCTGGCTATAATGTGTGTAGCTGCAGTAGCTATCTCTGGCTATAATGTGTGTAGCTGCAGTAGCTCTCTCTGGGTATAATGTGTGTAGCTGCAGTAGCTATCTCTGGGTATAATGTGTGTAGCTGCAGTAGCTATCTCTGGGTATAATGAGTGTAGCTGCAGTAGCTATCTCTGGCTATAATGTGTGTAGCTGCAGTAGCTATCTCTGGCTGTAATGTGTTTAGCTGCAGTAGCTATCTCTGGCTATAATGTGCGTAGCTGCAGTAGCTATCTCTGGCTATAATGTGCGTAGCTGCAGTAGCTATCTCTGACTGTAATGTGTGTAGCTGCAGCAGCTATCTCTGGGTATAATGTGTGTAGCTGCAGTAGCTATCTCTGGCTATAATGTGTGTTGCTGCAGTAGCTATCTCTGGCTATAATGTGTGTAGCTGCAGTAGCTATCTCTGGCTATAATGTGTGTAGCAGTAGTAGCTATCTCTGGCTATAATGAGTGTAGCTGCAGTAGCTATCTCTGGGTATAAGGTGTGTAGCTGCAGTAGCTATCTCTGGGTATAATGAGTGTAGCTGCAGTAGCTAGCTCTGGGTATAATGTGTGTAGCTGCAGTAGCTATCTCTGGCTATAATGTGTGCAGCTGCAGTAGCTATCTCTGGCTATAATGTGTGCAGCTGCAGTAGCTATCTCTTGGTATAACGTGTGTAGCTGCAGTAGCTATCTCTGGCTATAACGTGTGCAGCTGCAGTAGCTATCTCTGGGTATAACGTGTGCAGCTGCAGTAGCTATCTCTGGCTATAACGTGTGCAGCTGCAGTAGCTATCTCTGGCTATAACGTGTGTAGCTGCAGTAGCTATCTCTGGCTATATCGTGTGCAGCTGCAGTAACTATCTCTGGCTATAATGTGTGTAGCTGCAGTAGCTATCTCTGGCTATAATGTGTGTTGCTGCAGTAGCTATCTCTGGCTATAATGTGTGTAGCTGCAGTAGCTATCTCTGGCTATAATGTGTGTAGCAGTAGTAGCTATCTCTGGCTATAATGAGTGTAGCTGCAGTAGCTATCTCTGGGTATAAGGTGTGTAGCTGCAGTAGCTATCTCTGGGTATAATGAGTGTAGCTGCAGTAGCTAGCTCTGGGTATAATGTGTGTAGCTGCAGTAGCTATCTCTGGCTATAATGTGTGCAGCTGCAGTAGCTATCTTTGGCTATAATGTGTGCAGCTGCAGTAGCTATCTCTTGGTATAATGTGTGTAGCTGCAGTAGCTATCTCTGGCTATAACGTGTGCAGCTGCAGTAGCTATCTCTGGGTATAACGTGTGCAGCTGCAGTAGCTATCTCTGGCTATAATGTGTGCAGCTGCAGTAGCTATCTCTGGCTATAATGTGTGTAGCTGCAGTAGCTATCTCTGGCTATGTGTGTAGCTGCAGCAGCTATCTCTGGGTATAATGTGTGTAGCTGCAGTAGCTATCTCTGGGTATGTGTAGCTGCAGTAGCTATCTCTGGCTATAATGTGTGTAGCTGCAGTAGCTATCTCTGGCTGTAATGTGTTTAGCTGCAGTAGCTATCTCTGGCTATAATGTGTGTAGCAGTAGTAGCTATCTCTGGCTATAATGAGTGTAGCTGCAGTAGCTATCTCTGGGTATAAGGTGTGTAGCTGCAGTAGCTATCTCTGGCTATAATGTGCGTAGCTGCAGTAGCTATCTCTGACTGTAATGTGTGTAGCTGCAGCAGCTATCTCTGGGTATAATGTGTGTAGCTGCAGTAGCTATCTCTGGCTATAATGTGTGTTGCTGCAGTAGCTATCTCTGGCTATAATGTGTGTAGCTGCAGTAGCTATCTCTGGCTATAATGTGTGTAGCAGTAGTAGCTATCTCTGGCTATAATGAGTGTAGCTGCAGTAGCTATCTCTGGGTATAAGGTGTGTAGCTGCAGTAGCTATCTCTGGGTATAAGGTGTGTAGCTGCAGTAGCTATCTCTGGGTATAAGGTGTGTAGCTGCAGTAGCTATCTCTGGGTATAATGTGTGAAGCTGCAGTAGCTATCTCTGGCTGTAATGTGTGCAGCTGCAGTAGCTATCTCTGGCTATAATGTGTGCAGCTGCAGTAGCTATCTCTGGCTATAATGTGTGTAGCTGCAGTAGCTATCTCTGGCTATGTGTGTAGCTGCAGCAGCTATCTCTGCGTATAATGTGTGTAGCTGCAGTAGCTATCTCTGGGTATGTGTAGCTGCAGTAGCTATCTCTGGCTATAATGTGTGTAGCTGCAGTAGCTATCTCTGGCTGTAATGTGTTTAGCTGCAGTAGCTATCTCTGGCTATAATGTGCGTAGCTGCAGTAGCTATCTCTGACTGTAATGTGTGTAGCTGCAGCAGCTATCTCTGGGTATAATGTGTGTAGCTGCAGTAGCTATCTCTGGCTATAATGTGTGTTGCTGCAGTAGCTATCTCTGGCTATAATGTGTGTAGCTGCAGTAGCTATTTCTGTCTATAATGTGTGTAGCTGTAGTATCTATCTTTGGCTATAATGTGTGTAGCTGCAGTAGCTATCTCTGGGTATAATGTGGGTAGCTGCAGTAGCTATCTCTGGGTATAAGGTGTGTAGCTGCTGTAGCTATCTCTGGGTATAATGTGTGTAGCTGCAGTAGCTATCTCTGGGTATAAGGTGTTTAGCTGCTGTAGCTATCTCTGGCTATAATGTGTGTAGCTACATTCGCTATCTCTGGGTATAATGTGTGTAGCTGCAGTAGCTATCTCTGGCTATAATGTGTGTAGCTGCAGTAGCTATCTCTGGCTGTAATGTGTTTAGCTGCAGTAGCTATCTCTGGCTATAATGTGTGTAGCTGCAGTAGCTATTACTGTCTATAATGTGTGTAGCTGTAGTATCTATCTTTGGCTATAATGTGTGTAGCTGCAGTAGCTATCTCTGGGTATAATGTGTGTAGCTGCAGTAGCTATCTCTGGGTATAATGAGTGCAGCTGCAGTAGCTAGCTCTGGGTATAATGTGTGTAGCTGCAGTAGCTGTCTCTGGCTATAATGTGTGCAGCTGCAGTAGCTATCTCTGGCTATAATGTGTGCAGCTGCAGTAGCTATCTCTGGGTATAACGTGTGCAGCTGCAGTAGTTATCTCTGGCTATAACGTGTGCAGCTGCAGTAGCTATCTCTGGCTATAACATGTGTAGCTGCAGTAGCTATCTCTGGCTATAACGTGTGCAGCTGCAGTAGCTATCTCTGGCTATAATGTGTGCAGCTGCAGTAGCTATCTCTGGCTATAATGTGTGCAGCTGCAGTAGCTATCTCTGGCTATAATGTGTGTAGCTGCAGTAGCTATCTCTGGCTATGTGTGTAGCTGCAGTAGCTATCTCTGGCTATAATGTGTGTTGCTGCAGTAGCTATCTCTGGCTGTAATGTGTTTAGCTGCAGTAGCTATCTCTGGCTATAATGTGCGTAGCTGCAGTAGCTATCTCTGACTGTAATGTGTGTAGCTGCAGCAGCTATCTCTGGGTATAATGTGTGTAGCTGCAGTAGCTATCTCTGGCTATAATGTGTGTTGCTGCAGTAGCTATCTCTGGCTATAATGTGTGTAGCTGCAGTAGCTATCTCTGGCTATAATGTGTGTAGCAGAAGTAGCTATCTCTGGCTATAATGTGTGTAGCTGCAGTAGCTATCTCTGGGTATAAGGTGTGTAGATGCAGTAGCTATCTCTGGGTATAAGGTGTGTAGCTGCAGTAGCTATCTCTGGGTATAATGTGTGAAGCTGCAGTAGCTATCTCTGGGTATAATGTGTGTAGCTGCAGTAGCTATCTCTGGGTATAATGAGTGTAGCTGCAGTAGCTAGCTCTGGGTATAATATGTGTAGCTGCAGTAGCTATCTCTGGGTATAATGTATGTAGCTGCAGTAGCTATCTCTGGCTATAATGTGTGTAGCTGCAGTAGCTATCTCTGGCTATAATGTGTGCAGCTGCAGTAGCTATCTCTGGCTATAATGTGTACGGCTGCAGTAGCTATCTCTGGCTATAATGTGTGTGGCTGCAGTAGCTATCTCTGGCTATAATGTGTGTAGCTGCAGTAGCTATCTCTGGCTATAATGTGTGTAGCTGCAGTAGCTATCTCTGGGTATAATGTGTGTAGCTGCAGTAGCTATCTCTGGGTATAATGTGTGTAGCTGCAGTAGCTATCTCTGGCTATAATGTGTGTAGCTGCAGTAGCTATCTCTGGGTATAAGGTGTGTAGCTGCAGTAGCTATCTCTGGGTATAAGGTGTGTAGCTGCAGTAGCTATCTCTGGGTATAAGGTGTGTAGCTGCAGCAGCTATCTCTGGGTATAATGAGTGTAGCTGCAGTAGCTAGCTCTGGGTATAATGTGTGTAGCTGCAGTAGCTATCTCTGGCTATAATGTGTGCAGCTGCAGTAGCTATCTCTGGCTATAATGTGTGCAGCTGCAGTAGCTATCTCTGGCTATAATGTGTGCAGCTCTGGCTATAGTGTGTGTAGCTGCAGTAGCTATCTCTGGCTATAATGTGTGTAGCTGCAGTAGCTATCTCTGGCTATAATGTGTGTAGCTGCAGTAGCTATCTCTGGGTATAATGAGTGTAGCTGCAGTAGCTATCTCTGGCATTAATGAGTGTAGCTGCAGTAGCTATCTCTGGGTATAATATGTGTAGCTGCAGTAGCTATCTCTGGGTATAATGTGTGTAGCTGCAGTAGCTATCTCTGGGTATAAGGTGTGTAGCTGCAGTAGCTATCTCTGGGTATAAGGTGTGTAGCTGTAGTATCTATCTCTGGCTCTAATGTGTGTAGCTGCAGTAGCTATCTCTGGGTATAAGGTGTGTAGCTGCAGTAGCTATCTCTGGCTATAAGGTGTGTAGCTGCAGTAGCTATCTCTGGCTATAATGTGTGTAGCTGCAGTAGCTCTCTCTGGCTATAATGTGTGTAGCTGCAGTAGCTCTCTCTGGCTGTAATATGTTTAGCTGCAGTAGCTATCTCTGGCTATAATGTGTGTAGCTGCAGTAGCTATTACTGTCTATAATGTGTGTAGCTGTAGTATCTATCTTTGGCTATAATGTGTGTAGCTGCAGTAGCTATCTCTGGGTATAATGTGTGTAGCTGCAGTAGCTATCTCTGGGTATAATGAGTGTAGCTGCAGTAGCTAGCTCTGGGTATAATGTGTGCAGCTGCAGTAGCTATCTCTGGCTATAATGTGTGCAGCTGCAGTAGCTATCTCTGGCTATAATGTGTGCAGCTGCAGTAGCTATCTCTGGGTATAATGTGTGCAGCTGCAGTAGCTATCTCTGGCTATAACGTGTGCAGCTGCAGTAGCTATCTCTGGGTATAACGTGTGCAGCTGCAGTAGCTATCTCTGGCTATAACGTGTGCAGCTGCAGTAGCTATCTCTGGCTATAACGTGTGTAGCTGCAGTAGCTATCTCTGGCTATAACGTGTGCAGCTGCAGTAGCTATCTCTGGCTATAATGTGTGCAGCTGCAGTAGCTATCTCTGGCTATAATGTGTGCAGCTGCAGTAGCTATCTCTGGCTATAATGTGTGCAGCTGCAGTAGCTATCTCTGGCTATAATGTGTGTAGCTGCAGTAGCTATCTCTGGCTATGTGTGTAGCTGCAGCAGCTATCTCTGGGTATAATGTGTGTAGCTGCAGTAGCTATCTCTGGGTATGTGTAGCTGCAGTAGCTATCTCTGGCTATAATGTGTGTAGCTGCAGTAGCTATCTCTGGCTGTAATGTGTTTAGCTGCAGTCGCTATCTCTGGCTATAATGTGCGTAGCTGCAGTAGCTATCTCTGACTGTAATGTGTGTAGCTGCAGCAGCTATCTCTGGGTATAATGTGTGTAGCTGCAGTAGCTATCTCTGGCTATAATGTGTGTTGCTGCAGTAGCTATCTCTGGCTATAATGTGTGTAGCTGCAGTAGCTATCTCTGGCTATAATGTGTGTAGCAGAAGTAGCTATCTCTGGCTATAATGAGTGTAGCTGCAGTAGCTATCTCTGGGTATAAGGTGTGTAGCTGCAGTAGCTATCTCTGGGTATAAGGTGTGTAGCTGCAGTAGCTATCTCTGGGTATAAGGTGTGTAGCTGCAGTAGCTATCTCTGGGTATAATGTGTGTAGCTGCAGTAGCTATCTCTGGGTATAATGAGTGTAGCTGCAGTAGCTAGCTCTGGGTATAATATGTGTAGCTGCAGTAGCTAGCTCTGGGTATAATGTGTGTAGCTGCAGTAGCTATCTCTGGCTATAATGTGTGCAGCTGCAGTAGCTATCTCTGGCTATAATGTGTGCAGCTGCAGTAGCTATCTCTGGCTATAATGTGTGCAGCTCTGGCTATAGTGTGTGTAGCTGCAGTAGCTATCTCTGGCTATAATGTGTGTAGCTGCAGTAGCTATCTCTGGCTATAATGTGTGTAGCTGCAGTAGCTATCTCTGGGTATAATGAGTGTAGCTGCAGTAGCTATCTCTGGCATTAATGAGTGTAGCTGCAGTAGCTATCTCTGGGTATAATATGTGTAGCTGCAGTAGCTATCTCTGGGTATAATGTGTGTAGCTGCAGTAGCTAGCTCTGGCTCTAATGTGTGTAGCTGCAGTAGCTATCTCTGGGTATAAGGTGTGTAGCTGCAGTAGCTATCTCTGGCTATAAGGTGTGTAGCTGCAGTAGCTATCTCTGGCTATAATGTGTGTAGCTGCAGTAGCTATCTCTGGCTATAATGTGTGTAGCTGCAGTAGCTCTCTCTGGGTATAATGTGTGTAGCTGCAGTAGCTATCTCTGGGTATAATGTGTGTAGCTGCAGTAGCTATCTCTGGGTATAATGAGTATAGCTGCAGTAGCTATCTCTGGCTATAATGTGTGTAGCTGCAGTAGCTATCTCTGGCTGTAATGTGCGTAGCTGCAGTAGCTATCTCTGACTGTAATGTGTGTAGCTGCAGCAGCTATCTCTGGGTATAATGTGTGTAGCTGCAGTAGCTATCTCTGGCTATAATGTGTGTAGCTGCAGTAGCTATCTCTGGGTATACGGTGTGTAGCTGCAGTAGCTAGCTCTGGGTATAATGTGTGTAGCTGCAGTAGCTATCTCTGGCTATAATGTGTGCAGCTGCAGTAGCTATCTCTGGCTATAATGTGTGCAGCTGCAGTAGCTATCTCTTGGTATAATGTGTGCAGCTGCAGTAGCTATCTCTGGCTATAACGTGTGCAGCTGCAGTAGCTATTTCTGTCTATAATGTGTGTAGTTGTAGTATCTATCTTTGGCTATAATGTGTGTAGCTGCAGTAGCTATCTCTGGGTATAATGTGGGTAGCTGCAGTAGCTATCTTTGGGTATAAGGTGTGTAGCTGCTGTAGCTATCTCTGGGTATAATGTGTGTAGCTGCAGTAGCTATCTCTGGGTATAAGGTGTTTAGCTGCTGTAGCTATCTCTGGCTATAATGTGTGTAGCTACATTCGCTATCTCTGGGTATAATGTGTGTAGCTGCAGTAGCTATCTCTGGCTATAATGTGTGTAGCTGCAGTAGCTATCTCTGGCTGTAATGTGTTTAGCTGCAGTAGCTATCTCTGGCTATAATGTGTGTAGCTGCAGTAGCTATTACTGTCTATAATGTGTGTAGCTGTAGTATCTATCTTTGGCTATAATGTGTGTAGCTGCAATAGCTATCTCTGGGTATAATGTGTGTAGCTGCAGTAGCTATCTCTGGGTATAATGAGTGTAGCTGCAGTAGCTAGCTCTGGGTATAATGTGTGTAGCTGCAGTAGCTATCTCTGGCTATAATGTGTGCAGCTGCAGTAGCTATCTCTGGCTATAATGTGTGCAGCTGCAGTAGCTATCTCTGGGTATAATGTGTGCAGCTGCAGTAGCTATCTCTGGCTATAACGTGTGCAGCTGCAGTAGCTATCTCTGGGTATAACGTGTGCAGCTGCAGTAGCTATCTCTGGCTATAACGTGTGCAGCTGCAGTAGCTATCTCTGGCTATAACGTGTGCAGCTGCAGTAGCTATCTCTGGCTATAATGTGTGCAGCTGCAGTAGCTATCTCTGGCTATAATGTGTGCAGCTGCAGTAGCTATCTCTGGCTATAATGTGTGCAGCTGCAGTAGCTATCTCTGGCTATAATGTGTGTAGCTGCAGTAGCTATCTCTGGCTATGTGTGTAGCTGCAGCAGCTATCTCTGCGTATAATGTGTGTAGCTGCAGTAGCTATCTCTGGGTATGTGTAGCTGCAGTAGCTATCTCTGGCTATAATGTGTGTAGCTGCAGTAGCTATCTCTGGCTGTAATGTGTTTAGCTGCAGTAGCTATCTCTGGCTATAATGTGTGTAGCTGCAGTAGCTATTACTGTCTATAATGTGTGTAGCTGTAGTATCTATCTTTGGCTATAATGTGTGTAGCTGCAGTAGCTATCTCTGGGTATAATGTGTGTAGCTGCAGTAGCTATCTCTGGGTATAATGAGTGTAGCTGCAGTAGCTAGCTCTGGTTATAATGTGTGTAGCTGCAGTAGCTGTCTCTGGCTATAATGTGTGCAGCTGCAGTAGCTATCTCTGGCTATAATGTGTGCAGCTGCAGTAGCTATCTCTGGGTATAACGTGTGCAGCTGCAGTAGTTATCTCTGGCTATAACGTGTGCAGCTGCAGTAGCTATCTCTGGCTATAACGTGTGTAGCTGCAGTAGCTATCTCTGGCTATAACGTGTGCAGCTGCAGTAGCTATCTCTGGCTATAATGTGTGCAGCTGCAGTAGCTATCTCTGGCTATAATGTGTGCAGCTGCAGTAGCTATCTCTGGCTATAATGTGTGTAGCTGCAGTAGCTATCTCTGGCTATGTGTGTAGCTGCAGTAGCTATCTCTGGCTATAATGTGTGTTGCTGCAGTAGCTATCTCTGGCTGTAATGTGTTTAGCTGCAGTAGCTATCTCTGGCTATAATGTGCGTAGCTGCAGTAGCTATCTCTGACTGTAATGTGTGTAGCTGCAGCAGCTATCTCTGGGTATAATGTGTGTAGCTGCAGTAGCTATCTCTGGCTATAATGTGTGTTGCTGCAGTAGCTATCTCTGGCTATAATGTGTGTAGCTGCAGTAGCTATCTCTGGCTATAATGTGTGTAGCAGAAGTAGCTATCTCTGGCTATAATGTGTGTAGCTGCAGTAGCTATCTCTGGGTATAAGGTGTGTAGATGCAGTAGCTATCTCTGGGTATAAGGTGTGTAGCTGCAGTAGCTATCTCTGGGTATAATGTGTGTAGCTGCAGTAGCTATCTCTGGGTATAATGTGTGTAGCTGCAGTAGCTATCTCTGGGTATAATGAGTGTAGCTGCAGTAGGTAGCTCTGGGTATAATATGTGTAGCTGCAGTAGCTATCTCTGGGTATAATGTATGTAGCTGCAGTAGCTATCTCTGGCTATAATGTGTGTAGCTGCAGTAGCTATCTCTGGCTATAATGTGTGCAGCTGCAGTAGCTATCTCTGGCTATAATGTGTACGGCTGCAGTAGCTATCTCTGGCTATAATGTGTGTGGCTGCAGTAGCTATCTCTGGCTATAATGTGTGTAGCTGCAGTAGCTATCTCTGGCTATAATGTGTGTAGCTGCAGTAGCTATCTCTGGGTATAATGTGTGTAGCTGCAGTAGCTATCTCTGGGTATAATGTGTGTAGCTGCAGTAGCTATCTCTGGCTATAATGTGTGTAGCTGCAGTAGCTATCTCTGGGTATAAGGTGTGTAGCTGCAGTAGCTATCTCTGGGTATAAGGTGTGTAGCTGCAGTAGCTATCTCTGGGTATAAGGTGTGTAGCTGCAGCAGCTATCTCTGGGTATAATGAGTGTAGCTGCAGTAGCTAGCTCTGGGAATAATGTGTGTAGCTGCAGTAGCTATCTCTGGCTATAATGTGTGCAGCTGCAGTAGCTATCTCTGGCTATAATGTGTGCAGCTGCAGTAGCTATCTCTGGCTATAATGTGTGCAGCTCTGGCTATAGTGTGTGTAGCTGCAGTAGCTATCTCTGGCTATAATGTGTGTAGCTGCAGTAGCTATCTCTGGCTATAATGTGTGTAGCTGCAGTAGCTATCTCTGGGTATAATGAGTGTAGCTGCAGTAGCTATCTCTGGCATTAATGAGTGTAGCTGCAGTAGCTATCTCTGGGTATAATATGTGTAGCTGCAGTAGCTATCTCTGGGTATAATGTGTGTAGCTGCAGTAGCTATCTCTGGGTATAAGGTGTGTAGCTGCAGTAGCTATCTCTGGGTATAAGGTGTGAAGCTGTAGTATCTATCTCTGGCTCTAATGTGTGGCTGCAGTAGCTATCTCTGGGTATAAGGTGTGTAGCTGCAGTAGCTATCTCTGGCTATAAGGTGTGTAGCTGCAGTAGCTCTCTCTGGCTATAATGTGTGTAGCTGCAGTAGCTCTCTCTGGCTATAATGTGTGTAGCTGCAGTAGCTCTCTCTGGCTGTAATATGTTTAGCTGCAGTAGCTATCTCTGGCTATAATGTGTGTAGCTGCAGTAGCTATTACTGTCTATAATGTGTGTAGCTGTAGTATCTATCTTTGGCTATAATGTGTGTAGCTGCAGTAGCTATCTCTGGGTATAATGTGTGTAGCTGCAGTAGCTATCTCTGGGTATAATGAGTGTAGCTGCAGTAGCTAGCTCTGGGTATAATGTGTGTAGCTGCAGTAGCTATCTCTGGCTATAATGTGTGCAGCTGCAGTAGCTATCTCTGGCTATAATGTGTGCAGCTGCAGTAGCTATCTCTGGGTATAATGTGTGCAGCTGCAGTAGCTATCTCTGGCTATAATGTGTGTAGCTGCAGTAGCTATCTCTGGGTATAACGTGTGCAGCTGCAGTAGCTATCTCTGGGTATAATGTGTGTAGCTGCAGTAGCTATCTCTGGGTATGTGTAGCTGCAGTAGCTATCTCTGGCTATAATGTGTGTAGCTGCAGTAGCTATCTCTGGCTGTAATGTGTTTAGCTGCAGTCGCTATCTCTGGCTATAATGTGCGTAGCTGCAGTAGCTATCTCTGACTGTAATGTGTGTAGCTGCAGCAGCTATCTCTGGGTATAATGTGTGTAGCTGCAGTAGCTATCTCTGGCTATAATGTGTGTTGCTGCAGTAGCTATCTCTGGCTATAATGTGTGTAGCTGCAGTAGCTATCTCTGGCTATAATGTGTGTAGCAGAAGTAGCTATCTCTGGCTATAATGAGTGTAGCTGCAGTAGCTATCTCTGGGTATAAGGTGTGTAGCTGCAGTAGCTATCTCTGGGTATAAGGTGTGTAGCTGCAGTAGCTATCTCTGGGTATAAGGTGTGTAGCTGCAGTAGCTATCTCTGGGTATAATGTGTGTAGCTGCAGTAGCTATCTCTGGGTATAATGAGTGTAGCTGCAGTAGCTAGCTCTGGGTATAATATGTGTAGCTGCAGTAGCTAGCTCTGGGTATAATGTGTGTAGCTGCAGTAGCTATCTCTGGCTATAATGTGTGCAGCTGCAGTAGCTATCTCTGGCTATAATGTGTGCAGCTGCAGTAGCTATCTCTGGCTATAATGTGTGCAGCTCTGGCTATAGTGTGTGTAGCTGCAGTAGCTATCTCTGGCTATAATGTGTGTAGCTGCAGTAGCTATCTCTGGCTATAATGTGTGTAGCTGCAGTAGCTATCTCTGGCTATAATGTGTGTAGCTGCAGTAGCTATCTCTGGGTATAATGAGTGTAGCTGCAGTAGCTATCTCTGGCATTAATGAGTGCAGCTGCAGTAGCTATCTCTGGGTATAACGTGTGCAGCTGCAGTAGCTATCTCTGGCTATAACGTGTGCAGCTGCAGTAGCTATCTCTGGCTATAACGTGTGCAGCTGCAGTAGCTATCTCTGGCTATAATGTGTGCAGCTGCAGTAGCTATCTCTGGCTATAATGTGTGCAGCTGCAGTAGCTATCTCTGGCTATAATGTGTGCAGCTGCAGTAGCTATCTCTGGCTATAATGTGTGTAGCTGCAGTAGCTATCTCTGGCTATGTGTGTAGCTGCAGCAGCTATCTCTGCGTATAATGTGTGTAGCTGCAGTAGCTATCTCTGGGTATGTGTAGCTGCAGTAGCTATCTCTGGCTATAATGTGTGTAGCTGCAGTAGCTATCTCTGGCTGTAATGTGTTTAGCTGCAGTAGCTATCTCTGGCTATAATGTGCGTAGCTGCAGTAGCTATCTCTGGCTGTAATGTGTTTAGCTGCAGTAGCTATCTCTGGGTATAAGGTGTGTAGCTGCAGTAGCTATCTCTGGGTATAATGTGTGTAGCTGCAGTAGCTATCTCTGGGTATAATGAGTGTAGCTGCAGTAGCTAGCTCTGGGTATAATATGTGTTTAGCTGCAGTAGCTATCTCTGGCTATAATGTGTGCAGCTGCAGTAGCTATCTCTGGCTATAATGTGTGCAGCTGCAGTAGCTATCTCTGGCTATAATGTGTGCGGCTGCAGTAGCTATCTCTGGCTATAATGTGTGCGGCTGCAGTAGCTATCTCTGGCTATAATGTGTGTGGCTGCAGTAGCTATCTCTGGCTATAATGTGTGTAGCTGCAGTAGCTATCTCTGGCTATAATGTGTGTAGCTGCAGTAGCTATCTCTGGGTATAATGTGTGTAGCTGCAGTAGCTATCTCTGGGTATAATGTGTGTAGCTGCAGTAGCTATCTCTGGCTATAATGTGTGTAGCTGCAGTAGCTATCTCTGGGTATAAGGTGTGTAGCTGCAGTAGCTATCTCTTGGTATAAGGTGTGTAGCTGCAGTAGCTATCTCTGGGTATAATGTGTGTAGCTGCAGCAGCTATCTCTGGGTATAATGAGTGTAGCTGCAGTAGCTAGCTCTGGGTATAATGTGTGCAGCTGCAGTAGTTATCTCTGGCTATAATGTGTGCAGCTGCAGTAGCTATCTCTGGCTATAATGTGTGCAGCTGCAGTAGCTATCTCTGGCTATAATGTGTGCAGCTCTGGCTATAGTGTGTGTAGCTGCAGTAGCTATCTCTGGCTATAATGTGTGTAGCTGCAGTAGCTATCTCTGGCTATAATGTGTGTAGCTGCAGTAGCTATCTCTGGGTATAATGAGTGTAGCTGCAGTAGCTATCTCTGGCTATAATGAGTGTAGCTGCAGTAGCTATCTCTGGGTATAATATGTGTAGCTGCAGTAGCTATCTCTGGGTATAATGTGTGTAGCTGCAGTAGCTATCTCTGGGTATAAGGTGTGTAGCTGCAGTAGCTATCTCTGGGTATAAGGTGTGTAGCTGTAGTATCTATCTCTGGCTCTAAGGTGTGTAGCTGCAGTAGCTATCTCTGGGTATAAGGTGTGTAGCTGCAGTAGCTATCTCTGGCTATAAGGTGTGTAGCTGCAGTAGCTATCTCTGGCTATAATGTGTGTAGCTGCAGTAGCTATCTCTGGCTATAATGTGTGTAGCTGCAGTAGCTATCTCTGGGTATAATGTGTGTAGCTGCAGTAGCTATCTCTGGGTATAATGTGTGTAGCTGCAGTAGCTATCTCTGGCTATAATGTGTGTAGCTGCAGTAGCTATCTCTGGGTATAAGGTGTGTAGCTGCAGTAGCTATCTCTTGGTATAAGGTGTGTAGCTGCAGTAGCTATCTCTGGGTATAAGGTGTGTAGCTGCAGCTGCTATCTCTGGGTATAATGAGTGTAGCTGCAGTAGCTAGCTCTGGGTATAATGTGTGCAGCTGCAGTAGTTATCTCTGGCTATAATGTGTGCAGCTGCAGTAGCTATCTCTGGCTATAATGTGTGCAGCTGCAGTAGCTATCTCTGGCTATAATGTGTGCAGCTCTGGCTATAGTGTGTGTAGCTGCAGTAGCTATCTCTGGCTATAATGTGTGTAGCTGCAGTAGCTATCTCTGGCTATAATGTGTGTAGCTGCAGTAGCTATCTCTGGGTATAATGAGTGTAGCTGCAGTAGCTATCTCTGGCTATAATGAGTGTAGCTGCAGTAGCTATCTCTGGGTATAATATGTGTAGCTGCAGTAGCTATCTCTGGGTATAATGTGTGTAGCTGCAGTAGCTATCTCTGGGTATAAGGTGTGTAGCTGCAGTAGCTATCTCTGGGTATAAGGTGTGTAGCTGTAGTATCTATCTCTGGCTCTAAGGTGTGTAGCTGCAGTAGCTATCTCTGGGTATAAGGTGTGTAGCTGCAGTAGCTATCTCTGGCTATAAGGTGTGTAGCTGCAGTAGCTATCTCTGGCTATAATGTGTGTAGCTGCAGTAGCTATCTCTGGCTATAATGTGTGTAGCTGCAGTAGCTCTCTCTGGGTATAATGTGTGTAGCTGCAGTAGCTATCTCTGGGTATAATGTGTGTAGCTGCAGTAGCTATCTCTGGGTATAATGAGTGTAGCTGCAGTAGCTATCTCTGGCTATAATGTGTGTAGCTGCAGTAGCTATCTCTGGCTGTAATGTGTTTAGCTGCAGTAGCTATCTCTGGCTATAATGTGCGTAGCTGCAGTAGCTATCTCTGACTGTAATGTGTGTAGCTGCAGCAGCTATCTCTGGGTATAATGTGTGTAGCTGCAGTAGCTATCTCTGGCTATAATGTGAGTTGCTGCAGTAGCTATCTCTGGCTATAATGTGTGTAGCTGCAGTAGCTATCTCTGGCTATAATGTGTGTAGCAGTAGTAGCTATCTCTGGCTATAATGAGTGTAGCTGCAGTAGCTATCTCTGGGTATAAGGTGTGTAGCTGCAGTAGCTATCTCTGGGTATAATGAGTGTAGCTGCAGTAGCTAGCTCTGGGTATAATGTGTGTAGCTGCAGTAGCTATCTCTGGCTATAATGTGTGCAGCTGCAGTAGCTATCTCTGGCTATAATGTGTGCAGCTGCAGTAGCTATCTCTTGGTATAACGTGTGTAGCTGCAGTAGCTATCTCTGGCTATAACGTGTGCAGCTGCAGTAGCTATCTCTGGGTATAACGTGTGCAGCTGCAGTAGCTATCTCTGGCTATAACGTGTGCAGCTGCAGTAGCTATCTCTGGCTATAACGTGTGTAGCTGCAGTAGCTATCTCTGGCTATAACGTGTGCAGCTGCAGTAACTATCTCTGGCTATAATGTGTGTAGCTGCAGTAGCTATCTCTGGCTATAATGTGTGTTGCTGCAGTAGCTATCTCTGGCTATAATGTGTGTAGCTGCAGTAGCTATCTCTGGCTATAATGTGTGTAGCAGTAGTAGCTATCTCTGGCTATAATGAGTGTAGCTGCAGTAGCTATCTCTGGGTATAAGGTGTGTAGCTGCAGTAGCTATCTCTGGGTATAATGAGTGTAGCTGCAGTAGCTAGCTCTGGGTATAATGTGTGTAGCTGCAGTAGCTATCTCTGGCTATAATGTGTGCAGCTGCAGTAGCTATCTTTGGCTATAATGTGTGCAGCTGCAGTAGCTATCTCTTGGTATAATGTGTGTAGCTGCAGTAGCTATGTCTGGCTATAACGTGTGCAGCTGCAGTAGCTATCTCTGGGTATAACGTGTGCAGCTGCAGTAGCTATCTCTGGCTATAATGTGTGCAGCTGCAGTAGCTATCTCTGGCTATAATGTGTGTAGCTGCAGTAGCTATCTCTGGCTATGTGTGTAGCTGCAGCAGCTATCTCTGGGTATAATGTGTGTAGCTGCAGTAGCTATCTCTGGGTATGTGTAGCTGCAGTAGCTATCTCTGGCTATAATGTGTGTAGCTGCAGTAGCTATCTCTGGCTGTAATGTATTTAGCTGCAGTAGCTATCTCTGGCTATAATGTGTGTAGCAGTAGTAGCTATCTCTGGCTATAATGAGTGTAGCTGCAGTAGCTTTCTCTGGGTATAAGGTGTGTAGCTGCAGTAGCTATCTCTGGCTATAATGTGCGTAGCTGCAGTAGCTATCTCTGACTGTAATGTGTGTAGCTGCAGCAGCTATCTCTGGGTATAATGTGTGTAGCTGCAGTAGCTATCTCTGGCTATAATGTGTGTTGCTGCAGTAGCTATCTCTGGCTATAATGTGTGTAGCTGCAGTAGCTATCTCTGGCTATAATGAGTGTAGCTGCAGTAGCTATCTCTGGGTATAAGGTGTGTAGCTGCAGTAGCTATCTCTGGGTATAAGGTGTGTAGCTGCAGTAGCTATCTCTGGGTATAATGTGTGTAGCTGCAGTAGCTATCTCTGGGTATAATGTGTGAAGCTGCAGTAGCTATCTCTGGCTATAATGTGTGCAGCTGCAGTAGCTATCTCTGGCTATAATGTGTGCAGCTGCAGTAGCTATCTCTGGCTATAATGTGTGTAGCTGCAGTAGCTATCTCTGGCTATGTGTGTAGCTGCAGCAGCTATCTCTGCGTATAATGTGTGTAGCTGCAGTAGCTATCTCTGGGTATGTGTAGCTGCAGTAGCTATCTCTGGCTATAATGTGTGTAGCTGCAGTAGCTATCTCTGGCTGTAATGTGTTTAGCTGCAGTAGCTATCTCTGGCTATAATGTGCGTAGCTGCAGTAGCTATCTCTGACTGTAATGTGTGTAGCTGCAGCAGCTATCTCTGGGTATAATGTGTGTAGCTGCAGTAGCTATCTCTGGCTATAATGTGTGTTGCTGCAGTAGCTATCTCTGGCTATAATGTGTGTAGCTGCAGTAGCTATCTCTGGCTATAATGTGTGTAGCAGAAGTAGCTATCTCTGGCTATAATGAGTGTAGCTGCAGTAGCTATCTCTGGGTATAAGGTGTGTAGCTGCAGTAGCTATCTCTGGGTATAAGGTGTGTAGCTGCAGTAGCTATCTCTGGGTATAATGTGTGTAGCTGCAGTAGCTATCTCTGGGTATAATGTGTGTAGCTGCAGTAGCTATCTCTGGGTATAATGAGTGTAGCTGCAGTAGCTAGCTCTGGGTATAATATGTGTAGCTGCAGTAGCTATCTCTGGCTATAATGTGTGCAGCTGCAGTAGCTATCTCTGGCTATAATGTGTGCAGCTGCAGTAGCTATCTCTGGCTATAATGTGTGCGGCTGCAGTAGCTATCTCTGGCTATAATGTGTGTGGCTGCAGTAGCTATCTCTGGCTATAATGTGTGTGGCTGCAGTAGCTATCTCTGGCTATAATGTGTGTAGCTGCAGTAGCTATCTCTGGCTATAATGTGTGTAGCTGCAGTAGCTATCTCTGGGTATAATGTGTGTAGCTGCAGTAGCTATCTCTGGGTATAATGTGTGTAGCTGCAGTAGCTATCTCTGGCTATAATGTGTGTAGCTGCAGTAGCTATCTCTGGGTATAAGGTGTGTAGCTGCAGTAGCTATCTCTTGGTATAAGGTGTGTAGCTGCAGTAGCTATCTCTGGGTATAATGTGTGTAGCTGCAGCAGCTATCTCTGGGTATAATGAGTGTAGCTGCAGTAGCTAGCTCTGGGTATAATGTGTGCAGCTGCAGTAGCTATCTCTGGCTATAATGTGTGCAGCTGCAGTAGCTATCTCTGGCTATAATGTGTGCAGCTGCAGTAGCTATCTCTGGCTATAATGTGTGCAGCTCTGGCTATAGTGTGTGTAGCTGCAGTAGCTATCTCTGGCTATAATGTGTGTAGCTGCAGTAGCTATCTCTGGCTATAATGAGTGTAGCTGCAGTAGCTATCTCTGGGTATAATATGTGTAGCTGCAGTAGCTATCTCTGGGTATAATGTGTGTAGCTGCAGTAGCTATCTCTAGGTATAAGGTGTGTAGCTGCAGTAGCTATCTCTGGGTATAAGGTGTGTAGCTGTAGTATCTATCTCTGGCTCTAATGTGTGTAGCTGCAGTAGCTATCTCTGGGTATAAGGTGTGTAGCTGCAGTAGCTATCTCTGGCTATAAGGTGTGTAGCTGCAGTAGCTATCTCTGGCTATAATGTGTGTAGCTGCAGTAGCTCTCTCTGGCTATAATGTGTGTAGCTGCAGTAGCTCTCTCTGGGTATAATGTGTGTAGCTGCAGTAGCTATCTCTGGGTATAATGTGTGTAGCTGCAGTAGCTATCTCTGGGTATAATGAGTGTAGCTGCAGTAGCTAGCTCTGGCTATAATGTGTGTAGCTGCAGTAGCTATCTCTGGCTGTAATGTGTTTAGCTGCAGTAGCTATCTCTGGCTATAATGTGCGTAGCTGCAGTAGCTATCTCTGACTGTAATGTGTGTAGCTGCAGCAGCTATCTCTGGGTATAATGTGTGTAGCTGCAGTAGCTATCTCTGGCTATAATGTGTGTTGCTGCAGTAGCTATCTCTGGCTATAATGTGTGTAGCTGCAGTAGCTATCTCTGGCTATAATGTGTGTAGCAGAAGTAGCTATCTCTGGCTATAATGAGTGTAGCTGCAGTAGCTATCTCTGGGTATAAGGTGTGTAGCTGCAGTAGCTATCTCTGGGTATAAGGTGTGTAGCTGCAGTAGCTATCTCTGGGTATAATGTGTGTAGCTGCAGTAGCTATCTCTGGGTATAATGTGTGTAGCTGCAGTAGCTATCTCTGGGTATAATGAGTGTAGCTGCAGTAGCTAGCTCTGGGTATAATATGTGTAGCTGCAGTAGCTATCTCTGGCTATAATGTGTGCAGCTGCAGTAGCTATCTCTGGCTATAATGTGTGCAGCTGCAGTAGCTATCTCTGGCTATAATGTGTGCGGCTGCAGTAGCTATCTCTGGCTATAATGTGTGTGGCTGCAGTAGCTATCTCTGGCTATAATGTGTGTGGCTGCAGTAGCTATCTCTGGCTATAATGTGTGTAGCTGCAGTAGCTATCTCTGGCTATAATGTGTGTAGCTGCAGTAGCTATCTCTGGGTATAATGTGTGTAGCTGCAGTAGCTATCTCTGGGTATAATGTGTGTAGCTGCAGTAGCTATCTCTGGCTATAATGTGTGTAGCTGCAGTAGCTATCTCTGGGTATAAGGTGTGTAGCTGCAGTAGCTATCTCTTGGTATAAGGTGTGTAGCTGCAGCAGCTATCTCTGGGTATAATGTGTGTAGCTGCAGCAGCTATCTCTGGGTATAATGAGTGTAGCTGCAGTAGCTAGCTCTGGGTATAATGTGTGCAGCTGCAGTAGCTATCTCTGGCTATAATGTGTGCAGCTGCAGTAGCTATCTCTGGCTATAATGTGTGCAGCTGCAGTAGCTATCTCTGGCTATAATGTGTGCAGCTCTGGCTATAGTGTGTGTAGCTGCAGTAGCTATCTCTGGCTATAATGTGTGTAGCTGCAGTAGCTATCTCTGGCTATAATGAGTGTAGCTGCAGTAGCTATCTCTGGGTATAATATGTGTAGCTGCAGTAGCTATCTCTGGGTATAATGTGTGTAGCTGCAGTAGCTATCTCTAGGTATAAGGTGTGTAGCTGCAGTAGCTATCTCTGGGTATAAGGTGTGTAGCTGTAGTATCTATCTCTGGCTCTAATGTGTGTAGCTGCAGTAGCTATCTCTGGGTATAAGGTGTGTAGCTGCAGTAGCTATCTCTGGCAATAAGGTGTGTAGCTGCAGTAGCTATCTCTGGCTATAATGTGTGTAGCTGCAGTAGCTATCTCTGGCTATAATGTGTGTAGCTGCAGTAGCTCTCTCTGGGTATAATGTGTGTAGCTGCAGTAGCTATCTCTGGGTATAATGTGTGTAGCTGCAGTAGCTATCTCTGGGTATAATGAGTGTAGCTGCAGTAGCTATCTCTGGCTATAATGTGTGTAGCTGCAGTAGCTATCTCTGGCTGTAATGTGTTTAGCTGCAGTAGCTATCTCTGGCTATAATGTGCGTAGCTGCAGTAGCTATCTCTGACTGTAATGTGTGTAGCTGCAGCAGCTATCTCTGGGTATAATGTGTGTAGCTGCAGTAGCTATCTCTGGCTATAATGTGTGTTGCTGCAGTAGCTATCTCTGGCTATAATGTGTGTAGCTGCAGTAGCTATCTCTGGCTATAATGTGTGTAGCAGTAGTAGCTATCTCTGGCTATAATGAGTGTAGCTGCAGTAGCTATCTCTGGGTATAAGGTGTGTAGCTGCAGTAGCTATCTCTGGGTATAATGTGTGTAGCTGCAGTAGCTATCTCTAGGTATAAGGTGTGTAGCTGCAGTAGCTATCTCTGGGTATAAGGTGTGTAACTGTAGTATCTATCTCTGGCTCTAATGTGTGTAGCTGCAGTAGCTATCTCTGGGTATAAGGTGTGTAGCTGCAGTAGCTATCTCTGGCTATAAGGTGTGTAGCTGCAGTAGCTATCTCTGGCTATAATGTGTGTAGCTGCAGTAGCTATCTCTGGCTATAATGTGTGTAGCTGCAGTAGCTCTCTCTGGGTATAATGTGTGTAGCTGCAGTAGCTATCTCTGGGTATAATGTGTGTAGCTGCAGTAGCTATCTCTGGGTATAATGAGTGTAGCTGCAGTAGCTATCTCTGGCTATAATGTGTGTAGCTGCAGTAGCTATCTCTGGCTATAATGTGTTTAGCTGCAGTAGCTATCTCTGGCTATAATGTGCGTAGCTGCAGTAGCTATCTCTGACTGTAATGTGTGTAGCTGCAGCAGCTATCTCTGGGTATAATGTGTGTAGCTGCAGTAGCTATCTCTGGCTATAATGTGTGTTGCTGCAGTAGCTATCTCTGGCTATAATGTGTGTAGCTGCAGTAGCTATCTCTGGCTATAATGTGTGTAGCAGTAGTAGCTCTCTCTGGCTATAATGAGTGTAGCTGCAGTAGCTATCTCTGGGTATAAGGTGTGTAGCTGCAGTAGCTATCTCTGGGTATAATGAGTGTAGCTGCAGTAGCTAGCTCTGGGTATAATGTGTGTAGCTGCAGTAGCTATCTCTGGCTATAATGTGTGCAGCTGCAGTAGCTATCTCTGGCTATAATGTGTGCAGCTGCAGTAGCTATTTCTGGGTATAATGTGTGTAGCTGCAGTAGCTATCTCTGGCTATAACGTGTGCAGCTGCAGTAGCTATCTCTGGCTATAACGTGTGCAGCTGCAGTAGCTATCTCTGGCTATAACGTGTGCAGCTGCAGTAGCTATCTCTGGCTATAACGTGTGTAGCTGCAGTAGCTATCTCTGGCTATAACGTGTGCAGCTGCAGTAACTATCTCTGGCTATAATGTGTGTAGCTGCAGTAGCTATCTCTGGCTATAATGTGTGTTGCTGCAGTAGCTATCTCTGGCTATAATGTGTGTAGCTGCAGTAGCTATCTCTGGCTATAATGTGTGTAGCAGTAGTAGCTATCTCTGGCTATAATGAGTGTAGCTGCAGTAGCTATCTCTGGGTATAAGGTGTGTAGCTGCAGTAGCTATCTCTGGGTATAATGAGTGTAGCTGCAGTAGCTAGCTCTGGGTATAATGTGTGTAGCTGCAGTAGCTATCTCTGGCTATAATGTGTGCAGCTGCAGTAGCTATCTCTGGCTATAATGTGTGCAGCTGCAGTAGCTATCTCTTGGTATAATGTGTGTAGCTGCAGTAGCTATCTCTGGCTATAACGTGTGCAGCTGCAGTAGCTATCTCTAGGTATAACGTGTGCAGCTGCAGTAGCTATCTCTGGCTATAATGTGTGCAGCTGCAGTAGCTATCTCTGGCTATAATGTGTGTAGCTGCAGTAGCTATCTCTGGCTATGTGTGTAGCTGCAGCAGCTATCTCTGGGTATAATGTGTGTAGCTGCAGTAGCTATCTCTGGGTATGTGTAGCTGCAGTAGCTATCTCTGGCTATAATGTGTGTAGCTGCAGTAGCTATCTCTGGCTGTAATGTGTTTAGCTGCAGTAGCTATCTCTGGCTATAATGTGTGTAGCAGTAGTAGCTATCTCTGGCTATAATGAGTGTAGCTGCAGTAGCTATCTCTGGGTATAAGGTGTGTAGCTGCAGTAGCTATCTCTGGGTATAATGAGTGTAGCTGCAGTAGCTAGCTCTTGGTATAATGTGTGTAGCTGCAGTAGCTATCTCTGGCTATAATGTGTGCAGCTGCAGTAGCTATCTCTGGCTATGTGTGCAGCTGCAGTAGCTATCTCTGGGTATAATGTGTGTAGCTGCAGTAGCTATCTCTGGCTATAACGTGTGCAGCTGCAGTAGCTATCTCTGGCTATAACGTGTGCAGCTGCAGTAGCTATCTCTGGCTATAACGTGTGCAGCTGCAGTAGCTATCTCTGGCTATAACGTGTGTAGCTGCAGTAGCTATCTCTGGCTATAACGTGTGCAGCTGCAGTAACTATCTCTGGCTATAATGTGTGTAGCTGCAGTAGCTATCTCTGGCTATAATGTGTGTTGCTGCAGTAGCTATCTCTGGCTATAATGTGTGTAGCTGCAGTAGCTATCTCTGGCTATAATGTGTGTAGCAGTAGTAGCTATCTCTGGCTATAATGAGTGTAGCTGCAGTAGCTATCTCTGGGTATAAGGTGTGTAGCTGCAGTAGCTATCTCTGGGTATAATGAGTGTAGCTGCAGTAGCTAGCTCTGGGTATAATGTGTGTAGCTGCAGTAGCTATCTCTGGCTATAATGTGTGCAGCTGCAGTAGCTATCTCTGGCTATAATGTGTGCAGCTGCAGTAGCTATCTCTTGGTTTAATGTGTGTAGCTGCAGTAGCTATCTCTGGCTATAACGTGTGCAGCTGCAGTAGCTATCTCTGGGTATAACGTGTGCAGCTGCAGTAGCTATCTCTGGCTATAATGTGTGCAGCTGCAGTAGCTATCTCTGGCTATAATGTGTGTAGCTGCAGTAGCTATCTCTGGCTATGTGTGTAGCTGCAGCAGCTATCTCTGGGTATAATGTGTGTAGCTGCAGTAGCTATCTCTGGGTATGTGTAGCTGCAGTAGCTATCTCTGGCTATAATGTGTGTAGCTGCAGTAGCTATCTCTGGCTGTAATGTGTTTAGCTGCAGTAGCTATCTCTGGCTATAATGTGTGTAGCAGTAGTAGCTATCTCTGGCTATAATGAGTGTAGCTGCAGTAGCTATCTCTGGGTATAAGGTGTGTAGCTGCAGTAGCTATCTCTGGCTATAATGTGCGTAGCTGCAGTAGCTATCTCTGACTGTAATGTGTGTAGCTGCAGCAGCTATCTCTGGGTATAATGTGTGTAGCTGCAGTAGCTATCTCTGGCTATAATGTGTGTTGCTGCAGTAGCTATCTCTGGCTATAATGTGTGTAGCTGCAGTAGCTATCTCTGGCTATAATGTGTGTAGCAGTAGTAGCTATCTCTGGCTATAATGAGTGTAGCTGCAGTAGCTATCTCTGGGTATAAGGTGTGTAGCTGCAGTAGCTATCTCTGGGTATAAGGTGTGTAGCTGCAGTAGCTATCTCTGGGTATAATGTGTGTAGCTGCAGTAGCTATCTCTGGGTATAATGTGTGAAGCTGCAGTAGCTATCTCTGGGTATAATGAGTGTAGCTGCAGTAGCTAGCTCTGGGTATAATATGTGTAGCTGCAGTAGCTATCTCTGGGTATAATGTGTGTAGCTGCAGTAGCTATCTCTGGCTATAATGTGTGTAGCTGCAGTAGCTATCTCTGGCTATAATGTGTGTAGCTGCAGTAGCTATCTCTGGCTATAATGTGTGCAGCTGCAGTAGCTATCTCTGGCTATAATGTGTGTAGCTGCAGTAGCTATCTCTGGCTATAATGTGTGTAGCTGCAGTAGCTATCTCTGGCTATAATGTGTGTAGCTGCAGTAGCTATCTCTGGCTATAATGTGTGTAGCTGCAGTAGCTATCTCTGGGTATAATGTGTGTAGCTGCAGTAGCTATCTCTGGGTATAATGTGTGTAGCTGCAGTAGCTATCTCTGGCTATAAGGTGTGTAGCTGCAGTAGCTATCTCTGGGTATAAGGTGTGTAGCTGCAGTAGCTATCTCTGGGTATAAGGTGTGTAGTTGCAGTAGCTATCTCTGGGTATAATGTGTGTAGCTGCAGTAGCTATCTCTGGGTATAATGAGTGTAGCTGCAGTAGCTAGCTCTGTGTATAATGTGTGTAGCTGCAGTAGCTATCTCTGGCTATAATGTGTGTAGCTGCAGTAGCTATCTCTGGCTATAATGTGTGCAGCTGCAGTAGCTATCTCTGGCTTTAATGTGTGCAGCTGCAGTAGCTATCTCTGGGTATAATGTGTGCAGCTGCAGTAGCTATCTCTGGCTATAATGTGTGCAGCTGCAGTAGCTATCTCTGGCTATAATGTGTGCAGCTGCAGTAGCTATCTCTGACTGTAATATGTGTAGCTGCAGTAGCTATCTCTGGCTATAATGTGTGTAGCTGCAGTAGCTATCTCTGGTTATAATGTGTGTAGCTGCAGTAGCTATCTCTGGCTATAATGTGTGTAGCTGCAGTAGCTGTCTCTGGCTATATAGTGTTGAAGAAAACGCTCTGGAGTTTGGAGCAAAGCAAAAAAAATCAAGTAACTTTGGGCTCATTCAGCAAGGATCGCAATTGCAAAGCTGCACGCAATTGCGATCCTTGCTATTATGCAAATGCAGCAGGATGTGTATGACACCCCCTGCTGCACTGCAATGGAGGTCGCAGGCTGGAATCACCATCGCGACCATCAGTGGTCTCGATGGAGGACTGCGCAGGGCCTCCGGCCAGTTTAGTAAGCCTCAGATTACTCAGGCTGGCTAGCTTGCGAGCCCAGGACACTGTATTGATCAACACAAATCCTAGGCTAGCCACTCCCTGGAAACAAGGCAGACACGCCCCCCTTTCTGGGAACGTTTGCCCCGCCCAGCACAGCCCCTTAAATGCCTCTGCCTGTCAATCAGGCAGAGGCATTAAAGGGTTTGCGTGCGACTACGCAGGACCTATTCTGCACACTCCCAAAATGGGTCCTGTGCATGCGCCGATTCCCGATAATCAGGACTCTGCGATCAACAGTGCACTTACATACACTGCTGAATCAGGCCCTTTGTATCTGGAACAAACAGTGTACCAGGGCCATAATTAGTGGTGTGCAGCTCGTCACGCCACACAGAGTGCAGAGCCCAGAGCATCCTCACAGCGGCTGTACTCACAAGCGCAGGGCCGACGGTAAGTACAGCCTCTCTGAAGAGCCTCAGGGCAGTGATGCACGTCATGTGCTTAGGGGGCGGAGCCGGCCCAGGGCGCACGGAAGCCCTGATTCGGCACTGCAATACATTTATTTTTGCATGCAGGGGAAATGTTGGCTGCTTTGGCATGTAGCCCCTCCCAACTATAAATCTCTCCAGCTTAAACACTCCGACAAGCGATAGCTTTTGCAAGCCCCCTCTTTGTAAATTTACCTCAATGAAACAGTAATGGTATTTATCATGAAAAAAAGAACAACTGCTAATAGCTCTTTTGGACAGAGGCCCTGATTCAGACCCGCTCGCCGCTCGCAGGGTCTGTGGGCGTGTTTTGTTTTTTTTACTTTATCCGCTCGCAAAGCTGTGGGAGACCTCCCACAGCTTGTGCGAGCGGCCAGGAGGCCGTCGAGATAATCGCGACCATCAGCCTTGCGACGAGACCCTGTGGTAGGGTCTCGGCTACCGCAAGGCCGAGTGGACTTCCTGCTCTAATAGAACAGGAAGTCCACTACTGACATCACGAGCGGCTCTGAATCAGGCCCAAAGTACGAGGCTGGTATGAAAATCAGAATGTCAAAAAAGTTTGTAATCTTAATAATGTTAACTTATAACGAGTATTGTGAATATAGTAATGTTACACACCCCAGCATACAGAGGGAGAGAATTGGCAGTACAGTAAGTAAGCCTTTGTTCATATACAACTAACAAAAACCAGGACTTTATAACCTACGTGTGTATCTAGATCTTGGTTTAGTAATTCATCCTGGCAGGGTAACACCACTGTCCCCAACCTATGTGATATTGTCTGTGCCAGCGATGAAAGTTTAACCGTTACCATGATGGAAGGACACCTCAGTCTCCCCGCTGCTGACATTAAATGGCCTTTATTATCTTTTACATTTTGGGTCTCTACAAAAAGCAGAAAACATTAGTAACAGTAGTAGCAGAGCAGTAGTTAGGTTCTGTGGACGTGGAAAGTGATAAAGACGCTAGTCTAGCTCCCGCCAGGTAACTGGAACGCAGCAGTGTGGATGGGTCTATTGCGTTTTCAAAAAGGCGCTGTTTAAGAATTTCAGTTGTGTCCGATCAGGCGGCATCACTGCAGAAGGAAAGTAATAAGTCATAATTCTGGTACAGTTATATTTTTAGACACATCTCTCTTACAAGCAGTATGTAAAGGCCTCCAAATTGGGCGAAGCCCAGATTTTAATTAGAAATGGGAAATAAATTGGGAGTCTACTGTCACTACATTGTAAAATAATTAGTTAATGACATAGTTCATACAGTGCTGGAGGTTGTATCTTACAGCTACAGTGATAATTATCTAGCCCAGTGAGCTTCACTGAAAGACGCGTTTCGCACCAAAGAAATATTGTACAGCTGTGGTCCTTCAGTTCCAAAATAATTTCTTGTGTCTACAGTCCCCGGCGGGCAATGGTGCATAATTGTCCAGTGCTTACACAACATTGTCACAGGGTGAGTGCATTATGCAATTTCACCCCAATGATCTAAGGGCCTGATTCAGAGCCGGACGCTCTTTCAGAGCGCTCGCTCTGAATCAGTGCCCGCCTATTGTATTTTTAGAGCGGCCTCCTGGCCGCTCGTATAGCTGTGGGTAACCACCCACAGCTATAGTGAGCGGCCAGGAAGATGGACGCGATGGTCAAGACCATCACGACCATCGGGCTTGCGACGAGACCCTTTTGGTAGGGTCTCGTTGCCACAAGCCCTGGAGTGCACTTGTGATGTCAGTGGGGCCGGCCCCAGACGGTAGGCGTTCCCATGGGAACGCCTCCGTCTGGCCAGCCACGCCCCTGGTACGCCCACCAAAAGGGGCGTGCTGTCACTCAACATCGACAGCACGCCCCCTTTCTAGCGAGACCCAGAGCAACGATTTGCCCGTCGCTATCTGGGTCTCGCGCATGACGGAGCCGCCTCCGTCGTGCACATGCGCACTGGGCCAAAATCAACCCGCTTGCGAGCACTCAGTCTGAATCAGGCTCTAAGTCACAGAACAAATAACTTACATGACTTCCGTTTTAAACCTCTTTAAAGCCTCTTCGGCCACAAGATCTCCGAAATTGGGGTCATCCAAGCGGATATTGCCGGGCAGGCTGAAGGTGAATGGCTCAGAGTCAAAAAGTTTGACAGTCACAGTGGTCTCAGATGGAGTCGCCCCACTGCTAGAATATGCCTGTAAAAGGGACACTATACTGAAACATCGCCAGTTAAAGACAGTAAAATTTATCCAAAAAGAGAGCAGACATTTTGTAAATGTACGTAATGTATAAATAATGCAGAGGACACCACTAAGTAACAGAATCCAAGATACACGTAAGAGCTTGGTTATAACTTATGTGTGTAATTGGATCTTAAACCTGTGGGGGAGATTTATCAAATCCTGGAGCGATATAATGTGGAGAAAGTTAAGGAGCATACACACTAGACAAAATGCTCCCTGAGCGATATCGTCTAGTGTGTCCCTGGCAGGGTGTGCTTGATGTCGTTCAAGACATTGAGCATACCCGCTGAACGATAGCATTAACGATATCGTTCAGCGGCGGGCTCTCTCCCCCATTCCCCAACATGCAGGTTGGCCTGCATGTTTGCCATATGAACGAAAAAGACGAACGACCTGCGGGAACGCGCATCATTGGTCGTTATCGTTTAGGTGAAAAAATGGACGATAAAGTGAACGACCTATAAAGTACCATCTAATCCGCTTTCTTCCACAGCCTGTAAAATGGCAGTTAGAAGCTAACTGGATGGTACGTTATCTCTCGCCACTTCATTTCTCTCCAAGATTTGATAAATGTTCCCCTGTGAGACAAGTTCTAATAGGTAGAGGACACTAATGATTGCTGGAATTTAACAACTGCCGATAAAGCCCTCTACATCAGAGGTAGTGTTATCAAGTCCCATTTGGCAAAGGATACACCATGTCTGTTCCCAAATGGCAGCACAGTACTTTTTTTTTTCATACTCAACATAAGATTTGTGTCCTTGGGGGTCATTCAGACCCACTCGCGAGCGGCAGTACGCTCGCAAGTGGGTCGATGTTCCCCACTGCGCATGCGCACGACGGAGGGAGCTCCGTCGTGCGCATGCGCGAGACCCGGCGAGCGAAGGACTTTCCTTCGCTCGGAGTGTCTCATCAAAGGGGGCGTGCTGTCGATGGTGACTGACAGCACGCCCCCTTTGGTGGGCGTGCCGGGGGCGTGCCTGCCAGACAGGACTGTCTTAACAGCAGTGCAGGCCCCTGGGCAAAGCAATGCACTGGGGCCCCTATTAAACAATCCTATGCCGGGGATAGGATGCTATCGGAGGAGGATGTGTCGGGGGAGTAGGGGGTGTTGGCTATCGGAAGAAAAACAAGTCATTTAGAGGAAAAAAACACAAGTCACAGTCTGATACATGTAGTGCCCCTTATACAGTGTCCCCAGTAGTAGTCCCCCCTATGCAGTGCCCCCAGTAGTAGTCCCCCCTATGCAGTGCCCCCTATGCGTTGCCCCCAGTAGTAATTCCCCCTATGTGTTGCCCCCAGTAGTAATTCCCCCTATGCAGTGCCCCCAGTAGTAATTCCCCCTATGCAGTGCCCCTAGTAGTAATCCCCCCTATGCAGTGCCCCTAGTAGTAATCCCCCCTTTACAGTGCCCCCAGTAGTAATCCCCCCTATGCATTGCCACCAGTAGTAGTTCCCCCTATACAGTGCCCCCAGTAGCAGCCCCCCCTATACAGTGCCCCCAGTAGCGCCCTCCCCCTATGCTCTGCGAGTCCCAGAGCCCCTTTACACACACACGCACACACAAAAAAAAAGTTACTTACCTGATCCTTGCTCCTGCCGACGACCGCTGCTGTCCACTCCTCTGGGTCCGCTCTCGCTCTGCACTATGGGATGGGAGAGACGTCATGACGTCTCTCCCATCACCCGCTGCGGGGGAAACCGAAAAGCGAAGCTCATAAGTGAACTCCAGCCGACTCCTTCCGTGGACGACGCAGCAGCCAATGAGTCTGTCTGACTCTCATTGGCTGCTATAACAAACATACAGCTGCGGCTATGTGTTTATGAACAATGTAGCTCTCTCACTGCGGTCTGCCCTACACTTGGGGCCTGGGGGACACTAGCGGGGGTGCAGCAGAGGCTATGGGCCCCTGCAGCACAGCAGGCCCCGGTGCAATACACCACTGCTAGTTTCCCCCCTGAGCCGGTACCTGCCTTTGCCTCCTCCCCATGCAGGAGTATCAGCGGTGGCAGCTATGCGATGGAGGGTAAGGGTGCTATCGGCCACGGGCCCTTGGAATCCTGGGGCCCTTGGGCAACTGCCCATTTAGCCTATAGGTAGAGATGGCCCTGCTGCCAGACGGAGGCGTTCCCAAGGGAACGCCTACCGTCTGAAGCCGGCAGGCTTCAGACGATAACTAGTGATGTCAGTGGGAGTGATTTTGGCTCTGACAGAGCCAAAATCACTCCTGGCCTTGCGGTTGAGAAACCCAACCGCAGGCTTTCACTCGCAGTTCCGATGGTCGCGATGGTCAAGACCATCGCGACCATCTTTTTGCACGCTCGTATATGCTGTGGGTGGTGACCCACAGCTATACGAGCGTCCAGGAGGACGCTCCATATTAATGGAGGTGGGCCCTGATTCAGAGCGAGCACTCTGGTCAGAGCGTCCGGCTCTGAATCAGGGCCTTTATTCTTTGGTTTATTCAAGTTTTTTTATTTATCATGTTTTCAGTGCACCCTTGTTCCCCAACTGTAATTAAATAAAATGTTCTACTCCAGTGGTTCCCAAACTTGGTCCTCAAGGCACCCTAGCTCTCTCCAGGTTTTAAGGATATCCAGGCTTAAGCACAGGTGATTTAATTAGTACCTCAGTCAGTTTGATTATACCATTTGTGCACATGCATGGATATCCTTAAAACCTGGACTGCTGAGGATCGAGTTTGGTAAACCCTCTTCTACTCACTGTAGAAACTTGGAACATTCCATTGTCATCATTCTGAGTGATGTTGGCCAGCTTGGACACCCATCCAAAGTTCTTGCTTAGATCTTCTAAAAGGCTGGTTGTGTTCAGCATCTTCTGGCGGAGTTTCTGCAGTAAGTCATCGTACTGTCTGGTGAACTTGTCAGCCAGGCGCACGGAGTCCTCAAAGTTCTCCTGTAATTTTTCCTGCATCAGGTTTTTCCCCGAACAGTCTAAACAAGGCAGAGATGTTCCCCTGTCATTATTACCATTATCCATCATCACCGGTTCACTAACTTCATGTTCACTATTATTATTATCATCATTATTATCATCATCAACGCAACTATTATCATCTTTATCACCATCAAAGATGTGCCCTCATACACTATTGCTGCAGTCCCACCTTACAGCTATGCTTGGTGCGTCAGGTCCATATGGCCAAGCGTCTTTTTGCCTTTTTTTTCATCTGAAAATGCATCTTATTCACAATCGGATGAAATAAACCGCTTCATTGGACTGCACTGATTAATGTGATATGTGACACTTGTACATCTGTATGCGACTTAGTCTGAACCTGTGTGTAAAGCGATACGATTACAGCCGCCGCAGTTTTTTTTCATGTCAAGTTCCGTTGTGCTTCGTATACAGACGCACACACACTGGTGTCACATGTCAATTTAATCAGTGCAATCTCGGGAAGCGGTTTGTTGCATCCTATTGCAACAAATACACCTTTTCAGGTGCAAAAAACACATGGCACAAGACGATTCGCATGGATCACTCACACCAGTCATCTTGTGCAATAAGGCTTATGGTGTATGAGGACATATCTGTATTGACATCCTAACAATCACTGTCATCATTTTCACTGTGCACTATATTAACCTTTTCGTCATCATTATCCCCACATAAAATTATTACATTCCTCACCACCATCACCACTATCACTGCAATCACCATCATTATCATCCACACAGCTATTACTATCACTGTCGTTCTTACCACAAACATTATACCCATCATAATACTTATTTCTACTATTTATACCATCATTATCTATACCATCTTCATCATCATCATCCACATCATCAACACTAACAATATTATCATTACCACCATCATAATCATCCGCACCATCACCATCCATATCACTATCACTAACAATATTATCATCATTACCATCACCATAATTATCCTCACCACCATCACTAACAATATTACCGTCATTACCACCACCATAATCATATTCACCATCACCATCCATATCACCATCACAAACAATATTATTATCATTAACACCACCATAATCATCCGCACCATCACCATCAATATCACCATCACTAACAATATTATCATCATTACCACCATCATAATCATCCGCACCATCACCATCCATATCACTATCACTAACAATATTATCATCATTACCACCACCATAATCATCCTCACCATCACCATCAATATCACCATCACTAACAATATTACCGTCATTACCACCACCATAATCATCCTCACCATCACTAGCAATATTACCATCATTACCACCACCATAATCATCCTCACCATCATCCACATAACCATCACTAACAATATTATCATCTTTACCACCAGTATCAGCCTCATCTTCACCATCCAGATCACTATCATTAACAATATTATTATCATTACCACCAACGCTATCATCCTCGCAATCACTATCCAGATCACAATCCTTAACAATATTGTCATCATACCACCACCATAGTCATCCTCACCATTACCATTCACATCACCATCACTAACAATATTACCATAATTACCACCACCATAATCATCCTCACCATCACCATCCAGATCACCATCACTAACAATATTACCACCATCATAATCATCCTCCCCATTACCATCCACATCACCATCACTAACAATATTACCATTACCACCTCCATTATCAGCCTCACCATCACCATCACTAACAATATTACCATCATTACCACCACCATAATCATCCTCACCATCACTAGCAATATTACCATCATTACCACCACCATTATCATCCTCACCACCATCCACATAACCATCACTAACAATATTATCATCTTTACCACCAGTATCAGCCTCATCTTCACCATCCAGATCACTATCATTAACAATATTATTATCATTACCACCAACGCTATCATCCTCGCAATCACTATCCAGATCACAATCCTTAACAATATTGTCATCATACCACCACCATAGTCATCCTCACCATCACCATTCACATCACCATCACTAACAATATTACCATAATTACCACCACCATAATCATCCTCACCATCACCATCCAGATCACCATCACTAACAATATTACCACCACCATAATCATCCTCCCCATTACCATCCACATCACCATCACTAACAACATTACCATTACCACCTCCATTATCATCCTCACCATCACCACCACTAACAATATTACCATCATTACCACCACCACAATCATCCTCACCATCACTAACAATATTACCATAATTACCACCACCATAATCATCCTCACCATCACCATCCAGATCACCATCACTAACAATATTACCATTACCACCACCATAATCATCCTCACCATCACCATCCAGATCACCATCACTAACAATATTACCACCACCATAATCATCCTCCCCATTACCATCCACATCACCATCACTAACAATATTACCATTACCACCTCCATTATCATCCTCACCATCACCACCACTAACAATATTACCATCATTACCACCACCACAATCATCCTCACCATCAGTAGCAATATTACCATCATTACCACCACCATTATCATCCTCACCATCACCACCACTAACAATATTACCATCATTACCCCCACCACAATCATCCTCACCATCACTAACAATATTACCATAATTACCACCACCATAATCATCCTCACCATCACCATCCAGATCACCATCACTAACAATATTACTACCACCATAATCATCCTCCCCATTACCATCCACATCACCATCACTAACAACATTACCATTACCACCTCCATTATCATCCTCACCATCACCACCACTAACAATATTACCATCATTACCACCACCATAATCATCCTCACCATCACTAGCAATATTACCATCATTACCACCACCATAATCATCCTCACCATCATCCACATAACCATCACTAACAATATTATCATCTTTACCACCAGTATCAGCCTCATCTTCACCATCCAGATCACTATCATTAACAATATTATTATCATTACCACCAACGCTATCATCCTCGCCATCACTATCCAGATCACAATCCTTAACAATATTGTCATCATACCACCACCATAGTCATCCTCACCATCACCATTCACATCACCATCACTAACAATATTACCATAATTACCACCACCATAATCATCCTCACCATCACCATCCAGATCACCATCACTAACAATATTACCATTACCACCACCATAATCATCCTCACCATCACCATCCAGATCACCATCACTAACAATATTACCACCACCATAATCATCCTCCCCATTACCATCCACATCACCATCACTAACAATATTACCATTACCACCTCCATTATCATCCTCACCATCACCATCACTAACAATATTACCGTCATTACCACCACCATAATCATCCTCACCATCACTAGCAATATTACCATCATTACCACCACCATAATCATCCTCACCATCATCCACATAACCATCACTAACAATATTATCATTTTTACCACCAGTATCAGCCTCATCTTCACCATCCAGATCACTATCATTAACAATATTATTATCATTACCACCAACGCTATCATCCTCGCAATCACTATCCAGATCACAATCCTTAACAATATTGTCATCATACCACCACCATAGTCATCCTCACCATCACCATTCACATCACCATCACTAACAATATTACTATAATTACCACCACCATAATCATCCTCACCATCACCATCCAGATCACCATCACTAACAATATTACCACCACCATAATCATCCTCCCCATTACCATCCACATCACCATCACTAACAACATTACCATTACCACCTCCATTATCATCCTCACCATCACCACCACTAACAATATTACCATCATTACCACCACCACAATCATCCTCACCATCACTAACAATATTACCATAATTACCACCACCATAATCATCCTCACCATCACCATCCAGATCACCATCACTAACAATATTACCATTACCACCACCATAATCATCCTCACCATCACCATCCAGATCACCATCACTAACAATATTACCACCACCATAATCATCCTCCCCATTACCATCCACATCACCATCACTAACAATATTACCATTACCACCTCCATTATCATCCTCACCATCACCACCACTAGCAATATTACCATAATTACCACCACCACAATCATCCTCACCATCACTAGCAATATTACCATCATTACCACCACCATTATCATCCTCACCATCACCACCACTAACAATATTACCATCATTACCACCACCACAATCATCCTCACCATCACTAACAATATTACCATCATTACCACCACCACAATCATCCTCACCATCCACAACAATATTACCATCATAACACCACCATAATCATATTCAACATCACTATCCACACCACCATCACTAACAATATCATCATCATTGAAACCACCATAATAATCATCATCATCATCACCAACATCACCACCATCACTAACAATATCATCATCATTACCATCAAAATCATCCTCACTATAATGGCCATTTTTTTATTGTCGGCATCATCACTACCATCACCATCTTTAGTATTATCATCAACCTCACCTCCACCATCACCAGTACCAACATCATTACTATCCTCACCACTTCACCATTCTCATTACCTTTATTTTTGTCATCATCATCACCATTATTATCATCATCATCACCCCCATAATCTTTTTCATCATCAGTATCATTGTTATCATCGTCACCATCACTATCATCCATTTACTTATCACCACCATTGCCATCATTTTTACTACAGCCATAACCATTATTTTCTCCATCACTATCAGTATTCCCCTCACCACCTTCACCATCAATACCATGCTAATTTTCAGTGCCATCCTCATCATTTATATCCTGGTCACCATCAAATTTATCATCAGCACCTACATCACCACCGTCATGACCAACACCATCACTGTCATCCTCCCCACAATCATCCTCCCCACCATCAGCATCATCTTCCCCACTGTCATGCTTCTCACCATCATGCTCCCACTGTCAGCATCACCATAATCCTCCCCACCATCATCATCCCCACTGTTAGCATCACCGTCATCCACCCCACCGTCATGCTCCCCAACATCATGCTCCCCAACATCATGCTCCCCACCGTCGTGCTTCCCACCATCATCCTCCCCACTGTCATGCTTCTCACCATCATCATCCCCACTGTCATCTTCCCACCATCATCCCCACTGTCATCTTCCCAACTGTTATCTTTCCATCATCCCCCTCCGTCATTCTTCCCATTGTCATCCTTCCCACAGTCATCCTCCCCACCATCGTGCTCCCCACCATCATCCTCCCCACCATCGTGCTCCCCACCATCATCCTCCCAACTGTCAGTATCATCATCCACCCCACCATCATCTTCCCAACTGTCATTCTCCTCAATGTCATCCTTTCCACCATCATCATGACGATCACAGTTGAGTGTACTTCAGACTTGTACTCTACATACAGGTGCAGATTTTGCATCTGTGGTACATTCAGTTATAGCAGTTATCACCACAGCTTGAACAGTATGTCAGCTCACACTAACATTTTCCAGAATGCTTCATGTACTATGAGTGATGCCCTTGAGATTTAGCACTGTTGTAATGTGTGCGTCTTTACATATTGCTTCTGCGTCTTCATGCAAACATCGCTACAAGACTTTGCCTGGTGTACAGTTGTGTCCACAAACATCTAGCGTCCTTGCGCGTTAACAGCACTTCTAGTCGCGAACTACTACGTTATAGTGTCACAGTCGCTGACACTGTAACATAGTATTTTGCATGCAGATACATATACTGTAAGATGCATTTGAAGGTAAAACTAAGTAACATGAAAAGACGCTTGGCGCTACCAGGTCGCATGGCACTCATGCGTTATGTGTAACACGATTTGTAGCACATAGCGGATGGATGTACAGTATGTGGACATATCTGTATATCCATGTATCTTCATGTGCAAGGACTGATTCTCCCATAAGACTGACCATCTCCGATCATCTGTTTTTTACCAGGGTCGAAGTCCCGGGAATTTCGACCTGCATTGACCCTTTCACACAGAAGATATACTTGGCTTGATCTGCAAATTACCGGGTCCAAATGCTTTACCCGGGAATTTGCTTTTTTGTGTGAAAGGGGAATTAGTGATGCGAGGAAGATGTCTATTTTGTGAAAAGTCTCTGGCATGGTGCATGGCGTGGCTAGGTCTATTTGAGGATAGATGTATGTGGACACATCTGTATTTCCAAAATGTTAAAGAATAGAGAGTCTAATACTTTTGCATGATGATAGTGATGAAAAGTTGATACCAACCAGCAGAATCCCATAAAGCATGGCGAATCAGCGTGGCAGTGCATGCCTATCACACCTCACAGGGGGACATTTTCACTAGTGACAACTGGTGGAGCTGAAGTGAGATCTTGGAACTTACCAATTGCCAGAATTTCCTTGCACTTCTCACAGTTATCTCTCATCTTTAAGCAACCGGCAGAATTGCGCCTGAGTTCCCGGCAGAGGACTTTGTCGTCTGTGGAATTACTTGTTCCTGAAAAAGTTTAGGAAAAATTAAAAACTTTGTAAAAATTAGGTCAGTGGCACAAATTGATCAAAATGTTCAACTTAACATGTTTACTGTAAGAGAATCTCATCAGTGTGATTTACACATCCATGCGGCTTGCTAAATCATAGTATATTTTTTAGTAATTAACGCTTCAATTTTCCAAAGAAGAACCCAAATATAATAACATCTGAGATATAGTCATCTCGATTAATGTAAATCTGAGTAAAAAGTAAAAAGACCATCATAGTTTTGCATTCCTCCGTTATACCTCTTCCATCAAACTGTGGTCCGTGTTGTAGTAACTGGTGATGTCTCTCCATGATTTTTTGTGCTGCTTCAAAGAGAGATTCAAAGTTTCCAGTGAAAAATGGGTCAAAGAGAGGGGACCTTTCCTTGCGGGAGGAGTAGGCTGGGAAGCTGAGTCTCTGGAAGGGGAATGGATTCCATTGGGGTGCATTAAACCTGCTCTGAAATGGGTTGCTGAAGAGTGGTTTCATATGGCCAAAGGCCTTTATGCTGTCTTGGAAGAGTTCGTCCACGCTATCCTCCACAATGCTGTAACCGTCCTCTAGATCTTCCAACATCATGTGCTGCTGCTCGTCCTGCTTGGTCAGTGTGTCTATTTTTTCTCCATTGACCCAAACGGAGAATGGGGAAGAGCGGTTTAGAAAGTCTTCAAACTGTGAACAGAAGAACGGACGTGTTTGTTGTATTTTCCCATATCCTAGAGACTTACGTAATAATTTTAAATGGCACAGGTGGAAATCCTGCATTTTGACAGCTCTGTAGACTCAAGAGGATCTAGGAGCCGCATTCAATTTGAGCCGAGCCACGTTAAGTGAACGCGGCCCGGACATTTTTGGGAAATTAGCCTGTCACCCCCCTATTGATGCTCTGACCTCGGGGTTCACTATGGTACCCCCCATTTGGCTCGCTGAAGGTATTTGGTGTTTTTAAATGGGCTGAATAGCTGCTAAATAGCGTTTTTCTATACCTGATGCAGAATAGTATAAGTTATCCCAGCAAATTTGGGGTACTTGAAAATGGGGGTCAGCATATTTAAAGTTGAAAAAGTGAACTTGAAAAAATCGTGAAAAATCCACCTGCCGCAAACACCTGCAATCAAAAAAACACCTGAGGCATACTGGGGGACCCCCCCATAGTCAAGTTCGCTACTTTTTAACTTTGTACCCCATCATTTTTTTTTTCGCCCCCTTTTCCTAAGTCAATTTTTGGGGTGTCCTTAAGTTTTTTTTTTTTTACACAGATTACCTTTGGGGCACTGTCTGAAAGCTGCGCTGGGGTTCCTGAAAAGTTGCACCCCAAAACTCCAATTCTGCACTTTTTTCCACCTGCTATTCTTTGGCGATACTTTGCCGCCTATTACATTGCATTGACTTTCCGCCTAGGAGGAAAGTCCTTCAAATTGTATACGGGGTAAAACCAAAACAGGCGATAATGACGTCATCAGTGGTAACTTAACGCGGATCCGGACTTAACGCTTCAAATTGAATACGGGCCTAGGTCTCTATGCTAAATATAGTGTTGGTACACAATGGGATCAGCTGAAATAGATGAAGGAACATGGATGTGGGGAGCACTTTTTTCAATGTAGTTTCTGTCATGTCCTTTAAAGTCTGTATATATAGATTCCCAAATCCATCATTATGATCAATGATCTTTGCTTCAAGCTCTATCCTTTGCAAAGACATCTTCTTCCAGGTATCAGTTTCTATTATTATTATTCTAATTATTATTAACAATAATAATAATAATAATAATAATAATAATAATAATAATACTACAATTATTATTATCAATGGGTTGGATAAATATTTTTTTCAGTATTATTTTTAATAATAATAATAATAATAATAATAATAATACAATTATTATTATTAATGGGTCGTGGAAATATTTTATGCAGTATTATTTTTAATAGTAATAATAATAATGATAATAATAATAATAATAATAATATAATTAGTATTATCTATTATTCAATAAAAGTTTATTTTAAATAAATTATTATTATTTTTACTGTTTTGGTATTATGCACTGGGGTCTTATAGAGGGGCCACTGGGATAGTTGGCTGAGAGTTTATCGCACTAAACAACATGTCAGGTCAGTAATTCATCTATGAAGCAAAATGTACAGTGATTCAGAAATGTTGAGAGGAAATCTGTCTGAATGGCGGTGAACAGAATTTCTGGGGCTTCATACAACTCTATTCCCAGGTACAGTGATGAGAGAACATAAATATCTCCCTACTGAACAAAAATGCGCACAACTGAAAACTTAAGGGGCCCATACACCTTGCTGCTATCACGCCAATTCCCCTCTCTGCAAACAGCGGGGTCAGGGAATCAGGGATATTCAACATGTTGAAAAATCTCGATTCCCCGACACTGACCCGTAAATGGTCAGAATCGTCAAGTCTGGGATTTTTTACATGCGGGTCAGATCGAGGATCGGCACAACGGGGAATCTCGGCGCTGATGTATGGGCGCATAAGATTACTGCAATCAAGAAAATAAAAAATATTTTTAGATAGTACAGGATATTATGTTGCTTTTCGGAAAGGGAGATTGATGTTGCAAGTTATTGTAAATGTAATTAAACAATTTACTGTATAATGGAAAACAAATCACCTGGCGCCCGACTAGCCCGGAGCCGCTTCTGCAGGTCTTAGAGTAAAACCTGACACAAGTCTGCTTTAGGCAGGGTTTACACTCCTCCCACAGCGCAAGAACTGTTTCATTGCAGACTTCCTGAGTACCTGCCAGATGCTGCTCAGATTCTAATGCTTGTTTCAGGGCATCCTAGGAACAAAGAATGATAAATAAGTAGTTGTAATATAAAATAGGTCAGACAATGAAAACTGGCTGTGACGACAGCCATGTACTTAACTTTAAAGTAGTATCAGGATAAATGAAAAACAATAAAATCACTAACAATTTGAGTAAATCATGTACATGTATTTTATTACTTTTTATGTAAACTTGCAGTCTTCCTGTACAAATATAAGAGGCTCACTATTTTCTTCTGTAGGAAGACCGTGCTTCTTACACTATATAACCCTCAGTCTGTGGCTTCCTGCTGCCTCCATTCCCCTCCTCACATCATGTCACTGCCCCTGTCACATGCAGCCCTGTCCCAGGGGCTGGCTGGCAACTTTTAGCCTGGGGGGCAAATGCATGCAGGCGGCCCTGGCAGAGGAGTAGCGTGTAGCCAGGGTGCCCGAAAGAACGTGCATGCTACGGCGCTCCCCCCCCCTCAGGAGAGACACCCTTATGCAGGCCTCGAGTAGTGCCCCCAGTAGTGATCCCCCCTATGCAGTGCCCCTTGTGCCCCCAGTAGTAAGCCCCTTATATAGTGCCCCCAGTAGTGGTAACCCTTATGCAGTGCCCCTTAAATAGTGGCCCCAGTTGTAGTCTTCCCCCTATGCAGTACCCCCACTATTACCCTTTCTATAGAGCCCCCAGCAGTGGTCCCTCGATGCAGTGCCCCCAGTGGTAATCTCCTCCCCCCTATGTAGTGCCCCTAGTAGTAGTCCCCTCCCCCCTATGCAATGCCCCTAGTAGTAGTCCCCTTGTAGTGCCCCTATTAGTAGTCCCCCCCAGTAGTAGTACCCCCCTTGTAGTGCCCCCAGTAGTAGTCCCCCCCTTGTAGTGCCCCCAGTAGTAGTAGTCCCCCATTGTAGTGCCCCCAGTAGTAGTAGTCCCCCCCCTTGTAGTGCCCCCAGTAGTAGTAGTCCCCCCCTTGCAGTGCCCCCAGTAGTAGTAGTCCCACCCCTTGTAGTGCCCCCAGTAGTAGTAGTCCCCCCCCTTGTAGCGCCCCCAGTAGTAGTAGTCCCCCCCTTTGTAGTGCCCCCAGTAGTGGTCTCCTCCTTATAGTGCCAGACCCCCCGCAGTAGACACACATAATATAAAAAAAAAACACTTACCTGACACCCGCTCCTGCTCCTGGTCCCGCCGCCGAGATCAGCTCCTCCGTCCGCCGCTTTGCATTATGGGAGTGACGCGTCATGGGAGTGACGCGTCACTCCCATTACTCACTGCGGGAGCCGGAAGATGTCCGGCTCTGGCAGTGGGAGCAGCAGCCGATGAAAGTCTGTCAGACTCTCATTGGCTGCTGATCACAACAAACACACAGCTGCCGGAGCCGGCGACTGTGTGTTTGTCACTTGTGTAGTGCTCACCGAACTCCGTCCGGTCAGCGCTACACACGCGTGCAATCTGTGTCACAGTGACACAGACTGCCCGCGGCCCACATGACGCTGCGGCGCGGGGGGCACATGGCACCCTACACCCCGGCCCAGCCCGCCACTGCCCTGTCCTCACTAACACCTCACTCATCTCCTGATATACTCTGTGCTGCTGGGGACCCTGCTCCTTTCTTTATATAACTCTCAGTCTGTGGCTTCCTGCTGCCTCCATTATCCTCCTCACATCATGTCACTGCCCCTGTCACATGCAGCCCTGTCCTCACTGACACATGAAATGAAATAGTAAAGTGAAAGAATGACCTCCTTGTTCCTCTTGGTTTCCTCCAGCGTCCGTATTATCTCCTGATGCTCTTGTCCTGTTTTGTCCATGATCATTTTCATCTGCCTGACTCCGTTCAGAGCGTTCTCAAATTGCGCAGTGATGTACTTACTCCCGTCCTCTGAGATCTCTGCAATGCGGAGAGAAATGTGAGACAAGAGCAATCAGTCCCTCAGTACGTCATTATATAACAGTGACTGCTATAGAGGCCTCCAACACCAGATGTAGCATTGAATGAAGCAGAGAGAAGCTGGAATCTTTCACTGTAGAAGGTCAGTGCTAGATATCATATTAATCCTGGCTTTCTGCTTAATAATAAATAACTATGTTTGTGGACTTGTAATGCTAGCTCTGTTGTCGATGGACAAACTGTCCATCGACAAAGAAGGGCCAGAACCTGTAATGCGTGGACTAGAGTGGACTCAGAGACCAATGGGCCAGTTTCCAAGATGCAGTAAAGTTATTTCTTCGGCCGTATTGCATGCTTTCATACATATCGTATGTTCTGGAGCCGAAGGTGCGCAGGTAGGGTCAGTGCAGACTTGTGTGCAACTCTGTCGCATCTCTACCTGTGCCTAAAGCAGTGGTTCTCAAACTCGGCCCTCAGGACTCCACGCAGCTCACATTTTCCAGGTCTCCTGGTAGCTGTACCTACCTGGTAGGTATATTGTTACCCACTGACACATTTTTAAAAATCTTCAGCTGTTTCACTTCTGATTCTGTGAGGAGACCTCCACATGCACTGTTTGGGGTCCTGAGGACCAAGTATGAGAAACTGTGGACTAAAGGGACATAACTGAATGGTACTGGACAGGGGCTCCAAAACGGGGTAGGAGCCGGTACTAATTACACAAGTTACAGCCATTTGGAGGGTTCCGCAGGGGTCCCGGTTCTGCTGCTGAGGGGAACAAATGTATTTTATATTGATTTTTTTCTGAAGGGGCGAAGCCACATCTGCTGGATTTGACCTTGCCCCCTCAGTACCCGGGCCCTGGGTATATCTCAATGACTCTGGAAATGGTGCATTCACACGTGTGATATGTTTCGATCAGGCGTGTCCACCGAACTGGATGTTGCTGGTGCATGAACGTGCTGATCATGAAGCCAGGTAATAGGGATGGCCTGGCCGTAGAGTTGCGTCGGGTGAATATATGCCCTGAGGTAGCAATGTAACAGCAATTATGGCTGACTTGCGTCCAACTTTGCATTGGCGCCTTAATGCTGATTAGGGCGACATGAGGTGGTGCAGTGAGACAGGAGAAAGTCACTGCAAGACCAATGACAGGTATGCGGAGAGACATCTGGACCTCCTGTGATGTCTCCCCAGTGATGTGAAGGTGGGTGCCCAGAGAAAGTTTGACGTAGTACCCTCTTCCCAGGAGCACCAGCCTAAATCATCAGACTCTGATAGTCGGCAATGTGGAGACAGAGCCCAGGGAAGAAGATGGGAAGAAGGTGGACCCTGCTGGAAAGAGTCACACAGATGTGGCTGCACCGGAGGGCGGGATAGTCTCTAATCAGGAGCCGAGCCCATGATCACCAAAGAGTTCAGGTCAAGATTAAGGTAAAGATGGAAACAGAAGGGGTCAGACAGTTATAGTGAAACTAAAGTGAATAAAGTTTGATATAAAAACTGTTTTAAGCACAAAAAACATTTAGTAATAACATAAACAGGTTAAAGCATACAATAAAATATGAGGAACCTCAATTCCAAATGAAGTGAAATGAGAACTGAATACTATTATAGTGGAAGCTGAATATTGGTGGAGTACATCCGTGTTACAACAGATGCACATACGTTATAATATCTGACAAATGCTGACAGTGAGCCCAAATCCTGTACACCACAAAGATACTTCACTAAAGGCCGCTGCCAGATGTTCCACGGGAAGGTCACAGTCCTGGAAAGAACGTTATAAATTGCAGCATAGGAATTAAGATGGTTCTAATAACGGCCGCTGTCAGAGATTTGTCACAGTTTTGGGCTCATAAATTGCAGCAACAGGTGTAGCTCGTAAATGGAAGATGGTTTATAATATACAGCCCCATTTCTCAGCAGTCATTCATGAGTGCAATTGATGCACTCTTAAGGAGTGTAAATGGAAATATGATATATAGCAGCTCAGTAGCGTATAGCGTTAAGCAAGGGAGCACAAGTACCTTTCCTTATGGTGACCAAGCAGATTCCTACATACCACAGGGCACGTGGAGATCCATGGCCGGTAATTGCCTTGTGGTGGGTATTCAGGTAGAGTAGTCCCTCTGAGACTGAAAATTTACGGCTGGATCGCATTAATACCCTTCAATAGTGTGGCAACTTCAAGACTATAGGGGTCTATTTACTAAGCCTTGGAGGGAGGTAAAGTGATTTGAGATAAAGTCCCATCCGATCAGCTCCTAACTCCCATGTCACAGGCTGTGTTTGAAAAATGACAGTTAGGAGCTGGTTGGCTGGTACTTTATCTCCGTTTACTTTATCTCCATCCAAGGCTTAGTAAATAGACCCCTAGATGCTGTAGCAGTGGGTATCAGTACTCTTCCTAAGAAGCATGCGTGATCCTTTATTTATAAACTATACAGACCTGTAGGTATGAAGCCAGAGGGTGATCTATTCAATTGCGGTTACAGTCATGAGAATAGTGATCTCCTCGGAGTTGTGTTTGGACTCTGCAAGATTGATTGATATAAGCTCCCAAGGACAAGGTGATATAAGGCTACTGTCAGCAGAAGATCAGACATGAATTCCAACGCGTTTCATTGCTTACACCACAATTTCTTCAGAGAAAATTATACCTTGTTACTGCTAGCCGTTAAAAAAAAATGGGAAGGAGCACAGAGCTAAAGTCTCCTCCCATGGCTGCAAGGTCAATCTGTCCACTGGCTGGCAATAAAGAAAATGGATGACAATTTAGTTGACGAGGTCTGTCTGGCCAACATCTACAGTAACAAACAGAATGGTCCCACTGAACCAGCCATGCCCCCAAAAATCCATTAATCTAATGGGGGAGGGTGTAACCATCCTTGTATAGATGTGCTTTAGTGACCTCCCTGAGTGATGTGGGAATAACTGGAACCAGATCTGAGGCTTGCCAATAGTTTATGTAAAGTATCAACACTGTTGTCTGGGTTGTAGCAGTTGAAGCTTGTGATTAATATTTCAGGCTAACATATATACAGGGGTATTCAATATGGGGGCGATAACATCGTTTTTGCGTTAATATCGCACTTATGACGTCATTATCACAGGTTTTAGTTTTACACCGTATTCAATTTCAAAGACTTATCGCAGTTTTGAAAAGTCTTTGATAAAAAACGGTGATAACTTTTCACCATTGAATAGGTGTCGAAAAAAAGTGCAGAATTGGGGTTTAGGGGTGCAGGCTTAAAAAAAATAGCCTGCACCTCTGGGAATGACATTTAAAAAAGAACTGTGTCAAAAAAAGTTTAAAAAAAAATAGGGACACCCCAAAAAATTTATTTAAAAATTGGGGTGAAAAAAAAAAATGGGAAAAAAATGATTAACAATAGGGAAATAGGTTCAGGGCTATTCTGCAAGTATGCAGCAGGTGTATTCTAGAATAGATTATTAGCGGCAGGTGTATTATAGAATAGATTATTAGCGGCAGGTGTATTCTAGAATAGATTATTAGCAGCAGGTGTATTCTAGAATAGAATTATAGCGGCAGGTGTTTTCTAGAATAGATTATTAGCGGCAGGTGTATTCTAGAATAGATTAATAGCGGCAGGTGTTTTCTAGAATAGAATTATAGTGGCAGGTGTTTTCTAGAAGAGATTATTAGCGGCAGGTGTATTCTAGAATAGATTATTAGCGGCAGGTGTTTTCTAGAAGAGATTATTAGCGGCAGGTGTTTTCTAGAATAGATTATTAGCGGCAGGTGTATTCTAGAATAGATTATTAGCGGCAGGTGTTTTCTAGAGTACAATTATAGTGGCAGGTGTTTTCTAGAATAGAATTATAGTGGCAGGTGTTTTCTAGAAGAGATTATTAGCGGCAGGTGTATTATAGAATAGATTATTAGCGGCAGGTGTATTATAGAATAGATTATTAGCGGCAGGTGTATTCTAGAAGAGATTATTAGCGGCAGGTGTTTTCTAGAATAGAATTATAGTGGCAGGTGTTTTCTAGAAGAGATTATTAGCGGCAGGTGTATTCTAGAATAGAATTATAGCGGCAGGTGTATTCTAGAATAGATTATTAGCGGCAGGTGTATTCTAGAATAGATTAATAGCGGCAGGTGTTTTCTAGAATAGAATTATAGTGGCAGGTGTTTTCTAGAAGAGATTATTAGCGGCAGGTGTTTTCTAGAATAGATTATTAGCGGCAGGTGTTTTCTAGAAGAGATTATTAGCGGCAGGTGTTTTCTAGAATAGATTATTAGCGGCAGGTGTATTCTAGAATAGATTATTAGCGGCAGGTGTTTTCTAGAGTACAATTATAGTGGCAGGTGTTTTCTAGAATAGAATTATAGTGGCAGGTGTTTTCTAGAAGAGATTATTAGCGGCAGGTGTATTATAGAATAGATTATTAGCGGCAGGTGTATTCTAGAAGAGATTATTAGCGGCAGGTGTATTCTAGAATAGATTAATAGCGGCAGGTGTTTTCTAGAATAGAATTATAGTGGCAGGTGTTTTCTAGAAGAGATTATTAGCGGCAGGTGTATTCTAGAATAGAATTATAGCGGCAGGTGTATTCTAGAATAGATTATTAGCGGCAGGTGTATTCTAGAATAGATTAATAGCGGCAGGTGTTTTCTAGAATAGAATTATAGTGGCAGGTGTTTTCTAGAATAGATTATTAGCGGCAGGTGTTTTCTAGAATAGATTATTAGCGGCAGGTGTATTCTATAATAGATTATTAGTGGCAGGTGTTTTCTAGAAGAGATTATTAGCGGCAGGTGTTTTCTAGAATAGATTATTAGCGGCAGGTGTTTTCTAGAATAGAATTATAGTGGCAGGTGTTTTCTAGAATAGATTATTAGTGGCAGGTGTATTCTAGAATAGAATTATAGCGGCAGGTGTATTATAGAATAGATTATTAGCGGCAGGTGTATTCTAGAATAGATTATTAGTGGCAGGTGTTTTCTAGAAGAGATTATTAGCGGCAGGTGTTTTCTAGAATAGATTATTAGCGGCAGGTGTTTTCTAGAATAGAATTATAGTGGCAGGTGTTTTCTAGAATAGAATTATAGTGGCAGGTGTATTCTAGAATAGATTATTAGCGGCAGGTGTTTTCTAGAATAGATTATTAGCGGCAGGTGTTTTCTAGAATAGAATTATAGTGGCAGGTGTTTTCTAGAATAGAATTATAGTGGCAGGTGTATTCTAGAATAGATTTATAGCGGCTGGTGTATTCTAGAATAGATTATTAGCGGCAGGTGTTTTCTAGAATAGATTATTAGCGGCAGGTGTATTCTAGAAGAGATTATTAGCGGCAGGTGTATTCTAGAATAGATTATTAGCGGCAGGTGTATTCTAGAATAGATTATTAGCGGCCGGTGTATTCTAGAATAGATTATTAGCGGCAGGTGTATTCTAGAATAGATTATTAGCGGCAGGTGCACAAATGCAGAATTTTTAAAAACTTACTTTAGGGACATCAAAATATGCTAGTACCCATTTTCATGTACCCCAAATTTGATGGGACCACTTAAAAAAACTAAAAAAAATAACCTAAGTGCTCTTCTGCATCACTTCTTCAATGTCGGGAAAAAACACCTGCTGCTGCTATTTAAATTCCTGACTTTCATTTAAAGGCTAAAACGGGGGTACCCATAGTGTTCCCCCATGTTTTTACAACTTTAGGGGGGGGTCTTATAATTTTTTTAAGGAAAAATTCGTAACTTTACGCAAATCCAACTTCGGAGGCTCCCGTTTTCATTAATTTTATATTGAATACGGGGATAAGCGGGCGCGCGCCCGATACTTTAACGCAGGTAAAAACTCCGATATGAAACGTTAACTTCGACAGTGAAGTTAACGTTTCATATTGAATACCCCTCATAGTGTCAGAGTTCTTTCAGTCCCTTGTCTATTCTGATAACTTTTATCTGCTCTCTGGACAAGACACAGGGCCTGACTTAGCAGGGATCGCTATTGCAACAGCATACGCGGATCAGTCGATGGTGCGTGCAGCGCAGTGCGCATGCATGAGTTAGCATGGCGATCGCTTTGTGATCACTCAAGCAGACTGAAAGCCATCGCAGAGTGAGTGACAGGCTGTGAACGTTTGGGGGTGGTGACGGGGGAGTGGCCGGAGAACCGCAGGCGTGACTGTCCGTTTTGAATGCCGTTTTCCAGGGCGTGCATAAATTAGCCACTGAGGCGGCATAAGCAGCTTGTGTACTCACTGCGTGGAAGAAGACTTGCTGTGATTTTGCATGAGGGGAGAGAGAGAGAGAGAGAGAGAGACTGACTCTCTGTGTCATATGGAGTCCAGTGAGCGTCGTGGAGCAGTCGGTGACACCACTGTGATAGCTGACAGGAGTGCAGTTGATGCCAGTCTTGCCGAGAGATGAGTGCTGGGATTATAGTAGCCATAACAGCAGGTGTATGTGTGGAGACTGCCAGGTGTGTGACAGGACAAGGGAGCTAATGGGCAGATTTACCGGGGAGTCAGAGTGATATGAGAGCAGGGCAAGTGAAATAACCCTTGTAGCAAAGATACTGAATAATGAAAATCAGAGGACCAATCCAAAACGGCAAGAGTGTCAGCTCTGGAGGCAAAGTACTTTACTGCTTCAACTGTGATTTGTGCAACCAAGAAATGTGCTGGGGAGAAAATATGAAATAAAAAATGATTATTCTTTTTTGTTTTTACTAGACCTACTGTACATATTCGGGGGTCACCTGCTCATGTACAGTAATTACCCACTACACCCTGGGCTGGAGGAGACTAGCAGGGGTGTAACTACCATAGCTCATACTTGCCGACAATCAGCTCCAGCCTTCCGGGAGGGAGCTGATTGTCGGCTAATAGCGGGGGGCGGGGCTGGCCATTGGGGGTGGGGCGGCCATTTTGTGTCACACTGGGGGCGGAGCCGGGGTGGGGCCGCGCGATCGCGTCATCATGACTCCGCCCCCTCTTCACAATGCCGTGATTTTCGGCATTGTAAAGCAGGGGGCGGGGACACGATTCTGCGCGAATTGCGTCACCGGGCCCCCGCTGCGGGTATTTCGGTTTTTTTCAGGGGGGAGGTGGGGAGGGTCGGAGACTTCCGGGAGGCTTGCCTGCCTTTCCGGGGGGCCGGGAGCAGCACCCGAAAATCAGGAGGCTCCCGGCCAAATCGGGAGGGTAGGCAAGCCTGCCATAGCTGCAAGGGGTGCAGTTGCCATGGGGCCCAGAGCTGAGGGGGGGCATCTTCCTTATCAGAGTTACATGTGTTATATACATTGTGCTCCATTGGGTGGTACATATGGGTCCATAAAAACTTTTGCTATGGGGCCTTCAAATACCTAATTACGCCCCTGTTTTGTTCTCACAGGACCTGCATCACCCGACAGATGGACAGTTGTGTGCTATATTATTATCATATAATTATGGACCTGTTCTTAAAATTTTATTACTTTCTCTCAGCATCAATGCAAATTTGTTTAGTGACCACAATTTTGGTAGTAAATAGTAAATAGCGAGATATTTTGGTGACTGAGGCTCATATACTATAGACTCACGTTTCAGGCTTTCTGGAGAAAGTAGAGCCTCACTGAAGCCGAAAAGAAGAAGCACCGGCAGGAGGGCGACAGGACTCGTCTTCATCTTGTACTCGGCACGTTGGCGCTGAGAAGAGCAATATGACAGATTACAGTAAGTAGCAGTTAGTAGCATAGCTGCACTATGAAGATCTTAAGGTGCGTATCCACTAGGCGATAGAGGAACAACAGTAAGATTACAACATTGTAATCGTAGTCGTTCCTCATCCTGTAGGTGCCTACACTGAGCAATATGTTGGTACCCTCCCTCATCCCTGAACATGCACAAACTATCGTTATCGGCAGATTGACCTGCATGTTCAGGCGATGATTGATTTCGAAAACGACCAGCGATTTGTAAACGAGTAGTGAGCAATTGAACGATAATGATGTAATTATCGTACAATCGCTCATTTTAATTGCCTAGTGGATACGCACCTTTACTGAGTCCTCTACCGTGTGTTTTCTTCATTTGCAGAATATTAGTTTAATAACTCACTAAGAATCCTCAAATATGTTTTCTGTATGCTACAAATAGTACTCTAGAGATGTGCGCTCACCCCTGTGTTTTGGTTTTGTGTATGGTTTGTGTATGGTTTGTGTATGGTTTGTGTATGGTTTGTATGGTTTGTGTATGGTTTTGGATTTGGATCTGGGTTTTTGTTTTTTTAAGTTTTTAAAAACAGCTAAAATCATGTAATTTTTGCAATCCGAAACCCCAAATTCGGATTTAACATCCAAATTCAGAACCTCAGGAAGATCAGAACGGCGACTTGGATCTATCCGGATACCCTCAGGAGATCAGAACCACTACCCGGATCTGTCCAGATTTACAAAATTCGGTTGGATTCGGATTTCTGGAGAACGGAATCGCACATCTCTATAGTACTCTATATTAAAAACAGGGAATATAAGTTTCACGTATTGTGATATACAATATGTCAAGGTGACCGACGCGTGATACAGTCTTCTTCCCACGGTCAGTCCTACACTAGATATAAGCATGGGTTCAATCAGAAATGTAATAAGATCAGGTGTTTGCTTCCACAATGTGGTCACACCAGCTTTAGTATATTTAACAATCGTTACATACTGATATTACAGCACAATACATTGTCTTTATATAGTCACAGATTTCCTTCTGGCATCTTTACAATTTAGGGTGAGATTTATTAAACCGTGAAGAGAGATAAAGTACCAACCAACCAGCTCCTGTCATTTTTCCAACACGGTTTATAAAATGACAGCTAGAAGCTGATTGGTTGGTAATTTATCTCTCTCCAAGCTTGGAGCAATCTCCCCTAAAGAGTGGTAATCTGCTCTTATAGGGACTAATGCAGAATAGCATGCAAGTCTCTCTTGTGAGTGAATCTTGCAATATTCAGCTCTGCACGTGCTCCGCAGCTGAGCGCGCACTTCTACCGGCAATTCACAGCCGTACGCATCTCAGTGCATTTCCAGATGAAGGAACATAACTGGATGGGACTAGTATAAGGGGGTCCTCTCCTGGGGCACAGGGAGCACTGCATATGGGCACCACTACAGGGGGCTGCCCCATATCTTTATTTTTACTTTACATCAATTCCATATGGACCAGCCTCCTCCCTGGAACACTTGAGGGGGGGGGGCGCCTAAGCACGCACGTGCTCTGGGCACCCAGGCTACACGCTACTCCTCTGCCAGGGCCACCTGCATGCATTTGCCCCCCAGGCTAAAAGTTGCCAGCCAGCCTCTGACTAGGACGTTCACACTGGTGAATACCCATATCAAGCATCATGCAACTGGATGGGACTAGGACGTTCACACTGGTGAATACCCATATCAAGCATCATGCAACTGGATGGGACTAGGACGTTCACACTGGTGAATACCCATATCAAGCATCATGCAACTGGATGGGACTAGGACGTTCACACTGGTGAATACCCATATCAAGCATCATGCAGCTGGAAAGGACTAGGACGTTCACACTGGTGAGTACCCATATCAAGCATCATGCAACTGGATGGGACTAGGACGTTCACACTGGTGAGTACCCATATCAAGCATCATGCAACTGGATGGGACTAGGACGTTCACACCGGTGAATACCCATAACAAGCATCATGCAGCTGGATGGGACTAGGACGTTCACACTGGTGAGTACCCATATCTAGCATCATGCAACTGGATGGGACTAGGACGTTCACACTGGTGAATACCCATATCTAGCATCATGCAGCTGGAAAGGACTAGGACGTTCACACTGGTGAATACCCATATCAAGCATCATGCAACTGGATGGGACTAGGACGTTCACACTGGTGAATACCCATATCAAGCATCATGCAACTGGATGGGACTAGGACATTCACACTGGTGAGTACCCATATCAAGCATCATGCAGCTGGATGGGACTAGGACGTTCACTCTGGTGAATACCCATATCAAGCATCATGCAGCTGGATGGGACTAGGACGTTCACACTGGTGAATACCCATATCTAGCATCATGCAACTGGATGGGACTAGGACATTCACACTGGTGAGTACCCATATCAAGCATCATGCAGCTGGATGGGACTAGGACGTTCACACTGGTGAATACCCATATCAAGCATCATGCAGCTGGATGGGACTAGGACGTTCACACTGGTGAATACCCATATCAAGCATCATGCAGCTGGATGGGACTAGGACATTCACACTGGTGAGTACCCATATCAAGCATCATGCAGCTGGATGGGACTAGGACGTTCACACTGGTGAGTACCCATATCTAGCATCATGCAACTGGATGGGACTAGGACGTTCACACTGGTGAGTACCCATATCAAGCATCATGCAACTGGATGGGACTAGGACGTTCACACTGGTGAATACCCATATCAAGCATCATGCAACTGGATGGGACTAGGACATTCACACTGGTGAGTACCCATATCAAGCATCATGCAGCTGGATGGGACTAGGACGTTCACACTGGTGAATACCCATATCAAGCAGCTGGATGGGACTAGGACGTTCACACTGGTGAGTACCCATATCTAGCATCATGCAACTGGATGGGACTAGGACATTCACACTGGTGAGTACCCATATCAAGCATCATGCAGCTGGATGGGACTAGGACATTCACACTGGTGAGTACCCATATCAAGCATCATGCAGCTGGATGGGACTAGGACGTTCACACTGGTGAATACCCATATCAAGCATCATGCAACTGGATGGGACTAGGACATTCACACTGGTGAGTACCCATATCAAGCATCATGCAGCTGGATGGGACTAGGACATTCACACTGGTGAGTACCCATATCAAGCATCATGCAGCTGGATGGGACTAGGACGTTCACACTGGTGAATACCCATATCAAGCATCATGCATCTGGATGGGACTAGGACGTTCACACTGGTGAATACCCATATCAAGCATCATGCAGCTGGATGGGACTAGGACATTCACACTGGTGAGTACCCATATCTAGCATCATGCAGCTGGATGGGACTAGGACGTTCACACTGGTGAGTACCCATATCTAGCATCATGCAGCTGGATGGGACTAGGACGTTCACACTGGTGAGTACTCATGTCTAGCATCATGCAGCTGGATGGGACTAGGACGTTCACACTGGTGAGTACCCATATCAAGCATCATGCAACTGGATGAGACTAGGACGTTCACACTGGTGAATACCCATATCTAGCATCATGCAACTGGATGGGACTAGGACGTTCACACTGGTGAATACCCATATCTAGCATCATGCAACTGGATGGGACTAGGACGTTCACACTGGTGAATACCCATATCAAGCATCATGCAACTGGATGGGACTAGGACGTTCACACTGGTGAATACCCATATCTAGCATCATGCATGAAATCTGGGTGTAACAGCAGCCGACTTATGTTCAATTTCGATTTGAATCCATAACAATGAGGGGGAGATGCATCAAGCCTTGGAGAGTGATATCGTGGAGAAGTTGCACAAAGCAACCAATCAGCATCTAGCTGTCATTTTTCTAACACAGTCTTTGAAGTGACAGTTGTAAGCGGATTGGCAACTTCCCCACTTTATATCTCTCGGGGGTCTATTTATCAAGCAGTGGAAAGTGTGGAGACGTTGCCCATAGCAAAAAAATCAACTCCTACCTATTATTTTATAAACTGTACGTGATAAATTCTACAAAGGTGATTGGTTGCTATGGGCAACGTCTCCACTGGTCACTTCTCCACGCTTGTCACTGCTGGATAAATAGGCCCCTCCATGTCTTGATGCATCTCTCAAAATATCCGGACTTACAATTGTGATCATTATATAGAGCAAGTGAAGGAGAACTAATCCCTGGATACGCAGACGAGACTGTACCTCCTGCTGCTCATTCACAATATCAATATTTACTTAACACAGGCTTTGAAATGACAGCAAGAGAAAGACATAACCCACTGGAAATGGAAATGCTTGTTTTTCTAGTCTGGTTTAATGTTTTGTACTGTATAACACTTACACTCACACCCTGTATACCAGCTACACTCACACCCTGTATAGCAGTTACACTCCCACCCTGTATAGCAGTTACACTCCCACCCTGTATAACAGTTACACTCACACCCTGTATATCAGTTACACTCACACACTATATAACAGTTACACTCACACCCTGTATAGCAGTTACACTCACACACTATATAACAGTTACACTCACACCCTGTATAGCAGTTACACTCACACCCTGTATACCAGCTACACTCACACCCTGTATAACACTTACACTCACACCCTGTATAGCAGTTACACTCACACACTATATAACAGTTACACTCACACCCTGTATAACAGTTACACTCACACCCTGTATATCAGTTACACTCCCACCCTGTATATCAGTTACACTCACACCCTGTATAGCAGTTACACTCACACACTATATAACAGTTACACTCACACCCTGTATAACAGTTACACTCACACCCTGTATAGCAGTTACACTCACACACTATATAACAGTTACACTCACACACTATATAACAGTTACACTCACACCCTGTATAGCAGTTACACTCACACACTATATAACAGTTACACTCACACCCTGTATAGCAGTTACACTCACACACTATATAACAGTTACACTCACACCCTGTATAACAGTTACACTCACACCCTGTATATCAGTTACACTCCCACCCTGTATATCAGTTACACTCACACCCTGTATAGCAGTTACACTCACACACTATATAACAGTTACACTCACACCCTGTATAACAGTTACACTCACACCCTGTATAGCAGTTACACTCACACACTATATAACAGTTACACTCACACACTATATAACAGTTACACTCACACCCTGTATAGCAGTTACACTCACACACTATATAACAGTTACACTCACACCCTGTATAGCAGTTACACTCACACCCTGTATAGCAGTTACCCTCACACACTATATAACAGTTACACTCACACCCTGTATAGCAGTTACACTCACACACTATATAACAGTTACACTCACACCCTGTATAACAGTTACACTCACACCCTGTATAACAGTTACACTCACACCCTGTATAACAGTTACACTCACACCCTATATAACAGTTACACTCACACACTATATAACAGTTACACTCACACCCTGTATAGCAGTTACACTCACACACTATATAACAGTTACACTCACACCCTGTATAACAGTTACACTCACACCCTGTATAACAGTTACACTCACACCCTGTATAGCAGTTACACTTACACCCTGTATAACAGTTACACTCACACCCTGTATAGCAGTTACACTCACACACTATATAACAGTTACACTCACACCCTGTATAACAGTTACACTCACACCCTGTATAACAGTTACACTCACACCCTGTATAGCAGTTACACTCACACACTATATAACAGTTACACTCACACCCTGTATAGCAGTTACACTCACACACTATATAACAGTTACACTCACACCCTGTATAACAGTTACACTCACACCCTGTATAACAGTTACACTCACACCCTGTATAACAGTTACACTCCCACCCTGTATAACAGTTACACTCACACACTGTATAACAGTTACACTCACACCCTGTATAGCAGTTACACTCCCACCCTGTATAACAGTTACACTCACACCCTGTATAACAGTTACACTCACACCCTGTATATCAGTTACACTTACACCCTGTATAACAGTTACACTCACACCCTGTATAACAGTTACACTCACACCCTGTATATCAGTTACACTCCCACCCTGTATATCAGTTACACTCACACCCTGTATAGCAGTTACACTCACACCCTGTATAACAGTTACACTCACACACTATATAACAGTTACACTCACACCCTGTATATCAGTTACACTCACACCCTGTATAACAGTTACACTCACACCCTGTATATCAGTTACACTCCCACCCTGTATAACAGTTACACTCACACCCTGTATAGCAGTTACACTCCCACCCTGTATATCAGTTACACTCCCACCCTGTATAGCAGTTACACTCCCACCCTGTATAACAGTTACACTCACACCCTGTATAGCAGTTACACTTACACCCTGTATAACAGTTACACTCCCACCCTGTATAGTAGTTACACTCCCACCCTGTATAACAGTTACACTCACACCCTGTATAGCAGTTACACTTACACCCTGTATAACAGTTACACTCACACCCTGTATATCAGTTTCACTCACACCCTGTATAGCAGTTATACTCCCACCCTGTATAACAGTTACACTCACACCCTGTATAGCAGTTACACTTACACCCTGTATAACAGTTACACTCACACCCTGTATATCAGTTACACTCCCACCCTGTATAGCAGTTACACTCACACACTGTATAACAGTTACACTCACACACTATATAACAGTTACACTCACACCCTGTATATCAGTTACACTCCCACCCTGTATATCAGTTACACTCCCACCCTGTATAGCAGTTACACTCACACCTTGTATAACAGTTATACTCACACCCTGTATAACAGTTATACTCACACCCTGTATAACAGTTACACTCACACCCTGTATATCAGTTACACTCCCACCCTGTATAACAGTTACACTCACACCCTGTTTATCAGTTACACTCACACCCTGTATAGCAGTTACACTCACACCCTGTATAACAGTTACACTCACACCCTGTATAGCAGTTACACTTACACCCTGTATAACAGTTACACTCACACCCTGTATAACAGTTACACTCACACCCTATATAACAGTTACACTCACACCCTGTATAGCAGTTACACTCACACCCTGTATAACAGTTACACTCACACCCTATATAACAGTTACACTCACACCCTGTATAGCAGTTACACTCACACCCTGTATAACAGTTACACTCCCACCCTGTATAACAGTTACGATCCCACCCTGTATAACAGTAACGCTCCCACCCTGTATAACAGTTACACTGCCACCCTGTATAACAGATATGCTCCCACCCTGTATAACAGTTACGCTCCCACCCGGCTGAATAAATGTCAGTTTGTGAAAACAAATGTTATGTAAGAGCTTCCCAGAAGCAGAGAACTTATGCAATAACCTTACTGTAATAACCAGTGGAAAAGTCTAGTAACACTCAGTCATTAGCAGACAAGGAGCTCCATCGCTTAGAATAAGTAAATGGTTGGCAGCAACGTTATTATGCATGGATGAGGAGGGGGCTCTTAATTGTTTCCACAGCGTTTAGATTCTCCATTGCGAAATCTTCCCACTGAGATAATAAACCCCCCAACTGGGACCTGATTCCGCCCTCATCTGTTCTCCCTGAGGCCAACGCCGACCTTGTCTCATAGCTTCAATTATTACTAGGACAGTCAACGCTCTGATAAATATTTGCTGGATCTGTGACACAGAGAGTTATATTACTGCTATTATTATTATCATTAACATTAATTATTATTATTATATTCTAATTTTACAAATGGGATGTTATAATATTACAAGAGGCGTTTCTTAATTTAATGACACTCAAATGTATATTAGTAACACCATCAATATTTTGTAGCACTGTCCAGTGAAACAAGTGAGATCCCTGTGTCTGAAAGATGTTTTATGCTAAAGTTATTTACGGGAAAGCAGCCGTGGAAACTGTTCTGCTAAAGTCTTAAAGGATAGTATGTGGTTTTATGGCAGGAGCATAGGCCCTCATTCAGAGCCGTACGCTCTGAGCAGAGCGCACGCTCTGAATGAGGGCCGCCCTCCATAAAAATGGAGCGTCCTCCTGGACGCTCGTATAGCTGTGGGTCACCACCCACAGCCTATACGAGCGTGCAGTTTGATGGCCGCGATGGTCGTGACCATCTCGACCATCGAAACTGCGAGCCGGAGCCTGCGGTTGAGGTTTTCAACCGCAAGGCCCGGAGTGATTTTGGCTCTATCAGAGCCAAAATCACTCCCACTGACATCACTAGTGATGTCAGTGGGCCGGCTTCTGACGGGAGGCGTTCCCTTGGGAACGCCCCCGTCAGGGAGGCGTTCCCTTGGGAACGCCCCCGGCACGCCACCAAAGGGGGCGTGCTGTCAATCAACATCGACAGCACGCCCCCTTTGATCAGACACAACGAGCGAAGGACTTTCCTTCGCTCGTCGCGTCAGGCGCATGCGCACGACGGAGCTCCCTCTGTCGTGCGCATGCTCAGTGCAGACCATCGACCCACTTGCGAGCGGACAGCCGCTTGCGAGTGGGTCTGAATCAGGGCCATAGATTTTCAGGCACAATTATTTGCAGTCTGGTGGGAGGAGTTTAGCAGAATGGGGTGGCGGCCATTGCTGAGCGTGGATTAGGTGCATGAGTCCGCCCACTATTGAACCTGCGTGCAAAAAACGGATAAAGGGGTTAGTACTAAAAAGTGTGAATAAGTTTAACTTTGACGGCATTCGCTGGTGGACAATAGATGACAGCGTTAGAGTATAGAATTTTGTGGGGTAGTTCCATGGGCTGGAAGGTGGACGTGATAGGAGATGTCTAGGCCATACTTGCCGCAGCTTTTCCAAGGTCGCTCAGGAGTTTCCGGAGGAGGAATATGACCATGTGGGAAGTGTGGGGGACATGGTGCCATGAATCGCTCCATTTAAGCCTCACACATACAGTACAGTGGGCCTGATTCAGACTCGGACGCTAAGCCACAATCGCTCACGTCCAAAAGGGGCCGGGAATGCAAATTCTGCGATCTCACAGTGTGGCGTAAGGACGCCCTCTATGTCTTATAGAGCGATGGCAGTGAGCGAATTTCCTTTCGTAACACACATTGGCCCTCATTCAGGGGCGGTCGCAAGAAGCGATCGCTCTCTCTGAATTTGGGCGGCCGCTTGATTTTTTAAGTGCGGCCTCCTGGTCGCTAGCTAAGCTGTGGGTTACAGCCCACAGCTTTAGCGACCGACCAGGTTGATGGTCGCGATGATCAAGACCATCGTGACCTTCGGGGCTTGCGACGAGACCCTAAGGTTGGGTCTCGGCAACCGCAAGCCCCAGGGAGCTTCCTGCTTTGATCGAGCAAGATACTCCCCACTGACATCACTGCTGATGTCAGTGCGGCCGCACACAAAACGGCAGGCGTTCCGTCAGGAACGCCTCCGTTTGTGTAGCCACCCCCCCGCCCCGCCTATAAAACGGGGCAAGCTGTCGATCACCATCGACAGCCGCCCCTTTTGTAGTGAGCTCCGGAGCGAGAGAATTTCTCTCTCGCTCCGGGACTTGCGCACGTGCAGTGCGGCCGCTGCGCGTGCGCAGGGTCTTCACATCGACCCGGTTGCGAGCACTCACCGCTTGCGACCGGGTCTGAATGAGACCCATTATCTCCAGTAAGTGTATGATTAATCGGTAACATTGAGAGCCATCGGAGCTGCACGCAGCTCTTGAGGTAGCCCCTACCTAACCGCAAGCACTGCGATCACTGCAGGCGGAAATACAACCAAGTGACGTGTACACTAATTATGCGCACCCATAACACTCAGTTTTGACGCCTAGACACGCCTGCGTTCACAGCACCACTCCCCCCGTTCACAAGCACCTTCCCCTGTTACCACCCACAAACGGTGCTATCTGTCACTCAAAGCAGCGCTCAGTCTTGGTGCTATGAGCGCATGATTCCCGATCGCAGTGACTGGCTCGCGCATGCGCACTGCGATGCATTCGCGTGCGCACAATGCAGACCATCGGCAGCTACGAGCGTACGCTTCTTAGCGTCCGGGTCTGAATCAGGCCCAGTGTACGGTGCTACGTAGCAGGCACGCGCGCCTCTGTTCCTGTACCTGCTCTTCTCACCACTATTACATAAACACGAGTTTATTCAAACAGTTGCTGCAACAAATGATATCAAAAGACTTGAAATTGTTCCAAAAGAAAAGTCTTCTAACATTATCCATTTCCACATCATGTTCCTGGAGCCTCTTATTTAGTTTTCAATATCTTAAGACTAGTAATACTGTATAATGGATGGATAATACATAACACCAGTTAATGAATCCAGACCACTATACTGAGTGGGAAAACTGGAGCAGAACATTATCACACTGTAGTCATTAATATAACATTGCATGTACGCAGGACATAAATCGTGCTGGGTCACACAGGAGGTCAGAGCAGACACTTATATATGTCATTATAGTCTTTAGTAATTATTAATGTCCCCCCAACATCAGAAGTGTTTAAGTTCAACTTCCTCTCATCACAGTGCACTTGTTTCTTATCTGCAAATTAACCACCATGATCTCCGCTGATCCTACAGTTTAGCTGAAGTATAACAAACTGTATAATCACAGAGATTACAATAGACCTTTCTCTGTATCTGGGGCAATTAGGTTATTATTAACTGGATCATTTCCACTATTTTTACATTTCTTTCCCGGGAGCAAATGGTTAAAATTCAAGTCCCGCTAAGCAATAGTTATAGGCTTTTTAATTACCTCTTCTTTTAAAAACTGCTCCTCTGGCAATAGCCGGATACTGCTCAGTAAATGGTTATTAGTTACAGTATTGCATCCTGTAATTTTACAGACCCAAGGCTATAACAATAAGATGATACAGTGATGATATATAATTATACGTGTTATAGATACGCATGTTTTATATGTTTACTTTATTGACGTGTACAGTATTGAGCTGTAGATTCACATGATGTCGTGCGGTAGGTAAGTTACCACAGTAAATACTGTTTACCAAAGCTAAATATGTTTTTCTGCAGAATAATATATATTAAAAAAAACAATAATTAGGTCTTGGGCAGGGGCAGGTCAGTTGGGATTTATATATGACAAGAGGGGGAGATGTACTAATTTATGGAAGTGATAAATTGGAGAGTGATAAACTACCAGCCAATCAGCTCCTAACTGTCATGTCACAGGCGGTGTTTGAAAAATGACAGTTAGGAGCTGATTGGCCGGTAGTTTATCACTCTCCAACGTATCACTTTCCAGAGCTTAGTACATCTGCCCTTAATTTAATAATTAAAAAATATATATTTTATATCATTATCTGTTATTCGGCCACCGAATTCCCCCAATCTTTCCCTGCCCAATACCTGTCTCCTCTAATCATTATCTTGTACTGTTAAATGCTGGGTAGATGGCCCTGTATTACTATATAACTATACAGTGACAGAAACCTGGCTGTATTTGGGTCCCTATGGAATTAAAGCAGGTTGTTCATCTGGAGGTTCATACAGATATTACTATAAGGAGGCTCTTACCTGGGAGATGACTGGCTGTGTAATGTGTAGAGGCCGAGCTTCCAGCAGACAGAGGTCTATGCAGCAAGTCCCGAGGTGCTGATGATGTTTATATAGAGAGATCCTTAGTCATCAGGGAGGAATGTACCAGCAATCTGCATGCAGAGTATTCTGGAATAGTGAGTGCATCCCTCTGCTGGTCCTGCAGGGCTGCACTGCCTCCAAGTCTCCAGTAGTGGGCGCTCACAGACAGGACTTTATATAGATAGGTATAGATTTTCTGATACAATTACTTTATTATACTGCATTATTTCTTATTGTGACATGAATACGTTTACAATGGGAAGTTATATACTGTAAATAGACACTGCAGCAAAATATTAGTAAAGTCTCTGAGAAAGTTAATAAATATATATAATAAGGTGACTTTATTTTTGCAACATTTTTACTGAAATTTCCCTGTTAACCTTTTCTGATCACCTTTGTACTGTCCCTCTCTGGCAGGGCTGCCCCATTGCAGTCAATGAGTGCTAGCCCACTCAGGCAAGATCCACAAAGCCTGTTAAGTACCATTTCCTGATGAGAGAGCTGGCGTTCAGAAAGCAGGAGATACTGTATCTCCCTGGTATCTCCGGCTTTCTGTATTGCTATATCAGCGCCACTTAATACTGCCCTTATACATGTGAAAAGGCGATCAGTTTGTTTTAGATCCTACTTGATCTTGGAATATAACCGCCAGTAACCGCCTGTTTCTGACTCCACCCACTACGTCCCTAAGGACCCAGACGTGACGTAGAGTGAGGGCGGAAGTGCGGTTCCATGTCCTCACTGTGCTGTTATCTTGTCTTCTCTGGAGCACCTGGTCACCAATAATAGCAAATTGTCCTTTCGCGGGCTCGCTATGCCCTCTCTATGCCCACGTGGATAGTAACTGATGACGTCAGAGCCCGCTCGGTGAAGGGCATCTAGACACTACCGTGGGCACGCTGCTGCAACACTTCCTTGAAAGTGCTGGCTAATTCCCACTGGTCCCTCACCATGGACCAGTCTCTGCAGGGTAGCAGGCAGAGGGCTTTAGCTTGGAGACACTGGGCTCAATCCAGAACAGCCGGAGAACGGAAGAGTGTTTTACGCTATTCTGGTGATTACAGGACACAGATGCAGTCAGCTTAAAGGCAGGATGGTTATAAATAAAACATGTTAAAACACATTATTACATAAACATTTACAGTACATGGCGCCTAGTGCCAATAATTAATATGAAAATGGTGCTGCAGTGCCACAGCCGCCATCTTGGCCATGTGGACGTGTCTCTGGCCACAACGACTGCCTAGAGAGGGAAATGGAGGCATTATAGGAAGAGAGCATACTTTTGAAATGGAGGAAGTCTGCCTCAGGGCGTGATTTCCTCCACTGTCACTTGGGCGGTATGTGGACACTTTTGCAGTTATCTGGTACATGTGAAATCCCAGAGATGAGGTGTGGATCAGCGAAGGGTGAGTAGTCATTGCCGGAGCAACAGAGTAAAGAGCAGATGTAAGGGAGGCATTGTATAAGGAAGTGGCTTGTTCAGGGCACAATCCCAGTCATCTCCCTCTAACCCCTGAACACCCATGCACAAGTCATCTTCTGCTGTTGTCCCTATCCTACTGTATTTCTTAATGATATTACCAAAAGCAAAAGCAGCATCTACACTTCCCTTTTTCCCCATCATTTTACTGAGGATTTGCTGCAAATTCTGCTCTTTTGCTACACAGGGAGCTCAAGAATAATTAACCCGCCTCCATTACGAGCATTTTTGACTGTTGGACAGGCACATGGCATTGCAGGGACCCAGTCAGCAGCCAGATTTGTCACAAACAAAAAAATGGTGTACAGTATGAATGAAACAGTGTTGTGACAGGGATGTTCTTGGCAACCGGCATCCCCCTTAGGTGTGCGCCTGATACACAGTATAAACTGGCCAAGCTAGCTGGATGGAGTGGATTCACCTTCATTGCACCATTCTGACCCACTTTGGTTGAGGTTGAACTTCTGTGAAGTCACTGTTTGAATTGGCATTGTTTCACCTAAGGCATGGCATCTAAATGGGTGAGGTAAAGAACATGACAGTGGGACACCCACAAGTCCCAGTCCCCATGTACACCCCATAAGCCAATAATTAATACAAGCAGGACCAAAAATTAGGCAGTGAGTGTATATTCAGAGACAGGACAAAGATAAAGGTACGCTACACAGTTCAATATGAGGTGATGATCCAAAGGACAGGCTCACAATCTGACAGAAGAGCGACCATGTCAGAAACAGATCAACTATCCAGACTACTTTACCAGGGATAAAGAGGAGCTCTAGACTGCACACCCTAATAGTAATGAAAGGTGCTATCATGATGAGATTTCAAAGTGGCATATACAAAAAACAGAGTTGCAGATGCACTATGCGATCATTACTGTATACATATAAATTTATAATATAGAATTTCAGAGGTAGTTTGCATATCAATGGCCACTGATACGGGCCTGCCCACCAGCGTCAAGGTCACCTCATTGAGCAGGTCCCTAACACTCTGGGGTTCACATCTGGGACGCAGAGCACCCCAAAAGTCAGCTCAACCAAAGACTTCACTGTCACCTTTTTTTTGAGTGATGCCCTGGGGATGTCTTTGGCTGAGCTGACTTTTGGGGTGCTCTGCGTCCCAGATGTGAACCCCAGAGTGTTAGGGACCTGCTCAATGAGGTGACCTTGACGCTGGTGGGCAGGCCCGTATAAGTGGCCATTGATATGCAAACTACCTCTGAAATTCTATATTATAAATTTATATGTATACAGTAGGGGTGTGCACCGGACACTTTTCGTGTTTTGTGTTTTGGTTTTGGATCTGGATCTTTCTTCGTGTTTTGGATCTGGATTGGTTTTGCCAAAACCACCCTTCCGTGTTTTGGGTTCTGGGTTTTGTGTTTTGGATCTGGATTTTTTCTTAAAAAATAAAAAAAAAACGCTAAAATCACATAAATGGGCCTGTTTTTGTTCCTACGCTATTAATAACCCCAATAACATTAATTTCCACTCATTTCCACTCTATTCTGAACACCTCACACCTCACAATATTGTTTTTAGGCCAAAAGGTTGTACCGAGGAAGCTGGATGACTATGCTAAGCGACACAAGGGGGCGGCACAAACACGTGGCCCATCTAGGAGTGGCACTGCAGTGGCAGACAGGAAGCCAATCAGCGTTATGGTGCCCATTTGCATGTAGCACGAACCCGGGAGATCCGTGCTACATGCATCTGTGTGATTGGCACAGAGCAATGACAGGTCCGTGAGACCCGTCTGTGCTGCTGTGGTAAAAAAAAAAAAAAAAACCTGTGTAAAAAAAGAAAAAAATGGCGTGCACCCCCCCAAAAAAGAGCAACCAGCCCCGGGCATTAGTAACCCAGTGCTGGGTGTGCTTAAATACAGGGGACAAACGACGTAGGGGTCCCCTGTACTTAAGCACAACCAGCACCGGGCTAGTCAGAACCAGCGCTGGTTGCCAAAATACGGGGGACAAACGACGTAGGGGTCCCCTGTATTCTGCGCAACCAGCTCTGGGCTCTGATCCGGTCCTGGTTCTGGAAATATAGGGGACAAAAAATGAGTAGGGTTCCCCTGTATGTTCCAGAACCAGCACTGGACTTTTTCTAGCGGGGGGCTGATGCCACAGCCAGGGGAGCCCTTTCACCGGGCCCCCCAGCCGCAGCATCAACCCTGACCGCTAGTCAGCCCAGGCCGGGGATCCCTGGAGAGCTGGGGACCCCCCCAATAAAGGGGTCACCCTCTCCAGGGCACCCCAGGCCCAGGCTGATAGCCCGGGGCTATCCCCGCCACCCCTGGTGGCGGTGGGTGGCGGGTTGATTGTGTGGTGTGGTGTAAATAAAGAATATCAAACATTGTCTTTACAAGTAGAACTGCAAGTCCCAGCTAGCCTGCCCCGCATGCTGGTACTTGGAGAACCACAAGTACCAGCATGCAGGGCATTAAGGGCCCACTAGTACCTGTAGTTCACCTGTAAAAAAATGTTTAAAAAAACACAGGACACACACACCGTGACAGTATAAGTTTATTAAACATACATACACACACACACACACATGTACACATACTCACCTATGTAACCCTGTAGCATCGGTCCACTTGTCCGGTAAAGTATCCATAGGGGACCTGTGAAAAAAAACATACTCACCATCTCCTATGCGAGGTTCTGTCCTCTTCGTTCCAAAGTAGGCATCCCCGGACTTGGCAAAAAAAAAAAACGAAAACGCGATCCACGAACTTAGTACCCGAATGAGAGCTTAGCGGCGGGGTATCACCATGGAAACCCCGCTGCTAAGCGTTCATTGGCTGAGAGAGGTCATCTCCCGTCTCTCAGCCAATGAACGGCTCCCTCCATTGTAGTCAATGCTGGGAGCCGCAAGGTTACTAAAGTTTACCCTGCGGTTCCCACCATTGACTACAATGGAGGGAGCCGTTCATTGGCTGAGAGACGGGAGATGACCTCTCTCAGCCAATGAACGCTTAGCAGCGGGGTTTCCATGGTGATACCCCGCCGCTAAGCTCTCATTCGGGAAGTACTGTTCTATAGAACGGTACTAAGTTCGTGGATCGCGTTTTCGTTTTTTTTTTTTGCCAAGTCCGGGGATGCCTACTTTGGAACGAAGAGGACAGAACCTCGCATAGGAGATGGTGAGTATGTTTTTTTTCACAGGTCCCCTATGGATACTTTACCGGACAAGTGGACCGATGCTACAGGGTTACATAGGTGAGTATGTGTACATGTGTGTGTGTGTGTGTATGTATGTTTAATAAACTTATACTGTCACGGTGTGTGTGTCCTGTGTTTTTTTTAAACATTTTTTTACAGGTGAACTACAGGTACTAGTGGGCCCTTAATGCCCTGCATGCTGGTACTTGTGGTTCTCCAAGTACCAGCATGCGGGGCAGGCTTGCTGGGACTTGCAGTTCTACTTGTAAAGACAATGTTTGATATTCTTTATTTACACCACACCACACAATCAACCCGCCACCCACCGCCACCAGGGGTGGCGGGGATAGCCCCGGGCTATCAGCCTGGGCCTGGGGTGCCCTGGAGAGGGTGACCCCTTTATTGGGGGGGGTCCCCAGCTCTCCAGGGATCCCCGGCCTGGGCTGACTAGCGGTCAGGGCTGATGCTGCGGCTGGGGGGCCCGGTGAAAGGGCTCCCCTGGCTGTGGCATCAGCCCCCCGCTAGAAAAAGTCCAGTGCTGGTTCTGGAACATACAGGGGAACCCTACTCATTTTTTTCCCCTGTATTTCCAGAACCAGGACCGGATCAGAGCCCAGAGCTGGTTGCGCAGAATACGGGGGACCCCTACGTCGTTTGTCCCCCGTATTTTGGCAACCAGCTCTGGTTCTGACTAGCCCGGTGCTGGTTGTGTTTAAGTACGGGGGACCCCTACGTCGTTTGTCCCCTGTATTTAAGCACACCCAGCACTGGGTCACTAATGCCCGGGGCTGGTTGCTCTTTTTTTGGGGGGGGGCACGCCATTTTTTTCTCTTTTTACACAGGTTTTTTTTTTTTTATTTACCACAGCAGCACAGACGGGTCTCACGGACCCGTTAGTGCTCTGTGTCAATCACACAGATGCATGTAGCACGGATCTCACGAGTCCGTGCTACATGCAAATGAGCACCATAATGCTGATTGGCTGAGAGCCGTGACAGACGGCTCTGTCAGCCAATCAGCACTTTGCCCATTAAAGGCAAAGGCATTTTTTTTTAAATGGCCGCTCGAGGCAAAACCTCGAGATCCGACAGCAGATCTCGAGGTTTTGCCTCGGGAGAGGGATCCGGGGCAGACAGGGAGATCCGAGCTTGGGCTCGGATCGCCCCGGATCCCCGAAGTTCGGGTGGGTTCGGTTCTCAGGGAACCGAACCCGCTCATCCCTAGTATACAGTAATGATCGCATAGTGCATCTGCAACTCTGTTTTTTGTATATTACCAGGGATAAGCCATTACAGAAGCTTAGGGGTATATTTACTAAAGTGAGAGTTTTAGAAATGGAGATGTTGCCCTTAGCAACCAATCAGATTCTAGCTATTATCTTCTAGAAGGTGCTAGTTAAATGTTACGTAGAATCTGATTGGTTGCTATGGGAAACATCTCCACTTCTAAAAACTCTCACTATAGTAAATATACCCCTTAGTGCTGTGCTCCGAGCATACCAGTCACATGGGCAGACTAGAACTAATGAAGACCAGAGGTGCCAACCTACCTACATGTAAGATACCTGGCCCTGTCAGCAGAACCACTTCCAGTAACACCACAAAGCATTGTAGAATGTACAATAGGATTTTACTAACTCCAATTGATGATGATGTCCTCCATGACGCGTCCGTCGGCGGCCACTCCCTGACATCATCTTCTATCGTGCGCTCTTAAGTGACTAGCGAAGCCTAACTTGGTCTTGAAAATTCGGATCCAGATGGCACAGTCTCAGGGCCACCATCAGGGGGGGACTGTCGGGACTACTGTCCTGGGCCTGGAGACACCGTCAGAAAAGGGGGGCCCGGCCCGCTGCTACCTCCCACCCAACTGCTGACGCTACTGTTGCTGAATGAGGCACCCAGAGGGTCCGCTCCCTAATCCACCCTTCCTCGTTCCCAATGTGAAAGGAGCTTGCTGCCCGCCGCGAACGAGGTGGCTGCTGTCCACCCCTTCTGGCGATGTAACTTTATTGTACATCGGCAATAGGGGCGGCGGGCTCCGTGTCCTTATCCGGAGCTGTGCGTGTGTGTATATATATATATATATATATACATACATACTGGTATGGACTGGCACTCCAAATAACATGGAAAGCTTCTGTCGGAGCCCTCACAGCAAAACAATGGTAGAAAACGAAAGGTGCAGCACTCATAGCATGTAACAACAAATGACAAGAGGCGGTGGAGTAAATCGACGTTTCAGTTCAATAAAAACTTTTTTCAAGATAACAATAACAATGAGAAAGATATACCTTATATACAGGTAACTACACCTCAAGTGAAGCCGTTCCCCCGGAGCTGGGACTGCGCACCCATCTGGTGGCGCCAATAGATGACATCATCACGCTGTCAGCGTGAATGAGAGACACCCATACCTGTGACACCATCACCATGGTTACCAAAGTAACACCTAAATGATGAAACATTAATACATATAAATCAACGGTATGCAATCGGGAAGCCGACTGCCTAAATACCGGCAGCCGGCTTCCCGACTGTCATATCCCAGCAAGGGTGAAATGCCGGGTGTCTAGATGTAGACGATCGCATTTCCCCGATGCCGGGAGACCGGCGCCTGGCATCCCGATTGTAGTGATGCCGGGCGCCGCGAGCGGACAGCCGCTGGGGGGAGGGTTAGGTTTAGGGCTCCGGGGGGGGGGACGTAGGGTTAGGCACCCCCCCGGGAGGGTTAGGGTCAGGCTAGGGGGAGGGAGGGTTAGGGTTAGGCACCCCCGGGGGGGACTTAGGGTTAGGCAGCGAGGAAGGGGGTGGTTAGGGTTAGGCACTTAGAGGGGGGATTAGGGTTAGGCACTTGGGGGGGAAGTTAGGGTTAGGCACCCCTAAGGAGGGTTAGGGTTAGGGGGGTTAGGTTAGGTTAGTAGATACTCATCTATCCATGATCGGGATTTCCAGCTCTGTCGGGTTTCCGCTGCTCGGAACTCTGCTGGTGTCGGCGGTATTTCATACCAATTCCAAATCAACATGTAGACAAAGAAAATGCACAAATATTTCAATTTCTAACCACATGGTTCATATTTAAGTATTGATACATTGACATTAAAAGTGACCTTAAGCGCTGCACATCAACACGTAACCCCTAAAAACTAAAGTCTACAGCCATGGACAAAAATATATTTAAGAAAACACAATAATAGAACAAACTTGAATTATCCCTGCACACTCAACGTGCAAGGCGTCGTTCACATTGTTCACATAAGTGCGATGTCTGGGAACTAATACCTACATTTCTGCACCCTATAAGCAGCCGATACCTTAGGAATTTACAAAAACCTGGTGTATGAAAAGCTTTCATTTAAGCCCCTGGGGTGAACTACGTCCAGACGAGATATCGAGCGAGCTTCACACTGTAATAATTTGGTAGCTCGGTTACCTCCCGCAAAAGGGGGGGAATATGATCAATCATACAGTAACGTATGCTGGTCAGCGGGTGTTTACACATGGCAAAGTGCCAAGCTACCGGCTGTGCTCTGGTTCCTAATTCTAGCGTGTGGCGTTTGACAGAGCGGTGCGCCGCCATACGCTCCTTAAATTTCCTTTTGGTCTTACCTATGTAGGTAAGACCGCACGGGCAGATGATTTGGTAAACCGCATAGCTTGTATTACAACTCAAGAGAAATTTAATTGGGATCTTTTTCCCGCTATGGGGGTGTGAGAATGAATCGCCTGCAATGAGAAATTGACATGTTGCGCAAGAGCACTTGATACAGCCCACTTTAGTATGTGTTAGGAACCTCATAGAAGGGTTTTCGTTCAACTTAGAAATATCGGTTTTCACCAAGAGGTCACGCAGATTGCGTCCTCGTGAATAACATGACATAAGCTGACTGCCCTTGAGATGAAGGTTACTATCTTACTCAATGATTGGCCAATGCTTCTTAGAAATGTTGTTGATGACTTGGGATGCCGTGTTAAACCTATTGACCCAGGGACAATTTTGAAATAGATGAATTTTTCTTCTCTTTCCTGGATAACAGTTGATTCCTATCTAGCCTCATGACTTTTTCTTTAATTTGCTATAAAGATTTTCGTGAGTAGCCCCTAGCTAAGAATTTTTCAATAAGCTTGTTTAGTTAAAGAGTGGCTCTCACTGGATCACTATTGATGCATCTCACCCTAATCATTTGGGAGTAAGGGAGCTCCCGTATCAGATTTGTGGGATGACAGCTTTGTGCTTGTAGCAACAAATTTCTATCTGTGGGTTTGGAGTAGAGTGTCGTAATATTAGATTGATTATCAACAATTATTGTTATGTCTAGAAAGTTAATTATTTGCCTACTAATATCAAAGGTGAATTTGATGGGTGAAATCACCGTTATTATGATTTTCCATCAAAGGCTGAAACTCTTGTGCTTCTCCACACCAATACAGAAGCCGATCGTCAATAAAACGGGAGAAGGAGAGAATCTTATCAGCTACCTGTGTGTTACTATAGAACATATCTCTCTCTACTTCAAACATCACAATATTCGCATAGACTGGGGCTGCACTCGATCCCATAGCGCAGCCCTTTGTCTGAAGGAAAAACTTTTATCATAGATAAAAAAGTTGTTAGTAAGTAGCAGTTCTAATAATCTGAGAATGCTATCACACATTTGCACCTGCTTTGTGTGATAGCAAATTAAAGAAAAAGCTATGATGCTAGATAAGAATCGACTGTTATCCAGGAAAGAGAAGAAAAATTCATCTATTTCAAAATTGTCCCTGGGTCAATAGGTTTAACACGGCATCCCAAGTCATTAACAACATTTCTAAGAAGCATTGGCCAACCATTGAGTAAGATAGTAACCTTCATCTCAAGGGCAGTCAGCTTATGCCATGTTATTCACGAGGACGCAATCTGCGTGACCTCTTGGTGAAATCCGATATTTCTAAATTGTTCAAAACCCTTCTACTAGGATCCTAACACAAACTAAAGTGGCTGTATCAAGTGCTCTTGCACAACATGTCAATTTCTCATTGCAGGCGATTCATTCTCACACCCCCATAGCGGGAAAAAGATCCCAATTAAATTTCTCTTGAGTTGTAATACAAGCTATGCAGTTTACCAAATCATCTGCCCGTGCGGTCTTACCTACATAGGTTAGACCGAAAGGAAATTTAAGGAGCGTATGGCGGTGCACCGTTCTACCATACGCCACGCACTAGAATTAGGAACCAGAGAACAGCCGGTAGCTCGGCACTTTGCCATGTGTAAACGTCCGCTGACCAGCATACGTTACCGTATGAATGATCATATTCCCCCCCCTTTTGCGGGGAGTGACCGAGCTACCAAATTATTACAGTGTGAAGCTCGCTGGATATCTCGTCTGGATGTAGTTCACCCCAGGGGCTTAAATGAAAGCTTTTCATACACCAGCTTTTTGTAAATTCTTAAGGTATCGGCTGCTTATAGGGTGCATAAATGTAGATATTAGTTCCCAGACATCGCACTTATGTGAACAATGTGAACAACGCCTTGAACGTTGAGTGTGCAGGGATAATTAAATTTTGTTCTATTATTGTGTTTTCTTAAATATATTTTTGTCCATGGCTATAGACTTTGCAGCGCTTAAGGTCACTTTTGGTGTCCATGCTTCAATACTTAAATATGAACCATGTGGTTAGTACTTGAGGCAGTTATATTTGTGCATTTTTTTTGTGTACATGTTGATTTATATGTATTAATGTTTAATCATTCAGGTGTTACTTTGGCAACCATGGTAATGGTGTCACAGGTATGGGTGTCTCTCACTCACGCTGACAGCGTGATGACGTCATCTATTGGCGCCGCCGGATGGGTGCGCAGTCCCAGGTCCGGGGGAACGGCTTCACTTGAGGTGTAGTTACCTGTATATAAGGTATATCTTTCTCATTGTTCTTGTTATTTTGAAAAAAGTTTTTATTGAACTGAAATGTCGATTTACTCCACCGCCTCTTGTCATTTGTTGTTACATGCTGAGTGCCGCACCTTTCTTATATATATATATATATATATGACTTCCAATCGGCAGCACTAAGAAAATAATCAGACACATCATTTGTGTAACCATCGTTTCAATGCTCTATATACTCATTTTCTACAGGGTGCACTACATATGGAATGCGGCCATAGGTTTCCATATTGGGGGGGGGTCGCCCTGCCTATTTTGTCAGTCCCCGGGCACCACAATTTCTGATGGCAACTCTGCACTGTATAACTGTCCGCTAGGGTTCACTGTGTAGCTATAGGAGGGTTTTGAGCGGGTTTTCCGGATTTGGCGCTTGGTGTCTAGATCTTCTAAGCGCAAACGTTCAAAGTTGTCAGTTTTATTTTTGACAGCATTTCGCCACTCCATTCTACCCAGTGCAAGTTCCTCCCAGGTGTCGTGAGACAGGACACTTGAAGCCAGGTGGTAGCTTCAGGACATCCTTGTACCAAAGATACTGACCCCCAGTGATGTGGCCTTTGGGCCAGTTGCAGCCTCTGGGCTGGTTGAGGCCTGTGGGCCTATGAGTTGAGATACGGCCTTTGGGCCTGTAGCAGCCTCTGAGCTGGTTGAGGCCTGTGGGCCTATGAGTGGTGATGCGGCCTTTGGGCCGGTAGCAGCCTCTGGGCTGGTTGAGGCCTTTGGGCCTATGAGTGGTGATGTGGCCTTTGGGCAGCCTCTGGGCTGGTTGTGGCCTTGAGGGCAGAACGACTTGGCAGGAGGATGCTGAGTTGCTACCAGTGCTGCCGGGATGACACTTACGATGGTGCACTAGATTGCGCACTGAGACCGCTGAGTTGCGGCCAATGTCGCCGGGTTGACACTGGCGCTGGACACAGACTGGCGCTTCAGGTGGAGGAAGCGCACTGTGCCGTCTAGATGACACAAGCAGCACGAGCAGGTGGAATGCAGACTGGATAGGACAAATGGCAGTAAATAAACACAGTAGACTGGCTCTGGAACTCGACTGGAAAACAGGAGACTGGAACAACCGGAAGTATGAGAAACTATCACTGGCAAGGAGTGAAGGGCTGGCTGGAATTTAACAGAAACAGGGCCCAACGAGAGCAAGTCTCCCTAATGACAGATTATTGAGCACCTGGGCTGTGTTCAGACAGGAGAATCAATCAGTGTGCACCTGATAGTGCACACAGACAGGCAGTAATTAGTGCAGAGGCTCAACAGCAAACAAGACTGGAACTGCAAACAATATGCTTCTAACCACAGATCCTAACAGGAGGAAGGAGGAGACTTCAGCGAATGCTTGTCCGGCGTTCACCCCGCACAGCATTGGCAGCGAGGCGGCTTGTGACAAAGGCTCAGAGTAGAAAACCGGCTTTAGCAACCTCAAGTCATTCACGTGCACTAGGTGTCCACACCACCTCATCAGCAAACACTCCATGCCGCTCATCTTAGTCTGATGAAGAATCTTGGAGTTTGGGACATGATCCTGCCAACTCACATGCAGAATTGCCCGAAGGCATCTCAGGTGGAGGCTGTCCAGTCTTCGAATGTCTTCCCTGTAGAGGCACCCGGTCTCAGAGGCATACAGCAATAAGGGAAGCACAATTGCTTTATCTACAGTGAGTTTAGTCTACAGCTGGTGATCGTGAGACTTCCATACTCTCTGATTGAGTTTGCCAAAAGCAGTTTTGCCAATACGTGTAGCAATTTCGGATTCGAGGTGATAGTCATTGCATATTATGCTTCCTAGGAACTGAAGTGATCTTACTTCTTCCAGCTGTTTTCCACCCAGTGTGATAACAGTGTCATTCGCAGGTGTACCATTTACAGGTTGTTTTAGTATTTTGGTTTTCGACACGCTTATTACCAGGCCGAATTTACGGCATGAGGCGTCCAAGTGGACCACTGCAGGTTTTCCATGCTGCCAGCCATAAGGCAAACATCATCGGCATACAGAACTTCTAACACAGAGATTTGTCTGACTTTACGTTTTACCCTGAAGCGAGATCGGTCGAAGACGCTCTTATCAGTCCTTACATTTATTTGTATTTGTCCACTGCAGTCCTTCAGAGCATCATAGATCACAGCAGCAAAGTAAACGGCGAAGAGTGTAGGAGCCATTACACAGCTTTGCTTGACACCGCTGATGACTGGGAATCTGTCTTTGAAGTCACTTTCATATTGTACTCTGGCCATCATGCGATTGGCTTAATCAACCTCGCAGGACATCCAATGTTTTCCAGCATAATCCAAAGAGCAGTCCTCGGTACCCTGTCAAAATCTTTCTCATGTTCGGCAAAGCACATATAAAGAGTCCGATGTTGTTCCAGGTTCTTTTCTTGAAGTTGCTTAACAACAAAGATTGCCTCAACCGTGCCTTTATTAGGACGAAACCCGCATTGACTCTCCGGAAGAAGTCACTCTGCCAGCGTGTTCAGACGTTTGTTAATGATATGACTCTGGGCCTGATTCAGACGCCTGCGCCTGCGCTGGCTCGCATTGAGCGATTTTTCTCAATCTGCGCATGCGTATAATTCGCAATGCTCGTGCGCGAACCTGTCAGTGCGATGGGAAAGTGCTCGCCCGTAGCCCGCTGTCGGGCCGCTATTTTGAGTGACAGATAGTGCCGTTTGTAGGTGGTAACAGGGGAAGGTGCTTGTGAACGAGGGAGTGGATGTGCGAACGCAGGCGTGCCCGACCATCAGAACGGAGTTTAATGGGTGTGCATAATTAGCAAAGTAGCGTCATTGAACATGTGGCTTGGATGATTTTTCCCAGAACTGCTCGCACTGCTTGCGGGAGGCTAGGTCTACCTTAAATGCTGCGAGCAGCTCCGATGGCTCCCCATGGTCCCGATTAATCCTACATTTCCCGGAGATGACGTTTGTTGCGAGTGGCAAGGGGGCGTCTTTAAACACTTGCGAGCGCAATAAGCCCTCGCCCGCTAAGACATAGAGGCATCCTTACACCGCAAAGAGCGAGCGCATGTTTTGCATAGACGGCCCTTTTTTGAGAGCGAGCGGCCGCAAATAGCATCCGGGTCTGAATCAGGCCCTCAGAACTTTACCAGCAGCACTATGGGGCATATTCAATTGGGTGTGAGAATAGCGAAAAACCCGCGCCTGTGAGGTTTTTCCTGCAGGTGCAGGTTTTTTGCTATTCAATTAGGTGCGTGGTTTTTTTTTTTTTTGCGCGCCGGGAGGTTTTTATTCTTTCACCTCCAGAGCAAGAGTGATTCTTCCTAAAATCGTTAATATTAGGAAATTTCAGTGGGACTTGCTCTGGCATCCCGGAGGCACCCCCCTTAGGACTAATTAAGCAATTGGAAGTTTCCAATTAGCTTAATTAGTCCTTAATTACTTACCTTCTGCAGCGCTGTCTTCTGCGTCCAGCGTCAGGAGCCGGCTCTTCTGCAGCAGGGGGAGTATGTCAGTGTGTGTGGTGTTTGTTAGTGTGTATGAGTGAGTGTGTGACCCCCACTGCCAGTGTGCCCCCCCAATGTCCGTGTGGCTCCCGGAATGGGCGGTGGGAGAACTACATATTTCAGCAGCCCTTGCTCCTCCCACCAGCCCCTGGAGCCTCACAGGAGCCCCCGGGACTCCCAGCAGCCCCCTCTCCAGTAAGAAAAGAGAGGGGAAGGCACCTGGAGCCCTGGAGACCACCAGAGACCCCCAGCCAGGTAGGTGTAGATTTTTATTTATTTTTATTTACGTGGCGCGGGGTTTTCGGAGCTGAATACCCTCCGACCAATATTTTTTTAATTGAATACCGTGAGTATCGGGAGCGTGCATACCCGCGGTATTCCTAAATTGGGCGCAAAGGGTGCAAGGTTTTTCCTCGCTAAACCTCACGCCCAATTGTATATTCCCCTAAGAAGAGCTATTATAAAGGTTTGAGCTCGTGCCTTCTTATGTTTCTTATGTTTCCTCCGACCCTGATAGGTTGGTGCCCAGAGGACTGCGGTTTGCCATCTGGGGAAAGATGAGATGGACTATGTCTAGGCCACCTTTCCTAGGTCCCTCCCCAGATTAGGGAAAGCAAAGCGATCCTAAATAGGTCTGCTTTGTCATCAGACGTGCTGCCGAACCTGTCATCCCGTCTCTATCAATTCCAGGAGTGACCACTCTCGTCTGACCGCCTACGTGCAGAGAATCAGCTAGGAACCAGACTCATCAAAGTCCATATTCCCCCCACCAACGCTCCATCGCCGTTTTACTAACTCCTATTATACAAGTACTGTATGTGCATTACCAGCAGTTACTGTACAAAAATAAATTATTCCAAAGTGGCTTTCACTATAATACCAAACACCTTTGGCCCTCATTCAGACCCACTCGCAAGCGGGCGCACGTACGTTAGGCGTACGTACAAAAATATTTAAATTCAATGGCTCGCTCGTATTTTCGTTCGCATCTAAAATTCCTCCCTAAACTCTGACGACCCCTCCTCTAACTAACGAGCGTACGAAATAGCGAGCGTACATCCCCGAAATGGCTTGAAAGGAACGCACGCACACGTATAAACAGGAAGTGGCCTTGTCAGATGTCGATTACCTGCTCCTTTATTCTGCCTACCTCCATCAATCGTATCATGCCAATCAATGTATCAATTAGCTTAATTGTTTGTTTTTTTTCAACACAATGCAAGAAACTTTACTCTTGTCCGTGTTTGTGTTTACCCGCAGAATACGTACGGATGAAACATTCGCTTTTATTGTTCAAAAAACATGTGAACCACAATTAAACAATTGTTCTATTGCTGTGGATCCCCGCATATTTCCCTGGGTTCATTTCTTTATTTAAATTTGCTTACGCATGTCACTGCATCAAGCCTATCATAACTCTCCAGAGATTTCTGGCCCTGTCGAACACATGACTCATACACTAACCACTAAAATTGCTCCTGTTAATTTCCAAAATACATTAGCCAATCAGAAAATTTTTACACACTTTATCAAAAATGATTTTTAAGAAAAACACCATTGCCATCATGAGAGCCTCCGCATTCACCAGGCGCGAGCTGCTGGTGCTTACGGAGGTCATGGATCGCCGGATCACCAGCCAGCCTCAACCCATGACCAACCGGCAGAAGCGCTCCGCGTATGCGGAGGTACGGTCCCGCCTGCGGTCCTTCGGCTCACGCCGCAACATCGGGCAGCTGGAGCGCAGGTGGTCCGACCTGCAACGGCGAACGCCCCGCTTGCTGGCATGCTTTCGCATGCAGATCCTGGCAAGTAAGTGTTATGTATTGTGGTTTTAATGTTTGTGTTTGTGGGGCAAACTGCGTGTGCATGTTTTCCTGTCTGTTCTATTTATTATTTGTACTCATATCTGCGTCTGCATGTTTTCCTGTCTGTTCTATTTTTTATTTGTACTCATATCTGCGTCTGCATGTTTTCCTGTCTGTTCTATTTATTATTTGTACTCATATCTGCGTCTGCATGTTTTCCTGTCTGTTCTATTTATTATTTGTACTCATATCTGCGTCTGCATGTTTTCCTGTCTGTTCTATTTATTATTTGTACTCATATCTGCGTCTGCATGTTTTCCTGTCTGTTCTATTTATTATTTGTACTCATATCTGCGTCTGCATGTTTTCCTGTCTGTTCTATTTATTATTTGTACTCATATCTGCGTCTGCATGTTTTCCTGTCTGTTCTATTTATTATTTGTACTCATATCTGCGTCTGCATGTTTTCCTGTCTGTTCTATTTATTATTTGTACTCATATCTGCGTCTGCATGTTTTCCTGTCTGTTCTATTTATTATTTGTACTCATATCTGCGTCTGCATGTTTTCCTGTCTGTTCTATTTATTATTTGTACTCATATCTGCGTCTGCATGTTTTCCTGTCTGTTCTATTTATTATTTGTACTCATATCTGCGTCTGCATGTTTTCCTGTCTGTTCTATTTATTATTTGTACTCATATCTGCGTCTGCATGTTTTCCTGTCTGTTCTATTTATTATTTGTACTCATATCTGCGTCTGCATGTTTCCCCTCTATTTCTGATTTTTTAATTCTACTGTTTTTTTTTTTTTTGTTTTTTTGTTTTTTTGTTTGGTTGCCCGGATTTGTCCATAAACTAAACGCAATTTCTTTGACATATTTTAGGGGGACAGCCAAGACTCCGCCGTCAACGTCCGTCCAGACGGCGTTCCCGCCCACTCTCCCCAACCCCCAGCCAACACTCCACCCCAAATCTTTCCCCTATTCCCCACTCCTCCCCATCCTTCCCAGACCCTCTCCCGGAAATGTCGGGCCTCCTTCCCCTCCGTCCCACTTCCCCCTCTCCTCCACCCACCCCTCTTCCAATTACCCCCTCCCCGGAGTCCAGCATAACTCCGCCCCATTCTTTGGGGAATGACGGATCCTCCGAGGAGGATCATGGAGGTTTGGCCGGAGCTCCCGATTTGTCTCCCGGTATGTTTTTTTTTTTTTTTTTTTAAAGCACAAACTGTTTGTATGTAATCATGTGTCGTGCCTTTCTTCGTGTTTTTGTGGCTTGACTTTTGTTGATTGTGAAGGTTTGCCTTTACCTCTTCCTGGTGATTTAAGCATACACATATCATACCTGTGGGAATTTGTACCTAGGCCTTGTATTTTTGCCAGCCCACCCTTTTTATTTTTGTTTTTGGGTTTAGGAGTGATTTGGTTTTTTTTTTAAATTTTTCTGTGGATTCCCTATTGTTGTATTAACCCACACACTTTTCTCACCCACAGAGGAACAGAGGCGTCGGCAAGAGGTGGCGGATGTTGTGGGGCAGATGCGCCAACATGTAATCGGCCTTCTGGTGGCCCTCGACCGGCTGTCTGGCCTCCTTCGGCATTAGTTTTTTTTTTTTGGTTCTATTTTCCAAATAAATTTATTCAGACAAATATCCGTTGTGGCTCATTTTTAAAAACCAAAACCAAGATAGTTTAGCCTGACATAAGTAGACTGTTCCTGCAAGGATTTCCCTTTTTTAAAAGTTAGATTGTGTTTTGTCTTTGTATGTCAAACAGACACCAGAAACACATAACAGTAACAATGTCATTTCCCTTTTTGGGTGTAGTGTCAATTACAGATTTCTACATTTTCCAGGTTCCTACTTGGTGCGCAAGCTGCTTAGGCCAATCTTACAAATCCCAAGGTTGGGCCAGGCTTCCTTTTGGTGTGGATTGGGAAGCTGAAAACATATTTCAGTTTTGCTCAACTGGCGTCAGTACTGGTTTACCCCTTAGTCAAATGTAACTTGTGTTAACCTGGTTACACTTGCTGTTAACGTCCCAAAAAAGGAAGACCATTTCACTCTCCAAACATTTATTCACAACATAACAGAGAAAACAAATTGGTCACTCCCAAAAAAAATACACAGTGATAAATTCAAATACAACACATACCAAGAAATAATTAATTAAAAACACAAAATCAAGAACTGGTTGACGAAGGACCATGCCAACATGATTCCACAAACATGGCGTTGCGATATGGGTTCCAGAATATATGCCCAAAAGGACCAGATCCAGGTTTGGTAAGGGTAGCAGGAAGTAGTGAGCGTTGGAGTGCCAAAGATTATGTGAACAAACAGAAGATGGTGAGAAAAATAAAAATAAATTAGATGTTCGCCAAAAAACACAAACACATTAGGTATAAACACTGGAGTTTTGTTCAAACTTACCTAAAAAATCTGGCCACCACATCATCGCGTATGGCCCCCCCACATACTGACCTTCGACCAACCTCGGGGGGGCCATCCTCAGGTAAGGCATCCTCTGGCTGCATTGGGACACCACTCCTTATGGCAATGTTGTGAAATATCCCACACAGGACCACAATTTTCGACACCATATCCGGCACATACATGAGCTCGCCACCAGAGCGGTGGAGGCATCTGAATCGGCCTTTTAAAAGGCCGATACAGCGCTCCACCACTTGCCTGGTGGCTGTAAGTGCGGAATTATATGCACTTTGTGGCCCTGGTGTGGGAGCCAAATAAGGAGTGAGCAGCCAGGACATGCAAGGGTATCCACTGTCTCCTGTGAACAAAAATAGACCACATCAGGAACACTGTGTATCAAGCTTAACATTGTTATGTACTAAAGGTCTCCACTTACCCAGAAGCCACGCATCACCAGCTTGTAGGTTGGTTAATTTCTGCCATATCCCTGATTGCCGGATGACGAAGGAGTCATGAGCACTTCCGGGTAATTTAGCATTCAGGGACAGGATCTGGAGGGAGGCATCACATACCACCATTACATTCAGGGAGTGATAGTGTTTCCTGTTTCTAAATATGGCCTCCAGCCGTGCTGGAGGCTGAAGTGGTATGTGAGTACCATCCACAACCCCTATGATGTGTGGGAAGCCAGCTATTTGGTAAAAATTGGCCTTGGCCACACTAAGGGCACCCATATCCAAAGGCATTTTAATAAAATGATGGAGGTGCTTGAAAAGTGCCTCCATCACTGCCCTCAGGATCCGGGAAAAGGAGGATTGGGAGATGCCCGCCACTATTCCCACCGTTGTTTGAAACGATCCTGAGGCACAGAAATGTAACACCGCCATAAATTGCGTCAGTGGTGGTATTGCTGTTGGACTGTCAATTTGCCGCTCAAGATCACTTTCTATTAATGAGAGAGTGTCTATGATGATTTTGGGAGGTAGACGGTAGCGTCTTAAAACCTCATCATCGGGCATTCCAAAAAGGGTGACACGTGTTCGAAATATCTGGGGCCTTGCATGCCTACGATGCCTACGCCTGGGACGAGTTTGAGGTTGGTCGTCTTCCGGGAGCAGGGCCAGAACAATTCGCCCCAGATCTACCTGAAATTCAAAGTTTACAATGTAAGGCTTTTGACCCACCCCAAAAGTAACAAAAAACAACTTAGCTTTCTGATACCATCCATAGCTGCTTACATGCCGGGGTATTGTCATGATACGTATAAACTGTAAAAAAGCCAACAATGAGACTTCAAAAATTTAGAGGGGTTTTTTTTTGTTTAAAAATTGTTGCAAGCCAACACAGAAAATAGCGGAAACACACATTTGGCCATCGATGAAAACGACATTGCACACCGTACGTCAAATAGGGTTCAAATGGACCCAAAAAATGGAAAAGGGAAAAGCAAAACTGGATTATATGATGAATAAGCCGTCAAAAAGGCGGTAATTAAATCGCAAATGCAAGTCACTACACCAACAGTCAAAAATGCGGTAATTAAATCGCAAATGCAAGTCACTACACCAACAGTCAAAAATGCGGTAATTAATTCGCAAATGCAAGTCGCTACACCAACAGTCAAAAATGCGGTAATTAATTCGCAAATGCAAGTCGCTACACCAACAGTCAAAAATGCGGTAATTAATTCGCAAATGCAAGACAAAAAATGGACTTACCCAACTCGAATATATAAGATTTCCACAAAAAACTTCTTTGGGTCCGAAAACCAAAACAAACTAAAAAAGATGAAATGAGTGTTCAACAAATTAACGAACCACAAAACAGAAGAATACACCAATTGGCCACAAATTTGAATGCACAAAACTTACCAAATCAGGAAAGGATGTGGAAAAAATGAAAAAAATGCGAACGGAAAAACCAAAGAAATGTAGCAAAAACAAACAAAAAACCAACTCTGCCAAATCCTCCAACCGCAAACAACCAAATCCAAACCACTTAACCGACAACACTCCAACAACCCCACCTCGACTCCACACACACCAAGCCATAAATAGTGTTTATTTTCCCGCACAAATTAAGGATGAATCATAGGGACGCACAATCAATGATGCGGCCGCAAACTAAGGACGCATGTATAAATACGTCACGAAATCACATAGAATTTCTGGATGATTTCATGCTGGAAGCAGAGACATGGCTTCAAACCAGGGAAACAATGGTCAAAATTGCGGCGGTAAGGCCTTCATGCATTTTGTGTCAATGATTCTTTTAAAACATAATATTGTGCAAGTTGTGAAGTGGCTAAATCTGCATATTTACCCAAATAGGTGAGGAGGATGACATGGAAGAGACTGCTGGCCCCAGTCAACCCGCCAAAGCTGGCAAAAAAAAAAGGCAGCCACATTTCACAAGCAAGGAGATGGAGGTTTTGATCCAGAAGTGCGTTGACATCCTGCCCCAGGCAGCCAGGAATATGAGCCAAAGCCAGAAGTGGAGAATGTGGGAGGAGGTCGCCGTTGCTGTCAATAGGGTGGGTGATTATGTCCGTCTAGCCCGGGATGTCAAACGGCGGTAAGTAAACACTTTCCCATCCTATAAACAAACCCCATTGTAAAAAAAAGGATAATGGTTCCAATTTCATTCCACAGATGGGCAGACTTCAAATATCGTCTCAAACAAAAACTTGCCGACAGGGCTAGGCATGCAAGGGGGACAGGTGGGGGTCCCACCCCTGTGTCATTGGAGTTGACAGACTTAGAAGAGATGGCACAGGGGTGTGTGCAGGCTGTGGAGGTGTTTGGCGTGTCCAACATGGATACGGACATGCCAGAATTTGCGGCTCCTCATGTTGGCCAAGGTAAGTCTTGTGATGTCACCAACTCAGAAATGCTATTGTGCCAATATGTAGATTCTAATGTGAGTCTTTTCTCCAATTTCCTAACAGAGACAGAGGCGGATGAGTCTGCTCCAGAGGGGAGCCTTGGGCGCAGAATTTCTGCTGGCTCTGCAGGGGAGGAACCAGTACATCCGGCTGAGGACCCTGCAGAAGCCAGTCCAGGGCGTGCCCCCTCGCAGGCAGTGGGCCTCCTCACAGAACTCAATTTTAAATCGGATTGCCATACGGAGATTCTGCAGAGGATGGACGCCAGTCTGCTACGGGTGGCTGAGGCCCTGGAGCAAAATGCTGCGGCCAACGTGACCATTGGTCAGGCCCTGGCGGAAAATACCAGGGCCAACATCCGCATCGCCGATGCCCTGGAGCAGCTCGTTCGCCAGCACATGGTGGAGCCGACCTCTCTTCCTGCCGGAACATCCGGATCCTCCACCTCTGGCACAACATCAGCCAATCCTCCAAATGTGCCTAGCCCTGTGCCTAGTCCAGAGGCCACAACATCTGCCTCTGGACAGGCCAGCCCGATGGCATCCCGGACCCGGTCTGGCGCCCACCCTCACCCAGCCAAACGGGCGAGAAAACGGTGACAGCAATGGCGACTTTTCCCACACTCCTTCTGTGCTTGGCTCATATTCCTTTCTGGTCAAAACTTCCCTCTCCTTTCTTGTGAAATGTTTTTAAATTTTGTATTTACGCTTATGTTAGTAGTTATGTTATATTTTTTTTTGGATCAAATATCTTGGCCACAAAAAAAGGCAACAAAATATTAGGCCAATTTGTTTGTGTGTAAACAATAAATTAAAAACAAAACACTGACATTGTATTGTGACATTATTGTACAAATGGGTTACATTTAATCCTGGCCTTAAACGCAAAAACTGACCCTCTTTAAAAAAAAAAAAGGCCTCTTTAAGGAACGTTTAAAAAATCACATAGCGATGCAAATTCCACAGTAAACCAAAAAAAAGGGGAGCAAATTAAAAGATGATGACATTATTGTTACAATAGGCCATAACCACCAAATTGTGGCCAAAATAAAACCCCAAAAATGTACGCTAATTGATTGTGTAATCATGACATTAGCAGCTCTGATTTCCACCTGCGTACGCTTTTGTGCTATCCCAATAAACTGCTTTCCAAACACATACCAAGCCGGATTTCAATCCAACACTAATTACTTTACTGACCAGCCGCGATTAATCGCTGCACCATCGTGGAGTCCCGGGACGGAGGAGAAGGCCATCGCCAATGTGGTCGAGTAATCCTGACCCTAAGCTGTGCGAGCATTTTGAAGGGAAAGCGGATGTTTCAGTGACGTATGAGACGATCCGAACACATTTGACGTTCGCATCTGCTAATGTATGTACACCCCAAAAACGCCTCGCCACGCCTGCGTTTTTTCATCTCCACCCCCGTCAACACCCAAAAACGCCCTGTTCTGTCAATCACATTTGACATGTCACTTCCTGTACGCTATTTTAGGAACGAGAGAAAAAAAGCTCGCAATCTGCCGTACGCACATGCGCAGTGTAACACCGACGCATGCGCGGTTAGTCAACATCAGAACGCAACGAGCGTACTGTTGTTAACGTGCGGCTCTGAATGAGGGCCTTTGTTTCTACCCTGACCTAATCCTTATGAAGATAACTGTTCATTTAACCTCAAATAGAATCTGAAAGCTGAATTTAATAGACAGGGCCCATGTAAAAGTCCCTGTATCACTCTCTCTAAAACACATTCAACATCTGCATAATGAGCGTATGTTCTGGCCTATGTCCAGTCTCTGGGAAGAAAGGAACACGCTTAATGCACAACAGACAGAGTTGTGTAACAACGTGTGACCTGGTTCCCTGCTGGTATTTGGCAATTAGCTGTCCGTCATTTGTATATAACAATGTGTTGCCCTCTGTGAACTTCCCAGCTCACAGTTCTGCTGATCGATGGTAACCCCAGTCCGCTTCAATGATGCATTAGAGGCTGTGTAAGAGATGCAACCTGCAAACGCTGCACCATTAGTCACATCACATTTAGACATAAGAACATAACAATAACCATTATTTAATATAAATATTCTTCTAAAGAGAGGGGGCACTATAGTTTATTTCTTTCTTTACAAGGAAACGACAGGTTACATGATAAGTACACTACAGTTCATTTACAGAGCGACAAGGGCACTACAGTTCATTTATGCAATAACAGGAGGGGGGTTATAATAAGCCAGTGTGGAAGAGGTGGGTACATGGGAGTTGCAAGGGGAGGGGCACATGGCTGGACCCTGACAACCCTTTTAAGTCCCTGTGACTGTATAACCTCACCCCACCAGGCGATCACAGATTATTTGATCCCACTGGATCTTGGAGGAATAGGAATTACCTCTTACCATCAGTAACCGCTTGTTACTGACTCCGCCCACTGCGTAGTGGGGGGGTAACTTGTTGCCTCCACCAAACTTTTGCAACGACACTTGGAACCGCTTACTTCCACCCAGGCTCCTGTGCTGGTACCCGGAACCACTTCTCCCAGGCTCCTATCATCGGTACCTGGAACCACTTACTTCTGGGTACTGTATATGTGTGGACACTTCCTGGATAGTGTTGGCTAACTTCCACTGGTCCCTCACCATGGACCAGTCTCTGCAGGGCAGCTGGCAGAGGGCTTTAGCCTGGAGACACTGGGCTCAGCTGCACTATTCTGTTGGTCACAGGATACAGATGCAGTCATCTTAAAGGCAAGATATTTATTGCTCAGTGTCTTGAAAAACACACTTTCCCTTGCAGATGGAGCTTAGGGGTATCACAGCATACAAAAATATAATCAGACCTGGCTGCATGCCTACTGCTAAGGGATTGGGAGCAGCAGTGGCTCCTGCCTTCTTACCTGAGGGAGGCTGCCGATGCTGTTAGCCTGGGTCCTGGTGCCTGCTCAATGATTCTGGCAGGCGTCGGGACTGGAGACATCTCCTTCCTGTCCGGTGTGACTGGTAGGTGGCACTTCCAATGGGAAGCCACGTCCAGTTACAGTGAAGCCAGTCCAGTCACAGACTGCACTGGCTCACTGAAGTGGCTGATTTTACTGGGGGGGGGGGCTGCAGCCTCGCAGCCCCTAGGTAAGATCCATCATTAATCGGGAGCCTAACTCTTGGTGTCCCAGCACTGCAGGGCTGAATGCTGTACACTGGGGAACAGAGAAATCCACACATACCTAGAAGTAGGCAGTTCCAGGTACCGATGGCAGGAGCCTGGGTGGCTGTAAGCAGTTTCAAATGCCGGTGGCAGGAGCTTGATGGTGGCAGCATCAACCGCCCACTACGCAGCAGGAGGAGTCAGTAACAGGTGGTTACTGACAGTAAGATGGACTCCCTATCAATTCAAGATCCAGTGGATCAAAAATATCTGGACCTAACACAATTAAATAACAGCAATATGGGGAGATTTATCAAACCTTCAAAAAAGATAAAGTGGAGAAGTTGCCCATAGGAACCAATCAACATCCAGCTATCATTTGTCTAGCACAGTCAAGAGTATAACGTGACAGCAGCTAAATGGTTGCTATAGGCAACTTCACTTTATCTATTTTGAAGGTTTGATACATTTCCTCTCAGTCACTAAACCCTTTCTATTTATACCATCAATAACATAACATTATGGACAATAGATGGTGGAGCACATGAATATACTGTATGGGTACTATGCATCCCTCAAGTTGATAGCCAAGGCGCACCAGTCTATTGCCACTTAGTAAGCAAACATGATATTTTTAGCCTCGGGTACTCTGTGATATTTGGCATGAAAACATACTAAGGAGGTGGAGCTTGGTAGTTCCCCACCAATCTCTTTCTGCAACCATGACCTGTCGGAAGCGTTCTACCTCTGTTATCTTGTCGGTTTTGACTGGAGGTTGTTCAACTTGCTTCCCACCTTAGGTGGAATTACAGTATGTTATTTTCAGCTCATCCTGCCCGGCACTCATTTCTTCGGTGATTGTCTCATCTCTGGCAGGGGTCTTCTAGGCTTTGCTGTCTGCCAGTCACAAACTGTCAATCCAATGCTGCTCACTGCCTATATCTGCTCTGTAATGCCGCAGGTTGCTCCAGCATCAGCATCAGCATCTTTCTTTGCTCAGTTCCCACCTGCTCTGTCTCCTGGAAGCAGCCATCTTGTTTTGGCTCATGTGACCGATGCACTACCAATGGAGAGAATGAATGGGAACAGCTGACCCAGTTCTCCAATCACCAACCATTAGCCACTTTTAGCTCTTCATGGAGGGCAAGTTGCTCCTTGCAGTGGTTCAGGGGCATATGGTCCGGGGTTTATCCACCACTGTTCTTCCACCACTTACTAATACCGCGAGACCCAGACTGGTCACCATCACCAGTCCCAGTGTAGACATCAGTACCATCATTCCCAGTCTAGTCACTAGCACCACTGGTTCCAGTCTGATCAACAGCACCACCAGTCCCAGTCCGGCCACCTGCACCACCTGTCCCAGTCCGGTTACCAGAACTACAAGTTCTAGTCCATTCACCAGCACCACTGGCCTCAGTCCAGTCACCAGTATCACTAGTCTCAGTCCGGTCATCAGCACCCCCGGTCCCCGTCTGGTCACCAGCACCATCGGTCCAAGTCCAGTCAACAATACCACTGGTCACAGTCCAGGCTCCAGCATCAATAGCTCCAGTCTGGTCACCAACATCACTTGATCCAGTCCAGTTACCAGCATCACTGAATTCAGTGCTACGCATTACCAGTCCCAGTCCAGTTACTGTATTATGCATTACCGGTCTCAGCCCAGTTCCTAAGTTTCACATTTCACTTGATCTGGTCTTCATTCACCATTGTGATATTTCTGATTACTCCAATTCCCCATTCCTCCTCTCTGACCATCACCTTCTCTCTTTTAACTTATCCCTCTATCATTTTCCTCCTCTTAAGGCCACCACTACAAAGTGTAACATTGAGGCAATCGACTACTCACCCACACAGATCCACACCACAACCCTGGCATTCGAAATGCACCAAATATCTGCAAAAGTGTTCACGAATTGCTGAGCGACAGTGGAGAAGACCACACTTTAAGGCAGATTTTCTTTATTTCAAATTTATGTTCTCATCCTACAGTGCTGCCCTTTCTCTCTCTAAACAGTCATATTTCAAGAACCTCGTCTCCTCCCAGTCCTCAAACCCCCAGTGTCTCTTTTCCACCTTCAATTCCCTCCTCTGCCCACCCCCTCCTCACCTCGCTTTCTGCCCTTGACTTTGCTACCTACTTTACATCTACCTTTCCTCCCCTGACCTTTCACTCTCTCTCCTCACTCGTATCTCCAACTGTTTCTCTGGTATCTCTTCCTGGATGTCCCAGTGATTTCTTAAACTTAATATGTCTAAGACTGAACTGATCATCTTCACACCCTCCTGCATAACATCACTTCCCCAATTTCATTATCAAACTGATGGCACAACCATCTCTTCTAGCCCCAAGTGTGCTGTCTTGGAGTTATCCTGGACTACTCCCTGTCCTTCAAACCACATAACCAGCACCTCTTGCAGTCCTGTCATTTTCATCTAAAAAATACAGTATTTCCAAGATCAGACTTTTTCTCACCCAGGATGCTACTAAAACCCTCATCCACTCACTGGTCATCTCCAGATTGGACTACTGTAACCTCCTCCTAGCTGGCCTCCCCAAATCCCATCTCTCTTCTCTCCAGTTTGTCCTCAATGCTGCTGCTGCTCAGCTCATTGTCCTCTTCAAATATTCTACATTCACCTCCCCTCTCCTACAAGCCCTCCACTGACTCCCCTTCCCCTTCAGAACCCAACTTCAAGGTTTTTACACTCGCTTACAAAGCCCTCACCCATTCCTCTCCCATTTACATCTCTGATCTCCTCTATCTTCACTCTCCTGCCCCCCTCTTCACTCAACGAATACACGCCGCCTCTCCTGCCAACTGATTACTTCCTCCCACTTTGCCTGTGCTGCTCCCTACCTCTGGAACTCTCTCCCTCTCCCTATCAGACTCTCCACCTCTCTACAATCCTTCAAATGGGCTCTCAAGACCCACTACTTCATCAATGCCTTACAGCTCTCATCCTAACCCGCTGCTGCATGCTCCTTGCTCCCTGTCTACCCCATCTGTGTCATGCCTGTTTGTCTGCCCCTCCCTTTTAGAATGTAAGTTCTCATGAGCAGGGTCCTCTACCGTATTGTGATTCTCTTTACTTTCATCTATTCCATACTCCCCACTAGGGCACCTAACACTTGGTTGCTTATGCTGTTGCTATTTGGGTGTTATGGTTGCTAATATACTAGCAATGTATATTATCCATATCCTTGTCCTACACTGTTTTGCACTGTAAGTCACTGGTCACTTATTTGTTTATGTACTATGTAAGGCTCTGCATAACACATGTGGCTCCATATAAATAGATAAAATAAAATAAAAATAATAATAATACAGATCCCAGCACCACGATGGATTAAGGCTTGTGGGGGCATCAGGGCAACTAAATTGTGGGGGCCCATCCAACCCACACAGAGTCTACCCCCCTGAAAGCCCCACACTGAGCCATTTACATATATAACATACACTCACACATAAACATATGACGTCACTCCCATAGTGCCGAGGAGCGGACGCCGGGGTATGGACAGCAGCAGAACTGGAGTGGGGATAAAGGTAAGTGTTTTTTTTTGTGTGTGTTTGTGGGCAACTACAGGGGGCTCACTATAGGGGGCAACTACTGGGCACAACTACAGGGGGCACTACTAGAAGGGGCACAACTCCAGGGGGCACTACTTGAAGGGGCACAACTACAAGGGGCACTGCATATGGGCACAACTACAGGGGGCGCTACTTTAATGGGCACAATTACAGGGGGCCCTGCATAATGGGAACTACTACAGGGGGCATTGCATAAGGGGCACTATTACAGGGGCATTGCATATGGGCCACTAGTATAGGGGGCATTGCATATGGGGCACATCTACAGGGGGCACTACTTTAATGGGCACAACTACAGGGGGTCCTGCATAATGGGCACTAACTTGATACACATTGCATAATGGGCACTATTATAGGGGGCATTGCATAAGGGGCACTAGTATAGGGGGCATTGCATTTTGGGGCACAACTACAGGGGGCACTGTATAAGGGGCACTAACTTGATACACACAGTTTAGAGGTTATAAACTATGTTCCCAATAATCTGGTTCTACACGGACATAACTGTGCAACCTGTCTTGGGCTGAGTTGACAGACTGGCAGGAGCAGAGAGGAGGGTTGGTGAAGTAGATCTGTCAGGGTGGGATGTAATGGGCATTACTGTTTGGCATAATGTGTATTTGGCATTACTGTGTGTACAATGTGATATTAGGGGCATTACTGTGTGGCATAATGTGTAAGGGGCATTACTGTGTGGCATAATGTGTTGTATGTGGCATTACTGTGTAGCATAATGTGTTGTATGTGGCATTACAGTGTGGCATAATGTGAAATAGGGGCATTGCAGTATGGCATGAATTTGTTATAAGGACTTTACAGTATGTCATTATGTGTTATACATTGCATTATTGTGTGGCATGTGTAAGGGGCATTGCTGTGTGTCATAATGTGTTGTAAGGGGCATTCCGGTGTGGCACACTGTGTTATAAGTGGCATCACTTAGTGTGTCATAATGTGTAAGGCACGTTGCTGTATCATGTAACCACACACCTTAAACATCGTCTTTGGGTGTGTTTGATCTTTGGGCGGGGGGGGGGGGGGCGCCTGAAACTTTTTTGGCTTGGGGGAGCAAGATTTATAGTTACGCCACTGTAACACATACACAGTATACACACTAACACATACACTGATTACACGCTATCACATACATACACACTAACACAGTATACACACACCTATACACATTAACACATACTGTACTTACACACTAACACATACACAGTATACACACTAACACATACATACACACTAACACATACAGTACACAGTATATGGGTTGGGTATGATATACCGACGTATAGAAAGCCGGCTGTCAATACACTGACAGCGGCATCCCAATGGCTATAATCCCAATGGGGAACAGTAAGTAGTGTTCCCCTGCCCTATTCAACCCCTAACCCTCCTTTCTTGTACTCTAACACTAGCCCTCCCTACCCCACATCCTAACCCTCCCAGTAAGTGCCTAAACCTAACCCTCCCCCCTTAGTGCCTAAACCTAACCCTCCCCCTTAGTGCCTAAACCTAACCCTCCCCCCTTAGTGCCTAAACCTAACCCTCCCCCCTTAGTGCCTAAACCTAACTCTCACCCCCTTAGTGCCTAACCCTAACTTCCTCACTTAGTGCCTGACCATACCCCCCACCCCTTGTCTGGGGCCTAACCCTAACCTCCCCCCTCCCACAGCCTGAGCCTAGGTCTCCCCAGGGCGCCTAAACATAACCTCCCCTTCCTGCGGCTAACACCTACCCAGCCCCTATACTTACGATTGGGATGCTGGCTGTTGGGATTCCGGTGTTGGCCTCTCCAGCCATGTCAGGAGTCCATCACCGGTCTTCCCATGCTGATTGGGATTCTGGCGCCAGGATTTCACAGCCGGCATCCTGGCTGTAGGTCAGTGCATCCCACAGTATACACTCTAACACATACACCATAACACATACAGTATACACACAGAGGCCCTGATTCAGAGCCGGATGCTCTGACAGAGCGCTCGCTCTGAATCAGGGCCGTCCTTCCTTCATTTTGGAGCGGCCTCCTGGCCGCTCGCATAGCTGTGGGTGACCACCCACAGCTATAGCGAGCGGCCAAAATGATGGTCGCGATGGTCTATCAGAGCCAAAAGAACTCCCACTGACATCACTAGTGATGTCAGTGGAGCCGGCCCCAGACGGTAGACTTTCCCATAGGAACGCTTCCGTCTTCGCAGCCACGCCCCCGGCACGCCCACCAAAGGGGGCGTGCTGTCAATCACCATCGACAGCACGCCCCCTTTGGTGCAAGACCCATAACGACGGCTTGGCCGTCGTTATTCCGGTCTCGCGCATGCGCACAACGGAGCAGCCTCCATTGTGCGCATGCGCCCTAGGGCAACATCGACCCGCTTGCGAGCGGGTCTGAATCAGGCCCCGAATCTCATACATACATACATACACACACACACTAGAGCCGGCCCCTCTCCTCCCTAGAAGAAAGTTGATGCAGCGGCACTGACTGTGCTGCTGAGCCTCCACCTGGGAACAGATATTGCTGGACACCTTATCTCAGCAGGGTCACATCGACACTGTGTGTGGGCCCCTCTGTGTGTGGGGGCCGCGGGACGACCACCCCTGTTGCCCTGACTAACACTACTGAACTTTATCTGATCCTAGTCCGGTTCGTCTTTGCTATTTCATCCATGAGCAGTGACTTCATCTGACCACCTAGTTTTCTATACACAGCTCCTTCTCCAGCTCCTGTCTTAGGGCCTGATTCAGCAAGCATTTGCTTATACGCACGCAATGTGCAGATTGTTGCGTTCTGCGCATGCGTATGTATCGCAGTTCACGTGCGCGAACTAGCCACTGTGATCGCAGAGAATACGCAGAGCCATGGCAGAGTGATTGAGAGGAAGCAGCGTTTGTAGGTGTTGACGGGGGGCGCGTGCGAACGCAGGCATGCCAGTGTGTTGGGATGGCGTTACAGGGGCGTGCATAAATTATTCACTGCATTACCCTACACAGCCTGAGCCCTCATAGTGTGCGCTGACGTTATGACATTAGCAATTCCTGAGTGAGGTCTGACCTGCCTTACCTGTGCATATGGGTCCGATGTTACTCGATGTTACCGATTATTTCACTATGATTCCAAAGTATACGGATGTGAGTAAGGGGAAGTGGGCGTCCTTATGTTAGGATGCGATCGCATTGCGAATGCAAACATTTACATATCACCGCTGATATTAGCAACCGCGTTGTGTGCATATAAGCGATCCGTGCTGAATCAGGCCCTTAGACCCCAGTCCGGGAACACAATCTAACCCAGACCTGGCAATTCATTTGAAGGGCCTCGAAATTGATAGTGGCATGACCACGTTTTGGGGACTGGTTCAATTTGGATTCGGGTTTGAAGTTGGAATTTGTGGCTTGAAGTCGGATTTTAAATAAATTGAGAAAAAAAAAGAATAGAAAAAATGAACAGTGAACATTAGTGTATTTTAGCTGGATGCAGATGGATTTCCCACTCGGATGCTTTATATTGTAGCCGTGCAAGCTCAAACTTGTATGAACGAGCTCAGACACGGTTAAACCTGTTCACATTTTTCAAATTTAGTTCCGATTTTTAAATGTTGAGGATGTATTGGGAATTAAGAGAAAACACTTCCGAGGACCTCTAGTCAGGTATTTGCATACGTCCATTTACTTCTGGAATGGGCACTGACCCCAGACATGTCATTATCCCAGCCAGGGGCAGAACTATGGGAGACAATGGAGGCATCTGCCGCTGGGCTCCAGCACTGGAGGGGCACCTCCTCCTTTGCCCACAATATATTCACCACACTTAGGGCTGTAAATATGTGAAATGAAGTCGGCAGAGAAGTGAAGTGGGCAGAATGGGCCGAATTTCCGCAGCGATCGCGGGTCCCCGTGTAGGGGGCAGGGCTTAATGATGCGATTCTACATGCATTGGGTCATTTAGCCACACCCCCTATTTAAATTTAAGCCAATCGCGGCAATTGTCATGAAGGGGCGGGGCTTAATGGACATGCCCCATCAAGCACCGCCCCCATCACAGCCCACCTGCTTGTCCTCCCCCGGCTTCTCCCAGGGAGGACGAGCAAAAGGTAGGCAAGTATGTCCTAAAGCAGGGAAATGTGACTGTCTCTGTGCAAACATAGGGCCTGATTCAGAGCCACTCGTAAGCAGCAGCTCGTTCGCTCCGAGCGATGTTTGCCCAACTGCGCATGCGTACGGATCGTTATATGCATGCGCGAACCAGTCAGTGCGGCCAAAATTCATGTGCTCGCAAAATAGCGAATGCCTGATAATTTGAGTGACAGGATGAGGCGTATGTGGGTGGTAACAGGGGAAGGTGCTTGAAAACGGGGAGTGGAGATCAGAACGCAGGCGTGCTTAAAGGTCAAAACGGGCGTTTTATGGGTGTGCATATTTAAAACAGCAGCGTCATTGACCACGTCACTGGGTTATTTTATAGCCAGAACTGCTCGCAAAATTGTGGTAGCAAAAACCAACCACAAGAATAGCGAGCAGTTCATACCCTGTTCGATGTACTCGATTAATCTAATAAATAGCGGACATGACGTAGGATGCGAGCGGCCAGGGGGCGTAGTTGCCCAAAAAACGACCGCAAGTTTTGTACGCTCGTTCAGACCTAGAGGCGTGAACAGACCGCAAACAGCGAACGGTTCATTTGAATAGCCACCCCTATTTTCAGGACGAGCGAGCGCTAATTGCGTCCGGCTCTGAATCAGTCCCATAATCTGCCACTTTCTCTTTGCTCATTGCTCTTTTTTGCTCAAAATGTGTCTTAGTTGCATTAATAAAACACACAGAAGTGACAAAATGACAGTGCTAGCGTGCAATGACCAATGGGGTGTGTAACATTTGCACATCTGTGTGCGACTGAGCCTGAATCTGTGCAAAAAAGGCTCCAATGTGAGCAGCCTTGGCCTTTTCTCCCTCCAGGTTCTGTTGTGCTCAATCTGTGACTTGTAGGTGTGTAAGACCAATTCCTTTGCCATTACAGTCGCAGTCCCGCGTCTCTAGTACACTGTGAGCGGCTTTATGCTGCATCTGCGACTAAAATGTAAAGACAAATCCGGTACGTTACTCCTCTTAGAGCATCTCAGTAATGCCGAGAGTCTTGCGCCATATGGCATTCAAACAACCAGTAAGTGATGACACAGCTGTAGGCCTTGCCCTGTTTCTGGCTTTACACCGTATACAGGAACTTCCTTCAGCTTCTCCAACAATACAGATGTGGCCTCTTGCACCTTTGCTGATCGCGCTACAAATGTGCACGCGTAACAATCCATACAAATAGCCATGGCCGCCTGCGCTATGTTACGCCATGCCGTGCACTACTTTCGCACCATGCAAACCTATGGAGTCGCTGGTGCGAATGCAGCGCACTTACACACTCGCGGGTACGCGACTCGCGCCATAGATGCAAGAGGACACATCTGTACATGTGGATTTTTCACCCAGTGATCAACAGGTTTGTGTTTTCCTGGCCATCCTAAGTGTCTAAGGGGTCTATTTACTAAGCTGTGGTAGGAGATAAAGGCCGGGATGTAATAAGGTTGCAGTGACCATTCCGCCAGTCACCGCAACCTTACTAATCACATATGTACTAGCATATGCGATTAGCATCGCAAAGGACAGCTTTTGCGATAAGAGCTGCCCTTTGCGAAGCAGCCGATGCCGGGTGACGGGGTCACCATGGGACCCCACCCCCTCCGAGCCCCGGGAGCTTCCTGCTGGTCACATGTGCAGGAAGCCCCGGGCTCCTCCTCCTCCCTGCACCTGGAAGAAGATTAGGAGGAGGAGGAGGCGGAGGACCCAGGAGGAGCGTGGGCCAGCGACCATGGAGATCAGGTGAGTGGGGGCCAGCACTGGGCAATGATGGGGCGGTGGCGAAGTTTCGGGAGCGGGGTGCGGTAAGAAGCCCATAGGCTTCTATAGGGTAACACCTGGTTTTTCTGGCGTTACCCTCTGCACCGATAAAAGTGCGGCCGGGGCATAGTACATATGAATATGCAGTAAAAAAAAGGGTTTTTACAGCATTTTCCTTTAGTACATCCCAGGAGATAAAGTGAACGGTGATAAGGTACCAGCCAATCAGCTCCTAACTGCCATGTCATAGGCTATGTTTGAAAAATGGCAGTTAGGAGCTGAGTGGCTGGTACCTTATTACCATTCACTTTATCTCCTAAGACAGCTTAGTAACTAGACCCCTAAAACTTGGGGGCAAATTTACTAAAGACCAACGATTACCAACATCGGTTTGCTGTAAAGAAAAACAGCATTTACTATGCATCAGTTTTGACTGTGAAACCTGCTGTCAATCTGCTGTGGAGGTAAAGCCCTGCACAGATCACTATGATCTCTGCAGGCTTTGTTAGCGGTAAATGTAAAGAAATGGTTAAAATAAGAAAATAAAAGCGTGGGGTCCCTTCCCAAATCTATAAATAGCCCCAGGCCTCTGAGCCTAGGCTGGTTTTGGAAAAGTGGGGGAAAAATGGTATGGTGTTCCCCCTATTTTCCAATAAATAGCACTAGGCTGAACCAGCCAGGGGGCTGTTGTTATTGCAGGGAGACACAGAGCGTAGTCCTCCTGCCATAAGGGCAACCAGCCCCAAACTGGTCTTTTTTGGGTCAAGATTGGAGACCTATAGGATTTGACGATCCCCTTACAGTTGGTCTACTTAGTGCCTTTACTCAGATCAGTCTGATGCGAGGTCACAACAGGAAATGTGTTTTCTTCATAAATAGTCATGTAGAAATATTAAACCAGGCCTAATCTAGCTGCTGGTCCAACACAACTAAATATCAGACTTTATTCCTGAGTGAATAGAGAAATGATTTTTTATTTCACTTTGGAAGCAGTGAGACGGAGGAACAGTGGGCCTGATTCAGACCCGGACGCTATTTGCGAACGGTCGTTCAGAAAAATGGGCCGGCTATTTAAATTGAGCGCTCGCTCTTTGCGGTCTGTTGACGCCTCTATGTCTGAGCGAGCGAACGAAACATGCGCCTGCTATTTTGTAAAGACGCCCCCTGACCGTTCGCATCATACGTCATCTCCGCTATTTATTAGATTAATCGAGTACATCGAAAAGGCGTCTGAACAGCTCGCAGTGCTTGTGGTAGGTTTTACTTCCCGCAATCACTGCGAGCAGTTCAGGCTAAAAGACAACCAAGTGATGTGGTCGATGACGCTGCTTTGTTAATTATGCACACCCATTAAACGCCCGTTTTGACCGTTTGGCACGCCTGCGTTCTGATCTCCACTCCCCGTTTTCAAGCACCTTCCCCTGTTACCACCCACAAACTCCTCATCCTGTCACTCAAATTAGCAAGCATTCGCTGTTTTTGCGAGCGCACGATTTCCAACCGCAATGACTGGTTGGTGGATGCGCATTACGACCCATACGCATGTGCATGTGCGAACATCGCTCGGAGCGAGCGAGCGGCCGCTTACGAGCGGCTCTGAATCAGGCCCAGTGCTCCATAGCAGTATACGGAGCAAACACAAGATTTTTACATGGGTTTTCCATAGCTATATATATATAGATATACATACATATATACACAAACATACAGTACATATCACACAGATACTTATATGCACACACACACATATGTCACACATAAAACACACACACGTGCCTACCTTGCAGCAGATATGGGCTGTAAATCTGATGACTGGACCTGGCAGACTGGCACAATGGCATTAGGCCCCTCCCCCTAGCGGTAAAATGCCGCGGTTCGTGGGTCAACCGGGAGGGGCTGAATTACTTGAGTCTAATGGAATCACATCAAATTGGCTCCGCCTCCTCCATATTGACCTGTGAATCGCATTTTACCGTGAGGGGACGGGCTTAACAAAATAGTGCCTGCTCTCGCCTCTGTCAGAGGGGTGTTTCTAAGTACTCGGAAACTTCCCCTGCGTGCGCCAGTGGTGTGGGCCTAATTCAGAGTTGTACAGTAACACAAACGCATTTGCAATTTTTGCCGCTTAGCAATTGCTAAAATATGTTGATGCATCAGTCTGCAGTTTTTGGATTGAGATACCCACCGGAGCCTTCACAGCCGGCCACTACTGCGAGTGTGCATAATGTGTCCTGCGTAATCACACGCAGCCCCTTCTGTGCCTCTGATTGACAAGCAGAGACATTTAAGGGACAGTGCAGGGGAGGCCGGGGTTCCCAGAAATGGGGGCATGCCTGCTCCATTTTCTGGGAGTGGCAAGGCCAAGGACTGCACAGACTGACGCAGTTTCCCATCGACCACCGATGGTCGCGATGGTGATCCCAATCTGTGACCTTGGTAGCAGTGCTGGGATCGCAAATACAGCAGGGAGTATCATACACCTCCTGCTGCATTTGCATATCAGCAAAGACGGAATTGCAAAGCTGCCTGCGTGCATACATCATATATCTATAGCCTGTGTGCATACATCATATATCTATAGCCTGCGTGCATACATCATACAGTATATCTATAGCCTGCGTGCATACATCATATATCTATAGCCTGCGTGCATACATCATATATCTATAGCCTGTGTGCATACATCATATATCTATAGCCTGCGTGCATACATCATATATCTATAGCCTGTGTGCATACATTATATATATATAGCCTGCGTGCATACATCATATATCTATAGCCTGCGTGCATACATTATCTATCTATAGCCTGCGTGTATACATAAAATATCTATAGCCTGCGTGCATACATAATATATCTATAGCCTGGGTGTATACATCATATATCTATAGCCTGCGTGTATACATCATATATCTATAGCCTGCGTGTATACATCATATATCTATAGCCTGCTTGCAGCTTTGCAATTCCGTCCGATGCTGAATCACCTCGTCTCCTAATTATTTTAAATTTACAGTACACAGTTTACAGCCAGAGGGCGCCAGAGACCTTCTACTGTAGTTTCATTTCAGCAATTGTCACTGTATTCCAATAGTTGGAAAGAAGAAATACCGTAAAAAGAGTTTGATGCTCATTTCATTCTGCTGTGTGGTGTTGCCGGGGCAGGACTGGGAACACTTAAAGCCAAATGAGTTAAATTACTTGGTTGAATGTAGAACAAGGTTAATAAGTTAAGGAACAATTATATTGATCGGTAAAACATGACATTATATCACAATAATGTGCTCCTCACTTTTTTTATGTTTAACATGTGTTGCTTCTAAATGTTACGTATTGTAATTAATAAATTAAATAAATCTGTATTTAACACTGTGTATAAAATCTTGCCTAATATCACTGGTGTGTCTGGGAGGAAAGGGTACGGAAACAGGTTAGGAGGTGGGAGTGACTTAGTGATGACATTTGTGTCATCACATGGGCGGGGCATGTACACAGAGCCGTAACTAGACTTTTTGGTGCCCTGTGCCAAAGAGCATTGGCGCCCCCTTATTTTTTAAATAGGGAGATAACACACCATGGCCTCATGGGGAAGGGCCAGGGAAGAGATAGGGGAGGTCAGGAGATGCTGGGGATAAAATAAGAGGAAGCTACAAGTTAGAAGGATAATAAACAATTCTATATTGTTTTGTGTGTACAAATAAAAATTCACCTTACCTATATGGTGGTTTCTCGGCAATGGGGAACCTCTGAAGAAATTGATCCTCCGTGGGCAGACAGTGTCCTCAATCAGTAGTCACTATTCACGTTGAATATCACATGGTCCAGAAGATGCCTGTTTGTGTAGGCATATAACCAATGTCATCATCATACAATAGAAGTTCAAACAGAATTGTGCCCCCTGTGTCCCCTCCAGCCTCCTGCTCCTGTGGTCCCTCCAGCCTCCTGTCATTCTAGACTTCAGCCCTCTGTGTCCCCTCCAGCCCCCTGTCATTCCAGCCTCCAGCCCTCTGTGTCCCCTCCAGCCCCATGTCATTCCAGCCTCCAGCCCTCTGTGTACCCTCCATCCCTCTGTTATTCCAGCCCCCTCTTTCCCCTCCAGCCCATCATTCCAGTTTCCAGCCCCCTGTCATTCCAGCCTTCAGCCCCGTGTACCCTCCAGCGCTGTCATTCCAACCTCCAGCCCACTGTGTACCCTCCAGTGCTCTGTCTTCCAGCCCCCTCTTTCCCCACATGTCCATCATTCCAGCCTCCAGCCCCCTCATTCCAGCTTTCAGCACCCTGTGTCCCCTACAGACCCCTGTCATTCCAGCCTCCAGCCCTCTGTGTACCATCCAGTTCCCTGTCATTATAGCCTTCAGCCCCATTTGTCCCCTCCAGCCCCTGGCATTCCAGCCTTTTGTGTCCCGTCCAGCCCCGTCATTCGAGCCCTCTGCCCCCCGTGTCCCCTCCAGCCACCTGTCATTCCAGCCTGTAGCCCCCTGTGTCCCCTCCAGACCCCCAGCATTCCATTCCTCCTGTCTCCCCTCCAGCCCCCTTCATTCCAGCCTCCTGTCTCCCCTCCAGCCCCCTTCATTCCAGCCTCCTGTCTCCTCTCCAGCCCCCATCATTCTAGCCCCTGTGTTCCCTCTAGCCCCCATCATTCCAGCCTCCTGTCTCCTCTCCAGTCCCTTTATTCCAGCCTCCTGTGTTCCCTCCAGACCCACTTCATTCCAGCCCCCATCATTCCAGCCCCGTGTCTCCACCAGCCTTCAGTCCTCTGTGTCCCCTCCAGCCCCCTTCATTCCAGCCTCCTGTGTAACCTAAACAACCAACCCGCTCCCATCCTTTATGTCTTGTCCAGCCCTGTTATTCCAGCCTCCTGCCCCCTGTGTTTTCCTTCTGGCCCCCTGTCATTCCAGCCTGCAGCCCCGTGTTCCCTCCAGACTCCCAACATTCCATTCCTCCTGTGTCCCCTCCAGCCGTGTGTCCCCTCCAGCCCCCTTCATTCCAGGATCCTGTCTCGCCTCCAGCCCCCCATCATTCCACTCCCCTGTGTCCACTTATAGCCCCCATCATTCCAGCTGTCTCCCCTCCAGTCCGCTGTTATTCCATCCTCCAGTCCTAGGTGTCCCCTCTAGGCCCCTTCATTTCAGCCTCTTGTCCCCCCTCCAGCCCCACGTCATTCCAGCCCCCCATCATTCCAGCCTTCTACGTCCCCTCCAGCCCCCTGTCATTCCAGCCTCCAGTCATCTGTGTCCCATCCTAAACAAACAAGCCCCCCCCCTAAATTTACCTTAATGTTTGCAGTCGGACTGTTCCTTTTGCTTTCAATTCGGCAACATGCTGCTCCAGTCACGGTAGCCAGTTTAATGTATGCTGCCTGCTCTTCAGGAACTTCATCCAGAGCACTTGACACAGGCATGCCACACACAGAGCGGATGTGCAGCATGACGTCATCACTGGGGAATCCCAAACCCAGCTTCAGCCCAGTCTGCCCCAGCTGCATGTCAATCCAGGGGCGGGGGAGACACCTGGTAAAAATGATTCAGTGAGTTGGAGTCAAGGGAACTGTGGTGCGGTGTAATTCCGCCCCTGCTCCAGGAAAGTACAGCCTGACTGAGACTGCATCCTATGAGCTGTATCTTATGAAGACACACACCAGCCTAACTTCCCTCCCGCTCAGCCCGCCCCTGCACTCCGTAGCACACCGGAGTACCTCTGACTTCCCTTCTCCTCTCTTTCCTCCCGCTCAGCCTGCGGACTCCGCAACATACCAGCCTGACTTCGCCCCCCGCAGCCCACCCCTGCTGCCGGGACTCCGTAGCATATGAAGGCACACACCAGCATATGCCTAACTACCCCACCCAACCCGGCTCAGTTAGACTCTGCAGCTGGGCTGAGCGGGGTGAAGTCTGCAGTGATAATACAGAGCCAGCCGCGCTTCAGGTAGGAGTTGTTTTACAGGCTCTCCTCATTTGACTGACAGCCTTTGAGCAGTGATAGGGTAGCGGAGCTCTGCTGTCCAGCTGAACTTGCAAAAAAAATAAATTAGTGCTGGAAATGCCGGTATGTCATACCGTTGTATACCGGCACTGACTCAAACCATACAGAACACTTTACAGTATAAACTGACACAAAACTCCATGAGGCTCTCTTGTCTTGACGGTTTAGAAAATCCTATACTGTAGGGGGGTTATTCCATGAGATCTGATTTTTACAAAATCACCAATGTTTGTTGATATTTAACTGTAACTTTTTTTTTTTTAAGGGTAACATCAAGCATGTTGATTTGGGATATATTTCTTTTTTTTTTCCATCAATAAATTTTTATTGAGAATAAAATAGAAAAAATGGGGTACAGAAAAAGGAGAAAGGAGCATAGGGGGTAAAAGAAAACACAATAACAATGAAAATTATAAGGTATGAACAGGACATCCATAAATATCTAACAATAATTACAATACAAAATATAGCAAATAGATAGACTAAACATCTGAATCTCCCGTGGGAGGTTCATTTAGATTGCAAGGGGAAGACGGGTCCAGAGGGCTAATTCTCGCAGAGGGGGCACCTCCACCATCAGTGACATAGATATGCCATGGGTACCACTTTACAATAGGTGAAGACGGAGCCTTAGAGTAACTAGCATCCCTAGTCTCCATTTCAAAATGAAATTGAATTTTTGTAACAACTTTGGCAAATGGGGGGGGGGAAGGGGACTTCCAATGTTGGACTATTGTAGCCCTAGCAGATATTAAAATATGACCAAGAACATAACGAGCAGGTTTGGGAATAGTGAGAGGGTACCAATGTAAAAGGGCTAGAGAGGGATCTAGAGGCAATGTGAGACCTAAAACTTCCTGTTTAAGGGAAAATAATTCTGTCCAAAAAGGCCGTAAAGAGGGACAGTCCCAAAAAATATGACAAAATCGTACCTTCAGAGTGGCATAAACGCCAGCAAAATTTAGAAACCGTAGGCCATATCCCATGTAGTTTAGTAGGTGTCAAATATAGTCTGTTTAGGAGTTTAATATGCATTTCTGCGTGATTAGTGCATTTAGATAGGGGAAAATAGGCTAAATGGATAGATTCCCATTGTTTAAGGGTAAAGGAACATTGAAGATCAGCCTCCCATCGAAGCTGAACAGAAGATTTGGTTGTCTGATCAGCAGGAGACAACAGTAAGTACCAAAAGGAGATGGCCCCACGGGAAGAGGATCTAGATAGTCTATTTAGAATTTGGTCTGGTGGTGTTTGGAGCATGGAGGGGCCAGTATTAAATTGAGCTATCCAATGATGAAGTTGAAGATAATGGGCCCAATTCAAATTTGGCACATACAGTAAATCAGAAAACGGTAAAATAGAGGTGGGGAAAGAAAATCTGCTAGGGACTGAGGACCTCATTCAGAGTCGGTCGTTGCGGCCGCTCGGTCGTACGCAGCCGATGTTCGCTGAACTGCGTATGCGTAAAATTCGCAATGCGCGTGCGCAAGCTAGCTGTTACGATCATAAATTTCTCTCTCCTTGAACACAGCCAGGTCGTTAGTTTGAGTGACAGAATGAACCGTTTGTGGGTGGTTACAGGGGAAGGTGCTTGAAAACGGAGGCGTGGAGATCCGAATGCTGGCGTGCCTGACTATGCGAACGGCATTTAATGGGAGTGCATAATTACCAAAGTAGTGTCATGGCACACGTGACATGGTGGTTATTGCACTGACTAGATCGTAGTGCTTAAGAGAGGGTATGGTCAGCCTTAAGCACTGCGATCAGCTCAGATGGGTCCCGATGATTAATCCTTATATCCCAGGAGATGACGTGTGTTGTGATCGAGAAGGGGGCGTGATTTAGTCTTACGACCGCTTCTTACCCTTGGTCGTTCAGCTAACGATCTAATCTTAGCGACGCAACTTGCGAGTGCATCATTTGCATATCTGGCCCCTTTTCCCTTACGACCGTGCGGCCGCAACGACTGACTCTGAATGAGGTCCTGAATACCTAATTGCATCCAGTAAAACACGTGGAGATTGGGAAACAAATTATCTAATGCTTGGGGGGATATGGTCCTAGTAGGGAGAGTGAAATTAAAATGAGTTGGGAGCCTAACATCCCATATCTTTAGGGTATCGAGGGCAGACTTGGGAAGTAATGGGGATTGTGGGCGTAGTTGTTTAGGTAACCATAGAAGGTCGATAAAGGGAATTCTTGAAAAAGGGCACGTTCTAGGTCCACCCAGTGCTTAGTGTGGGGGGTGGAGAAACCAATCACACAGCTGAGAAAGGAGGGCAGCTTCATGGTACCTAGGTAGGTCAGGGAGATTGAGGCCTCCTTGTTGTCTAGAGCATATCATACTATTATAAGCTATTCTAGGAGCTTTGTGTTTCCATACATAAGACGTCATCAGTTTCCGCATTTGCTGTAACATTGCGGAAACTGATGAAGTCTTATGTATGGGATATATTTCTAACCAGTGTTGGCTCCCACCTACGGTATATTTACTAAAGTGCGGGAGATGTTGCCCATAGCAACCAATCAGATTCTACTTAACATTTATCTAGCAGCTTCTAGAAGATAATAGCTAGAACTTGATTGGTTGCTATGGACAACATCTCTGTTTCTAGAATCTCCCACTTTACTTAATATACACTTCGGACTTAACGGAGGCTGCAATTTCCTAGCTACTGCTGGTCTCCCACGTATACCACATACAAATAATCTACTTTAAAACACCTTAAACTGTGGCAAACAGTAACACGCCCATAACACGCCCATAAGACTGTGAATCTCCTTAAGGGGTCTATTTACTAAGCTTTGTTAGGAGATAAAGTGAACGGTGATAAGGTACCAGCCAATCAGCTCCTAACTGTAATTTTTCAAACACAGCCTGTGACAAGGCAGTTAGGAGCTGATTTGCTGCTACCTCTCCTCCGTTCACTTTATCTCCTAACAAAGCTTAGTAAATAGACCCCTGTGTCTGAATAGCCACCACTAACTAGCACTCCCGGCACCCAGTGTAGGCCGCGTTTACTCCACGTGACGTCATGTGGAGGGGGCGGGGCCACAATAGCTGGTGATTACATCCTGAGGACGCTCTGGGGAGCTGTAAGGGCAGAGGCACTGCTCAGTCCAGTGACGGCACCCTTCTAGCCAGATACAGGAGCCGTGGGTGAGCGACGGTGCCGCCCACAGAGTGCTGCGCTCAATGCGACTGTACCACTCCTAGTAACGGCTCTGCCCACCACAGGAACCCCCCCAATACATATTAAGTATCATATTGAGACCCTGTGCCTCAATCAATTATAGACAATGATTAGTACAGTCTGCAACCCTCAGAAGCATATTATGGCCAGAGATTAGTACAGTCTGCAGACCATATTAGTACATTATGGCCAGTAATTGGCACAGTCTACAGCCGCTAGAAGCCCATTATGGCCAGCAATTAGTACAGCCTGCAGCCCCTAGAAGCATATTATGGCCAGGGATTAGTACAGTCTGAAGCCCCTAGAAGCACATTATGGCCAGCAATTAGTACAGTCTGCAGCCCCTATTAACACATTATGGCCAGCGATTAGCACAGTCTGCAGCCCCTAGAAGCACATTATGGCCAGCAATTAGCACAGCCTGCAGCTCCTAGAAGCACATTATGGCCAGCAATTAGCATAGCCTGCAGCCCCTAGAAGCACATTATGGCCAGTGATTAGCACAGCCTGCAGTCCCTAGAATCACATTACGGACAGTGATTAGCACAGTCTTCAACCCCTAGAAGCACATAATGGCCAGCAATTAGCATGGTCTGCAGCCCCTATTAGCACATTATGGCTAGCGATTAGTACTGTCTTCAGCCCCTAGAAGCACATTGTGGCCAGCAGTTAGCACAGCCTGCAGCCCCTAGAAGCATATTATGGCCAGCAATTAGCACAGTCTGCAGCCCATCTCTGTGCTGCGGCTTCCATCTCCGTGCGGGCCGCTGCCCGTCTGCCCGGGGTGTGTACGGGAGTCACATCGGTGGCAACATCCAGCTCAGCCTTGGCACCCTTTTTGCACAACTTTGCACCCACAAAACAACGGATCATCGATCCACACCCAGAGTGCGGGCCACCATCACCACAACGGCGCAAATCCGCTGACATCATTGCCGTTTATTTCTATTGTGTGAGCCTCTGTGGGGTAAGGATTATTATACGGAATACACTTATTTGGATATAAGAGGAACTTGACATTGTTCAGCTACAGAACCTTAATTCCTAACATGGGGCAGCCTTTATGCACGTATATGGTGTGAATTGCTACATTTATTCCACTGGTTATTTAAACCAATTGTTGGGAACATTGGATACATTTCTTTGAAACATTATCTCAAATATTTGGCTGCCTGTGCCATTTATGGTAACTATTTTTAACAATACTTGATTCAAGTGTGTATGTTTTAATGAACTGCAGTTCACTATTGAATAAACTTTATTATTGATTCATACAGGTGTTACAAATTTATATAAATGCCAGCGCAGATACCTTATTCCCCTTTTTTTTTCTGCAGCCCCTAGAAGCACATTTTGGCCAGCGATTAGCACAGCTTGCAGCACCGAGAAGCACATTATAGCAAATGATTAGCACAGTCTGCAGCCCTCAGAAGCACATTATGGGCCTGATTCAGACCCACTCGCGAGCGGCTGTCCGCTCGCAAGTGGGTCGATGGTCTGCACTGAGCATGCGCACGACGGAGGGAGCTCCGTCGTGCGCATGCGCCAGACGCGATGAGCGAAGGGCTTTCCTTCGCTCGTTGTGTCTGATCAAAGGGGGCGTGCTGTCGATGTTGATTGACAGCACGCCCCCTTTGGTGGGCGTGCCTCCCTGACGGGGGCGTTCCCAAGGGAACGCCTACCGTCAGAGGCCGGCCCACTGACATCACTAGTGATGTCAGTGGGAGTGATTTTGGCTCTGATAGAGCCAAAATCACTCCGGGCCTTGCGGTTGAAAACCTCAACCGCAGGCTCCGGCTTGCAGTGGCGATGGTCGCGATGGTCACGACCATCACGGCCATCAAACTGCACGCTCGTATAGGCTGTGGGTGGTGACCTACAGCTATACGAGCGTCCAGGAGGACGCTCCATAATTATGGAGGGCGGCCCTCATTCAGAGCGTGCGCTCTGCTCAGAGCGTACGGCTCTGAATGAGGGCCTATGTCCAGAGATTAGTACAGTCTGCAGCCCATATTAGTACATTATGGCCAGCAATTAGCACAGTCTGCAGCACCTAGAAGCACATTATGGCCAGCAATTAGTACAGTCTGCAGCCCCTATTAGCACATTATGGCCAGCGAATAGTATTGTCTTCAGCTCCTAGAAGCACATTATGGCCAGCAATTAGTATTGTCTTCAGCTGCTAGAAGCACATTATGGCCAGCGATTAGTACAGTCTGCAGCCCCTATTAGCACATTATGGCCAGCGATTAGAACAGTCTGCAGCCCCTAGAAACACATTATGGTCAGTGATTAGCACAGTGTGGGCTTCCTGCTGGATGCTCTTAATGCTAATCACACGGCAGTCCCACAGGGGTAGGAGCTTCCTCCTTCTGAGACTCATCCCTGTGTGAGATGATGAGCAGGAAGAGTTTCCAATTGGAACCCACTCCAAAGACATCTCTGTCTCCTGCTCCCTTCCTGATAACAATCATTTGGGGCAGAGCAGGGGCGGAGCCTATTGCTGGGGACAGGGATAAGTGCAAAATTGCAACTCCTTAAAAAAACATCCTGAGAATTTGTATCGATCTTGTAGACATTTATTCAGTGTACAGTATTTTAACGCTTAGGTGTCACTTTTCTCACCCCTACATAATTCCGTCTATTGTTCCTGCATTTATCCCAATGTTATCATACAGTACATTGCTGGTTGGGACCGGAACTGCGTTGTATACGGTACACTAAATACTGTTACTCCCGAGCTATAGTGACTGTATGTAAGGTCATGTTTGTTTTCATGCTGTAGAAAGACAACGGAAATACTTTGAGCCCCAGTGACCCTAAAAAAATGCTACTCTGTTTTTTTTACCATTGTAAAATCTGTCTTGTGTTTATAAATGTCTGTGTGATTTATAGAGAATACGATATATACTTCTGAAGTATATATTAAACATGGGACAGCTAATCTACTCTTAGTAATGGAGAGCTGCAGCAGATACTGTATACCTCCTCCTGGTAAATGATGGGGCTGCCAACCCCATGACCATGTGTTGGGTACTAACCCCATATAGCATCCCCCCTCTTTTATTCAGACTGGGCGATTAAAGTGGACGACTGAACGATAACGATATCGTTATCGTTCAGTTGTCCACTTTATCATCCATTTTTTACACCAAAACAATGGGCCTGATTCAGACCCACTCGCGAGCGGCTGTCCGCTCGCAAGTGGGTCGATGTTCTGGACTGAGCATGCGCACGACGGAGGGAGCTCTGTCGTGCGCATGCGCCAGACGCGACGAGCGAAGGAAAGTCCTTTGCTCGTTGTGTCTGATCAAAGGGGGCGTGCTGTCGATGTTTATTGACAGCACGCCCCCTTTGGTAGGCGTGCCGGGGGCGTGCCTCCCTGACGGGGGCGTTCCCATGGGAACGCCTCCCGTCAGAAGCCGGCCCACTGACATCACTAGTGATGTCAGTGGGAGTGATTTTGGCTCTGATAGAGCCAAAATCACTCCGGAGCTTGAGGTTGAAAACCTCAACCGCAGGCTCCGGCTCGCAGTTTCGATGGTCGCGATGGTCATGACCATCGCGGCCATCAAACTGCACGCTCGTATAGCCTGTGGGTGGTGACCCACAGCTATACGAGCGTCCAGGAGGACGCTCCATTTTCATGGAGGCCTGCCCTCATTCAGAGCGTGCGCTCTGCTCAGAGCGTACGGCTCTGAATGAGGGCCAATGAACGATAACGACTACGCTCTTTCCCGCGGGTCGTTCGTCATTATCGTTCATCGGGTTAACATGTAGGCGACGTCGTCAGGTTGCTGCATGTTGGGGAATGGGGGAGAGAGACCGGCGCTGAACGATATCGTTAATGAAATCGTTCAGCGGCTGTGCTCAATGTCATGAACGACATTGAGCACAGCCTGCCGGGGACACACTACACGATATCGCTCAGGGAGCATATGTAGTGTGTACCCACCATTACTCCTGGATTATTCTACTCGGGGTTCTCTTCTCTACCATCTTTCCTTTAAAGCTGCAGTACCACCTTGTGAGAGTCTCCTAGACAGAGCTACGGCTACTGCTAAATACAGTGTGTTCCTCCCAGGTTTTGGTCGGCTGTAATACTGAACCTGAAAATGAATTACGTTACGAGAACCCCTTTAACGGCCCATCCTTTTTTCGGGAACGTAATAGGAACTGATCCTTGGCAAATACATCTAGCTGGTACTGCTGTTCTGAAATCGTGCTTTCCCTTTTATTTAGTGTGGTGATCATAATGAGGTAACAAGATAATATAAACCTCTCTTTAGATGCCTTAAGGATGAAGCAGAAATTAAATAGAAGACTTTGCTACTAATATCCAGAATGGAAAAGCCTAACACAGAGTGAAAAGCAACATGTTCCTTTTGGGACAAATATCCGGTTGAACACCCTTTTCATTGAATCGGTATGAAATACTGATGGCTGAATAGCCTCCGGTTCTCACACCGACGCTGGAAGCTCGACAGGAGGAAATCCCAACAGGGGCACGTGAGTACCCTAAATCCTCCCCTCTCTCCCCCTAACCCTCTCTTGGTGGTGCCTAACCCTAACCTCCCTGGGGGGTGCTTAACCCTAGCCCTCCCCTGGTGGTGCCTAACCCTAACCCCCCTCCCTGCACCCTAAACCTTACTCTCCAGGGGGTACCTAAACCTAACCCTCCCCCCGCCCGCGGCTACATCCTAACTGTCCCCAGCTGACCTTGATTAAGATGCCAAGCGTCAGGATTTCAGCATGGGGCCAAAGATAGGCGTCGACATTTTGACACCAATCTTTAGTCCTGGGTCGGCTTTCCACCATTGGGATCCTGATGGCCGGCATTCCAGGCAGTGGTAAATTAACCGCATCCCCTCGGCAATGTATGAAAGGACATTTTCATGAGTTTTCGGAAAAAAAACAATCCCCCAAGTCCTCAATATCGCATTTTTTTAGTAAACAGATCACATACATACTTGTAATAGGAAATGTGATCTGTTCAAACTTGCTAAAGTAAAAAGTAAAATATTACCCAGCGGATCCTTGCAATAATAACACAATCTGAGGATGGCTTTATGCACATCCCCCCCTACACCCACGCATTTCACCTACTCTAACTCAGCCTTCCCTGCCTGCTGAAGAACAGAGCCTGGAGTAGGATTCTGTGATCAGCCATTTATGTCTGATAGACCACAGGCTGATCACAGTGAAAATAAATAGTGAAAATATTAAATAAATCAAGTAAAACTTACCTGCAGGAACCGGTGATTATGTCTCCTTCTGTGTGACCCAGTCGGCTGATCTGTGTGACCTCAGCTGAGAAACTGGCCGGGACTTTCACAGCAACTTAACCGGCTACTGCACAGATTAGCTGACCAAGTCACACACAAGGAGATACCGATCTCCGATCCTGTTGCAGGTAAGTTTTGTTTGATTTATTTTGTAGTGGAAGCAGGGAGGGGTGGTCGTGGGAGAGGGGGGGAGGGACTGAGGGATAGCCAGAGACGCATGCACAGGCACATTCTCAGGGTATTTTTTGCAAAAATATCCTGAAAAGTGCTTGAAGGGGATTAACAGGGACAGAGCTTTCTCACAAGCTCTGTCCCTGCATGCAATATTTGTTACATCCTTGCAATATATTGAAATATTGCATTAAGACTTTGGGCAAATTTATCACATCCCATCCGAATCTGAGCTGCAGATTGTGATACAAATGGCCCTCAGAGATAACTCGCTTCCATCTGTCTATTCCTTTCACACTGCAGAAAGATCTGTACTGTGTAACTGCTAATAATATTTAACACATCAAACATAAGAAGGCAAATGTCTCTTGATTTTGTCATTAAACTTTCCATTTTGCAGTAAGAGGTGAGCTAATCTGCTAGTAAATGAATCTACAGATGGGATTTCCCAGAGCCATAACTAGACTTTTTGGTGTCCTGTGCCAGAAAGACCACCGGCGCTCCCCTCACTCCATACCAAACCCCCACACCCCTCACACATGTTTTTGAACTGCTAATTAGGGTTATTAGGAGTCTGCCTCCCAAAAAAGGGATGTGGCCTCATGGGGAAGGGGCGTTACATATCTGATTTGTCCCAAGAGGTACCGATCCCTGTGAAAAAACTGCCAGAGCCACTGTTCTCCAGGTGTCACTGCTAAATACAATGTGATTCTAATGGCTGCAAGCAGTGATGATACACAATAATTATGCAGTATAACTCACCAGCTCTGGATGTAGGAGAGTGCTGGGGAAGCTTCACCTGCAGCAGGATATTCCATCAGAACATCAGTGCACGACCTGGGGGTGGTAAGGTAGATCACTGACGGAAGGTATAGAGTGCAGCCACACATCCAAGCCCCTGCAGCCAGACCTAACATGGATGTGCCCAGCTGCAACGGTTTATACAGACAATTACAGGTAGCTTCATATATAGTTAGAATTTGCAGGCTTCCTTTGCAGGAGCAGATAGCTCTATGGCATTGCCTATTGGGCACAAGCTATGGAACATTATAGCTCTATGGCATTGCCTATTGGGCCCAAGCTATGGAACATTATAGCTCTATGGCATTGCCTATTGGGCCCAAGCTATGGAACATTATAGCTCTATGGCATTGCCTATTGGGCCCAAGCTATGGAACATTATAGCTCTATGGCATTGCCTATTGGGCACAAGCTATGGAACGTTACGCATTTCAGAGCTTGCTGCATCTGGGCACATCACAGCCCCATAGAATTCTATAGGGCTTGCTGTGCCAAGGGTCAGTAGTAGGTATCTCCGATAGCTGCTGCTGACCTTTTGATATGTGGATCCATATGTATTGTGGTAAACTTTCAAAAACAGCAGTTTTCTGAGGTTTTACCACATTTTAGGCTTTGATACCTCCCGTCCAATGTAATTTTGCTGGGGAGTTCTGTAAGGAGCAATCTACATTGTCAAATACATTGTTTTATGTCTACATGAATACAGTGGATGAAGATTCTAGGAGTGTTAAACTATTTGTAAAAAAAAATAGTTTCACCCCTCTTATTATTATTATTATTATTATTATTATTATTATTATTATTATTTTTATTTCATATTATTATTATTATCATTATTATGATGATTATTATTATCATTATCATCCTTTATATATTGTGATTTTGATGGGGGCATCAAAATCACAATATATAAAGGATAATAATAATAATAATAATAATAATAATAATAATAATAATAATAATTAAAAAGTTAATTTTTCTTTCTCACATATCACATAACTTTGACATATGTGCTATACAGATTTAGCCACGCTCATCTATGCTGCGATACGAGTGCATCTATGGCGTGCATGTGCGTATGCATGCATACCACAGACTTCAATGGGGTAGTAGCCGGCTACGAGCGCTCACAGCCTAGCGATTGCTGCACTAAGCCGTGATGCATGCTCACATTCGGGCACATCGCAGCAAAGATGAGGCCGGCGACATCTGTATAGTAAAAGAATGGTACTCCACCTTAGGCAGTGGCCTGCTTTGCCTAATGTGGAACCCGTCCTCCAGTGGCTGCCAAAAAGTTCAACCTTGGTCTTATCGGTTCATTGGCAGGATGTATAAAGGTAGAAAATGCAGTAAATCCTCCTAAAACTGCTGTTTTTGGAGGATTACTGCAATACTTATGGCTCCTCATACTTATTATAAAGGTCCACTGCAGTTGCTTTAGGATTTTACGGGGCTGCTTTGTGCCCGCATTGCTACAAGCTCCGGAAACCATAACTTTCCAGAGCTTATGCCCACTAGCCAAAGCCATCAATAGATAACATTGGCTACAGAACAAAACCTGGAAGTCTATACATCACCGAGACAGTTTTACATCGTGAGAGCTGTCCTGGCAACAAGGTTTTCCTGCACATAAGCGATCAAAAATTATAGGGGTATATTACCGCAAATTTACTTGTGATATTTGAAACATGAAACCATTTCCCCATGGCTTGGTTGGGAATGTATCATTGAATGTATTATTTTCCAAAATTTAGATGAACTTTGTGTCCATTCTATGTGAGGAATTGCTTGTGTCTTGCGATCACCTCATCGCCTGGGCATGTGCAGAATGCCTGAGATTGTTGTCACTAGCAGGGAATTACCATTTCTTATTAGAAACACCTGAAGGTTTTTTAATGTCGCCATTGGCCTTTTGCTAACTTCCCTGAGATTTCTCCCTGACGACGTCCTGAACTTTGCAATGTTCTCGGTGTGATACATTTTGTCCCAATTATTGATGATAGTCTTCTCAGTATTCCAGGTTACATGCAATGCCTTTGAAATCCTTTAAAAACCTTCTCCTGACTGCTAACATTCAACAATGAGATCCACTGGGTGTTTTGGAAGCTCTTTGTGGGCCATGTCTTTACCAGCATGGTCCAGCCAAGAAAACTGAAAGGAAATCATACTGGAGGAGCTGATCTTTATTTGGGGGTTAATCACAATCACTTTCAGCACTGGTGTTAAAAATTGATCGCCCCTCAGCTACTCTCGGCGATCAAAGTCCAGAAATGGCTGTCTGCTTTCACCTATCAGTGCCGCCATTCTTCCCAGTTGCTAAGTAAATAGAAACTTTTTGAATATTTGCAATTCAGGTGCAGTTGAGAAGAGGCAGGTCTTTCTGAACTATCTCCATTGGGTCGTTCAAATAATAAAAAGCCTCCCCTCTTTCCAACCTGTGTTGTTATATATTCTTGCTACCCAGTTGCTGTAAACTTGTGTTACTGTAGATTACCTACTGCTGACTCAGATTGTACTTGAATTATGCTGTTTTCTTCTGTCCTGACCTTGATTAGTTTTTGGACATGCCTTGCTTTCTGCCAGCCCTGACAGATCATATACTGGCTCTGCTTGTCTGCCACCAGCCCTTATCTTTTACTGTGTTCTCATTAGTCTTGTCTGTGATAGCAACTACACTTGAGCTTGATCACTGACCAGTGGTATATTACATGTTGAAGGTGCTATCAGCAGAAGATTCAGACAAGAAGTGTTACTGCAGTCATTACTGTGACCATTAGCTGCAATTTGTGTCTACACAATTGTGTCCCGATTTATCACTCTCCAACTTTTACCTATTAAACATTTATACTATGCTCATTTAAACTGTGCCGTAGTTTCATACAAGTAGATAATACATTCCCTTATTGTTTTCTAATAAGGATTTACAGATCTTCAACCTTACTGGTGAGGTGTTTGTCTTACAGACGTTTATCCATCTAATTAATACCCTTATGCAGTCTCTGTGTTATTGTAATATGTTGTTTATCCAGGAGACATTCCAGCCTTCATTGGTTATTTATGTATGTTCAATCGGATTTTAGTGTTTTCATAAATTGATGAATGAAACAGCAGATTCTGCCATTCTGTCACTGCTAGTTCTCTCTTTATTCTGACAGTGTCGTCCAAACAATTCATAGACACTTTCAACCAGGAGCATATTTTTTTTTAGCACTTTTTATAAAACTGTTGCTATACCCTGATCCTGCTACAGGAGTATTGTTAAATAGAGGCACGATAGGTGATAATGTGTGTCCCTAGGTACACCAAAATAAGTGCTGCAAAAAGGAGAGAGAGAGAGAGAGAAAGAAAGAAAGAAAGAAAGAAAGAAAGAAAGAAAGAAAGAAAGAAAGAAAGAAAGAAAGAAAGAAAGAAAGAAAGAAAGAAAGAAAGAAAGAAAGAAAGAAAGACAATATTTAGTGTCTCTTTTAACTGGCAACATTGAGGACAGCTATGATACTGTTCCACAAGAAATTGTCCTGGCATCAACTAAGTATCAAAAGTGAATCATTTAACGGAATCGGTATGATTTAACGCTGGACCAATGCCCAGCGGTTGGAATCCCGACAGCGGCATCCCGGCAGAGGAGGAAATCCTGATCGTCCAAGGTAAGTATTGTCTAACCTAATTCTACCCCCTAACCCTCCCTTAGGGGTGCCTAACCCTAACCTTCCCCCCAAGTGCCTAACCCTAATCCCCCCTCTAAGTACCTAAACCTAACCCCCCCTTCCCCGCAGCCTAACCCTAAGTCTCCTGGGGGGGTGCCTAACCCTAAGTCGCTCCCGGGGGTGCCTAACCTAACCCCCCTTCCCCTAGCCTAGACCTAACCTCTCGGGTGGGTGCCTAACCCTAAGTCCCCCCGGGAACCCTAAACCTAACCCTCCCTCCCACGGCTATCCACGCTCGGCGCCCGACGTCCATTCGATCGGGACGCCGGGCTACGGTCTACTGGCATCAGTAAAATGACAGGCGTCTAGATTTAGATGCCTGTCATTTAACCCTCGCCGGGATTAAGCAGTCGGGAAGCTGGCTGGTGGCATTAGGTCCGCCGGCTTCCCGACTGCATACCCATTTAACCCCACCAAGGCATTGCCCGTGAGAGTTGCTGAGAATTTTCTCTGGTTTGTAACAATGCCCTGCATGGCCATAGAGCCTGTGTCGCTTTGCAGTTTACCTGCTCTAGCAGTTCTACATTCTCATCAATCCGTTCATTGAAGCAAAAATGAGTTACAAAGCAAAACACTTCCCACTCTAGTTTAGGGCTGGGAAAACTGCACCTCATAACTTATATGACAAGGATGGGTGCAGAGTTCCGCTAACACATTACCAAACACTGCGAGTATTAGAGTGAGAAGGGATGAAATAAACTAAAGGCCCCCATACTGTACATCAGCAATCCATTGTGGCAATTCTGCAATTTGCAGATGATTGTGTAAAAAAAATCTGCAATGTATGGGGCTTCACGGACCGCAGATTTCAACCAAAAAGTGATTGGAATTAGTAAATCAGGTTGTCCAACATGTTGGATGTCACAGATGGATTGGGGCTGCAGATTGCTAGCGTATGGACATGATCAGCAGATTTACAGACCGTTACTAGTATAATTATGGCCTTTCAAGATTGGAAGATCTGTGTTTGCTGAAAATAATCTGCATATCACTGAAAAAGATCTATAATGTATGAGCGCAGATTGCTAATTTGGGAAATCCTAAAATCGGGCAGCAAATCTTCAAATTGTCCAATTGTGGTTTTCAGATTGCTGATGTATGGGGGCCCTAAGCTTTGTTGCTATTCACAGCTGTAGGAGAAATACTGTATTAATCAGGGGTAATTGGAACAGGGTAATATACTGCAGAGCAGACTTCCATAGATTACTGTACAAATGGTGAAAATATAATTTTGGAAATCTGGCATGCTTCTGTAGGATTTCCAGCAAGATCTAAGTCGTCATATGTATGCTGTTGGCACTAGGGCTGTTATACCCAGGAGGGGGGAGGGCATTTTTTTTTTGTGGACCCCCTAGTGGTAACCCCCTGGGGAAACCAGCCCTGTTGCCATTTGGCCTGGGACTGGTGGAATCATGGAGACCCCACACTGTAGGTCTTTCTTGAATGGTTACACTAGCCCTGGCTGGTCAAGCCTAGTTTTGGTAATGGAAAATGTTACAGAAGCACTGGTGCTGGTTATGCTAAAAGGGGGAAAGGGGGACTAAACAGTTATTTAACTTTTTTTTTTTATTTTTTAATGATTTGTTTCCAGCAAACACGCTGGAATGCCGGAGATTTATGGCTTCATAATGCGCCAGACATCGCTGGAAGGTTGTCGACTATTACATTCAGCAAGTTTCAGATCAAACTAATTGGAAATTCGATGCAGGTTCAAGGGTTCCAGCTTGATTAATCTCGCCGGAAACACGCAACCTATTACCGGGTGCTGGTGGGCAGAAAGCAGGAGATATCTCCAAACTCTCCTGCACTCTATCTTATTACATACTAGTGACACGTAATTAAACATGCAGAAACAGCAGCTTCCGTATATATTTTAAGCAGTGGCGACTCCAGAGGTCGGGCTTCAGCGCAGTCTCAAATTCATATAGGAGAACCACACCAACTGCCAGTGAGTCCCAGACGGCAATGTTTGGAGTGGCAGTTGGTGTTGCTATTTGAATTTTGGACTGCGCTGCTGGCAGCCTCATCTCTGGAGCTGCCACTGATTTTGAGGTCAGAATTGCTTGATAAATACAGTAGGCCGGTTACGGTCATAAGTGCAAATCTTTCTGTGACTGATGTGATGGTTTCCCTACTGTACCTGCCACTTAGCTAGCACTGCACTATTCCAATTTGTCCAGCTCATTCTTCCCCGCATTTAAAATCAAACCATCTATCAGCTTCAGGCTCCCACATTTGTTTGCCTTTTTTTTTCTTTTCATTACAGAATGGGAGGGGGGCGATGATCCCTCTCTACAGCCTATACTTAGCTGTGTCATGTTACTCCTTCCCTGCAGTGGGAACCGTCCAAATCATTTTGCAGGCTGAGCCCGGAGCAGCGAGTCCCAGAACGTAGAAGTGTAGGATACAAACACTGTCTTATATTGTGCTCTCCAACACCGAGGAAGTTTGTCTGGGCTGTAAACCAAAGGAAGGCGCCTTTTGGGATACGGTTCTTTTATTTTCAGCTGCTAAAGCAAGAAACAATATATATGAAGCAGCTTTGCAGCTAAAGAGGATGGTATGTTGTGTGTTACGTTATGTTATTGGAAACAGACGAAGGTAATTACAGCCAGACATCTCTTGTACTGTGGCAGGGAGATTATCATCTCTCCAGTTTTACCAAGAGCATGAGCAACATAAAATAATAACTATATTTTCATCCTAACGGAGACAATACATTTGTGCCGGAAACCGAGTCGGGGAGAAAGGAACGGCAAGATAATTGGTCTACGGACTGCGTCGACCAGGGAGCCATGAAAGGTAGGTGACGGTCACTGGCAACATGTGTAGAGTTCTGTGACTGTGAGGCTGGATGAACAATAGCAGATGTGGGGGAATACCAGGGATATCTGAGTATGCCAAAAGAGAGACATACTGTAGCCAGCGGACTGGTTTCTGTGACACAAAGCACTGGCATCAGGCTACATTAATCTAAAGGTGCATAGACACGGTACGATATCTTTGAACGATATGAACGATAACAATAAATCATTCATATCGTTCAGTGCGTATGCAATGAACGACCAACGATGCGCGCTCCCGCATGGACGGTAACGATGTCTGTGGTCGTCCGTACATGCAGGCCAACTTGGACGATACTGTGTCTTCAAGAATTGCCTGTTCAGAGATGTGGCAGGATGACTTCACTGAAAGAGATCGATCATAGACATCTATCAGTGTGTACACCAAATATCGTTTGTCCTGCACTACAGAAAGTTCAAGGGAAATCGTTCAGCGATAACGTTGGTTGTACAGATCGTATCGTGTGTATGCAGCATAAGCCTTCCAACGCTAACTCATCCCATGGTGCAAGGTTTTACTTGACTTGTTGGGGAACACTTGTAGATATTGGTGACTGTGTAATAGGTACTGTATTCCCTACCAACCAATCAAACCTTTGCTTTCGTTATTTTTAACCTGTGCAAGAATAATCTGATTGGTAGCTGCAAGTTCCATATTTTTTACTGCAGAAGCACCAGGTTACACGATTGCTTGTTCTGCAGGTGGGGTTTGTGCAGTGACTGAAAAAAAAGTCTTTGTTCTTATCACTTAACAATTACTGGGATCAAAAGTAATATACATATATTGCATTTGCACCCCATGAAGTATTGCCCACTTCACACGCCCCCTATCTTTCTTTATTTCTAACTTTGCTGTAGTGACGGACAGATTTCCCTGTTGACAAAAAGCAACATAGAATACAGGAGTATTAGGGGTCTATTTACTAAGCAGTGTTAGGAGACAGAGTGAAGAGTGGTAAGAAAGTGATAAGGTGCCAACCAATCAGCTCCCAACTGTCATTTTTCAACACAGCTTGTGAGATGACAGTTGTGAGCTGATTGGCTGGCACCTTATCACTTTCTTATCACTTTTCACTCTGTCTCCTAACACTGCTTAGTAAATAGACCCCTTAGTGAGTTTTTTGGAAACCTATTGACCAAAAAATTGATATTTCACAGTTCTTTCAGGTGTAATAGGCGCTAACCTCCACGGATTTATGAAAACTACCTTTAAATTAATCATTCGGTTCTTTACTATTTAAATCTATGCTGCTTCTCGTTTTACTAATTATTGTTGCATTTTTTAATAATTATTGCTTGTTTATAAACTGCAAAGTGCACAGTAATGGAGAAAATGTATAGCGAGAAAACGTAGAAGAAACAGCGAACCTACATTATACAAAGACGTGTCCTAAAAAACAGAATCTGTAGTGTTTGCTAATATTAGAGGAAGTTACAGTCCATGCATTCTTAGAGTAAGATGACATTATTATCTATATAGTAACATGTATTTATTAACGTAACCCTAGCATTATGTCACTGATATTGTGCACTGTGAGAATAAGGCTGAAGAATTTAAACTATTGGAATTACGCAACTGTGCAGCCCGTAGATTTATGGATGTTGGATGGGTGCAGTGATTGTAACACCTGCTGCCATATTGTACCTACTGCACAAGCTTCCGCCAGGTTTAGATTCTTGGTTGTTTCATCATTGAAAGGTGCCTACACTACTATATCTTTGACTTCACAAAATTGTCAATAGACCATCGAATCAACACGCAAGTTGTTTCCATAGACAGGAAAACAACTGACGGATTTACCAAGAACCGCGTTTGAAAACACAGAGCAGAAATGAAGAAGCGCCTGTGAGCTGCATGTTCAGCTGAAACACTGCACAGATCGATGTAATCTCTGCAGTGCTATTGTGTGTACAGTGCAATGAAAGTGTTAAAAAAATAGAAAAAAATCGGTGTGCCCCCCCCCCCTCCTTCAAAAGCATAACCAGACCCGGACCACTGACCCTGTTTTGATATTGGAAAAATGGGGGATAAAAGGCAAGGGGTTCCCCCATATTTCTAGTAACCAGCACCAGGATACACCAGCCAGTAGTTAATGCATTAGCAGGGGGACACGTATCAAGGGGTCCTTGCCAAAGCATTATCCAGCCCCAAATTGGCCACACCAGCTGTGGGATTTCTCAGGAAAGGAGTACCCCCCAAAAAAGGGGTCCCCCCTTCCTGAGGAAGCTCTCAGCTATTTCCTGCACCCCTTGGTGGCATTGGGCTAATGGGTGAAAGTTATATTAACCCTTTATTATACAATCACATACTTCACAGTGCTTCCCCAAGACTGACAGTTCCCCCACATGGGTCCCTGCACCTTAACGCTGATTGACTGAGGGTTATCTGACTCTTTTTCTCATTAGCTAAATTAGGTTCATCTGCTACACTCTTACCAGGGCTACCACATTGTGGGTTGACCCGATATTCAAGCGAAGGACGGACCCTAACGGTTTATTATTAGCCAGCATGTGTGTCCCTGGTGACATGCGGCTATATACTCTCTTATTGGTTCAGTCCACAAAATGGTACACATGTTCTATAATCAGGACTGAGGCGAATAAATGTTGAAAAAAGGTGCGTACACACTTGACGATTTGAAAAATCTGTCGTTCCAATTTGGTGGAATCGGGCAAATCGTTCAAAAAAATCGTCTAGTGTGGACGCGCCTAAACACCCTTAACATTAATTGTTGAACTCAACCAAGACTAGAACAGGTGATAAATTGGGGAGTTTGTATATCTGGAGTGAAACTGACCTACTGGAAGGTATGAATCATTCAAAGGTACAACCAGGCTAGTGATTGGTCCTCCCACTCACACCCCCTCCACCGCCATTTAATAATGGTGATTTGTAATATAGATAGAAAAACAGCAGCATGTAGAAGTCACCGGAGCTCTAGGCAAGGAAAGAAACAGCTTTCACTTTGCTTCTGGATTTGGCCGCGGCAAGTGGGGCCATATGGCTGTGTATGCACCATCGGGCTGCCCATAGGATACTACACAAAAGCGATAACTATGGGCTTACGCCATAAGAAGATTTCATGGGTACCTGAGCTAAGCCATGGAATGTTTTGCATTCTGGAACTTGGTAAGTCTGACAGTTTAGCTGCCCGCCATAGAGACCTATAGGGACTGCTGTTGCGATCGGTAATGGAGGGGCCGCGGCATATGTTGGAATAATCTGCAGCTGGAAGTATTCAAGCGCATACTTGCCTACTCTCCCGATTCAGACAGGAGCCTCACAAAAATTGGGTGGCGCTCCTGGCCCCCCCGGAAAAGCAGGCGTCTCCTGCTGGCCGCCAACCCCCCCCCTGCAGCTCCCACACAAACCCCCACAGTGCCGAATCGCGTCATCATGGCCCCACCCCCTGTTTCAAAATGCCAGTAATCTCAGCATTGTGTAGCGGGGACATAGCCAAAATGACGCGATCACGTCGTCACGCCCCTCGCTCTGCCCCTAGTGCCAGATATTATCCCCGGCTGCCCCCCCATGCCGCGCCATGCCCCCAAGCCTTGCCAATCTGGCAACCCCCTTCCATAGGGGGCAGCCAGAATATCGGCAAGAATGTTCAACACATATTTTGCTTTTGCAATACAGACATACTATGAGAAGTGCACTTGTGCAGCGTTGCATTGTTGCATTGTTGCAGGGTTGCATTGTTGCAGTGTTGCATTGTTGCAGTGTTGCATTGTTGCAGTGGGTTTCCTGCAGGCGCTGAATGCCGTACGTCTGTGATTGTCTGTGATTGTTAGACAAGAGGTTTTTTTTTATCCAAATTGGGGTTCTTGCAGGAAAGGGACCTGTACAACCCAACTAGTGACCCCTTACATCATAGAATCAGGGAGAGTTGCATTGTTAGTTTTACTAATCTCACCTTATTTCCACCCAAAGCTACATTTTATTGTGGGCAAATTACAATATCTTTTAACTCAATGTCCTCAGAATCCGGATACATAAGTGCAGAAGGAAGCAGCAGGTTATTTATTCATAATTGAATTATTTTCGTAATATTTCAAATTATCCAGACCAGGTTCAAGCAGCAAGTGGCGTTCCAGATGTAGTAGAACTAAAAGTCCCAGCATACATTTTAAGACCTACAATAGCAGGACAGAAACAGGCATCCTGCTACCTCTTTACAGTAATGGGCATCGGCTCTCAGGGTATGCAGAGACCTAAGCACAAAAAAGTCTGAGCAAATGCTGTAGCTGATTAGCAATTCTAACTGTAGTACAATTGTGCCCAATGAGACTGCTGCTAGGGCCTGGCCAGGGCAGCAACAAATCCTGTGTGTGAGCGCAAAATTGTGCTGTTATTGGGAAGGGATTTTATTTACTGGAAAACCCCTGTAATGTCCAATAGCTGGCCTCTAAAGCCAATGTGAATTAAGGCAGTTTATTCAGTCTGTGATTACAAATATCACTTTAAAGGTCTGGACTGTTTCCTTTTCCGAGCGTCTGAATACTATCTGTTCCTGACCAGGAAACATTGGGCTGCTCAAGGAAAACAGCACAGAGCAAATAACTGGAGACCAGAGCGAGGCAAAATGTCATCTTACCAGCTCCGATCATTATGTACTATCCTATACTAACTATACTATGCTACGCTATGCTATACTATACTATATATACAGTATATATATATATATTTATATATATATATATATACACATACATATATATATATCAGAGATGAGCGGGTTCGGATCTCTGAGATCCGAACCCACACAAACTTAGTGATATGAGCCAAGATCCGAGTCGGCTCGGGTTTTCCTGCCTGACTTGGATCTCAAATCGAGGTAAAACATCGGATTCTCGTTTGTTTTGGACTGTATAAAAGCCCGCGATCACCGCCCTTTTCATTCCCGCTGTGGAATAGGGGGGCTTCAGTGGCTCCTTTGTCACTGCAGTCCATAAGGAGTGCTGCTGTGTTACCCAGGGGGTGCTCTGCCCATCAGGGGTGCTTTTCACCCCCAGTGTGACAAAAATAAAGATATCGTTTTTTTTTCTGTGTGTGTATGTGCGCGTTAGCCACACTTATCAGCAACGTAGCTGGCAGGGGCGCTAGGAGCGCTGCCTGTGTTGTTTATCAAGGGGCTGCTGCCTCGTTCAGGGGTGCTCTCCCTCCCAAGAGCAAAAAAATAATAATACATTTTTTTATTTGTCTGTGTGTGGGTGTTAGTCCTGCATATCAGCAACGTAACTGTGCAGGAGCGCTGCTTATGTCGTTTATCAAGGGGCTGCTGCCTCGTTCAGGGGTGCTCTCCCTCCCAAGTGCAAAAAAAAAAGTTTTATTTCTGTATGTGTGTGCACATTAGCCACACTTATTAGCAATGTAGCTGCACAGATGTGCTGCCTGTGTAGTTTATCAAGGGGCTGGTGCCTGCTTCAGCAGTGCTCTCCCCCCCAAGTGCAAACAAAAATATATACTTTTTATTTCTGTGTGTGTGTGTGCGCATTAGCCACATTTGTCAGCAATGTATCTGCGCAGGAGTGCTGCCTGTGTCATTTATCAAGGGGCTGCTTCCTCGTTCAGGAGTGCTGTCCCCACCAAGTAAAAAAAAAAAGGGGGATTTTCTTCTGTGTGTGTGTGCACATTAGAAACACTTATTAGCAATGTAGCTGCGCAGGAGTGCTGCCTCTGTCGTTTATCAAGGGGCTGGTGCCTCTTTCAGGGGTGCTCACCCCCCCAAGTTCAAAACAAAAATAAAATTCTGTGTGTATTTGCGCATTAGCGACACTTATCAGCAACGTAGCTGTGCAGTGGTGCTGCCTGTGTTGTTTATCAAGGGGCTGCTGCCTTGTTCAGGAGTGCTCTTCCCCAGTTTGAAAAATATATATATTTTTTGTGTGGTTGTGTGTGTTTGCCGCGATGTAGCTGCGCTATAATTGCTAGGTGACACTGCTGTAAGACCGCAGTGCATATGAAGGACAGTCACATGACATGAGAGCAGGATCCACATACCAGTCTTGTAGCTGCCGGCAGCGGTCATGATGATGATGCAAGTCAGGCCATGTAAAATCAACTTTTACCCTGTTAAAAAAAAAAATCTAAAGCTAAGTTAGCTTTAGAGAAACAAAAGATTGGGAATATGCCATTCACTACATGAAGTGACAAGGAAAGGATAAGGACTTGGCCTTTATTTATGACTGGTGGTTCTAGTTGTGATGATTTAAGCCCTTCTGCTTGTAGGAGAGGTGCAAAAAAAATTGTTAAGATGTGTAAGACACTGGAACCAATTGTGTGCTCCGAAAAGTCACAGATCCCAGAGGAGAATCCAAGTGTGTCCGCGGTTGCCATGTGTGAGCCTGGCCTTTCTAATACTGTACTTGAAGAGGATCCTCCTTCCACCATTTGTGTGCCCTTTACAAAGGTGGGGATAAGCAGCACAAGTCAGCATGCTGACGTAGAAAACGAGGATGCTTCTGTGGAATTGCACGAGGAGGATGAGGAGGATATTTATCTAGTTGGTGATAACAACAAGGATGATGAGGATGTTGATGGCGAGGATGTTTGTGTAAAAACTGTAAATCAGGCAACAGTTGTTGCCCATGGTGGGAAAAATCCCATTGTTGCCATGCCTGGGCAAAGGACCAAAAAATCCACTTCTCACGTGTAGAATTATTTCCACCCAAATCCAGACAACCTTTGCCAAGCCATTTGTAACTATTGCCATGCAACAGTGCGTAGAGGCAAGGACCTTAACCATCTAGGAACCTCCTCCCTGTTACGTCACTTACAGCACATTCATCAAATTGGAAAGAGTATTTAAAATTCTGAAACTTTGGGGACAAAAATACTGAACAACAATCAGTCTAGTGTCACCTAGCTGCTCCCTTCTATCTGGATTCAAATGCCTGCAATCTCCACCACCAATGCCTGCATCATCATCAACATCCTCATTCATGATCGGAAGTAGTCCTGCATCCAATTTCATAAGCATGACTGACTCCTCTCCTATCTGTGATTCCTCAGAAGGATCCTTGAGTGCTATGCCTGTTGCTGCTGGGGGTGGATTTTCATCCCAGAAAGGTACCAAGAAGACTACTACTAGTAGTCATTTAAAAAAACAATTGATTATTAAGCAGTCCTTTGATAGAGGAAGTATAACAGCTGTCACCCAGTTTCACAGCGGATCACTGATGCCATGACGGCTGTGCTAGTATTATATGGTGAAATAATAGAACATGAGGTTGATAGTGTGGAGGAAGTGCAAAAGGAGGACGAGGGACAAATTTGTGTCCTATCTGAAGCTAATTAGGATGTTGATGATGAGGATGTTGTTTGCGTAAATCAGCCACCAGTGGCAGCAGTCCTTGCTCATGATAAAAAGAAAACCAGAAAAGCCACGTCTTGGGCGTGGAATTATTTTAATCTAAATTCTGACAACAGTTGTGAATACATCTGTTTCATTTGTGAAGCCAAAGTTAGCAGAGGAAGTGATGTTAACCATCTAGGCATCTTCTCCCTGTTACGTAATTTGCAGTGAGTTCATGCAATTTGTTTAACAAAATTATAATAATTTCTAAATTAATAACAAGCAGTCCAGTATCAGCTACCAGCAGTTTGGAGCAGCACATGCAATCTCCACCACCAACACCCTCATCATCAACCTCCTCCTTATAACTGAAGGTAGTCCTTCCAAAAAATGTTTTGTGGGAGCCCAAACAAACTGAGGACTTCAGCCACAAAAGAGTCAGTCCTAGTCGCTAAAGTGCTTGGTGTGTTAAACTGTGCATGTCCTTTTTAATATCCCACATAAGAGGGGGTGGGAGAGACAATTCTATCTTGCACCTCTTTCCTTTACATTTGGCACAATTTGGGGGATTGTCGACTGACATTATTATAGTTTATTAAGCTGCCATCCTGTCTGCCACTGCTGTGTGGCAATGTTTCATAGATGTCCTATATTTTTTTAAACTGCCGTGCGTTTGTGCCGCTGCTCTGTTGCTTACTTTAGCCAGCCAGCTCGCTGCAGCCTTTGGCCTATATTGGTGAAAAATAGTGAAATCAATATTGTGAGCTGTGAGGTGGTTAAAAATGCATGGAAATGCCTGAAAATTATTGTTATTAAGGTTAATAATACTGTAGAAACAGAAATAGGCCCAAATTATGTGGTTTTAGCTGTTTATATAATTTTTTGGGAAAAATATAGATCCAAAACCAAAACCTAAATACAAAACACTAAGAAAAAAGATCCAAAACCAGATCCAGATCCAAAACAGAAGGAGATACAGATCCAAAACCAAAACCAAAACACGGGCGTCGGCGTACAACTCTAATATATATACAGTATATATATATATATTAGAGATGCACAACGACCCTCGTGTTTTGGTTTTGGTTTTGGATCTGGATCTCCCCTGGTTTTGGATCTGGATTTGTTTTGCCAAAACCTCACCTCCGTGTTTTGTTTTTCGGTTTTGGTTTTGCATCTGGATTTTTTCTTAAAAAATCATAAAAACAGCTAAAATCACATAAAATGGGCCTGTTTTTGTTCCTACAGTATTATTAACCTCAATAACATATATTTCCACTTGTTTCCAGTCAATTTTGACAACCTCACAGCTCACAATATTGTTTATTTCATCTAGTTAAGGACCAAAAGGTTGCATCCAGCTAGCTGGCTCAAAACTGAGTGTTAAATAGAGTTGAGAACTGTGCAAAGATGATGGTTGGGGCATCCCTTGAGGATTGAAGAATTGATAGTTGATAGTTGGTGCAGCCACTGGCTGAAGTAAGAAGAGTTGATACTTGATAATTGGTGCAGCCACTGGCTGAAGAATTGATAGTTGGTGCAGACAATGGCTGAAGTAAGAAGAGTTGATACTTGATAATTGATGCAGCCACTGGCTGAAGAATTTTTAGTTGGTGCAGACACTGGCTGAAGAAAGAAGAGTTGATACTTGATAATTGGTGCAGCCACTGGCTGAAGAATTGATAGTTGGCGCAGACAATGGCTGAAGTAAGAAGAGTTGGTACTTGATAATTGGTGCAGCCACTGGCTGAATAATTGATAATTGGTGCAGCCACTGGCTGAAGAAAGAAGAGTTGATACTTGATAATTGATGTAGACACTGGCTGAAGTAAGAAGAGTTTATACTTGATAATTGATGCAGACACTGGTTGAAGTAAGAAGAGTTGATACTTGATAATTGGTGCAGACACTGGCTGAAGTAAGAAGAGGTAGTACTTGATAATTGGTGCAGCAACTGGCTGAAGAATTGATAGTTGATAGTAAATTGTTGCTGCAGCCTCTGGGCTGAGTAGTAGTGGAATACAGAGCTATGATTAGGAAGGAACCAGTCCTGAAACAGCCTTGAGGGCTGGAACTCTTGGCAAGTTGAGGCCGTTACAGCCTTAAGGCTGGTGAGGAGTGACGACAGGTGGCCTTTGGGTTGTGAAGCAGGATGCAGCCTTTGGGCCGTGTAGCAGCCTTGAGGGCTGAGAACCCTTTGCTGAATGTCACTGTTGTGCGACTTATTCCACCAGGTTGACACAACAGGCAGCAGTTGATTCAGACTTTTCTTTTAAAAAAATGAAAGGGGCATGCAGGAGATGCTGTCTGTGGCCATTATAATTTCTGGACATTCATAAACCATAACATTAAAAATGTCAGGCAGCAATGCCCCAAACAGCACATAATGGAAAGGAAAAGGGTGCAAGATAGAATTGTATTTGGGCCCTCCAACCCACCCATATGTTGTATGTATGAAACAGGACATTCACAGTTTAACAAACCAATCACTTTAGCGACAGGGCCTGGCAATTGTGGCTGAAATGATTGGTTTGTTTGGAACCAGTGGCGAATCTAGGGGGGGTCGAGCAGGGCGTGTGACCAGAGCGCCGTGGGACCGGCGGCGCGGGGGGGCACTGCCGGCCACGGTCCGGCCCGCCCTAGTTAGCCAGTGTAGCACCGACCGCAGTGAGGCCCTGATTCAGAAACCAGACGCTCTGACAGAGCGCTCGCTCTGAATCAGGGCCGCCCTTCTGAATTTTTAGAGCTGCCTCCTGGCCCCTCATATAGCTGTGGGTGACCACCCACAGCTATAGCGAGCGGCCAGGAAGATGGTTGAGATGGTCAAGACCATCGCGACCATCGGGCTTGTGACGAGACCCTTGTGGTAGGGTCTCGTTTCCGCAAGCCCAAGAGTGCTTTTGGCTCTATCAGAGCCGAAAGCAGTCCCTCTGACATCACTTGTGATGTCAGTGGGGCCGGCCCCAGATGGTAGGTGTTCCCATGAGAACGCCTCCGTCTGACAAGCCACGCCCCCGGCACACCCACGAAAGTGTCAGTCACTCACCATTGACAGCACGCCCCCTTTGTAGCGAGACCCATAGCGACGGCTTGCCCGTCGCTATCCGAGTCTCGCGCATGCACACGACGGAGCCGGGTCTGTCGTGCGCATGCACACTGGGCCAACACTGACCCGCTTGCGAGCGATCAGCGCTTGTGAGCGGGTCTGAATTAGGCCCTGAGTGCGGTCAGCGCTACACATCTACACAGGACTGGCAATAGGCTTCCAGCGCCGGTCCTGAGCTGCACAGCTGAGCCCGTTCCCTCCCCCTGAGCGCTTGCCCAATAGCACCAGGAGGCGGGCTCAGGCTGTGCATAACACACGCATCGCCGCCAGCGCTGGCGGCGATGCGTGTGTTAAACAGCAGCCAATGAGAGTCAGATAGACTCTCATTGACTGCTGCAGCACCCACTGCAAGAGCCGGGCTTCCGTCCGGCTCCTGCAGTGGGTAATGGGACAGACGTCATGACATCATGACGTCTCTCCCATAATGCTGAGCGCGCCAGCCCTGGGAGGACTGGCGGGCGGCGGCGGCGGGAGCGGTGTCGCAGTCCTGAGCAGCAGCGTGGATTCAGGTAAGTATATTTGTATATATATTTTTTTTAAACCTGTCTGCACTACTGGGGGCACAACAGGGGAGGGGGGTTGGCTACTATAGGGGGGACCTCTACTGGGGGTGGGGGCACAATGGGGGAGAGGGGGGGTGGCTAATACTGGGGGCACCATTACTTAGAGGACCTCTACTGGGGGGGCTACTACTGGGGGCACTTAATCGGGAGGGGGAACCTCTACTGGGGACTACTACTTGGGGGGGGACTACTACTGGGGGCATTATAAAAGGGGCCTACTACTAGGGGCACTGCACTGAGGGGACCACTACTGGGGGCAATAATAAGAAGGACCACTACAGGGGCACTGGATAGGGGGGATCACTACTGGGGGCCTGCATCAGGGGGACCACTACTGGGGGCACTGCATGGGGGGGACTACTGCTGGGGGCACTATATAAGGGGCTTACTGCTAGGGGCACTGCACTGGGGGGACCACTACAGGGGGCACCAAATAGGGGGGGATTACTACTGGGTGCCTGCATAAGGGGGACCACTACTGGGAAAACTGCATGGGGGGGACTACTGGGGGGCACTATATAAAGGGCACTGCATGGGGGGGGGACTACTACTGGGGGCACTATATAAATGGCACTGCATAAGGGGATACCACTACTGGGCGCACTGCATTGTGGGGACTGCTACTGGGGGCACTGCATAAGGTGGAACACTACATGGGGCACTGCATTTGGGGGGACCACTACTGGGGGCACAGAATAAGGGGAACTAATTGGGGGCTGTAGAAGGGGGACCACTACTGGGGATGCTGTATAAGGGGCACTACTATGGACCTGCATAAGAGGGACCACAACTGCATACTGGGGGTACTGTATAAGGGGCACTACTGGGGTTAAGGTGCATATGGATAGGAATGTTCAGCGTGAAAATAAACTGGTGTGTCATGTTGACACGCCCCATTTTTAAGTGACCACGCCCATTTTTTGCCGCGTGCGCCTTCGCCACACGCACATATCGGGGGGGAGGGTACTCCCTTTTCAGATTTGACCTGGGCTCCAAATACCCTAGGTACGCCACTGTTTGGAACCCCCGCAAAACAAGCTGCCAATGCGCAGTGGACATTGGTGGCAATGATCCCATACACAAACTGGATTTACAATACATTAGATTAAATGTTGTCATCGTCATCCCCATCAGTGTGTGTATCCTCCTCTTCTTCACACAATATTAATTCATCCCCGCTGGAATCCACCATTACAGACGCTTCTGTATTTTTTGGACTTAAGTGCAGGTAAAGGTCGTCCTCGTGGAGATTGTAATTCATTTTGATGAACATCATCTTTTCCACATTTGGGGAAGTAACCTCCTACGATGATCACTGACAAGGTTGCTGGCTGCGCTGAAAAGTCTTTCAGAGTACACACTGGAGCGTGGGCAACGTAAGTACAGCTAAGCCAGTTTGTGTAAGGGACTCCAATTTGGCTCTTTTTCCTGCCAGTAGTGAAAGGGACTGTCTGACATGCCTATTTGGATGCTATCCCTAAAATAGTCATCCACCATTCTCTGAATGGTGGCCATATCAGACAAAGTCATGGTAGACATGTCTCTCATTGTAGCCAGTCCTTTCAGACCCAACCAGATGTCATGAGGTTTTGCTGACTGATCTGCATAACCACCAGCAGTGGGTCTCTTAGGAAAATTTTGTTTTTTCCTGGCAGCTGTAGAAAAGAGGAGATGCTGCCATGTCATGTTCCGCTTGAGCTGACAATTTTTTCACCACCAGCTCTTTGCATCTTTTCAGATTTATGTCCATCGGAAAGAAAGACACAAGGTTTGACTTAAACCTAGGATCAAGTATGGTCGCCAAAATACAGTGATCTGATTTCAAGAGATTGATGACCCTTGGATCCTGTCGAAGTGAATGAAGGGCTTGATCTACAAGTCCAACATACTTAGTGGAATCACTCTATTTCAGCTCCTCCTTCACTTTCTCCAGCTGCTTTTGCAAAAGTCTAATTAGGGAAATGACCTGACTCAAGCTGGCAGTGTCTGAACTAACTTCACATGTGGTAAGTTCAAAGGGTTTGAGAACTTTGCCCAACACGGAAATTATTCTCCACTGCGCTTGATTAAGGTGCATTTCTGCTCCTCTCCCTATGTTATAGGCCACAGTGTAGTCTTGGATGGCCTTTTTCTGCTCCTCCATCTGCAGAAGCATATTCCACCTAGTTACTACCTCTTGCTTCTGCTGATGGCAGGGCAAATGCAACAATTCTTGCTGGTGCTGCAATCTTCGACACACAGTTGCAAAATGTCGAAAATGTCCAGAAATCTTTCGGGCCACCTAGAGCATCTCCTGCATGCCCCTGTCATTTTTTTTAAATGTTGCACCACCAAATTCATTGTGTGAGTAAAACATGGGATGTGTTCGAAATCGCCCAGATGTAATACTCGCACAATATTGATGGCATTGTCAGAAATCACAAATCCCGAGGAGAGTCCAAGTGGGGTAAGCCATTTTGCAATGAGTTCCCTGAGTTTTTCTAAGAGGTTCTCAGCGGTATGCCGGTGATACACAGAGTAGCCTGCCTCTGAATGAGCTGGCATTTGTTAGATGCTGCTGCAGCTGCTGTTTGCACTGTTGGAAGCAATACACCTACTCAGTGGGCTGTCACAGTCATGTAATCTGTAGTTTGCCCGCTTCCACTTGTCCACATATGTGTGGACAGTGGTCACAATGACATTTCGGAAGACATTAATAAGGGTTTTTTTTAATGTCTTTGTACAGATTGGGAATTGCTATTCTAGAGAAGTGGAATCTAGAAGGGACACGGTAGCGTGGACACAATTCCTCCATTAACTGTCTAAAACACACCGCATTAATGGTGGATACTGGATGCATAGCTGTATGGCATCAGTAATCCGCTGTGCAACTGGGTGTTTGCTGTCAAACTTGTTCACCAATGCAAACGATTGTGTGACAGTCAATTGTTTGGTTGAACTTGAACTACTAAAAGTAGTCTTCTTCCTAGTCCCCTTCTGGGATGAAGATCCACTCATAATAACAGCAGCAGCAGGCGTAACACTCAAGGATGCAGGACTACTTCCGATCATGAATGAGGATATTGATAATGATGCAGGTGTTGTAGGTGGATATTGCAGACACTTTGATCCAGATAGAAGGGAGCAGTTAGGTGACACTGGACTGATTGTTGTTAATTTTTTTGTCCCCAAAGTTTCTATACCCTTTTCAATTTGATGAATGCACTGCAATTGATGTAACAGGGAGGAGGTTCCAAAATGGCTAAGGTCCTTACCTCTACTCACATTTACATGGCAATGGATTTGGCTGGAAATTATTCCGCACATGAGATGTGGATTTTTTGGTCAACAATGGGATTTTTCCCACCATGGGCAAAAACTGTTGCCTGATTTACAGTTTTTGCACAAACATCCTCTGCAGCAACATCCTCATCATCATCAACATCCTCATCATCCTTGTTGTTGTTATCGCCAACTACATAAATATCATCCTCATCCTCCTCATCCTCCTCGTGCAGTTCCACAGAAGCATCCTCGATTTCTACGTCAGCAGGTTGACTTGTACTGCTCATCCCCACATTTGCAGAGGGCACACAAATGGTGGAAGGAGGATCATCTTCAAGTACAGTATTAGAAAGGTCAGGCTCACATATGGCAACCGTGGACACACTTGGACTCTCCTCAGGGATCTGTGACTTTTCAGAAACAATTTCTTTTGTACCTCTTCTATAAGCAGAAGGGCTTAAGTCATCACAACTAGAACCACCAGTCATAAATAACGGCCAAGGCCTTATCCTTTCCTTGCCACTTTGTGTAGTGAATGGCATATTGCCAATTTTTTGTTTCTCTAAAGCTGACTTAGCTTCTTTAACAGGGTAAAAGTTAATTTTTTTAGCATGACTTTTTGGCCTGGTACATCAACCTTCATAGATGACGTTGACGGTCTTGCATCGTCATCATGACTGCTGCCGGCAGCTACAAGACTGGTATGTGGATCCTGCTCTCCTGTCATGTGATTGTCCTCCATACTCAATGCGGTCTTAAAGCAGTGTCAACAAGCAATTAAAGCGCGGCTAATGCACACAACCAACCACACACACAGAAAATTGTTTTGATTTTCTCACTGGTGGTGTGGCTAATACGCAATTACGCACACACAAAAATTTATTTTTATTTTTTTCACTGGCGGTGTACACACAAAAAATTGTTTTTATTTTCACACCGGTAATATATGGCAGGCTAAAAGGCACACACACCAAAAAATTGTTTTTATTTTCACACCGGTAGTGTGTAGCAGGCTAACACGCACACAAAAAAATTGATTTTATTTTTTTCACACAGGGGGTGAAGAGCACCCCTGAACGAGGCAGCTGCCCCTTGATAAATGAGACACAGGCAGCACAGCACCCCTGTGCACCTACATTGCTGATAAGTTTGGCTAACAGGCGCGCACACACACAGAAATAAAAATAAAATACTTTTTTTCACACTTGGGTTCAATAGCACCCCTGATGGACAGTGCACCCCCTGGACAACACAGCAGCACAACCAGCCCCTATAGACAACAGCCAGCCTCTAAGGAGTGGACAGGACAACAGCCAGCCAGCCCTAGTATATATGGATATTATAGACAACAGCCAGCCCCTATGGAGTGGACAGGACAACATCAAGCCAGCCCCAGTATATGGACAACAGCCAGCCCGGCCCCCTATGGACATAAGCAGCCAGCCTCCGACACAACAGTAGCCTAGCCAGCCCCTTAGCACATATGGACATAAGCAGCCAGCCCCTGACACAACAGTAACCAGCCCCTATGCACATATGGACATAAGTAGCCAGCCCCTATGCACAGCAGAACAGCACAGAACAGTGCAGCACAGCACAGCTCCCAGCTCCCTCCCTCTTCAATCTACACAGCCAGAATGAAAAATGGCGGCGATCGCGGGACCTTTATAGAATCCAAAACCTGTGAGAATCCGACAGCGAGATGATGACGTTTTGTCTCATTTTCAGATCCGAGTCAGGCGGAAAAACCCGAGCCGACTCGGATCTGACTCGGATCCCCTAAGTTCGGGTGGGTTTTACAAAGCAGGATGGTGGCACTCAGAGACTTTGGATCTATTTACTAAACCTTGGATGGAGATAAAATGAATGCAGATAAAGTCCCAACCAATTAGCTTCTAACTGTCATATTCAAACGCAGCCTGTGACATGACAGTTAATAGGTGATAGGTTGGGACGTTTTCCGTCCACTTTATCTCCATCCAAGGCTTAGTAAGTAGACCCCTTTGTAAATAAGTAGAGAGATAGTGTAAACAGTTTCCAGTGTTTCTCTTTAAACATTGGAAACACTGTGTACAGTATCTCCTAACTTATTTACTAAGAGTGGCACCATCTTGCCGTGTGAGTTTCATACCTTTCCTGGTTAGGCACCTGGGCCAGCTGCTGTTATATTAATGAGTGCCGGATCATGGATTATTATATAATGCCCGAGCGGAAGGCACTCAATGATGTCTTGCTGTGGTAGACTACATGTAAATACAATATTCAGCATGGAAAAGCGTCACTCATCCGGTATTCCACCGTTTCAGGAATTTACTCTGCATCAGGGAAAATACAATGCATTCTCTCAGCACTCCCAACAAACAAAATCATAACCAAACAGTGCACACACCTCATCCACCCTGCCCTGCAGGGCAAGGATTAAGGGCCACATGGGCATGGGGCTGAAAATATTCAGGGGCCTATAATGTGAAGTGAAGGAGCTCTGTGAACAGTGCTGTGTGGGTGTGACCAGAGCTGTGTGGGAGTGGCCAGTAGTGTGTGGGTGTGACCAGAGCTGTGTGGGTGTGGCCAGAGCTGTATGGGTGTAGAGATGTGCGCGACCGCCATATTTTGGTTTTGGTTTTGGATCTGTATCTCCTCTGGTTTTGGATCTGGATTGGTTTTGCCAAAAAAGTCCTTGCGTGTTTTGATTTTTGGTTTTGGATCTGTATTTTATCTAAAAAAATAATGATAAAAACAGCTAAAATCACATAATTTGGCCATATTTTTGTTCCTACAGTATTATTAACCTCAATAACATTTATTTCCAGCCATTTCTGGGCCGCACAGACAGTGTAATGGTTAGCGTTACTGCCTCACAGCAATGAGGTCATGGGTTCAATTCCCACCAGGGCTCTAACTGTGTGGAGTTTGTATATTCTCCCTGTGCTTGCGTGGGTTTCCCGACAAAAATGAACCTGTGTGTGCATGTGGTAGGGAATATTGACTGTAAGCTCCACTGGGGCAGGGACTGATGTGAATGGACAAATATTCTCTGTAAAGCGCTGCGGAATATGTGTGCACTATATAAATAACTGGAAATAAATAATTTCCAATCAATTTTGACAACCTCACAATATTGATTTTTTCATCTAGTTTAAGGCCAAAAAGTTGCATCAAGCTTGCTGGCTGACTAAGGTAAGCGACAACAGTGGGCGGCACTAACATTTGGCAGTTCAATTTCCAAGTTCCAACACGGATACAATGTTATAGAGTGTGGGTTGGATACACCAATAGTGCACTTACTGTGACAGCAGTGTCGGCAGTGCGGGGTGCTGGCAGTGTCCTCAATGCGAGAGTGCCAGTGGTCTCCTCAATGCGGAAGTGCCGTCAGTGTTGACAGTGTGGTGGTGTTGGCAGAGCAGGGGTCCTGGCAGTGTCCTAAGTGCATAGTGCAGTCAGTGTCAGCAGAGCGGGGGTGCCAACTCAATGCAGGAGTGCTGACAGTGTACGGGGATGCCCTCAGTGTGGGAGTAGCGGCATCCTCAATATGTGTGGCAATAGTGCAGGGGTGCTTGCAGTGTCCTTAGTGCAGGGTGCTGGCAGTGTCGGCAGAGCAGGGGTGCCAGCAGTGTCCTCAGTGCAGGAGTGCTGATAGTGGCCCTCATTCAGAGCCGTACGCTCTGAGCAGAGCGCACGCTCTGAATGAGGGCCGTCCTCCATAACTATGGAGCGTCCTCCTGGACGCTCGTATAGCTGTGGTTCACCACCCACAGCCTATACGAGCGTGCAGTTTGATGGTCGCGATGGTCTTGACCATCGCGACCATCGAAACTGCGAGCCGGAGCCTGCGGTTGAGGTTTTCAACCGCAAGGCCCGGAGTGATTTTGGCTCTATCAGAGCCAAAATCACTCCCACTGACATCACTAGTGATGTCAGTGGGCCGGCTTCTGACGGTAGGCGTTCCCTTAGGAACGCCCCCGTCAAGGAGGCACGCCCCGGCACGCTCACCAAAGGGGGCGTGCTGTCAATCAACATCGACAGCACGCCCCCTTTGATCAGTCACAACGAGCGAAGGAAAGTCCTTCGCTCGTCGCGTCTGGCGCATGCGCACGACGGAGCTCCCTCCGTCATGCGCATGCTCAGTGCAGAACATCGACCCACTTGCGAGCGGACAGCCGCTCGCGAGTGGGTCTGAATCAGGCCCAGTGTTGGCAGTGCGAGGATGCCCTCGGTGTTGGAGTAGTGGCAGTATGGGGTCGCTGACGGCATCCTCAATACTTGGGGCAGTAGTGCGAGGGTGCTGGCAGTGTCCTTAGTGCAGGGTGCTGCAAAGTAGGGGTGCCAGCGGTGTCTTCAGCACAGGAGTGCTGACAGTGTCGTCTGTGCTGGGATGCCCTCGGTGTGGGAGTAGCGGCAGTGTGGGGTTGCTGACGGCATCCTCAATACATGGAGTATTAGTACGGGGGTGCTGGCAGTGTCCTTAGTGCAGGGTGCCAGTGGTGTCAGCAAAGCAGGGGTCCTCAGTATGGGAGTGCTGGCAGTGTCAGCAGTGTGGGGTTGCTGACGGTGTCCTCAGTACGTGGGGAGTGCGGAGGTGCTGGCAGTGTCCTCAGTGCAGGGTGTCGGCAAAGTGGGGGTGCCATCGGTGTCCTCAGTGCACGTGTGCTGACAGTGTCAGCAGTGTAGTGGTGCCAGTGGTGTCCTCAGTGTGGGAGTGCCGGCAGTGTGGGGTTGCTGATGGTGTCCTCAGTACGTGGGGCAGCAGTGCAGGGGTGCTGGCAGTGTCCTCAGTTCAGGGTGCCAGCAGAGCAGGGGTGCCAGCGTGGTCCTCAGTGTGGGGGATCCTGATGGTTTCGGCAATGCATGGGTGCCGGTGGTGTCCTCAATGCAGGATGCCAGCAGTGTTGGCTGTGGAGCTGTTGGCAGCAGAGCATTCTGCCAGTTGGGGTCGGCAGCAGGGGGTGTCGGCGGTGTCATCAGCGGGGGGTGCCGGCGGCGTCAGGCAGCAGGGGATGGGTGGGTGGTATCTTCCTTACTTGCCCATATTCAATAGGCTTAACGCTGATTGGCTGGGAGCTGTGACAGATATCTTTCTCAGCCAATAAGCGTTAAGCCCGCTCAATGCAAAACCTCGCAATCCAACAGCGGGATCGCAATGTTTTGCCTTGGAGAAGGATCCGGGGCAAGCATGGAGATGCAAGCTGTGGCCCCGAATACCCAAAATTCAGGTGGATCCGATTTTCTATGCCATTCTAAATACGTAAAAATAGAAAACTTGCATCATTTTGTGAGAAAACTAGAAATGCAAATGTAATACTCATGATTTGTGGCCAACCGTGCGGTCCTCTAGGCAGCCGGTCATCATCACGCTCTCATATTGCTGGGCATATTTTTATGTGGTGGCCTGGAGCTCTGGCTCCATCCACCCCATTATTAATCTGGCTTTGCGTGTGTGATCGCAGGGAGAGGAGGGTGGGGCCATCCTAGTGCTTCAGATAAGTTAAGGGTGTCCTGGCAGATATGGTATAACCCAACATGATGCAATTATGCCAAAATTATGATGTAACAATGTCCCATTTTGATACCTGCTGCATTATATCCTGAAATCACAACTGGAATGTTAGGAGGTATTATTATTATTATTATTTTCTTGTATTTACATGGCGTTATAAGGGGTCCACAGTGCCCTACAAGGTACAGAAACAGAAAAGTATGAACAAAGCAAGATCAAAGTGACTTACAGTAGAAAACAATGCAGGACACGAGTTATAAAAAACATTTCTGCATCAGCAATCATAATACCCAAGGGAAAGGTGCAGGTAGGCAGTGGGGAGGAGATGATGGTATAAGAGATGGAAGGCAAACCACACGAGGGATGAGGGTCCTGCTCGTGAGAGCTTACAGTCTAGAGGGGAGGGTAGACATACAGGGATGACACAGAGGTGAGAGACAGTGAACAAGGAGCATGACGCAGTGGGTTAGGATAGGTATGCCAAATATATACAGTGGATAACAACCAGGAGAATGAGTGAAAGAAGGGAAGAGTGTTACCCTAACATATTGGGGTATGGCCACTGTAATCAAGCACATAACCTAGATGGCAGTTTGAAGGTTGGGCTGCAAGGAATCATCAACTCCAAAACTTGCACCTGGTCTGTGCAGAACTAAACTTGACATCATTTCTCGTCACTCTGGGAAGATTCCTTTCCTTTCCATATGCACCTTAATGCCCCCAGTAGTAGTGTCCCTTATGCAATGAGTGGAATGAGTCCCAACTCATATCTCTTTGCGGTTCAGAGTAGAATTAAGTCCCAGCTCCTATCACTTTAGGTTTCCACAAAAGAACCAAGTCCCAGCTTGTATCACTTTGGTGTTCTGAGTAGAACCAAGTCCAAGATCATATTAATTTGGGGTCCTGAATAGAACCCATTGCCAGCTCTTATCATTTTGGAGTTCCGAGTGGAACAGAGGGCCTGATTAACTACGGAACGCAACTGTGATTACAATAGCGATTACTGCGATAGTATGCTAAACCATTGCGATCGCTATGCCCTCGCAGCACTACACAGGGACATCCACTTTACCTTACACACATCCGTAATCCTTAGCAATACTGCAAAACCATCGGTACAGTCGAGTACCATCGCAGTCTTACGCACTCTTGCACAAGCCCTGACCTTACTCAGGAATTATTAACTTCCATGCATGTTATGATACCTCAGGCTGCGTAGGCCATCGCAGTGGCTAATTTATGCACGCTCCTGCAACAGCATTCAAATGCACAGGTGCACCTGCGTTTCGCCGACCAACCCCAGTCACCACCCACAAACAGCACTTCCTGTCAATCACTCAGCAATGGATATGCATAGTCACTGCGATCGCAGTCCTGAACGCAGTGGCTGGTTTGCGCACGTGCACTGCGATGAATACGCAGTATGCAACAATCGGCCGATTGCGTGCGTAATCGCAGTAGCAATCGGTAGTGAATTAAGTTTAGAACGTGGATTTAAAAACGGAGATCACACGTGTTTTGAATTGCATTTAAATCCCTCCCTCATGATTTCAGGTGCTGGGAGGTGGTCTAAATTCCCAGGAAATGACTGGAAACTGGAAATTAATGTTATTGATGTTAATTCTATTACAGGAACAAAACAGGTCTAAGTTACATTGTTTTAGCTGTTTTTAAAGAAATCCAGAACCAAAACCAAACCAAACACAATGATGATTTAGAACCGAAACCTGGGTGTCTGCGCACATCTTTAATTGTAAGACGCTATATTTTGCACCGCTGTCCTGTCCCACAAATGAAGGCACTTTTCACAATTTATTAGGCCCATTTGCTCACAAACAGGCATCATGAATCAAAATTTTGCACTTTTTAAAAATCGATTATGGTCAGGGTCATGGGTCTCTTTCAAATAATAAAAAAAATGGACCATATGAATCTTTACATTTGTTAGATACAAGATGTAAATTTTAGTTCTGCACAGACCAGGTCCAAGTTTTGAAGTTGATGATTTCTAGCGGCTGGAGAAGGTGCTGGGGAAATAGGGATGGCCATGTGTCATGGAGGCTTAGTCACGCGTCATTGAGCACTTCCAACGCACCGGACTACAACGTTTACGTCCTAAATCAGACCCATTTTCTCCAGTAATGACCGGGACTAAAATTAGGCTTGTTAAATAAAAATAAAGACACGTTTGCCCGTCAGTCACTGGTTGACTCATAGTTGTGTCTTTCTGTTGCCACCAGCACTGAATAACTGCAGCAAAGTGTGGAGGCAATTCCAGACCCCCAAACAGCTGACACATTCCCATAGGAGGCTCAGGGTCAGCACTTCTGCACCCTCAATCCTCACATACTTGCTTCCACCACCTATACGCTAGAGCATGAATCATGACTAAAAGTTACAGAGTTGAACACTGTATCTAAGTAGTCTTCAAGTAATTGGTATTCATCACGGAGCTTTAAAAAGTTGCTGTGAGTCAGGGAACAGCTCCAAAGGAATAATCGCTTTCATGAGTTGCCTGACATTCTTTTGTTTTCAACGAGGCATCTTAAGAAACACTTTATGCTGAACATGAAACACGACGCAAAGCACAATTCCCAAAGTGCCGGATTCTGGAAGCTCCACGACAAGAGCTGGAGCCAGGGACAGGACTGATGATTAATGGCCACCTGCGGGAGCTTATTAACAAGCCCAGGACAAGCTGTGGAGTTTGTCAGAATGTTGGCCAGCATTGCCGCATTATGTAATACCCACACAAGTCATTGGTCTGTTTGTAGACAGGCTATGGCTGTATGATGTACAGTGAGAACCTTAATATAAGGATACATATAGGGAGAGACAGCTGCTTGATTAATACCCTCTATTGCCTCTGAAAAGGATAAGTGTCTGCTTCTCTCCTCGTATAGAATAAGACCCTCAGATTATCGGACAATACAGGGAGCTCAGTTACACTATTTCCTCAATTCTCACTTGTCCAGTTTGCTGGAAAAAAACACCCGTCATCCCAATGATGTCATACTGTTATTACTGGCTAGAAGTCCTCTTATTCCCTGACTGCCAGTAAAATGATGCCGACAAGTGAAAAATAATATTGGTTTGGAAATTAACCATTAGTCATAGATTCAGCAGTTTCTGACATGTGAAATTGTTTAATGCATATGAATAAACATCTAGGGGTAGGTTTACTAGACGTTGGTCTGCCAAAGCCGATGACCCTTGGCGTCTTTTAAAACAGCATCAGGAATCAATGCTAGATATGGCTTGTTTACCGGTCAAAGCCGCCAAAGATTGGCAGGTTTGACGGGTTAGTAAATCTACCTCTTAGACTGTATATCACATCAATAAAATGGCTGAAAGAGGCTTTTTGTTCTGTACTTGCAACACTTTACGTTCAGAGACTTGGGACAAGGGTTTTAAGATGCAAACGATGTACAGCAAAGAGCTGTAGGTACAAGTTAAGCAAGGCTCAATGAGTGAGTGACTTATTTTTGAGTTACACAGACTTTGAGATACTATAGATATGAGAGGTAAATTTATTCCCTACAGGAAAAAGTTTTAGAGGCGATGGTGACTGTTGCTCTGGAGGCACCTGTACAGAAGGTATAAGACTGCATATATCATTCTTATGAGGCTGCAACTCAAATAATAGATGTGGAAAGTAATGCAGGCCATACACCAGTGCTGCAATTCCCTGATCCCCTGATGCCAAACCAATCTATGGATTGGTGATCAAAACCGATGATCGACGAGCATCGATGATCAGCAATCTGTTGGGGAATCGAGGAAATACAGTATATTAAAATTCCCTGACTCATCGATCCCGAAGATTTTTTTGGATGGAATCTGTAAATCAGGGAAAACCAACATGTTGGATTTCTCCGATGCCCCGACCCATCGATGGTTTGCTTGCTACTTACTGAATGGTTGTTTGTTTTATCATCGATGGTGGAGTTTTTAGATGATTCACCATCATCGATGGCAGAGATGTGGTGATATTATTTTTCCTCTGGTTCACCGCACAGATAACTTGTTGCACAGCTAAGCCATGGCCCTTTGCCTGATTGTCCAGCCGCCATCAATTGTCCCACAGTAGTGTTGCCCACCGATGGTTCAAACTATCAATGGGTTTCCCAGAGATTATTTCTTGCCATCGATGTAAAGTACTGAAGTCACTATCCATGGAGACCATTAATGGTGAATCATACCTTGGCCATCCCTACCCCTTGACTCCTCCTCCTTTGAATAATCCCCCCTCCTACATGTATCCTATCACTATAACTCCATTCGCATCCCAAAACACAATAGTCAGTAGCTACTGTAGTAATCTTCCCAGCAGACTGTTGTGTCTGATTTTTCTTGTCAGTGTGTTTTCCATTGCCAGGGTTCTAATTTCTTTTTATGATCCCGGAGATGGACCGTGCTTCAAACCCGGTAATGAGGCTGGAGACAAATGTTTATGGATCTGCTTCGTAAAGTCTCAGAGGCTTCTCAGACAATTGGACATACTGTAGCAATATTTCTGCACCTTAGCGGCATTCTCAGAATCCTGTTGGAACTCAGGGCCTCATTCATCAACGAGTTTTATCACTCAAAACGGGTGATAAAACTCGCTGTGTATGATAAATGTTGCTCCAGCCAATCAGCTCCCAACTGTCACTTTTCCAAACAGATGACAGTTGGAAGCTTATTGGCTGGAGCACCATTATCATACATACACAGGGAGTTTTAGCACTCGTTTTGAGTGATAAAACTCGTTTGTTGAATGAGGCCCTCAGTGTTTATATGCACGGGGAACCATGCAGGATGGGTAACACTTTCAGTTCATACTCTCTAGCTAATATGCTTATGTAAATGACAAATATTCTCTGCACAACGCTAGGTAATCGGTAGCACTATATAATTGACAGACAATAAAAATGATAACAATAATAATAAACCACCTTTGCTGCATGAGAAAGCCTTCCATTTCTTGGGAACATATCTAGAGTGCTGCAGCTACTTCCAAAGGTATTCCAGAATTAGGAACGTCTACCCCAATTAAACTGATTCTCCCTGTATCTTACACTGTATTCTGAAAGCGCAGGATCACATCACTATATAAAGACTCATGAACCTTTGGCGTATTCCCTCCTTTCATTACAAATGTTATACCCGGCCACTGGTTATCCGCAAGTAACTGGCTTCAAACTGATACCACAGAACATCAGGTGCGAATGGACCAAAGCATGAAATGATATCTTGCGGCATCGGGTCTAGCTATAGCACTTATCCAGTGCCGCTTGTTAGAAATTCTTAAAGGTTTCCTAAATCTGTCAACTTTCTTCAGTCGTTTCTAGTAAATGCAGTTTTGAAAGATGGAAAATTAGATTAGATTCATCTCCCTCCATTGAGGAGAACATGTTCTAGCTTACTGTAACTGACTGAAGGTGCGTACACACTTGCCGATATTTTGGACGACTGAACGATAACGATTGTTCGTACGCAAAAATGATGAACGATAATGACCAACGATGCGCGCTCCCGCAGGTTGTTGGTCTTTGCTGTTCATCCCCCGAACATGAAGGCTAACCTGACGATATTGTCAGGTTGTTGCATGTTCGGGAATGAGGGAGGGAGCCCGGCACTGAACGATACCCTAACCCTCCCTGTTAGTGCATAGACCTAACCCTCCCCCTTTGTTCCTAAACTTAACCCCCCCCTTAGTACCCCCATAGTAACCCCCTGTGGTGCCTAACCCTTACCCCCCATCTGTAGCCTAATCCTGCTGGAGTGGTTGCATACACAGACGCTTAGGGCCTTATTCAAATAGGTGCGAAAAGTCACATTTGCCAAAAAGCATTTGCAAGTGTGAACTTTTTGCGCATAAATGCGTATCCACTATATAATTGTCGGAGTGTTCGCTTGTGCAAAAACTCCATAGGCAGAAACCGGCAAAAAGTTTCTCCACATCTCAGAGCAGGTGATAAAATGGGCAAAATCCCTATTTTGGGCTAAAAATGTGGGCACTTGGGGCCTGATTCAGCAAGGATCGCTCTTCTGCTAATACGCACACAACGCAGTTGCTAATATCAGCGGTGATATGCAAATAGTTGCATTCGCATTGCGATCGCAGCCTGACATAAGTACACCCACTTCCCCTTACTCACATCCGTAATATTTAGCAGAGTAGCAAAACTATCAGAACAATTGAGTACCATCGGACCCATACGTACACTTGCATAAGCCCTGACCTTACTCAGAAATTGCTAACAGCCGCGCACTCTATGACACCAGCGTAGGCTCTCGCAGTGAATAATTTATTCATGCCCCTGAAATGGCACACGTGCGTTTGGCCAATCACTCCCCCATCACCACCCACAAATGGCACTTCTTGTCAATCACTCTGAGATGGGTGTCTGTAGGCTCTCCAATCGCAGTGCTTATCGCAGCGGCTGGTTCGTACGCACGCACTTTGATGCATATGAATGCGCAGACAGCAACAATCGCCCGATTGCGTGCATATTAGCAAATGCAATCCTTGTTGAATCAGGCCTTTGATTCAGAACCCTTTGGATGCTCCCCATAATGATTGATTAGGCAAAAATAATTTTTAAATTAGCTTAATTCCCCATCATAATGAAATGTAATTTTTGGGGTGAAAATGTAAAAAGTGTTGGAAAATGGGTTTAAAGTACTGGGTGAAGTATATTGTGGGGCTGTATAGATGGGACAGGTATATTGGGGGGCTGTATGGATGGGTCAGGTATATTGGGGGGGCTGTATGAATGGGTCAGGTATTTTGGGAGCTGTATGGATGGGTCAGGTATTTGGGGCTGTATGGATAGGTCAGGTATTTGAGGGCTGTACAGATGGGACAGGTATTTGGGGGCTGTACGGATGGGTCAGGTATTTGGGGGCTGTATGGATGGGACAGGTATTTGGGAGCTGTATGGATGGGACAGGTATTTGGGGGCTGTATGGATGGGTCAGGTATTTGGGGGGCTGTATGGATGGGATAGGTGTTTGGGGGCTGTATGGATGGGACAGGTGTTGGGGGGCTGTATGGATGGGACAGGTCTTTTTGGGGGGCTGTATGGTTGGGACAGGTGTTTTGGGGGCTGTATGGATGGGTCAGGTGTTTGGGGGGCTGTATGGATGGACAGGTATTTGGGGGGCTGTATGGATGGTACAGGTGTTTTTAGGATTGCAGGGGGCTGCAGTAGGTGTATTTTTAAAATTTTTCAAAACTGCACTATATAGACACAAACATGTACTAGGACCCATTTTACTGTACCCCAATTTAACTACAGCAATTATTTTTCCCCCCCAAAAATTGCTTTTTATGATTCTTCCACACAAATAAGCATATAACAGCCCTTTGACATTTTAAGAACCCAAAATACTTATATTAGGGCTATTAATACACTTCTATATTGATTTCCAGTGTCAGTTGGGCTATTTATGGGGTACTGACTGATTTCCACAAAATGTGCTGCACTTTTCACTAGTTTCGCCATGCGGAATTATCGCACATATGCGTTTTCGCGTGTTTTGTAAATGAATAGGATGAAAAGCGAGAGTGCGCATTGCGAAAATACGAGAAAAAATTGCATCAAAACTGGTGAATAGGGTGAAAACTTCGCCCTGCGAATGCTTTTCGCCAAACACGACTTTTCATACCTAATTGAATATGGTCCTTAGTCGGTTACATTGGAGGCCATACAGGCTACGGCAAAAAACTATAGTGATCGCAACCCAGAAGCAGGCCAACTATGTGCTGCTGTTAATATTCTGCATAAAACTAGCTGCAGACACGCGTATTTCATCGCCTGCTTGCCTACATATAACTACTTGGAATAATTCATACAATAAAACTTCATACTCTGCTAAAGGTAACCTTAAGTGTTCAAGAATTACACTGTATATACAATATATACTTTTGTCCCATACCAAACTACAGTAAATAAAAATATTTTATCATGTACTGTAACTATAAGAATTCAGTAATGTCATAACCAGAATGACATGAGGAGCTGAATGAAAGACTTTGTATCTATATGCTATAAAAAGAAGCAGATTTATTTTGTCTTTCAGACGAGGAACTTATACAAGAAGAGGATGACATGTCCTCCACCAGATACAGACAGAATGGTAAGAATTAATCTCTAGCTGTGTCAAGTCCACTGGTACCTCTTACCTCCTGACTACTCATCTGGGTCTGTTATTTGTACAGTATTTATCTCATTCCTAATAGGTCCCACTATATACCATTAGTTACTACACAAACACATCAGCAGTTTTCTCTGACCATAATCCCAAATTTACGTGTAAGGCAATAATATAGGCAACAGTCTAGTCCTGCAGTCTGATCTCAGTAACATCTCATCCAGCGGGGTCACATGGCTAATGCTTAGACACCTAATTAGCTGCTAGTATGGTGCATTGTGCTGTAGCAGGAACCACATGTTAAGACTAGGAAATCACAATTAGCATTGAACTTTCTGCTAGGGGTACTTCACAGCACTCTCTTGTGTAATAAGGACTTTGGGTACAGCTATGGGGTCCTACCCATTCCCTATATTGTTATGCCCCATAGTATATTATGTTTTTGTTTAGCTGAACCTTTGCCATTGTTCAGAAATAAAAGATATGTATAGATGATTAAGTAAGTGACTGTAAATCACATTAAATCACATACAGAATGACTTGACAAACCTAAAATCAAAAACCCATTAAACATAGCAATAACCTACTGTATGTCAATCAAATGTTAACATTTATATAGATAGTAATACAGAAGTGATGTTATTCTATGCACATATTGTACTCTGTGAGCAATTAGAAAAACAGAAAAACTGTGTTATTGTAAGGAACAAAATAACCACTGCTGATAACATGTATGTTGAATATATCCTGTTTGCAGATTATATTATTTACTTTTAGACATACACAGCTATCACAAGATGAAAATCACTACTACCAATTATGACTAAAGTCACTGGCCATCTTCCAGAGGATAGTTTATGTACAGCTCCAAAAGCAAATCAGCTACAATACCACTATTTTTTATTATCTCAGTGATAATACCCATCTTGAACATCCTGTTGAAGAAATTCTACACATATTTTATCACATGATTGTTAGTGCAGTATGTTACACACTTTAATATTGTTATTAAGCACACTGGAGTCTTTAACCACTTGCTACTGATATAAGAACAAGGGTCGACCTAGATACCACGTTCCTTAGCTATGCGTTTAGATTATTTCAGTGATTATATCTGTCCTCAACATCCTGTTGAAGAAATTCTACACATATTTTATCACGGAATTGTTAGTAGAATATGTTACACTTTACTTTTGTTATTGTAGATTGGATGGACTTTACGTATTATAAACACAAGTTACAGTATGTGTGCATGCTGAGCCTAATGCATCGCAGGCTGTGCTTAGCTCTACAACCAGAACATATGTGTTCTAGGTTTACACCAGGAGAAACAGGAGCATGTGTGTTCTAGATTTACACCAGGAGAAACAGGAGCATGTGTGTTCTAGATTTACACCAGGAGAAACAGGAGCATGTGTTTTCTAGATTTACACCAGGAGAAACAGGAGCATGTGTTTTCTAGATTTACACCAGGAGAAACAGGAGCATGTGTGTTCTAGATTTACACCAGGAGAAACAGGAGCATGTGTTTTCTAGATTTACACCAGGAGAAACAGGAGCATGTGTGTTCTAGATTTACACCAGGAGAAACAGGAGCATGTGTTTTCTAGATTTACACCAGGAGAAACAGGAGCATGTGTGTTCTAGATTTACACCAGGAGAAACAGGAGCATGTGTTTTCTAGATTTACACCAGGAGAAACAGGAGCATGTGTTTTCTAGATTTACACCAGGAGAAACAGGAGCATGTGTGTTCTAGATTTACACCAGGAGAAACAGGAGCATGTGTTTTCTAGATTTACACCAGGAGAAACAGGAGCATGTGTGTTCTAGGTTTACACCAGGAGAAACAGGAGCATGTGTTTTCTAGATTTACACCAGGAGAAACAGGAGCATGTGTTTTCTAGATTTACACCAGGAGAAACAGGAGCATGTGTGTTCTAGATTTACACCAGGAGAAACAGGAGCATGTGTTTTCTAGATTTACACCAGGAGAAGCAGGAATAAATATTTTCTTTATTAACATCAGGAAAAACAGGAACATTTGTGTTCTAGAAACAGGAGCATGCTGTATGTGTTAGTATCACACCAGGAAAAATAGGAGCGCACATAAATAGGATTACACCAGCAGAAACAGGAGCATTTACACTTGGATTACAACTGGACATCAACCCCAGTAAAACTGAGGTTATTCAGATTGGTCCTTGCAACTCCTTAGCCGAGGCCAGGAAGACTGGCCTTGGCACTCTCAGAAAATGGGGCGACATGCCCCCATTGACCAGATCAGAGATCTGCACCACCCACATCCTCAGGGGGCACTGCATGTGCCAACACTGAACCCATTCTGACCATGTGCCCCACCATTGGTGATGTATTCAAATCATCAGGTTTGTATTCATCTCTGAATGAGACACTTAGGGGTATATTTACTAAAGTGCGGGTTTACAAAAGTGGAGATGTTGCTCATAACAACCAATCACATTCTAGCTATCATTTTCTGGAAGGTACTAGATAAATGATAAGTGGAGTTTGATTGTTTGCTATGGGCAACACTTCCACTTTTGTAAACCTGCACTTTAGTAAATATATCCCTTAGAGCAGGGATGGGGTGCCACAGGCCGTATAAGGCCCCCGGAATCATTTGGTCTGGCCCTCTGAGCTTTTTTCTGCTAGACTCATCTGGCCTAGAATGTCACCCCGCAGCCAGAATCTTTGCAGCAGTGCTACATGGAGCATCCTTAGGATGCTACAGACGGTCAACCCACTGCCCTTACAGCTCCCAGGAGCATCTTCAGGATGCTCCGGGCATTGCCGTAATCACCGGCGATTGTGGACCCGCCCTCGTGTGACACCATACGGAGAGGGGACGGGGCCTGCATCAGACCCGTGAATAATATTATATATATCAAAATGGCCCGCGGCAGAAAAAAGGTTCCCCACCCCTGCCTTAGAGTATATAACTACACTTACACTGAAGCTGTCTGCATAACAGTAGGACGTCTAACTCATCGCATCGGCGTGATTCCGTCGACTTTTAAAAAGGAAAAACCTTTTCTGCCTTTTAAACTTTTGCCGCTTTAATAAAAATGGGCAGACTCGCCAGATTCGCACCGATACCTGCATCTCGCCACCTATTACATTTCCCCCATAGTCTATCGCCATTCCTTAATTGCCAGTCAAGGAGCTTCATTTTTGTGTAACACACAGTGCACGTCAGATTCAGTTGTGTCTCCAGCTCTTAACTAATGACTGCTAATGGTGGTGATGACAGCTGCTTTCATGTACGGAGGACTGGGGCGTGCAATGCGATCGTATATGGGCATTCGCAGGTCCACAGTACATAAGATTATTCCAGCAGACTCATACAAAGACTGTACTGTCAGAGCCCAACGCCAACATTTCTTCGGTCTGCACTGGCTGTTCCACTAAGGCGTGCATTAATAGGTCCTACTCATTATATGATCTACATCACTTCCTTACAATGGGGACATAAAGTAACTTGAAAACTGACAGAGAATATTTGGAAAGCTTCCATGTCTCAACCTGAAGTAGCCTCATCCTGTATATCGCGCCAATATTTACCTACTGACTCAGCATAATAAACCTAATGTACTAGTCACAGTCAGCTATACCCATCTTCCATTAGCAAATAAAGAGTAACGAATGTGAGCACCAAGATTTCTGGGTTGCTCCAGCAAATAACAGTACATTTTATTGTGATCTCTTATTTTAAGGAAGGACCAGGCCGAACTGCACCAGGTGTCAGAAGAACCTGTCCCTCCAGAACTCAGTGAAAGTTCTCTACGTTTTCGTTGTGATCCTCATCATCGTTGTTATTGTGTTAGCGTCATTGGGTGAGTTCAAGAACTAACTTGGAAGAGAGCTGTTGTGTTTTATTCTATTATTTATTTACTATCTATAGCTCCCCAAATGTTACATCCTCTGCCGACTGCCAAAACTGTCTGTTGCATTCTTAATTTCAGCATGAACTTCTGCTCTTTGTGGTTTAATATCATAATATCCAGTAGCTGAGCCAATTCCATTTCTGCAACCAGTATAATTGTAAACGACCTCTTCTATAGAGTCTGTGTCCTACGGAACTGGGAAACACAGTAGCTGAGCACTATTATACATACTAGGGGTGCTCAGTTGACCACTATGGGCTGTATATAATTAGAGGCGAAAAGCCGTAATCGGCAAAAAAGTTTTGCGTATTGCTACTTTTCGTCTGTTCGGAACGTATCTCCAAATTCAATTCCAGCCGGAATTCGCCTACACTGAAACTCAGGGCCCGATTCAGACCTGTTCGTAAGGAAGCGTTCGTTCGTAGCTGCCGATGGTTTGCAGTGCGCGTGCCTGAGCATCTTAACGCCGTTTCAGAGGCATGCATAAGTAGCAGGCAGCGTCATAGTATACGTCACCTGGCTGGTTTTTATACTGAAGTGCTCGTAGTGCTTGCGGTAGGGTATGGTCAACCACAAGCACTGCGAATGCATCCGATGGTGCCCGATGTACCGATGGTTGCATACACTTCCTGTAGATGACGTGCGCAAGTGGGCGTCTTAAGACAGGCTGGTGGGCGTTTGCATACACAAAGCGATTGCATGCCAAGGCATAGTAGGCGTGCTAATGCCTTTCCGTGCGATCATGGATGCAAAAAGCTGTTCTTGGTGATAACAGTACTGTTGTAAATATGTGTGTACAGGTTTGTAGGTGCAGCCGAGTTCCAGTACACACCTGTATACATAACCTGAGACAGCCAATTTCCAGTACACATCTGTATACATAACCTGAGACAGCCGAATTCCAGTACACACTTCCAGGTGCCCTGAGACAACAAAGAGCACAGTTGCTTAACCAGAGGAGTGGTTTTATTGGTGTTATATGAGATACAGCCGTACTCACTGTTATACGCTGGTTTGAAGCAGAGGAGCTTGAGCAGAGAAGGGTGATATACAACTAACCTAACCGGTTAGTCTATCTGTAGACTGGGTAGCAATACAGGGATGCTGGAAGGCATTGTGGGTGGCGGTATGACCAGGGTCTCTCTGGAGCTAAGCGGGAGACTACTGTCTTCCACTGTGACACTCAAGAACGAAACCTCCATGGAGGAAGAAGATGGAGTGTGCGCATTAGCACTCTCCACTTTCAACAAGTACAGCTGTACAGGGAAAGACATCATGGGCGGCTCTGCAACCATTTGTGTGCAAAAGTGCAGGCACAGTGCCAGATAAAACACGGTGAGCACCTAGGATGGAGGCACTGATCTCTTTATGTGCTACAGGCTCTGCTCAGTAGCACGTGATCTGTCCCCCGTCTGGTGGCTGATCCCCGGCGCCCTGCAACAGTGAGAGGGGGAGGAGATCTGAATAAGGTGGGCTACTGTGAGTGTGGGAGGAGGGGAGATCTTTGTGAGGGGGGTGATCTGTGTGTGTGTGTGTGTGTGTGTGTGTGTGTGTGTGTGTGTGTGTGTGTGTGTGTGAAGGGGGGGTCTGAATGAGGAGGGAGAGAGAGCTGTGTGGAGGGATCTCAGTGAGTGGGGAAAGCTGTGTGTGTGAGGGGGTGGCTGAATGAGTGGGGAAAGCTGTGTGAGGGGAGGAGAGCTGAGGGAGCGGGAGAGCTGTGGGGGTGTTCTGAGTGAGGGGGAGATGATCTGAGTGAGGGGGAGCACTGTGGACCTCATTCATAGTCGGTCGTTGCGGCCGCACGGTCGTAGGGGAAAGGGGCCGGATATGCAAATGAAGCGATCACAAGTTGCGGTCCTAAGATGAGATCGTTAGCTGAACGACCGAGGGTAAGAAGCGGCCGTAAGACTAAATCACGCCCCCTTCTCGTTCACAACACACGTCATCTCCTGGGATATAAGGATTAATCGCGAGCATCGGGAACCATCGGAGCTGGTCGTAGAGCTTAAGGTTGACCATACCCTCTCTTAAGCACTACGATCAAGTCAGTGTAAAAACCTCCCATGTCACATGTGCCATGACACTACTTTGTTAATTATGCACTCCCATTAAACGCCGTTCGCATAATTAGGCACGCCTGCGTTCGGATCTCCATTCCCCCATTTTCAAACACCTTCCCCTATTACCACCCACAAACGGTTCATTCTGTCACTCAAACTAACGACCTGGCTGTGTTCAAGGAGAGAGACATTTCTGATCGTAAGAGCTAGTTTGCGCACGCGCATTGCGAACTTTACGCATGTGCAGTTTAGCGAACATCGGTGGTGTACGACCGTGCGGCCACAACGACCAACTCTGAATGAGGTCCAGTGTGTGTGAGGGGAGGCTGAGTGAGGGGGGGAGGGATGTGTAAGGGAAGGTGAGCTGAGTGAGGGGGAGAGCAGAGGGGGGGTCTCTGAGTGAAGGGTGAGCATTGTGTGTGTTTGAGGGGAGGAGAGCTGAGTAAGGGTGTGTGTGTGTGTGGGAGCTGTGTGTGTGTGGGGATATGTGTGAGGAGGGAAGAGCTTTGTGAGGGGGTACATGCTGGATATGCCCCCTACCTGGCACCTGGCACACTTGGGTTTGGCGCGATAGAGCACACATGCTTGGCCACCATGGCCACACACTACACCCTGCCTAGAATATAAATATATATGATGTTGGGAATTGGGGCACTGCTCTTGGTGTAACACACCTGGGTTAATCCAAAACCCCAAAGTGAAATGTATGTGAGAGGAGGTAGGAGGAGGCCGCCAGTCACCACCGAATCCAACCTGCAGTATCGGAGGAAATTTCAGAGACTTCCAGAATCTCAGTTTTCCAGCCACCGTACTTACCCAGTCTGCTCTCTGGTAACGACGGCCATTTTGGCACACACATTATTTTACTGTGCATTAATAAATGCTGATTTTTATTCAGAAATTCTGTCACAAGTCACAAGCTTTATTCTTTCGCCTTCAGAGGTAATTTAGCTGACTGCTTAGTTGAAACAAGTCATACAGTACCACAGATGGTGCTATTTCTGCTACCAAATATAATTTTTTGTGCCTTCAGAGATAATTTTAATCCAGCCATCAGAGGTTATTTATTTATTATTTATCAGGCATGATGTTTATATACCTTTATAGAATGTGCATGTTTTTATGCTAATTTATGATTATCAGAACATCAGTGAACAATTTATTGTGTTATCATGCTATGTATTTACACACGCCCACCTAGAAGACTCACATAAAGCTACAGTATAAGTAGTGCCCTTCCATCACAACACTTTTTCAGTTAACTAGGACAGAATTCATCCTCTACATGTATGAAACAAGTAAATAATACAGTGGTTTAAGAGGGAATTAAAGTGTCTTTTGAAAAACAGGGGAATGTCTGTTTCCAGGATTTTCCTAGATTATTACTACCAGATTGCTGGAGAAAGAATAAAAATAGGGGCAAGTGTTGGGATCTGCATGTCATTTCATGAAATGGATAAGTGACAGATCGGAACAATGGAAGAAGAGTAATCTACAGTAATTATATTACTGTACATGTTTAATTTTATAATAATAATAATAATAATAATAATTATTATTATTATTATTATTACAATCATAATAATCATAATAATAATAATAATAATATTTTCTTTAAAAAAAAAAAAAGTAGAAGCCTTGCATCTGACTGTGCTAAATCTATTTACTTAGCAAAAACTTTCACATGCTACCAAAGCTATTTTTTATTTTTGGCAAGCAGAAAGATAAATGTTGGATTCAAATATTTTTATGCTGCAATCAAACATTGAGAAATGTTGTTTATTTTCAATAATGATGCTGACCAAAGTGTACTGTATGCAAGGACTTTATCTATATCTGATTTATTGGTAGAGAAACACAACATTTCAGCATAATATAAACAGTGGGAGTACATGACCTTTCCCGCAATCCCGTTTTATTCCAAACTATGCACAATAACACATGTACTTGGTGGGCTGTACTAATGACAGATGAAGGACATCTACTGTACACTAGTCATATGTAGGGGTGAGCGGGTTCGGATTTCTGAAATCCGAACCCCCCCGAGCCCCCCCGATCCGAGTCCGATCCGAGTCAGGCTCGACTTTTCCCGCCTGACTCGGATCTGACATCGAGGCAAAACGTCATCATCCCGCCTTCCGAGTCTCGCGGGTTTTGGATCCTATATAAGGTACCCGCGTCGGCGCCATTTTCTCACTCGGCTGTGGACAGTGAAGAGGGAGGGTGGGAGTTAGTGCTGTGTAGTGTAGTGTAGTGTAGTGCTGCTGTTGTCCACTACTTCAAAGTCCATAGGGGCTGGCTGTGTTGTGCTGTGCTGCTGTTGTTAATAGGGGCTGTGTCCACTACTTCAAAGTCCATAGGGGCTGGCTGGACTGTGTTGTGCAGTCAGTTCTCCATAGGGGCTGTGTCCACTCCAAAGTCCTGTGCAGTGTCCCAGTCCTAAAGGGGTGCTGTAGTGTTGTCCAGGGGGTGCTCTGTCCATCAGGGGTGCTCCCCCCAAGTGCTAAAAAAATAATATATTTTCTGTGTTTGTGAATTGTGTGCGCAGTAGCCGCACGTGCATCAACAAAGTAGTGCCAAGCGTGCGCCTGTGTCATAAGTAAAGGGCCGGCTGGCTTGACCGTTAAAGGGTGCTGTAACCCCCGAAAGTACACTCCAGTCCAAACCAAAAAAAAATTATTTTCTGTGTTTGTGAATTGTGTGCGCAGTAGCCGCACGTGCATCAACAAAGTAGTGCCAAGCGTGCGCCTGTGTCATAAGTAAAGGGCCGGCTGGCTTGACCGTTAAGGGTGCTGTAACCCCCGAAAGTACACTCCAGTCCAAACCAAAAAAAAAATTATTTTCTGTGTTTGTGAATTGTGTGCGCAGTAGCCGCACGTGCATCAACAAAGTAGTGCCAAGCGTGCGCCTGTGTCATAAGTAAAGGGCCGGCTGGCTTGATCGTTAAGGGTGCTGTAACCCCCGAAAGTACACTCCAGTCCAAACCAAAAAAAAAATTATTTTCTGTGTTTGTGAATTGTGTGCGCAGTAGCCGCACGTGCATCAACAAAGTAGTGCCAAACGTGCGCCTGTGTCATAAGTAAAGGGCCGGCTGGCTTGACCGTTAAGGGTGCTGTAACCCCCGAAAGTACACTCCAGTCCAAACCAAAAAAAAAATTATTTTCTGTGTTTGTGAATTGTGTGCGCAGTAGCCGCACGTGCATCAACAAAGTAGTGCCAAACGTGCGCCTGTGTCATAAGTAAAGGGCCGGCTGGCTTGACCGTTAAGGGTGCTGTAACCCCCGAAAGTACACTCCAGTCCAAACCCAAAAAAAAATTATTTTCTGTGTTTGTGAATTGTGTGCGCAGTAGCCGCACGTGCATCAACAAAGTAGTGCCAAGCGTGCGCCTGTGTCATAAGTAAAGGGCCGGCTGGCTTGACCGTTAAGGGTGCTGTAACCCCCGAAAGTACACTCCAGTCCAAACCAAAAAAAAAATTATTTTCTGTGTTTGTGAATTGTGTGCGCAGTAGCCGCACGTGCATCAACAAAGTAGTGCCAAGCGTGCGCCTGTGTCATAAGTAAAGGGCCGGCTGGCTTGACCGTTAAGGGTGCTGTAACCCCCGAAAGTACACTCCAGTCCAAACCTAAAAAAAAATTATTTTCTGTGTTTGTGAATTGTGTGCGCAGTAGCCGCACGTGCATCAACAAAGTAGTGCCAAGCGTGCGCCTGTGTCATAAGTAAAGGGCCAGCTGGCTTGACCGTTAAAGGGTGCTGTAACCCCCGAAAGTACACTCCAGTCCAAACCAAAAAAAAATTATTTTCTGTGTTTGTGAATTGTGTGCGCAGTAGCCGCACGTGCATCAACAAAGTAGTGCCAAGCGTGCGCCTGTGTCATAAGTAAAGGGCCGGCTGGCTTGACCGTTAAGGGTGCTGTAACCCCCGAAAGTACACTCCAGTCCAAACCAAAAAAAAAATTATTTTCTGTGTTTGTGAATTGTGTGCGCAGTAGCCGCACGTGCATCAACAAAGTAGTGCCAAGCGTGCGCCTGTGTCATAAGTAAAGGGCCGGCTGGCTTGACCGTTAAGGGTGCTGTAACCCCCGAAAGTACACTCCAGTCCAAACCTAAAAAAAAATTATTTTCTGTGTTTGTGAATTGTGTGCGCAGTAGCCGCACGTGCATCAACAAAGTAGTGCCAAGCGTGCGCCTGTGTCATAAGTAAAGGGCCAGCTGGCTTGACCGTTAAAGGGTGCTGTAACCCCCGAAAGTACACTCCAGTCCAAACCAAAAAAAAATTATTTTCTGTGTTTGTGAATTGTGTGCGCAGTAGCCGCACGTGCATCAACAAAGTAGTGCCAAGCGTGTGCCTGTGTCATAAGTAAAGGGCCGGCTGGCTTGACCGTTAAGGGTGCTGTAACCCCTGAAAGTACACTCCAGTCCAAACCTAAAAAAAAATTATTTTCTGTGTTTGTGAATTGTGTGCGCAGTAGCCGCACGTGCATCAACAAAGTAGTGCCAAGCGTGCGCCTGTGTCATAAGTAAAGGGCCGGCTGGCTTGACCGTTAAGGGTGCTGTAACCCCCGAAAGTACACTCCAGTCCAAACCAAAAAAAAAATTATTTTCTGTGTTTAGCCGCACGTATATATCAAATCGATATAACATAAATGGAGGACCAAACTTTCTCCGATAAAAATAAAATAGAGAAAGATCAAGAACCACTTCCTCCTAGTGCTGAAGCTGCTGCCACTAGTCATGACATAGACGATAACATGCCATCAACGTCGTCTGCCAAGGCCGATGCCCAATGTCATAGTAGAGGGCACATACAATCCCAAATGGCAAAGTTCAGGAAAATGACCTTGAAAAAGACATTTAAATCAGCTGAAGAGAAACGTAAACTTGCCAATATGCCATTTACGACACGGAGTGGCAAGGAACGGCTAAGGTCGATCCCTAGTATGTTCATGACTAGTGGTTCAGCTTCACATGACGATGGAAGCACTCCTCCCACTAAAAAAATCAAAAGAGTTAAGCTGGCAAAAGCACAGCGAAGAACTGTGCTTTCTAAGAAGATATCACAAATCCCCAAGGAGAGTCCAAGTGTGGTGGTGGTTGCGATGCCTGACCTTCCCAGCACTGGACGGGAAGAGGTGGCTCTTTCCACCATTTGCACGTCCCCTGCAAGTGCTGAAAGGAGCACCCACAGTCCACTTGCTGATATGCAAATTGAAGATGTCACTGTTGAAGTACAACAGGATGAGGATACTGGTGTAGCTGGCGCTGAGGAGGAAGTTGGCGAGGAGGATTCTGATGGTGATGTGGTTTGTTTAAATCAGGCTCCGGGGGAGACAGTTGTTGTCCGTGGGATGAAAAAGCCCATCACGGTCATGCCTGGGCAGAAGACCAAACATTCCACCTCTTTGGTCTGGCAATATTTCTATCCAAATCCGGACAACAACTGTCTTGCCATATGTACCATATGTAAAGGTGAAATAAGTAGGGGTAGGGACGTCAACCACCTAGGAACATCCTCCCTTATACGGCACCTGCAGCGCGTTCATAAAAAGTTACTGTCAAGTTCAGAAACTGGCTCAGACCGTAAGCAGTCCAGGGACACCTAAATCCCGTTGTCCTGTTGTATCCAAGCGCCTGCAAACCACACCGTCAACTCCCTCCTCGTCAATTTCCTCCTTAGTCAGGATCGGAAGTAGTCCTGCAGGCCATATCACTGGCATGACTGACTCTCCTATCCGGGATTCCTCCGGAGGATCCTGCATTGCTACGCCTACTGCTGCCGCTGCTGCTGTTGCTGCTGCTGCTGGGAGTCGTTCATCATCCCAGAGAGGAAGTAGGAACACCACTACTTTTACTAAACAATTGACCCTCCAACAGTCCTTAGCGAGGAGGATGAAGTACGACAGCAGTCATCCTGAAGCAAAACGTATAACTGAGGCCTTGACTGCTATGTTGGTGTTAGACGTGCGTCCGGTATCCGCCATTAGTGCAGTGGGATTTAGACAATTGATGGAGGTAGTGTGTCCCCGGTTCCAAATCCCGTCTAGATTCCACTTCACTAGGCAGGCGATACCGAGACTGTACAGAAACGTCAGAAAAAGTGTCCTCAGTGTCCTGAAAAATGCCGTTGTACACAATGTCCACTTAACCACGGACATGTGGACAAGTGGAACAGGGCAGACTAAGGACTATATGACTGTGACAGCCCACTGGGTAGATGTATCACCTTACGCAGCAACAGCAGCAGCGTCACCAGTAGCAGCATCTCAGAAACGCCAGCTCGTTACAAGGCAGGCTACGCTGTGTATCACCGGTTTCAGTAAGAGGCACACCGCCGACAACCTCTTAGAGAAACTGAGGGAAATCATCGCCCAGTGGCTTACCCCACTTAGACTCTCCTGGGGATTTGTGATATCTGACAACGCCACCAATATTGTGCGGGCATTACATCTGGGCAAATTCCAGCACGTCCCATGTTTTGCTCACACAATAAACTTGGTGGTGCAGAATTTTCTGAAAAGCGACAGGGGCGTGCAGGAGACGCTTTGGGTGGCCCGAAAAATTTCTGGCCACTTTCGCCATTCAGCGACTGCGTGCCGAAGACTGGAGCGCCAGCAAACACTCTTGAACCTGCCCCGCCATCACCTGAAGCAAGAGGTTGTGACGCGGTGGAACTCAACCCTCTATATGCTTCAGAGGATGGAGGAGCAGCAAAAGGCCATACAAGCCTATACATCCACCTATGACATAGGCAAAGGAGGGGGTATGCACCTGACTCAAGCGCAGTGGAGAATGATTTCCGTGTTGTGCAAGGTTCTTCAGCCCTTCGAACTTGCCACACGTGAAGTCAGTTCAGACACTGCCAGCTTGAGTCAGGTCATTCCCCTCATCAGGCTTTTGCAGAAGCAGCTGGAGAAAGTGAAGGAGGAGCTAAGACGGAGCGATTCCGCTCGGCATGTGGGACTTGTGGATGAAGCCCTTCATTCGCTTTGCCAGGATTCCAGGGTGGTCAATTTGTTGAAATCAGACCACTACATTTTGGCCACCGTGCTCGATCCTAGGTTTAAAGCCTATGTGGTGTCTCTCTTTCCGGCCGACACAAGCCTGCAGAGGTGCAAAGACCTGCTGGTGAACACACTGTCAGCTGAAGCGGAACGTGACACGTCAACGGCTCCTTCTTCATTTTCTCCCGCAACTGGGGCTGCCAGGAAAAAACTTAGGTATCCTAAGCAACCCGCTGGCGGTGATGCAGGGCAGGCAGGACCAAGTTTGGACATCTGGTCCGGACTGAAGGACCTGGCAACAATTTCTGACATGTCTACTGTCACTGCATATGATACTGTCACCATTGACAGAATGGTGGAGGATTACATCGGTGACAGCATCCAAGTAGGCATGTCAGACAGTCCATACCTGTACTGGCAGGAAAAAGAGGCAATTTGGAGGCCCCTGTACAAACTGGCTCTATTTTACCTGAGTTGCCCCCCCTCCAGTGTGTACTCCGAAAGAGTGTTTAGTGCAGCCGGGAACCTTGTCAGCGAAAGGCGTAGGAGGTTGCTTCCACAGAATGTGGAGAAGATGATGTTCATCAAAATGAATTATCAGCTCTTCCAGGGAGACCAGCCTCCAGAACGTACAGAGGGACCTGTGGTGGTGGATTCAAGTGGGGACGAGTTAATACTTTGTGAGGATGAGGATGTACACACTGAAGAGGGTGAGGAATCGGTGGATGAGGAGGATGAGGATGACATCTTGCCTCCGTAGAGCCAGTTTGTGCAGGGACACATTAATTGCCAGCTTGTTTTGTGGGGGCCCAAACGAACCAATCATTTCAGCCACAGTTGTGTGGCAGACCCTGGCGCTGAAATGATTGATTTGTTAAAGTGTGCATGTCCTGTTTATACAACATAAGGGTGGGTGGGAGGGCCCAAGGACAATTCCATCTTGCACCTCTTTTTTTCTTTGCATTATGTACAGTTTGGGGCCTAGTTTTTCTAACTGCCATCCTGTCTGCCACTGCAGTGTCACTCCTAGATGGGTCACGTGTTTGTGCCGCCCACTCGTGTCGCTTAGCATAGTCATCCAGCTACCTCGGTGCAACCTTTTGGACATAAAAACACTATTGTGAGGTGTGAGGTGTTCAGAATAGACTGGAAATGAGTGGAAATTAAGGTTATTGAGGTTAATAATAGCATAGGAGCAGAAAAACCTACAAATTCTGTGATTTTAGCTGTTTTTATGCTTTTTTTCAAAAAAATACAGATCCAAAACACAAAACCCAGAACCCAAAACACGGAAGGGTGGTTTTGGCAAAACCAATCCAGATCCAAAACACGAAGAAAGATCCAGATCCAAAACCAAAACACAAAACACGAAAAGTGGCCGGTGCACACCCCTAGTCATATGTGCACTGTCTGCTGTAGAATATGAAAGCAAGGACTGTGCGTTGTCCACTCAATGGGGATTCTCCTGCCCTATTATATCACCGCTTTCCATAATATGATGAAACTTCTATTCAAATGTATACATTTATTATAATAATGCCCCCTTACAATGTCGGCATAACGGTGGTCCTCCCCCTCGGGATCCCATACTTCTCTCCTGAGGAAATCGGACTGACTTAGGAAGTCGAACCTTGACTCAGAATCTGTATACATAACAAGTTGCCATGGGGTGTCTGGCCTTTCATGCCTACTGAATGAGCAGCTCTATGAGACAACATGAGGAAAAGGGGTGCCAGTTTAAGGTCTCGCCCGTGTTATCCTGAGAGTATGGAATTTGACCACCACTCAAATGTTTACAAACATCCACAACGGCATGAACTGTGACTGGTAGAAACATCAATATACAAAGGCTTATTTTGAGTTGGGAGTAAAGCAAAAAAGAAGACATTAACTTTGCACCTTGGTAAAACCATACTACACTGCAGGTGGGGCATATGTAACATGTGCAAAGAGACGTAGGGGTCTATTTACTAAGCAGTGTTAGGGGACAAAGTTAAAGTAGATAAGGGATCAGCCAATCAGCTCCCAACTGTCATTTTTCAAACACAGCCTGTGACATGGCAGTTAGGAGCTGATTGGCTGGTACTCTATCTCATTTTACTTTGTCTCCTAACACTGCTTAGTAAATAGACCCCTTAGATTTGGGAGAGGTGTGTCCAAACTCAAATGTAAATTGCAGTGCAATAATAAAGCTGGCCAGCATTTGTGGGCTACATGTACAAGTACTTACCCTACTTGCAGGAGCAATTCATGTATTTGCACCCCTTGCATTGCCCCATGGTTTGCTCCAGATACAAAGTTACTTTTTTGCTTTTCTCTCAACTAAGAATCAGGCCCACAATGGGGAGGGATAACAAGGCCCATCAAGGGACTACTTGCCCCACTTGAACTTCCATGAATTTTATAGATGTGGACAGTGGGCCTGATTCAGAGCCGCTCGTAAGCGGCCGCTCGTTCGTTCCGAGCGATGTTTGCACAATTGCGCATGCGTACGGATCGTAATACGCATGCGCGAACCAGTCAGTGCGGCCGAAAATCGTTTGTTCGCTAAATGGCGATTGCCTGCTATTTTGAGTGACAGGAGGAGGCGTATGTGGGTGGTAACAGGGGAAGGTGCTTGAAAACGGTGAGTGGAGATTCGAACGCAAGCGTGCTTAAAGGTCAAAACGGGCATTTTATGGGTGTGCATAATTAATACAGCAGCGTCATTGACCACGTCACTGCGTTATTTTATAGTCAGAACTGCTCGCAAGATTGCGGTAGGAAAAACCAACCACAAGACTAGCGAGCAGTTCATACGCTGGTCGATGTACTCGATTAATCTAATAAATAGCGGACATGACGTAGGATGCGAGCGGCCAGGGGGCGTAGTTTCCCAAAAATCGACCGCAAGATTTGTTCGCTCGTTCAGACATAGAGGCGTGAACAGACCGCAAAGAGCGAACGGTTCATTTGAATAGCCACCCCTTTTTTCTGAACGAGCGAGCGCAAATAGCGTCCGGCTCTGAATCAGGCCCAGTGGCCCTGATTCAGAGCTGGACGCTCTGAATCAGGGCCGGGCTATTTGTTTTTTAGAACGGCCTCCTGGCCGCTCGCATAGCTGTGGGTTACCACCCACAGCTATAGCGAGCGGCTATCATGATGGTCGCGATGGTCAAGACCATCGCGACCATCAGGCTTGTGACGAGATCCTTGTGGTAGGGTCTCGTGGCCGCAAGCCCCAGAGAGCTTTCGGCTCTCACAGAGCCGGAAGCTCTCCACTGACATCACTTGTGATGTCAGTGGGGCCGCCCCCAAACGAGAGGCGTTCTCATGGGAACGCCTCCGTTTGGGCAGCCACCCCCCCCGGCCCGCCCACCAAAGGGGGCGAGCTCTCACTCAACATAGACAGCTCACCCCATTTGTTGCGAGAGCCGGAGCGACGGAGTGCCCGTCGCTATCCGGGTCTCGCGCATGCGCACGTCGGAGCCAGCTCCATCGTGCACATGCGCTCTGGGCCACCATCGACCCGGTTGCGAGCGCTCAGCGCTTGCGACCGGGTCTGAATCAGGCCCAGTGTTACAGTTGTTTCCCTTGTATTACACATTGCTGTGCATAGTGTACAGTAACAAGAATACAAGTCTGTTTCATTCATGAAAGTACAGTATAGGCCTGTAATGTACAATACCTATACATTTGTGACAGCCAAAAGAACAAGGCTCAAGGGGCAGTTTTTCTTCGTGTACCTTAGTAAATAAGAGGAATGGTCTATAATGTCACCCAGAAATGATTAGGAAGCAGTGAAGCATGATTTCTCATCCCCACCTGTTATTTGTAGTTTTCAGGAGAGTCGATTCTCTGCACGAAGACTTCAGCTCGGCCAAGTCCAGTTACGAGAAGAAGATTGTTTCGGTACAAGTAAATCTTCAAGAGCTCGGTAAATATTCCGATTGTCGCTTTATCTTTGTGGAATTATCTCTGTTTTCTTCTAAACTACTGTAATTGCCTATTTTGCTAGGACACAGTATATGAGCTGCTCATCTGTTCTTTAAATGTAACAGACATAAAGCTGCGGTGTTTCCAGTTAAAGGGGGTTTTCACCTGACAATAAAGTTATTTAATGTCTCTTCTCCAACTCTAGGGGCCTCTATCACTAAGACATAGAGATCCCAATAGTATCACTAGTTTAAGTCTGGTTCTGTTGCTTAAAGTTACTGTGGATCTTTGCTGGGCGGCATCCATGATCATTTCTGAGCCTTGGAGGAGGGGCTGGAACTGACAGGGGGCTACTGATAGAACACAGTGGCCAATCGCTCAAGAAGCAGACATTATTTCTATTGGCACAGTAATCACATCCTCCGACCCTCAGAGATAAGACTAAAGGCACACATCCACTAGATGACAGGCAAAAGACTGCACAATTCCGACATTGTAATTGTGCAGTCGTTTGTCAGTCTGTGATGAGCCTACACTGAATGAGCAGTCGTTCGGTGTAAGGTCATCAATCATCTGCAAACATGTTGAACCTGACGATATCGTCAGGTTGTACAACATATTTGTACGATGATAGATGTCTAAACGACCAACGATGTTCAAACGATTATCAAATGATTTTCAAATGATCAAACGATAACGATATCGTTATCGTTCAATCGACCCAATTAAATCGTCTAGTGGATGTGTGCCTTAAATGTAATGTACCAGGACCGTGCTGATTTGGGTAAACAGTGGAAATTGTGCTCAAGATACCCAGGATTCAGAGAGGTATTTAAGAACATGTACATTGCTAAAACAATATTATTTCCATTCAATGTTAAAAGTTTAAATAGTGTAGTTCCTGCATGGTTTTTGTAACAGTGCCCATTCCATATTAGGGGAGTTTGCTTGCAGGAACTGACAGCATCTTCAGATGGCATTGATTCCCAGATCCCCGCTTATTCCTGTGGGAAAGAGATCCAGGGTTGCAAAGAGGGATCCAAGCAGATCCCCTTGACACCTCCCCACTGCGTGACCTGCCGTCGTGAGCTTGGATCATGCATGCGCCGTGGCCCAACACGGGAGAGGTAACATTGTTAGGGATCACGAGGACAGCTGTCCCCGCACCAGAGGAATACTGAATTGCTCCAGTAATTCAGTATCCACTGCCCCAACTAGAGGCAAGTTGGATACATAAATGTTGGGGGTCACCCAGCCCCTGATGATGAATAGGCCACTTAGTGCTGTATATCCACCATAAAGCAGTATAATATGATATACAACAATATAAATTATTATTATTTTTTTTTAAATATATTTTTATTTTGACTCAGTAGTCAGTAGTATATACTCAATATTAAATTAATTTCTTGATAGACAAAAATACATAATATTAACATACATTATATCTTATAGTGTACAATATACGAAAAGTAATACAATATAACCATCATTATCGCAGAAAATACAAAATTATTATTTTTATTATTATTATTCTTATTAAATAGAAAAAAATATTTATCTAGAGACAAGTGACAAGCTTATTCAATTCAGGAACTATTTAGCTTAAGTTCAAAGTTTTAAATGATGGTTACGCTCTTTAACACAGCTATCCCCTGTCTAACGTATACAGCTAAATCTTATTATTATAACCCATTTCCTCTGTTATTATAATTAACATTATTAATATTATTTACTGATTATGATTTTTTTTTTTAAATATATAGGAATATTTATAGTTAAATTAGTGTTAAAAAAAATAAAAAAATAAAATAATAATAATAATAATAATAATAATAATAGCAAGTATCCAAAGTGCATGTTCTTCTTTGTCTATAAATCTACCACATCTGGAGAATTACTACACGCGTGTGCTGTGTACATGCTGCACAAGCATTATCTCTGACAAACAACACTTTTCCAGCCAGTTCATTAGAGGACTGGGGTAAGGACATTCAAGGCTTCAGGCCCGTGTATGTTTATTCCCAGAACACATCAGCTGTGTGTTGCTTTTGCAGTGAAGTGTAAATTATGGGGATTTGAACGTTTACCAAAACTGACGCATTTATTTTCTGCGTTTTAACTTCCGAGAGGACCCTACCCATAAAAGTCTCAACAACCACACGTTTGGGACATGAAATAGATCTGCGCTACCCTGAAGTGTTTACAAACGCTGAAATAATCCACAGAAAAGCAGGTTTGAGTTTCCGCATCGGCTGAGAACTCTTGTACTTTACACACCAGCTTCCCCCCCCCCAAATAAACATCAGTCCAGACTGAGAACCATGTGTTCTGCTGCTACCAAAAGTTCAACCTACAAAACTCCACATCCTGTTTGAACATAAAGTTATTTGTGAACTATAAATGGCTGCAGACCAGTCAGGAGGGCCGTCTGCAGATACTTAGTTATAGTCAGCTGGAGATAATGATGCTGATTAACTAATTAAAGTGATTTAAATGTTGTTTGCTCTGAAAAACACAATTATTTGGTTAGTTTTTCAATAAACATCTGCAATTAAAAACGTGCCATGGAATGATTTGGGTAACAGGGAGTATCAGCTTGTGCGGAACTTCTCAAGCCTTCTTGTGCGGTATGTGTAGCATCTAAATAAAAATGTACAGATGTGTCCTCATTCACCTAGCGTTTATTTACTATATGGTGGATGGTGCCACTTAGATGCTCCACCATGGACAGCAATTCATACTGTACTGTACTTTTCCCAAAACTTTTGTGACATATTTGCATCGTAGCTGTGTACAAAGTAGCTTGCAGGCTATTTGGAGAGGATTGAGCAAAGGTGTATTTAAATTAGAGATGTGCGGGTTCGGATTTACTCGGTCCTTACCGCCATTTTACCGCAAGTTCGGATTAGTTCGGATTTATTTTATTAGCTTTCCAAAACACGTGATAGCCAATAGCCAATAAAATGCCGTTTTGAGATCCGAGTAAATCCAAGTAAATCCCGCTCGTCTCTAATTTAAATAATAAACAATTATTTATGAAAACTACTTTATACACTTTGAGTAATTACAGCGTGGCATATTTTTTTTCTCTGTTTTATTACATCCTTGTCAGAACAATGCTTACTGCTTCAACGTTTATGCTTATTCATATATATTTAAATAATAACCCTTGACGCAGGCTATATGGCACCATTATACAGTACATTTAGAGGTGTGCACTACCTTATTATAATTTGTTATATATTTCATTGCATCATATTATTAAATTAACTCACCTAAATACAATTTTCCCTATTATATCTCATTTCCTAAACCCAACGCATTTTACAGTTTGCGCCACCCAAGGCTCTGCTGGTCAGAGACTGGGACATATATGTTTAATAAGACATTGAATTAAACAATTCCTCTTCATGACAGATATATTACATATATATATATATATATATATATATATATATATATACTGTATATCTACAGATGTGTCCACATACATCTCACATCCATGTGCTACAAGTCGCTTTAAACATAACGCGTGAGCACCGTGCCACTTGGTAGCACAGATCGTCTTTTTGTGCGAAAACGATGAGAATATGACACACAAGCAACTTCTGCTGATTAAAATGATATGCGGCATGCCTATATTCTGTGTGTGACTGTGGGTGTATCTGCATGCCTATATTCTGTGTGTGACTGCGGGTGTATCTGCATGCCTATATTCTGTGTGTGACTGCGGGTGTATCTGCATGCCTATATTCTGTGTGACTGTGGGTGTATCTGCATGCCTATGTTCTGTGTGTGACTGCGGGTGTATCTGCATGCCTATATCCTGTGTGTGACTGCGGCTGTATCTGCATGCCTATATTCTGTGTGTGACTGCGGGTGTATCTGCATGCCTATATTCTGTGTGTGACTGCGGGTGTATCTGCATGCCTATATTCTGTGTGTGACTGTGGGTGTATCTGCATGCCTATATTCTGTGTGTGACTGCGGGTGTATCTGCATGCCTATATTCTGTGTGTGACTGTGGGTGTATCTGCATGCCTATATTCTGTGTGTGACTGTGGGTGTATCTGCATGCAAAATGCTATGTTACAGTGTCAGCGGCTGTGACACTGCCACTGCAAAGTAGCATTTTGCATGCAGATACACCCACAGTCACACAGAATATAGGCATGCAGATACACCCGCAGTCACACACAGAATATAGGCATGCAGATCAACCGCAGTCACACACAGAATATAGGTATGCAGATACACCCGCAGTCACACACAGAATATAGGCATGCAGATACTCCCGCAGTCACACACAGAATATAGGCATGCAGATACACCCGCAGTCACACACAGAATATAGGTATGCAGATACACCCGCAGTCACACACAGAATAAAGGCATGCAGATACACCCGCAGTCACACACAGAATAAAAGAATGCAGATACACCCGCAGTCACACACAGAATATAGGCATGCAGATACAGCCGCAGTCACACACAGGATATAGGCATGCAGAAACACCCACAGTCACACTCAGAACATAGGCATGCAGATACACCCACAGTCACACAGAATATAGGCATGCAGATACACCCGCAGTCACACACAGAATATAGGTATGCAGATACACCCGCAGTCACACACAGAATATAGGCATCCCGCATATCATTTTAATCAGCAGAAGCTGCATGTGTGTCCAATTTGCATGGCTTTATAAATAATATGCATTGAAGGAAAAAGTTGCATGAAAAGACGCTCAGCGTTACCGAGTAACGCAACGGCATGGCGCAACTAGAAGGGCTGTAAGGAGGGGGAGAGAAAGAGGGAGAGAGAGAGGGGGAGAGATTAGTCTTTATTACAGAGCAAATCAGATGAGTGTCATCTATTTAATAGCTTGGAAACACCATGCTAAAAAGAGAGGCAATTAGCAATCATTAAGCAATTATGTAATTGTTGATTCCATTTATAGCACTGCATTTTAATAATTATGTTTTTGATCATTAGACATGAAATCTGTGGGCAACTGCTCGTACTGCCATGACGCCAACTACTTGAGCCAGGAGATCAGCAAACTACACGGGGAGCTGGAGGAAATGCAAAAGTTGCTCGTGGCACAGGATGTGAAAATGTACCGAACCTCTCAGAACCATCAACTACTGACAGCTGTCAACAGCAAAATGGACAACCAGATAGTGAGAAGCAACGTCTCCCTTCGTCAGATAAACCAGACCCTGGGTCTTTTCCTGTCCCAGGTCAAAGGCTGGCAGACGGCAGCGTCGGAGCTGGAGGCCTCGGTGAAGAACTTGGTCCAGGAGAGGTATGACATCACAGCGGCTGTTCAGCAGATAAATTTTACTCTAGGCCAAACATCAGACTGGATACAAGTTATACACAGGAAGACTGACGAGGAAACTCTGACGCTGCAAAAAATCGTCAATGATTGGCAAAATTACAGCAAGGTTTTCACCACATTTAAGGCCACATCGGGCAAAACAATTGACATGGTGAGGAACATTCAGAGCAGCATGGGAGCCACCGCCCAACAAATCACCCTCAACACGGAGGTCATACATGACCTAGTTCTCCAAGTGATGAGTCTCCAGCTGCAGTTGGATAACATTACTTCCTTCCTGGACGACCACGAGGAAAACATGCAAGATCTCCAATATCATTCCAAGTACACGCAGAACCGGACGGTTGAGCGGTTCGAGAGCCTGGAGGGCAGGATGTTTTCCCATGAGACAGAAATCGGCACAATATTTGCCAATATCAATGCTACCGACACCCACGTGCACAGCATGCTGAAATACCTTGACGACGTACGACTGTCTTGCACCCACGGGTTCAACTCTCATGCCGAGGAATTATATTACCTCAATAAAACGGTCGGGCTCATGCTGGGCGCCACCGATTTGCTGAGAGAGAGGTTCAGTTTAATGAACGCGCAGTTAGATTTTGACGTACGGAACCTATCAATGATCATGGAAGAAATGAAGTTAGTGGACATCAGTCACGGGGAAATTCTTCAGAAGGTCACTATTGTGCAAGGTAAGACTGGCAAGCGATACTTCACATTTATGGAATAAAATGCAGAGCGCCGTTTGCATTTCCCTGAAAGGTCATTCTCATTAAATATTCTCACATACATGGTGTCACAGCAGTTATCCATTTCATAAAGTATTTTGCCAAAATTTATCAAGACCTCTGTTGATAGTGTTTGGTGCAGAATGGGTCTTTCCGAAGACCCAATACAGAATATAGAGCCATGTGACTCAAAGTCAGCTGCTGATTAAGCACCAACCAATCCTGTTGGGGGAAGGGGGGTGTAGAATATGTACACAATACACTTTAGTACATGTTTTTCCTGATTTATCCCATTTAGGCCAGATTTCTAGTTTAAATACCTGTGAGCATGGGAACAAGACATGTGTGGACTATGTATGTATAAATAGGTTATTGACATTAGTGGATTCCAATATGGCATGACCAGTGTAGATTTCAAAACAGAGCAGCGGCCATTTTGTCACCGGCTTCCGATTGCGCAGTTTTCTTTTAAATGTGATACACAGGGAATATGTGAACTTTCTATCATATTTTATTATTAACAGAGCTGAAATCAGATGAATTCTGCATTTTATACAAAGAGCTTCATTTTCTGGATTAGTTGTTCATTAATACGGATGAATGTAGGTGAAAAGGCTATTGTGTTTTGTACCCACAATTATTCATGAACTTTGCCACTAGTTTTGGCTAATAATTTGCTACAATTTACAGTATACTTTATGGATTGGGTACATCATGCTATTTTTTGCATGAAACCCTGTCCTCGCTATACACAACACTTTATGGGGGAAATTCAATTAAAAGTGATGGACAAGCGGTCGGAACGCTGGTACATCATAGTGACCAAGGTCACACATTTTAATGCGCACCCAATAGAGGTGCATAGGGAAATGTCTGATGTTGGACTAGAGATGTACGCTGAACCCCATCTTTCGGTTTTAGATCTGATTCATCTTCGCATTTTGGTTTTCGATCTGGGTTTTAAAATAATAAATAAATACAAAATTCTAAACATTTTTTTTTTTAGAAACAGCTAAAATCATGTAATTTTTTTCAATCTAAAACCCAAAATTTGGATTTAAAATCTGATTTCCAAATGCCTCCATTAAATCAGAACCATGACTCTGATCTGTCTGGATTCAAGAAATTTGGGTGGATTTGAATTTCTGGAGAACCGAACCCCACATCTCTACGTTGGACTACAATAATTCTCAGTGATGTGCGCAGTGCACTTCAGCACAGCACCTTGCAGGGAATTGAATTACCCCCTATTTACTCAGATGTCTCGTCTCAATTTACTATAGACATTTTTAAAAGAAAGAGTCAGTTATAATTACTTTAGTACCCACATACATTTTACTTCTTCAGTCTTGTTGTCATTACGTGATTCATGGAAACGTTTAAAGTTTAACTATGCAGAAAGCAAAACTATTTATACCACAAATCACAATGACCTGGGAGTGAGAGAGACTTTCTCTGCCAGGAAATGTCACAGCAAGGCTGGATTTTACAAGACCACAGATTGCTGTAAGACAACCTGAATTATTACAGATGACTTATTGTTCCATTTGCCTTGGTAATAAACAAAACGCGTTATCCTGGTAGTAACTACAAAAAAAGGACAAAATTATTTTTGACAGTTTTGCAGACAAATTATCGAAAACTATGGGTGGTTCTTTCAAAATAAATGGGGCTTTAAGGCACAATCTAAAGGGATATTCTGATGAAATAAACAGACATGATATAAGCGTCATTTCTTGTGCAGATAGATTTATGCCAGAAATACTTCTTACCCCTCCGTCTGTCCCCACCACCGCTGTGCAGAATAACTAGTGCCTGTGTTTTTAATGGGCCACTAAACCAAAATAGAAAGAATGTTATTACATTTTCCATGTCCCAAAGCACTTACTCCACCAGCCGGCATCTATCTTTGTGCCCCCGTTTCATTGACTATTCTTGAGCTTCTGTCTGCAGACCGTTGAATGCTTTGCTGGAGGAATGTGGCCATAATAAAGGTCTAAATATATATCTCCATATATTAAAGTACAAAAATGGGCACAAAAGAAGTAAAACACATTCAAATATGCACAATAAGCTATCCATGTATAGTGTTGGTGGAAATTCCTAGCTGAAGCAATAACATTGTGCTTCTCTGTTAGTAAATTGCTAGTTATTCCTTATGAGTTATTTATTTCATGCCACACACATGACTGTTCCAGATGACCAAGCTCTGATGGGCATAATAACGTTCTAATCTGGTCACAGAAGTGCAGAATGGAGGGACCAACACTTGCAACCAGAAGTTGATCATCAATGACCGTTGTGCTCATCTCCAGACCCCATATCCAAACATGGACACTAAAGATCTAATCAACTTTGATTGGACTATTCCCAGATGTTGTTCTTGTTTTGTAGCTACTGTACGTAAACACCCAGTGATGTTGGTCCAATTAGCTGATTAGCAGTTTAATATAACGCAAGTGTCTGGATGGATCTATGGCCCTGATTCAGACCCACTCACGAGCGGCTGTCCGCTCGCAAGTGGGTCGATGGTCTGCACTGCGCATGCGCACGACGGAGGGAGCTCCGTCGTGCTTATGCGCGAGACGCGACGAGCGAAGGACTTTCCTTCGCTCGTAGTGTCTGATCAAAGGGAGCGTGCTGTCGATGTTGATTGACAGCACGCCCCCTTTGGTGGGCGTGCCGGGGGCATGCCTGCCAGACGGAGGCGTTCCCAAGGGAATGCCTACCGTCAGAAGCCGGCCCCACTGACATCACTAGTAATGTCAGTGGGAGTGATTTTGGCTCTGATAGAGCCAAAATCACTCCAGGCCTTGCGGTTGAGAAACTCAACCGCAGGCTTCTGCTCGCAGTGGCGATGGTCGCGATGGTCAAAGCCAGCGTGACCATCATCCTGCACGCTCGTATATGCTGTGGGTGGTGACCCACAGCTGTACGAGCGTCCAGGAGGACGCTCCATATTTATGGAGGTGGGCCCTGATTCAGAGCGAGCGCTCTGGTCAGAGCATCCGGCTCTGAATCAGGGCCTAATAAATAAGTTCCTGGAAGAATGTTCTTTAGTCCCACCATTAATCAAAATAAGAAAAAAATATGTAACAAAATATTCTGGTAACAATGTTGCACAACACACTGCTGGTAGAAAATATACTGAAAAAAACAAGATATCCATGTTTTTGTAACTTGTCAATGAGGAATGTTTTGTATTGATACCATTCTCTTTTATGAAAATTTTTTATATGCATATAATGCATTCCACACATACAGCGCTGACATACAGCTACACAACACGTTATAACCCCCAGTAGTGAAAATAATGTTTCCAGCTGCTACAATCCGTGTACAACCCCACCAGAGGACCCATGTCACGCACACTGTGATATTTGCCACATGTATGAACACTTCTCAGCTGATAGCTCTATAATATGGACAAACACAAGGTAGGTGCAGTACAGTATGGGGTAATTATGTGGGAAAGGGAAAACAGGGGAGAAAGATTCTCACACAGGAGAACAAAAAAATCTCTAATAGTTTATAGTTTGAGTAAAAGCATCTGAGTATTATATAACAAACAATGAGGAACCATACTAATCTGAACGAATAACAGACAGAAAAAGAAGCTCTAGAAAGTAGGTTATACTAACATTGAACTTTTAATTAGTTCTTTAAAAAAAATGGATGCTATTAAATATCAAATACTGACTGACAATGAGAAAAGCAGAAAAAATATATAAAGAGTAAAATAGCAAGAATAATAAAAGTGCAAAGATGTATAGTGGAAATGATGTGTTATTCCACTATTATGTAAAGATACCACATACTTCTATCAATATCAGTGATAATCAGGATTTGAAGTGGGCCGGAACGGAGCCTGAACTGTTTTCTATCGGTTCTATTTGGAGGTGGAATTAGTTCCGCCTTTTCCAGCCCACCTTACCCGGCCAGTCAGCCCTGCGCTGCAGGGAATTGCCGGGAGTCCATTGAGATTTTGTTACCAGCTGGCGCCCGGCTCCTTCCCTACAGCTGAAGCCGGAGTGGGCACTATGGGAAAGACGTCATGACGTCTCTCCCATAGTTCCAAGGAGCAGCCAGTCGGACAACAGCGAACACAGGAGCAGGGCTTAAGGTAAGTATTGTGTGTTACTTTTTATTTTTGTGTAAGTGGCACTACTACTGGGGGCACTACTGCTGGTGCTTTACTACTATGGGGCATTAGTACTGGGGCATTACTACAGTGAGCACTACTACTGGGGGCATTACTACTGGGAGCACTACTACAGGGGGTACTACTACAGGGGGCATTACTACTGGGGCACTACTACAGGGGGCATTAGAATTGGGGCACTACTACAGGGGGCATTACTTTTGGGGGCACTACTATTGGGGGCATTACTACTGGGGGCACTACTAATGGGGGCATTACTACTGGGGGCATTACCACTGTGGCCACTACTAATGGGGGAATTGCATAGGGGGCACTGCATAAGGGGCACCACTACCTGGGGGCACTGCCTAAGGCACACCAGTACTGAGGGCATTGCATAAGGGGCACCACTACAGTGGGCATTGCATAAGGGGCACTACTGCTGTGGGCATTGTGTAAGAGACACTACTACTGTGGGTATTATGTGCATTAGAGGCACTACTACTGTGGGCATTGTGTAAAAGGGGCACTACTGTGTGTCATACATGATTAAGGGAACCTACTATGTGGTGTAATGTTAATCAGGGAAAATATGTAATGTGAATAAGATTGTGCTACTGTGTGGCATAATTTGAATTGGGGATACTATTGTGTGAATACGCCCCTTTCTTTTGAGACCACACCCCTTTTTGTCATGCATGTTGTCCTTATTAAAAAAGCATCGGCAGGGGGGGGGGGGGTGAGTTCCAGCACGTCTCTAGGACCACTGTAAGCACTGGTGATAATTAACAATAATTTGAGCCACACATGGGAAAGAAGGTAGATAATAAGTGGAATGGGGCTGAAAAATGCCTCAAATGAATCCACTATTATACAGTAGATGATAGTAAAAATAGGCAGAACCTGTGCACTTATGTGCTTGAAGATCTGCTTTCTCTGGCTGTGCAGCAGCAGTTTAGTGGTGGGAACCGCAGAGTTATTAAAGTTCATTCCCACCATTGAAGTCAATGAGGGAACTGCTCATTGGCTGAGAGGCGGAGGCTTGCCTCTCTCAGCCAATGAGCGTTCAGTCAATGTATTTCTATGGGACACGTGGCGGCTGAACTGGCATTCGGGAAGTACTGTCCCTAGAGGGCAGTACTCTGTCCGGTGGGCTCGGCATTGGTGTTATTTCTATTTTACCAAGACCAAGGATGCCTACATGGAATGAAGAGGACCAGAACCAATGGGTGGGTGCGTATGGATTTTTTTTACAGGTACTGATCATTGAAGGGGAAAGACAAGCGCTCGGGACAAGGTAAGTATGTAGTGTGAGTGCGGGTGAGTGATTCAGTGAGTGTATGTGTAATAAAATATTAAAAGCTATGGTATGTCTACTGTCTTTTTTTCAATATTTCTTTTACAGGCGGAAAAGTGGCACCAGCAGGCCCTTAATGCCGCGCATGCTTGTACCTGTAGTTCTATAATACCGGCATGCGAGGGAGTCTTGGTGGGACAACTACCCCCCTGTAAAAGACAATATTACTTTTACAAAAATTATTAACCCCATCAAGTGTGCACTTACCAGCCAGGAATCCGGAGGATAGCCCCAGGCTTCAGCACTGACCTGGGGTACCCAGGAGAGGGGGTACCCCTTTATTGGGGGGTCCCCACCTCCACAGGGATCCCTGGCCTGGGCTGTCTAGTGTGGGTGCACCGGCGTGGTTGAGATGCTCTGAGAGGACTAGGGTGCCCTACTTTTCTGGGGTACGACATTCATCTCACATAAATTGGTTTTAAACCCGTACAAAGTTGCAGATGATTTATTACAGAAATTGGCGTGGCGCAGAGCCATGGCCGCTGCATTGCAGCACTTCTTACCTAGATTCAGACTCAATCGCACACAGACGTTGCACATCCATTTGATCAGTGTACGCTAGCAATGCAGATTTGTCGCTTCCAGTTGTTTTATTTATGTGAGTAAATGCACATTTTGAGCTAGACACTTGGCACAGCTGAGATGCCCGGGACCTGGCGCGCCGAGAACGGCTATTTGGCACGACTGAAGCCACAGTGTGTGAGGACACATATGTACATCTCTATAGCTGCATATACATGTAACGATTTTTTTAACGATTTAACTATAACAACGTCGTTATCGTTCAATCATTGAAAAAATTGTTCAGTTTCTGAGTTATAATGATGAACGATTATCGTTCATGCGCGTTCCCGTCTGTAGTTTGTAGTTCATTCTGACTGACCAACTGAACGATTTTCAAAAATCGTTTGTAGTTAAAAAAAAATCGTTTATTACACTTTAAAAAATCTGACAGATAATCGTTCAGAAAATCGTTGGTAACAAAATCGTTGTGTGTGTATGCAGCTTTAGTGTGTCGTCCTATAGTGTACTGTCTCCTGCTGAGTATAAATGAACCTCTGACAGGTGGAAGGGGGGGGGGATGTTGCCTTTTTGGTATAGCAAAACTTCAATAACAACATTCGGGAAATAAGTATTAGCTGCATTGTGTATGACAAAAAAAAGTTCAACAATAAAAACAAAAGTCACAGAGAAGCTCAGTAGGTCTGTGACAAACCTGGCAGCGTAACTCAGGACTGGACTGCACACGTTGTAAAATGCACTTTCCTTTCAGTTCCACGGCTGGTGGGATAACTCGTTTCCAAGCATTACTTCATACACAGATTCCCAGCTCAAGGAGAAAGGATTAATCACACAGCCAATATTATTTTTCCACTTTTCAGGGAGCACATACTGTGTTTAAAGACATTATAGGCAAAATACATCTGGTGCGATATAAAATCAGATGTACGGATGGCGCCTGTGACAGAGATGATCAGGACAGTTTGATAATAGAAAAATATACAGAAGTCTGCAAAGTGTGACGCACAAACAGATTCGGTCGAAATTACCATTATTTTGCCTCCCTGCAGGTAAAACCTGAAATTTACAATGTACCTTACCGGCCACTCATCCCAATACAGGCAGCTCATCCCAATACAGGCAGCTCATCCCAATACAGGCAGCTCATCCCAATACAGGCCGCTCATCCCAATACAGGCCGCTCATCCCAATACAGGCCGCTCATCCCAATACAGGCCGCTCATCCCAATACAGGCCGCTCACCCCAATACAGGCCGCTCACCCCAATACAGGCCGCTCATCCCAATACAGGCAGCTCATCCCAATACAGGCAGCTCATCCCAATACAGGCCGCTCACCCCAATACAGGCAGCTCATCCCAATACAGGCAGCTCATCCCAATACAGGCCGCTCATCCCAATACAGGCCGCTCATCCCAATACAGGACGCTCACCCCAATACAGGCCGCTCACCCCAATACAGGCCGCTCATCCCAATACAGACGCTCATCCCAATACAGGCCGCTCATCCCACTACAGGCAGCTCATCCCAATACAGGCCGCTCATCCCAATACAGGCAGCTCATCCCAATACAGGCCGCTCATCCCAATACAGGCAGCTCATCCCAATACAGACAGCTCGTCCCAATACAGGCAGCTCGTCCCAATACAGGCCGCTCGTCCCAATACAGGCCGCTCGTCCCAAAACAGGCCGCTCGTCCCAATACAGGCAGCCTTCCCAATACAGGCCGCTCATCCCAACACAGCCAGCTCATCCCAATACAGGCCGCTCATCCCAATACAGGCCGCTCATCCCAATACAGGCCGCTCATCCCAATACAGGCCGCTCATCCCAATACAGGCCGCTCATCCCAAGACAGGCCGCTCATCCCTACACAGGCCACTCATCCCAACACAGGCCGCTCATCCCAACACAGGCCGCTCATCCCAACGCAGCCAGCTCATCCCAATACAGGCAGCTCATCCCAATACAGGCCGCTCATCCCAATACAGGCCGCTCATCCCAACACAGCCAGCTCATCCCAATACAGGCCGCTCATCCCAACACAGGCCGCTCATCCCAACACAGGCCGCTCATCCCAACACAGGCCGCTCATCCCAATACAGGCCGCTCATCGCTATACAGGCCGCTCATCCCAATACAGGCAGCTCATCCCAATACAGGCCGCTCATCCCAATACAGGCCGCTCATCCCACTACAGGCCGCTCATCCCAATACAGGCCGCTCATCCCAATACAGGCAGCTCATCCCAATACAGGCCGCTCATCCCAATACAGGCCGCTCATCCCAACACAGGCAGCTCATCCCAACACAGGCCGCTCATCCCAATACAGGCGGCTCATCCCAATACAGCCGCTCATCCCAATACAGGCAGCTCATCCCAATACAGGCCGCTCATCCCAATACAGGCAGCTCATCCCAATACAGGCCGCTCATCCCAATACAGGCCGCTCATCCCAACACAGGCCGCTCATCCCAACACAGGCCGCTCATCCCAATACAGGCCGCTCATCCCTATACAGGCCGCTCACCCCAATACAGGCCGCTCATCCAAATACAGGCCGCTCATCCCAATACAGGCCGCTCATCCCAATACAGGCAGCTCATCCCAATACAGGCCGCTCATCCCAATACAGGCCGCTCATCCCAATACAGGCCGCTCATCCCAAGACAGGCCGCTCATCCCTACACAGGCCACTCATCCCAACACAGGCAGCTCATCCCAACACAGGCCGCTCATCCCAACGCAGCCAGCTCATCCCAATACAGGCAGCTCATCCCAATACAGGCCGCTCATCCCAATACAGGCCGCTCATCCCAACACAGCCAGCTCATCCCAATACAGGCCGCTCATCCCAACACAGGCCGCTCATCCCAACACAGGCCGCTCATCCCAATACAGGCCGCTCATCGCTATACAGGCCGCTCATCCCAATACAGGCAGCTCATCCCAATACAGGCCGCTCATCCCAATACAGGCCGCTCATCCCACTACAGGCCGCTCATCCCAATACAGGCCGCTCATCCCAATACAGGCAGCTCATCCCAATACAGGCCGCTCATCCCAATACAGGCCGCTCATCCCAACACAGGCAGCTCATCCCAACACAGGCCGCTCATCCCAATACAGGCGGCTCATCCCAATACAGCCGCTCATCCCAATACAGGCAGCTCATCCCAATACAGGCCGCTCATCCCAATACAGGCAGCTCATCCCAATACAGGCCGCTCATCCCAATACAGGCCGCTCATCCCAACACAGGCCGCTCATCCCAACACAGGCCGCTCATCCCAATACAGGCCGCTCATCCCTATACAGGCCGCTCATCCCAATACAGGCCGCTCATCCCAATACAGGCCGCTCATCCCAATACAGGCCGCTCATCCCAATACAGGCAGCTCATCCCAATACAGGCCGCTCATCCCAATACAGGCCGCTCATCCCAATACAGGCCGCTCATCCCAATACAGGCCGCTCATCCCAAAACAGGCAGCTCATCCCAATACAGGCCGCTCATCCCAACACAGGCAACTCATCCCAACACAGGCCGCTCATCCCAATACAGGCCGCTCATCCCAATACAGGCCGCTCACTCCAATACAGGACGCTCATCTCAATACAGGCCAGTCATCCCAATACAGGCCGCTCATCCCAATACAGGCAGCTCATCCCAATACAGGCCGCTCGTCCCAATACAGGCCAGTCATCCCAATACAGGCCGCTCATCCCAATACAGGCCGCTCATCCCAATACAGGCAGCTCATCCCAATACAGGCCGCTCATCCCAATACAGGCCGCTCATCCCAATACAGGCAGCTCATCCCAATACAGGCCGCTCGTCCCAATACAGACAGCTCGTCCCAATACAGGCAGCTCGTCCCAATACAGGCCGCTCGTCCCAATACAGGCCGCTCGTCCCAAAACAGGCCGCTCGTCCCAATACAGGCAGCCATCCCAATACAGGCCGCTCATCCCAACACAGCCAGCTCATCCCAATACAGGCCGCTCATCACAATACAGGCCGCTCATCCCAATACAGGCCGCTCATCCCAATACAGGCCGCTCATCCCAATACAGGCCGCTCATCCCAAGACAGGCCGCTCATCCCTACACAGGCCACTCATCCCAACACAGGCCGCTCATCCCAACACAGGCCGCTCATCCCAACGCAGCCAGCTCATCCCAATACAGGCAGCTCATCCCAATACAGGCCGCTCATCCCAATACAGGCCGCTCATCCCAACACAGCCAGCTCATCCCAATACAGGCCGCTCATCCCAACACAGGCCGCTCATCCCAACACAGGCCGCTCATCCCAATACAGGCCGCTCATCGCTATACAGGCCGCTCATCCCAATACAGGCAGCTCATCCCAATACAGGCCGCTCATCCCAATACAGGCCGCTCATCCCACTACAGGCCGCTCATCCCAATACAGGCCGCTCATCCCAATACAGGCAGCTCATCCCAATACAGGCCGCTCATCCCAATACAGGCCGCTCATCCCAACACAGGCAGCTCATCCCAACACAGGCCGCTCATCCCAATACAGGCGGCTCATCCCAATACAGCCGCTCATCCCAATACAGGCAGCTCATCCCAATACAGGCCGCTCATCCCAATACAGGCAGCTCATCCCAATACAGGCCGCTCATCCCAATACAGGCCGCTCATCCCAACACAGGCCGCTCATCCCAACACAGGCCGCTCATCCCAATACAGGCCGCTCATCCCTATACAGGCCGCTCATCCCAATACAGGCCGCTCATCCCAATACAGGCCGCTCATCCCAATACAGGCCGCTCATCCCAATACAGGCAGCTCATCCCAATACAGGCCGCTCATCCCAATACAGGCCGCTCATCCCAATACAGGCCGCTCATCCCAGTACAGGCCGCTCATCCCAATACAGGCCGCTCATCCCAATACAGGCCGCTCATCCCAAAACAGGCAGCTCATCCCAATACAGGCCGCTCATCCCAATACAGGCCTCTCATCCCAATACAGGCCGCTCATCCCAATACAGGCCGCTCATCCCAATACAGGCCGCTCATCCCTTTACAGGCCGCTCATCCCAATACAGGCCGCTCTTCCCAATACAGGCAGCTCATCCCAATACAGGCCGCTCATCCCTATACAGGCAGCTCATCCCAATACAGGCAGCTCATCCCAATACAGGCAGCTCATCCCAATACAGGCAGCTCATCCCAATACAGGCCGCTCACCCCATTACAGGCCGCTCATCCCTATACAGGCCGCTCATCCCAATACAGGCAGCTCATCCCAATACAGGCCGCTCATCCCAATACAGGCAGCTCATCCCAATACAGGCAGCTCATCCCAATACAGGCCGCTCATCCCAATACAGGCCGCTCATCCCAATACAGGCCGCTCATCCCAACACAGGCCGCTCATCCCAATACAGGCCGCTCATCCCTATACAGGCCGCTTATCCCAATACTGGCCGCTCATCCCAATACAGGCCGCTCATCCCAATACAGGCCGCTCATCCCAATACAGGCCGCTCATCCCAATACAGGCCGCTCATCCCAATACAGGCCGCTCATCCCAATACAGGCCGCTCATCCCAATACAGGCCGCTCATCCCAGTACAGGCCGCTCATCCCTCCCAATACAGGCCGCTCATCCCAATACAGGCCGCTCATCCCAAAACAGGCAGCTCATCCCAATACAGGCCGCTCATCCCAATACAGGCCACTCATCCCAATACAGGCCGCTCATCCCAATACAGGCAGCTCATCCCAATACAGGCCGCTCATCCCTTTACAGGCCGCTCATCCCAATACAGGCCGCTCTTCCCAATACAGGCAGCTTATCCCAATACAGGCCACTCATCCCTATACAGGCAGCTCATCCCAATACAGGCAGCTCATCCCAATACAGGCAGCTCATCCCAATACAGGCCGCTCACCCCATTACAGGCCGCTCATCCCTATACAGGCCGCTCATCCCAATACAGGCCGCTCATCCCAATACAGGCCGCTCATCCCAATACAGGCAGCTCATCCCAATACAGTCCGCTCATCCCAATACAGTCCGCTCATCCCAATACAGGCTGCTCATCCCAATACAGGCAGCTCATCCCAGTGTAGGCCGCTCATCCCAATACAGGCCGCTCATCCCAATACAGGCAGCTCATCCCAATACAGGCCGCTCATCCCAATACAGGCCGCTCACCCCAATACAGGCCGCTCATCCCAATACAGGCAGTTCAGAAAATACAGGCATGAATCAGAAAATAGCTCTGTTTCAGCCATCCTGCATGAGACATCCGAAAGCCCACAAGGTTCCGTTACACACAAGATATGTACATGATAGATAGTTAAAAAACATGAATATGCAGGATAATTCTGAATATGATTAATACCTGTAAATAAACGCCACTAATATGTCATTCTTTTTTTAACAGGTTCCCCAGGTCTTCCAGGCCCGAGAGGATTCAAAGGTGATGTGGGTGTCAAGGGACCTTTAGGCCTAAAAGGAGATAAAGGTGACATGGCTGACTTAGGGGATCCTGGTCATGAAGGACCAAGAGGACCTATTGGTGATATTGGACCTATGGGAGTAAAAGGTTCCCTTGGAACAAAAGGGGCTGCAGGTCTCAAAGGTGAGAAGGGCAGCATGGGGCCACCAGGTCCCAAAGGTCAAAAAGGAGCAAAAGGCGATATAGGTCTGATAGGTCCTGGTGGACCTCCAGGATACATAGGGCCCAACGTCTTCTATGGAGGACCAGAACTTCAGGCAAGTGAACCAGTGGGTCCACAAGGGGAAGCTGGGATTCCAGGACCTCGTGGTTTGCCTGGGCCACCGGGGCCAAAAGGACCATCTACTTTCTCTAAATGAATGTAACCACTTTTAATGGAACTTAAGTTACATGATTGCAGCACTGAGGAACGAAAAACAAAATGTTATGACTGTAGATTATTTTTTACAGTGAATTCAAAATGATCAACATTCGTGAACAAAAACGTTGACCTGAAATGCAGGTTATCCATTGTCAGACGTAGACCTTATGCTCCCCCAACAATGTCTGACAATTCTCAGTAATGTCTGAGTATAGATCGCTGGGCGGAAACCATATTCTGTCTCTAAATGATGCACCTGTTGAACTTTGAACGTACAAATGCTGCATAAACTCCATTCTTCTCTTCTGATTATTGGCCCAACAATGGGTCTGATTGGGGCCGAACGCAACACCGATGTTCACGTAGTTAAGCTATTCTTTGAAACTGCACATGCACAAAAATTTGTAAAAACTCCTATGGCGCGTGCATTACACAGAGCGTACACACAGAGGCGCTGCTGCGATGTGGACAGATGGAATCAGAAATGTGGTGGAAAAAGTGATGGGAGGTGGTTAGTAGTGCACTCATAGATAGTATGCTCAGTGGGCGTATTATGGGAATGTCATGGGCGTGTCAATGCAAGCAGCCGCGTTCCCGGATGCACAGCCACAGCCATAGGTCGTGGTCAGACAGCGAAACTGCACCTGTCATAGAGCTGGTGCAAGTTTCGATGGTGCAACTGATGGTGATGTATAAGGATGAATAAATCGGTGTTACAGTGTGCACGGGCACTAAAAGTGGATATCTCAGTCCGTGCACAAAATGGAAGGAGTATGTAGCGGGCATTTGCCTAAAGTTGTAGACCGGAGCCTGCCATTATACTCCACTGCGTGCGACTCGTATTACATTGTGATGGTGTTACCTTTGTAAATATTATTCCATATGTTCTTTACTAAGGAAGTAATTTAACGACATTCCTCTCAAAAAGTTGTTTTAGTAAAAAAAAAAGATAAAATCAGACGCAGCAGCGATGCTAAAATATACTAATGCTGCAGGAGGCATCTTGTGTAAAGCCTCCTGCCAGCTCCTGTGATCCTTAGCTGCGTCCGAGAAGGCAGCCATTGGTTCATCTACGAAAACATCGGCCATCTGAGCAACCCTCATGTTACGCAGTATGAATGGAGTTTTTGCTCTACAGGGGACAGTGAAGCTGCGTCGGAGGACACGCCCCAGTTTGCAAGAACGCTCCCCAGCCCTGACCTTGCTGCTCCCCCAAACGGCCGCAGCTTGTCCATCCTGCTCCAGCTGAGGGGGGGGGGGGGCTGTGTAATGTTATGAAATGAGTGTATGCACAGGGTGTTTTTACTTTATGTGGTTATTTCAACCCCCTTGATTTCCAAGAAAAATATAGAGGTCCTGTCACAGGAACTTTCATCTGTAACTCAGTGCAGCCAAACTCAGTTTAGGTGCTGGAGAGATATTGTTACAGTAAGTATATAGAAAGCACGCACACATTTATGCTAAATACTCCACTTACCAGTACTGTATATAAAATACATAGATGTGTACATTGGGAAGATGAATAGGTATCACAACTTACGTTTGGTTTGTGTCCATATTAATTGCTGTAAGTTGCATACTAACTATACACAAGTCACCTCTCATTACTGTACATAATTCCAGCATACGTACAGCGGGGCATACTGTATCAAGCTTTAATTGCTGTCGTATTTTAGCAGAACACTCTGACACTTTGTTTCTTTGCAATATAAACTGTTTCTGAAAGAAAATTATATTAGTTCATCAGCGCAACGCTTTTCTCTTGCATTTATAGCTGGATGGCTGTGACCTCAGACATAGTAAACGGCAGGGTAATGATCACACAAATAGCGTCTGGACATACATGTATGGGGCACTTCTTTGCATTACTCAGTTCTACAGACACGCACAAACCACACATCCCACGTATGATGCAGTTTTGGTGGGTGCCATGTTTAGCGAAATCCAGTGATATCATCTAGGCCAGGGGTGGCCAACCAGCCAGAGTTAAAGAGCCCAAAAATATCTGTAGGTATGTCAAAGAGCCGAGGTCATGTGCACGCCGAAGGCGCACATGCAAAAAGGGGTATGGCCTTGTGCTAGCTAGGCCACGTCCCTGGTACGATTTTTGTAGGAGTGTGTAAAATCACATGAATGCAATCACCATGGAGGTAACTGTTAAAGGTAAAGAAAAAGCCAGAACAATATAAAAAAAAACCATTGAAAAAAAAAAACATATCCACATAAAATACACTAAAACAAGCCAGATCCACATAAAATACAATGTAAGAGCCACATCCACAAATAATACACTGAAGAAGCCACATCCACATAAAATACACTGAAAGAGCCACTTCCACAAAATATACATTGGAAAAAAAAATAGATTTACATAATACAATCCAGCCCCTCCATGTGTCACTCCAGCGGCCCCTGATGTGTCACAACAGCAGCCTCTGCATGTGTCACTCCAGCAGTCAGTGTCAGTCAGGGGAGACGGCAGGAGAGCCGCATCAGGACAATGGAAGAGCCACAGGTTGGCCACCGCTGATCTAGGCAGTGCTTTTTTCATGAAAAATGGTACCGGCACTCAGAACAGAGACATTGGGCCTCATTCAGAGGCGGTCGTAGGATGCAAGCAGTCACTCAGAAACAGGGCGGCCGCTTGCATCCTGAACGGCCGCCTCCATGTCGGTCGTTAGGCTGTGGGTTAACACCCACAGCTCTAATGACCGCTAAGGGAGATGGTCGCGATGGTCAAGACCATCGCGACCATCGGGTCTTACTACGAGACCCTAGGGTAGGGTCTCGTTAACCTTAACCTTAAGCCCCAGGGAGCTTCCTGCTCTGTTTGAGCAGGAAGCTCCCCACTGACATCACAAAACGGCAAGCGTTCCGAAAGGAACGCCTCCGTTTGGCCAGGCACGCCCCCTGCCCGCCCAGCAAACGGAGCTCGCTCCATCTGCTTCGAGCCCGCCAATGACGTCGTTAGCGGGGGCTCGCGCATGCGCGCGATGGAGCCGTCTCCGTCGTGCGCATGCCCTGTGGACCAACATCGAGTCGGTTGCGAGCGCTCAGCGCTCGCGACCGACTCTGAATAAGGTCCATTGTCTCTCAGGAATAAATACAGTACTGTAAGTGCGCAGATGCTTATTTTAGTCATTTCTGAAATGATTTCACTGATTTATTCCCTTTTCTGGAAATGGTTATAAAAACTAAAAGTGAAAAAAATAGGGGGCCAATACAACATCCTGCTGTGTCCCACCACAAAAAGCGCGATGCATCTGGGTATCAGTGACCATTTGCTGACTCTCTTTCCTCTATGCATGTGTGCAATCTCTTGGAGCGCAGCAAACACAAGGGTAAGTAACTGTGTGACATCACGATACAAGATGACCGATCTCAGCGGTACAGCAGGCTACTGGCTGCCGTGTGGTTTTGCAGCAGCTCTATAGTGATTAATTGTAAGATCCCCCTTTTGTATGTGATCTCAATTCACATTAAATAAGCCAGATGTTGACACTGCTAGATGCTTTTTTTAGAATGAATATTTGTTTTGTTTGAATTATTGTGCGCGCTAAGACCTGATGAATTATATGAGATATGCACTTTCTTCTTTCCTTTTATTATTGGTGTTATACATTTAAGTTTAGGGTTGTGATATTTTTTTTAAGGTCCTTGAAGAGTCTAATGAAGATCATATGCAATTGTGGTTGCAAGATGGGGGCTACAGCACAATCCAAAACTGTCAGGGTGGGGGAGGGGTGCAGTTTAAACAATATGAAGTCTGCCCTGCACTATGTACTGTTGCCAGGGATCATTAAGCTCACCAGGGAAGGATCATATGGGTCTATGTGTGATAAGAGGTACGCCAGATTATCCCGCCCCTAGACTTCTGTGTCAGCTCTTATTGGCCAAAACTATCTAATGGCAGCTAGCTGACACAGGAGTCTGGGGGCAGGCTAATACCACACTCTTGTCAATCACACAGAGACACAACTGATCTTTCCACAGTTGAGTTTAACAATCCCCGGCAACAATGTTTGGAGCCAGGTAGCCAACTATATCAACATATAATAATGTTCACTGGGTATGATGAGGCAGTAACCTGTCCATTCATGTGATTATATTAGTGAGGCCAGAGCTACTTGTGACAAGGGAAGTGTCAAGCGACAGGCTGAAAATGAGAAACATCTTGAACGAAACGCGTTTCGCCATTACAATCTGCCAGTTTTGTTTCTGCTTTGCCTCCCTGCGCTGTATTTATAATTTCCACATTATGCTCACTATGTGAAAATTATAGTATATATAAAGAACAGGGACAATGCCAGCATCAATTTGTGCTGTTCTGTGGTGTGGCTGAGATATAATGAGGAAAATGTCTATATGGAAGAATATGTGCGGGGACAAAAAAACCCAACAAAACAAACAAAGAGCCTGATTCAGCTTGGATCTCATTTGCTAATATGCACGCCATCGGCTGATTTATTCGCACTGCGCATGCATCGCAGTGCGCGAAGCAGCCGCTACGATCGCAACTGTGATCACAGTGACCACGCAGACCCATGGCAGAGTGATTGACAGGAACTGCCGTTTGTGGGTGGTGATGGGGGGTGGTCGGTGAAATGCAGGCGTGCCTGTGCATTGTAATGCCGTTGCAGGGGCGTGCATAAATTATTCACTGCGATACCAGGGACAGCCTGAGGGCTCATAGCATGCGCTGAAGTTTGCATGAGTGAGCTCTGACCTGCCTTACCTGTGCGTATGGGTCCGATGTTACCGATTATATTGCTATGTTGCCAAAGTGTATGGATGTGAGTAAGCGGAAGTGAGCGTCCCAATGTTAGGCTGCGATCGCAATGCGAATGCAGTCATTTACATATCACCATTGATATTAACAACTGCATTGCGTGCATATTAGCAGAGTAGCGATCCTTGCTGAATGAGGCCCGGAGTCCACAGTCATTTTTAGCAGAACATTTTTTTAAAATGTTGTAAGGGATTATAGCACCAGGATCCTGTACAATATTTATCATCGATGTCTTTCACATAAGCTAAATAGTTTACAGATAAGGGAAGCACTTGTACTGTACACGCTAGACGTCATGTCTGTTAGTATATTGAGGAGAATGGAGGCACTGAGAGCCTAAAATGGCATGCATGCATTAGTAACCCGCACATGTGTCAGATATTGGTTCATTTACATATCATGCTTTAAGATGCATAATATTGATCCATTTTTAGTCTAGTAATAGTGTAGTGGTCCTCTTATTAGACATGCCAACAGTCCTGATTTTAGCAGATCATTCCCAGCTTCAGGAGGCTAAAGCAGGCTTTGCCCCCCCAAAAAATGGGCGTGGTTTGGGTGTATCAGGCGCAGACTGGTGTAATGTGGGAGTGGCCTAAATTGTCTGGAAACTTCAATTCACTACTCAGTTTAAGTAAAACCACCGCATTTGAAATTGCGGCTCCTGGGGACCAAACAGTGATTGTATTATATTATCTTATTCAATGAATGTGTTCTCTATAATTGTATCTCCTTTAAGCTAAATTAAATACTGAGACAAAATCATATTTAGCATTCACTTTATAACTATAGTTTCCCATTATAACATTGCATACTGGGGAAAGAGAAACCGCTAATCTGCATATTATATAGTGACGTAACGGTACGGATATTATTGGTGTTTCTCCTTTTCACTGTATTTTATGCATCTGCTCCCAAAGTGGCTAAAAGAGCTATTTCTGTCTATGGTTTATGCTGGTAGGACCTAAAATTGTCCGATAACTTCATTCTGTAAAGGTGCAGAATAATTTCACTACTGCGGAGAAATGTTTTCATCTCAGCGCACAAACTGCAATAGCAAACTTGTAAATTCTCCTTGTATGACTGTGCTTTTTATGTGTCAGAATATAATATATTACATTGGATTGATCCTTTATCACAATCTACCTGCTGCACTAATGTTACACAACAGTAACAAAGAAAAGAAAGAAATCACAGGATTCTGATGTGCGCTGGAAGTCACTGACGAAACGTAACTTCACTTGAATGTTGGGTTACATCTTCCATGGAAGCTTTCATAATACATAGACACCAGCCATCCCTAATTTACTGGGACAGACCCAGGTTTAAAATGTTTCCTAGATGTTGAATAATAATATTGCCAGCACCAGTGATAATAACTCCCCTGGGTGGTATCTTAACTAATGCGTGCGCACATCCGCAGACTGGAGGAACCTACTGCCCCAGCCATAATATTTTGTAAATTGCGATGATTAAAAACATAAACATACAGTATGTAATCCCTATATACAAGGGGCAGCTTGATAAATTAGCCCCTAACATAGAAAAACATTGCGCCTAAAACCAGGTAGGTAGATTTTAATAAATGATCAAGTCAGTTTTGCTCTCGATATAAATGTGCAACTGGATTGCACACGGAATGTATCACACTCATTGTTGTAAGTTTTGGTTTGTTATATACTGTACATGTACTCTCAAGTTTATTCACAAACAAAATAAAGACTTTTGCTCAATAAATAACTGCAGAGCTGTGTTAATGGTGGATTTTATGCAATAAATGAAGGTTAGGTCCAATGCAGTAAAGGTGCATTTACTAAGTAATGGAGTGACGGGCACAGAATCGCACAACACAGGGACAAAATATAGTAGGGACAATGAAAAACAAGACAAGGTCAGTATTGGGTAATATATATAGATACAAACTACTATACTGTAGTATATGATGTGCTTAAGCCCCACCTCCCAGAGCAGCTTGACTTAAGCCCCGTCTCCCAGTAACGTCAGTTGTCAGTCACCGGGAGGGCAGGGAGGATAAAGCTGGAAATGAGGACAGAGGTAGTGACGCGTGGGCTAGCTGCTTCTCCGCTAAGGGCCATGGCCAATGCGGAGGACAGAATCACATTCCAGCCAGGCGGCTGTGTGGATGACATCAGGACCATGGTCTATAAGGTTTCCCAGTATCCCCAAGGAAAGGCAACCATCACGCAGCACAATATCTCAATATGGAAGGCGAAGTTGGAAGCTGGAGTCCCCTGCTAGCTGTAAGGTGTGTTTGTTGGACTGCATTGCTGTAGAACCACTGAGCCGAGCAACACTGGGTATGTGCTGCCATGTCATTCTTGTGTCATATATATATATATATATATATATATATATACACGAGGGTTGTTCAAAAAGTAATGCCTAAATGCTCACAACTCAAATTTTGTTATAGATGCTGATTTGAAAATTTGCAGTAAAATACTTTGAAGCCTTAGTAACAGAATGATTCTACTGAAAAAATTCACCATCTGCCCTCAAACATTTTCTCCACCTCTCAACCCAAGCTGTGAATCCACTTTGGAAAAATTCCAGTGTTTGGTGTTTGACCCAGGAACGTATGGCGTTTTTAACAACCTCTTATGTCTTTAAAATGTTGACCACGGTAACAGTTTTTGAGAGGGCCAAACAGATGAGAAGGGCCCAAATCAGGACTGAATAGTGGATGTGGCATTATTGCCCACCCCATTTTGGCAATGTCCGCAGATGTTGCCTTCGAAGTGTGAGGTCTGACACTGTCGTGGTGTAAGATGACATTTGACAGTGGAATTGTTAACCTTTTTTGTGGATGGCTTCCTTCAGCTTCTTAAGTGTAATAATGTATAGATCACTGTTGATTGATTGGTTTTGTTCCAAGTAATCGATGAGAATAACACCTCGGCAATCCCAGAAGAATGTGACCATGACTTTGTTTACGGATCACTGTGATTTAAACTTTTTTGGCTTAGGTGAACTTAGGTGTTTCCATTGCTTTGATTGGGTCTTTGTTTCTGGGTCATAAAGGAATACCCAGGTCTCATCACCTGTAATGACATTTTCCAAAATCGTCTCAGAGTTGGCTTCAAAGTTGGTCAAAAGGTCATTGCACACTTCCACCCTCTGGGCCTTATGATCCCTGGTTAATTGCTTTGGAACCCATTTAGCACACACTTTACGACATCCCAAATCATTGATTAGTGTTTTTACAGTGCCATGGCTACATTCCAGGTCATCACTGACATCTCTGATGGTCACACGACGGTCTTTCTGAATCATGGCACCGACTTAGTGTCAGTTCTCTGCTGGCACTGCAGCTGATGGTCTGCCACCACGGACTATTCTCCCAATTGAAAACGCTTCATCCACCTTCTGACATTGCTATAGTCCATCGTACGCTCACCATACACTTTATTCAGTCTTCTGTGGATTTCTGTAGCACTGCAGCCTTCTTTTTCCAGAAATTGAATGACGGCTCTTTGTTTCATCCTGGATTCCATGGTATTTCTTGGACTATCTAAACAAAATCACATATATAGCTAGCAGACATATTAAACTACAAACTGACAAAGTTTCAAATAAATGTTGCATATTATTTCAGAGTTATGAGCATTTAGGCATTACTTTTTGAACAACCCTCGTATATAATAAATGTGTGGCAGAAAGCGCCAATGAATATATATACCACTTAAGATGTCTTATATATAATCCAGACAATACAACCGCCAAAAGTGCCTAAATATAAAGGCGTCAGCTCAAATCAATAATAAATTAGTACTGGTAAAAATACTAAATGCATAAACATTGAAAAAGGAAATTGACTAGAGAGTGACTTAACGGGTTGCTAATTCATATATCTAAAGTGTCGTGCAATCATTTAATTCAATAGAATAATACATTTATGTACCTATATATCAGTACCGTGGTAATATAGAATATATAATCAATAAAGTGCAAGTGCTGTGCCTCAAATAAAGTTAATAAGACGATAAATTATCGTTAATAATAATAGTGGAGGACTATAATGATATATAAAAAAAATATTTAATAGAGTTAAAACATAAAGAAAGCAATCCGCATAGTATAAAACATAGTCAGATTTAAAAAAATGAAACACACAATAGTATATAGAAGAATACAATAAGGAGCTGCTTATCACCCGGGCGGCAGCAGCAGATCGTTGTCGCACCGCGCACGCACTGTGCACATTGACAACCATCCCGGCAGCAGGCACCCCGGAGAAGACCACAAGCCGCATGTGGAGGCGGGAGGCGATCAGAGACACTGCACAAGCGGGAGGGAACACTGCTCACGGTAAGGACAGGAGTGCGGGACGCCGCCCCTGTCTTGTATTTCAGCATACACACTACCCGCAGTGTTACCAATACCGAGCGAGGGAATGTATGATACTCTCATATGGCAGGTCAGCCCTCATTGAGGGAATACCAACACCCTACACTCATCTTGCACAGTACTTATTGCTCCACTGATTAACTCATTGGAGACTGCGATTCACTGTCACAACTTCACGGGTTGTCACATTAGGTGATAATAGGGAGACGTAGGCACTCAGTGTTATTAGGAAAGGGACCCCCTAAAGGGGCCTACTTATGTTACCTGCAACCCGTTCATTTATTCAAGGAGCATACCTATACTGAGAGACATTCCAGCATATTGGGATCACTCTATCTGGCCATAGGGACATGTAGACACTTATTAGTGCCCTACAGAAAGAGACAACCTAAAGGAGTCATCTTACCTCACCCTAGTAAGAACCAGTATTCATCACAGACTATTATCAATATAGAATCTGGACTTTTAATTGAATTCTGTATAGGAGCATTGTGACTCCTTTACATTTATCCTGCTCATCTTTTTAAACACCAACTGTTTTAACATAAAACTTGCATGTGTACATTAAGAATCGCACTCAGGGCTGCCATCAGAAATTGTGGGGCCCGGAACTGACTAAATAGGCAAGGGCCGGGCCCCCCTCCTTATTCATTCACAATAAAAAAAAAATCGTCAAATGTTTTGGGCAAAAATTGTTAAGCTCTTTCTCCACTTCACTCCCCCCATTTATTAAATCCAGTCCGTGCAATGATCTGTCCAGCTTTCCCCACTTCACTAACAACCCCACCCCATTTACTAAATCCAGTCTGTGCCATCTGCCCAGCTCTTTTTCCCCCACTTCACCCCCCCGTTTAGTAAATCCAGTCTGTGCCCCCTTCACAGTTCTTTTTCCCAACTTCGCTGCCCCTGCCCTGTTTATTATTATTTAATCCATGTGGCATCTGCCCGCTGTGCACAGCTTTTTCCACTTATCATATTTCCTTGTAGAAGGCTCTGAGTTCCCTGCTTCGGCTCCGGTGTTTTCTACTCTTCTCCTCTCGATCCGCGGCTCCTCCGACCTCTTCCTCCAGCGGCGCGCGTGACGTCATGACGTCATGCGCGCCGACTCCTAAACAAACTTTATTAAGCATAACAGGGGCCAACAGGTATCCTTCAGGTTGGTGGAGGAGCGCCTCCTCCTCCACCATTAGGTCGGCAGCGGCGGGTGGTAGCTAGCAGCGTCAGTGGGCAGTAGCAGTGGCCGGGCCCCCCCCCATTCAGCCAGGGTCCGGGCCCGGGACTCCCCCCCTGATGGCAGCCCTGATCAAACTACACCATTTTCCACATTTAGGCGTCTATTTACTAAGCAGTGTTAGAAGTGAAAAGTGAAGAGTAAAAAGTGATAAGGTGCAAGCCAATTAGCTCCCAACTGTCATTTTTCAAACACAACCTGTGAGATGGCAGTTGGGAGCTGATTGGCTGGCACCTTAACACTTTTCACTCTTCACTTATCTCTTCTCCTAACACTGTTTAGTAAATAGACCCCTTATAGATATTGTTATGAAGTGTCTTAAAGAATGAAAAAGTGTCTCACCAGAAAAAGGCAGGAAAACTTGGCTTGTAGAGAAGCCTGCCAGGAGGGCAGGATAACTTGGCTAGATGAGTTGCCTGCCAGGAGGGCAGGATAAATTGGCAAGATGAGTTGCCTGCCAGGAGGGCAGGATAACTTGGCTAGATGAGTTGCCTGCCAGGAGGGCAGGATAACTTGGCTAGATGAGTTGCCTGCCAGGAGGGCAGGATAACTTGGCTAGATGAGTTGCCTGCCAGGAGGGCAGGATAACTTGGCTAGATGAGTTGCCTGCCAGGAGGGCAGGATAACTTGGCTTGATGAGTTGATTGCCAGGAGGGCAGGATAACTTGGCTAGATGAGTTGCCTCTCAGGAGGGCAGGATAACTTGGCTAGATGAGTTGCCTGCCAGGAGGGCAGGATAACTTGGCTAGATGAGTTGCCTGCCAGGAGGGCAGGATAACTTGGCTAGATGAGTTGCCTGCCAGGAGGGCAGGACAACTTGGCTAGATGAGTTGCCTGCCACGAGGGCAGGATAACTTGGCTTGATGAGTTGATTGCCAGGAGGGCAGGATAACTTGGCTAGATGAGTTGCCTGTCAGGAGGGCAGGATAACTTGGCTAGATGAGTTGCCTCCCAGGAGGGCAGGATAACTTGGCTAGATGAGTTGCCTGCCAGGAGGGCAGGATAATTTGGCTTGATGAGTTGATTCCCAGGAGGGCAGGATAACTTGTCTAGATGAGTTGCCTGTCAGGAGGGCAGGATAACTTGGCTAGATGAGTTGCCTGCCAGGAGGGCAGGATAACTTGGCTAGATGAGTTGCCTGCCAGGAGGGCAGGATAACTTGGCTAGATGAGTTGCCTGCCAGGAGGGCAGGATAACTTGGCTAGATGAGTTGCCTGCCAGGAGGGCAGGATAACTTGGCTAGATGAGTTGCCTGCCAGGAGGGCAGGATAACTTGGCTAGATGAGTTGCCTGCCAGGAGGGCAGGATACAACAGGCTGAAAATAGTACAGGTGTAAATGTACAGTTTGATTACACACAGTAGGGCTGAGAAAGCTGTAGCTGCTGATTACACAGAGGAAGCACGGACCCAAAGGCTTGGGCCTGCATACACTGAGCACAGCATGTGGATGGTGAAAACAGACAGCAAGCTAATGGCAATCAGAGCAGAGTGGAACAACAGTCTGAATAACTGAGCTACCTGCTGAAGCCTGGAAGGCAGCATGGAGGTAGACGGAGAGTGGTAAACAGAAGCAGCGGCAGAAGTGTAGACAATCACGGAGGATAGCTGGAACAACTAGACCGAGCTGTAGGAGAAAACTCTATAACCGGTGAGGGGGAATGAATTTGGAAGCTACAAATAGGAGGGGCAGCCAATCAGCAGGATATGGGAGTATGAGTTACTCTCTGCAGCATCCCCGGTGCTTGGTAATCACTGGAACTGGATTCTGAATATTGTGAGTCAGAGTGTAGGTCCCGAGCAGGTGGGAAACAAGCCGCTGCCATGGCTTGTGACAGTATCCCCCCCTTGACGCGGGGTTGAAGAACCCCCAGAGCCTAGTTTAAAGGGAATTCCTGAAAAAACAACCTCTTCAACCTGGGAGCATGTAAGGCATCTTCTGGAATCCAGGAACGTTCTTCCGGACTGTAGCCCTTCCAATGGACCAGAAACTGCAACCGACCACAAACTCCTGTTGACCGTGGACCACCACTAGAGCAGGCCTGAATGAACTCCAGTTCCCAAATCTATCTGACTTATGGACTGGCTTTAATAAAGAGGCATGAAAAGTGTTGTTTATCTTTAACAAATTTGGTAGTTGGAGTTTGAAAGCAACTGGGTTAACTTGAGAAATGATCCGGAAAGGACCAATAAATCGAGGACCCAATTTGTGAGTGGGTTGCCGGAGTTTGATATTTCTAGTGGACAGCCACACTAAGTCCCCCCTTTTGAACATGCAAGGCCTCCGATGTCTATCTGCCAATTTCTTAGAATGGAGAGATGCCTTGAGGAGATTATGATGCACCTTGGCCCAAATACCATGGAGTCTGGAAACAGTCCCTGACTCAGAGGATGTGGAGAAAGATAAATCAAATGAATTGGCCTGAGGATGTTGGCCTGTCACACAATAGAAGGGTGAAACTGAAGATGCAGAGTGACAGGAAAAAGCAAATTCAGCCATGGGAAGATGAGACACCCAATCATTCTGGAATTTTGAGACGTAACACCGTAAATATTGCTCCAGGGTTTGATTAGCACATTCTGTCTGCCCATTAGACTGTGGGTGATATCCTTTAGACAAGCTGAGACTGATACCCAGTGCAGTGCAGAAACATCTCCAAAACCATGCATCAAATTGCGTCCCACGGTCGGAAACATTGTCACAGGGAAGACCGTGCAAATGAAAAATATGTTCCAAGAAGAAGACAGAAAGTTCTTTGGCAGACGGCAATTTGGGCAGAGGAACAAAGTGCGTCATTTTGCTAAAGCGGTCCACGATAGTCCAAATAACTGAACAGCCAGCAGAGCGAGGAAGGTCCACAATGAAGTCCATCGCAATGGGTGTCCAGGGTCTTTTTGGTGTAGAAAGAGGAAGCAGTAATCCTGATGGTGGGGTACGAGGAGTCTTGTTACGAGCACAAACCTCACATACCAAAACAAACTCCCAAACGTCCAAAGCCAAAGACGGTCACCAAACTGCATGAGACATTAATTCAATGGTCTTATTGATGCCTGGATGTCCGAAAGCCCATTTCACATGAAAGTCCTGTAGGACAGCTTTTCTCAAATTTACAGGAACAAACAGGTGATTGGACGGTCTACCAGGAGGCGAATCCACTTGAAACACTGACAGATCCTCAGCCAAATTTCGAGATAAAGCCATCTGGATACAAGATCTGGGAATGATGGAATCTTTGATCATAGTATCCTGTTGGACAGGAGTGAAATTCCTGGACAATGCATCAGCCTTGATGTTAGTAGATCCAGGTCGAAAAGAAATGAGAAAATCAAATCTGGTAAAAAATAATGCCCATCGTGCTTGCCTGGAGTTAAGCCTCTTGGCCGATTCAATGTATACCAAATTTTTGTGGTCCGTGAGGACAGAGATCCGGTGTTTGGCTCCTCCAAGCCAATGTCTCCAATCCTTGAAAGCTAACTTAATGGCAACACAGCTCCCTGTTCCCAACATCATAATTACACTCGGCTGAAGAAAATTTACGTGAAAAAAATGCACACGGATGGAGTTTGCTATCCAACGGATTATTCTGAGAGAGAATAGCTCCAGCCCCAATCTCAGAGGCATCCACCTCAACCACAAAAGGCAGATCTGGATCCGGATGTTTGAGACCCGGGGCGCTGGCGAAAGCAAGCTTGAGATGTTCAAAAGCCCGAATTGCCTGACTAGGCCAGTTAGAAGCATCCACACCTTTGTTGGTTAACGCTACTATGGGGGCAACAATGGAGGAAAAAGAGCCAATAAATCTCTGATAGTAATTGGAAAAACCAAGGAAACGTTGAATGTCTTTCAATGTAGTAGGCTGAACCCAGTCCAATACTGCTTTCGCCTTTCCAGGATCCATGGAGAAGCCATGAGTAGAAATAATATATCCAAGAAAAGATACTTGCTCCACATGAAACTCACACTTCTCCAACTTGGCAAACAAGAATTCTCTCTCAATTTAGATAGGACCTGACTGACATGCTGGACATGCTGGTGCATGGAGTGAGAGTAAATGAGGATGTCATCAAGATAAACAACCACAAAAATGCCAAGAAACTCCCGGAGTACATCGTTGATAAGGTCTTGAAAGACTGCTGGAGCATTAGCCAAACCAAACGGCATAACTAAATTTTCATAGTGCCCCGTATGCGAATTGAACACTGTTTTCCATTCATCTCCGGTCTTGATCCGGATCAAATTATAAGCTCCACAGAGATCGATCTTGGAAAAAATGGAAGCTTGCTGGAGCTGAACAAAAAGTACCGAGATCAAGGGCAAAGGGTACGAGTCTTTGATGGTGATTTAGTTTAATGCCCTAAAGTCAATGCAAGGACGTAATGACCCATCCTTCTTCTGGATGAAGAAACCAACCCCAACCTGAGATTTAGAAGGACGGATGAATCCTTTAGTCAAGGCATCCGCAATATACTCCTCCATGGTCTTATTCTCAGGAATTGAAAGAGAATAGAGATGACCCTTGGGTAACTTGGCTCCTGGTAACAGCTGTATGGCGCAATCATACGGACGATGAGGTGGTAGAGAATTGGCCTTTGATTTAGAAAAAACATCTGCAAAAAGATGGCATTGAGCAGGAAGTCCTGGAAGAGACTCTGAGACAGCAGAGAAGGCCTTCCGGATGGGTGTAGATAAACAGCAATTTAGACACGCTGGACTCCATTTGACAATATCCCCCGTAATCCAATCAATGACAAGATTATGGGTCATTAACCATGGAAACTCCAAAATGATGGGAGCAAATGGACACTGGAGTAGCGTAAAATAAATCATCTCCGAATGCAAAATTCCAACTGAGAGATGAAGAGAATTTGATAAGACCATTAGGCACCAGACCACCATCTAACCCAAAAATAGGAACCTCTTGAGGTAAAGGAACTGCAGCTAAACCTAAGGAATGAAAAAATTACAAGTCCATGAAGTTCCCAGCAGCACCGCTGTCCACAAACGCCAATACGGAATGGACGGACTGCGACAGATGTACCACCGCAGGAACTAGCAACGAATTTTTTGAGGAAACAGATGCCAGGCCTAAATGTAACTCCTCCTTTACATTTAAACCCGATCTTTTACTGGTCTATGTGGGCAAGATTTCAGTGGATGATCTCTAGCTCCACAATATAGGCAGAGGCCTTGAGATAGTCGTCTTTGTCTCTCCCTGGGCGATAGCCGGAAAGCTCCCAGTTGCATGGGTTCCTCAGAGTCCTCTGCCAGCAGCCAGGAAGGTGACCGAGGCGACTGTAGAGAAAGACTGCGTTCTTGTTTGCGTTCTCGGAGGTGACGGTCAATATGGATGGCTGAAGAGATTAAGTCGTCAAGGGTGATGGATGTTGGACCAAAATGTCCTTGATGGCATCCGAAAGACCCAAGCGGAATTGGCTACGCAATGCCGGGTCGTTCCATCCTGAATCCACCGCCCATCTCCGAAACTCTGAGGAATAATCCTCTGCGGGATTCTTTCCCTGCCGAAGGGACCGCAGCTTGGATTCAGCCATAGAACTATGGTCAGGATCTGCATACAATAATCCAAGGGCATTAAAAAAGGCATTTACTGATAAAAGCGCAGAATGTGTTGAAGTGAGACCAAATGCCCATGTCTGTGGATCTCCTTGTAAGAGCGAGATCACTAATCCTACCCACTGAGTCTCGGATCCAGAAGATAAAAGTCGGAGACGAAAATAGAGTTTACATCTCTCACGGAAGTTCAGGAACTGAGTACGGTCTCCAGAAAACCTATCGGGGAGATTCATTTTAGGTTCCTTGGGAACGGCTCTAGTAGTGGATGCCTGAACATCCTCAAGTCTTATAGAGAGCTCCTGAACTTTTTGTGTAAGTACTTGGATCTGTGCGGCGAGGATTTGTGCAGGGTTACGGCAGGATAACTTGGCTTGATGAGTTGCCTGCCAGGAGGGCAGGATAACTTGGCTTGATGAGTTACCTACCAGGAGGGCAGGATAACTGAGTTGCCTGCCAGGAGGGCAGGATAACTTGGCTAGATGAGTTGCCTGCCAGGAGGGCAGGATAACTTGGCTAGATGAGTTGCCTGACAGGAGTGCAGGATACAACAGGTTGAAAATAGTACAGGTGCAAATGTACAGTTTGATTACACACAGTAGGGCTTAGAAAGCTGTAGCTGCTGATTACACAGAGGAAGCACGGACCCAAAGGCTTGGGCCTGCATACACTGAGCACAGCATGTGGATGGTGAAAACAGAAAGCAAGCTAACAGCATTCAGAGCAGAGTGGAACAACAGTCTGAATAACTGAGCTACCTGCTGAAGCCTGGAAGGCAGCGTGGAGGGAGACGGAGAGTGGTAAACAGAAGCAGCGGCAGAAGTGTAGACAATCACGGAGGATAGCTGGAACAACTAGACCGAGCTGTAGGGGAAAACTCTATAACCGGCGAGGGGGAATGAATTTGGAAGCTACAAACAGGAGGGGCAGCCAATCAGCAGCATATGGGAGTATGAGTCACTCTCTGCAGCATCCCCGATGCTTGGTAATCAGCAGGACTGGATTCTGAATATTGTGAGTCAGTGTAGGTCTCAAGCCGGTGGGAAACAAGCCGCTGCCACGGCTTGTGACAGATATAAGGTTAGCGTTGGACACACAACCACTACTCTTTACTATTATTTATTACCAGTTATTTATATAGCGTACACATATTCTGCAGCACTTTACAGAGAATATTTGGCCATTCACATGAGTCCCTGCCCCAGTGGAGCTTACAATCTAAATTCCCTACCACATGCTCACACACACTAACACACTAGGAGTAAATTTGTTGGACTCAAATAACCTAACAGTATATTTTTTGGGAGTATGGGAGGAAACCGGAGCACCGGGAGGAAACCCACGCAAGTACAGGGAGAATATACAAACGCCACACACTTAGGGCCGCATTGGAAATTGAACCCACAACCTAGTGCTGTGAAGCAGTAATGCTAACCATTACATCATCTGTGCTGCCCATACAACTACTTCCAGGTACACAAATGTACAAGAACTGAGATTCCAGCATCTCTGCACCCAAAAATACCAATTGGTGTGTCCTTAGACCTCACCATCGGTTGCACCATCGGAGCGCGTGCCGGCTCCATGGCAGGTACAATTTCTCTGTTATAATAAGGACTTCTATGTGAGCATCTGCGTATGCAGCCACTTTCCCCGACATGCTTGCGACACTCCCATAACGCACCCATAAGATGGACCATCTCCGTGTATGCGCCATGCCACCTCCCTGTCACCGACCAGTAATGACCCCTACACATCTCCATACGGAAATTGTAGCCGCAACTCGGGGATAATTCATATCTTTACATAACTCTCTGATGTGTAATGCTCTGAGCATGTATAACGCAGGAGCATGATTGACATGCAGCTGGCATTTGGGGGCTACAGTGGGCAGCCTCCCAGAAACTATGCGTGTCGGCCCCATCTTATGGGCATGCCGGTGACAGCGGTTGCGTCCTCGTACATGCCTTCACTGGCCCTGACAGCGCGATTTTGCCGGACATCATAAGTAACCTGAGAGTTGCTCAGATGTCCGATGTTTATGCAGTTTATCCGATGCTGCGTCTTCAGACTCAGAAGTGAATCAGAGAAGTTGGCAGTGGAACCCTTTACTTAAGATGCCTCCTGCGGCTTTAGCATCATTCCGCACAGACGCGGTATACAATGATGTAACAGTGTGGTGATATTATTTATCATACATCTCTGTATCCGGCAACTAGAATGCAAGCGCTGTGCGACTTACCCACATGCACAGTATCAAAAAAATGGCTCCACTATGTCCAACATCGGCAGTACATCCTCGTCTCAATCAGGACCATAATCTTGAAGGGGTTAAATGACACTTGTCATGTATGATGCAGTTTTCCACATGCACCAGAGCCTACACTACTCTACACTATCCCTATCCTGACCGTGGGCACTGAGAGGGGGGGGAGCGGGTACAGTTTACCCGGGCCCGGGCTTGCTAGAAGGGCCCGGCGGGGCCCAGGTCCGGCGTCGCCCCCCCCCCACCCCCACAGCAGCTCAGCACACAGCTTGTGCTGGGCAGCAGCCTGAGCAGTCTCCTATGGCTGTGGGGGGGGAGCGATCACACTGATCACGTCCCCCCCTTCTTAGCACCGGGCTGGGGGGCTTACAGCACCCCCCTCCATGGCGTGCAGCACCGCTACGCGGCGCTGAAAAAGTGATTTTTTTTTTCCCAATGGGGCGTGGCCACCTCCTCCATGCCCCCTCCTTTACCCGGGCCTGGCCAGGCACTCTACGGCCCTGATCCTGACCAGCACAGGTCTTGTCCACAGATGGCCGAGGCCTTGTCCTTGCACAGTCAAATGCTACATCCACAAACTCCTCTCCCATTTCCCATCTTCATGGCGGCGCGTTCAGTTGCTAGATAATTGGAAGAGACAATAGGGAATATAGACCGACCCCCGCAGCCCTTTCCTAAACATGTCGTCTTCTCTCATTGCGGATAACTGGGTTAGAGCATAAAATATACAAATAACATCCGTCTCCATGCCATGTATAGCGTAATATATGATTTTGTGCTTTGTCTCGGTGAGACTGTTTATAAATGACTGTGAGGTAATGTCTCCTTGGCCAGACGCTTCGCCCATACATAAATGTTCCCCTGAATACACAGCGCAGCAGCGTCTCCCAGTCACTCACTTCAAACCTCCCCGTTGCCTTATTGCCTGGCAGTTTTTAAGTCAGGGATGTAATTGAAAAAAACAAGATTACATGGTTCATATTTCTCTGGTTAATGCAACTCATATTCCTGGTTGACCTCATCGCACATCAGTAATTATATTAAACAAAACATGATATATATGACTTTAACCCAGTGGTTTCCAGTTTTACTGAATAGTTCATGTAATATAGTGTCAGCCCTGCAGGGCAGCAGGTAAACCATCAATTCACAATTATTATTTTTTTGGGATCTTCTACTAGTGCATGGCCAGTCATTAGTTACTGGCAGTCTATGTTTTCCATAAGGCAATAGTAACCTAGGATTGTTAAATCACATCAAGATTGGATATTAGAATGATTGTCATCCTATCAGGGTCTTCTCACATATTCCTTTATTAGGCTTTGGTGCCCCAGACCACTGTATGGAGATGTACTCAGGCCCTGATTCAGAGCGCTCACTATGAATCAGGGTGTTTTTTTTTTTTTATTGGAGCCGACCTCCTGGCCGGTCGCTAAGCTGTGGGTGACCATCCGACTATCGCGACCATCGGGCTTGCGACAAGACCCTTGTGGTAGGGTCTCGTTCCCGCAAGCCCCAGTGAGCTTTCTGCTCTAATAGTACAGGAAGCTCAACTACTGACATCACAAGTGATGTCAGTAGGGCCGCCCTCGAACGGCAGGTGTTCCTTCGGGAACGCCTCCGTTTGGCCAGCCACCCCCCTCCCCGCCTATAAAATGGGGTGAGCTGTCAATCAACATCGACAGCAGCCCCGTTTCGTTGCCAGCCCTGGAGCAAGTGATTTCTCGCTCGCTCCGGGGCTTGCGCACGTGCACACTGCTCGGCCATCGACCCGCTTGCAAGAGCATAGCGCTTGCGAGCAGATCTGATTCAGGCCCTAAGTCTTCAAGATTGATAAAGTGGAGGGAGTACCAGCCACAGTGACATCACAAGGGGGGTGCGGGCTGCACCTGGGTGTCACCTTCCGATGGGTGACACCAAAGTGCTGACTCAGTGACAGGAGCCGGGTGCTGCACTGTAGCATTACGTGTAGCACTCAGCTCCTGATGTGACACCCACTATACGGACAGGTCTAGATGTGGTGTAATGGAATAATTCTTACCAAGCTACACTGCCTCTGGATGCTCTACGATACTTCCGAAGGGTTACAATATAGATACAGGCAATATGATTAAGCACAAAGTAAGACTTATTCACCGATATCAATTCACCGATAACAAAATAACCATTGTCACACCAGACATATAATTCAACACGTTTCGGAATGCAATTCAGTACACACATTGAGGTCCTGATTCAGACCCGCTCGCTAGGCTGCGGTCGCATGTAGCCTGCCGATGTTTGCAATGTGCGCATGCGTGTAAGACGCAGTGCACGGGCACAAACTAGTCCATGCTATCGGGAGGCGTTCGCTCGCAGAGCATAGCCACCTCGCTAGAATGAGTGACAGGATGAGCCGTTTGTGGGTGGTGACTGGGAATGGTGATGGATACGGGGGGAGTAGTGGTGCGAACGCAGGCGTGTCTGAGCGTCTTAACGCCGTTTCAGAGGCGTGCACAATTAAGATGCAGCATCATAGTACACGTCACATGGCTGAATGACACACTGCAGCACTCGCAGTGCTTGGGGTAGGGTATGGTCAGGCACAAGTGCTGCGTATGCATCCGATGTTACCGATTGTTGCATACACTTCCTGGAGATGACGTGTAACACTAAGGGAAAGTGGGCATCTTAAGACAGGCTGGTGGGTATCTAAATACACACTGCTATCGCACGGCAAGACATAGTGGGCGTGCTAATGCCTTGCCGTGAGATCGCGGGATTTGCATACTTTGACTGCATGTGAAGGCATCTAGCGAGCGGATCTGAATCATGCCCTGAAAGCAATGAAATGACACTTGTATTCATAACTTTTATTAAAACTGGAACTCTGGAACCTCGTTTTACTGTATGTATATATCAGTGCTGGTGTACTACTGTATGTATATTAGGGGTGTGCACCGGCCACTTTTCGTGTTTTGTGTTTTGGTTTTGGATCTGGATCTTTCTTCGTGTTTTGGATCTGGATTGGTTTTGCCAAAACCACCCTTCCGTGTTTTGGGTTCTGGGTTTTGTGTTTTGGATCTGTATTTTTTTGAAAAAAAGCATAAAAACAGCTAAAATCACAGAATTTGTAGGTTTTTCTGCTCCTATGCTATTATTAACCTCAATAACCTTAATTTCCACTCATTTCCAGTCTATTCTGAATACCTCACACCTCACAATAGTGTTTTTATGTCCAAAAGGTTGCACCGAGGTAGCTGGATGACTATGCTAAGCGACACGAGTGGGCGGCACAAACACGTGACCCATCTAGGCGTGAAACTGCAGTGGCAGACAGGATGGCATTGAAAAACTAGGCCCCAAACTGTACATAATGCAAAGAAAAAAAAGAGGTGCAAGATGGAATTGTCCTTGGGCCCTCCCACCCACCCTTATGTTGTATAAACAGGACATGCACACTTTAACAAACCAATCATTTCAGCGCCAGGGTCTGCCACACAACTGTGGCTGAAATGATTGGTTCGTTTGGGCCCCCACAAAACAAGCTGGCAATTTATCTGTCCCTGCACAAACTGGCTCTACGGAGGCAAGATGTCATCCTCATCCACCGATTCCTCACCCTCTTCAGTGTGTACATCCTCATCCTCACAGAGTATTAATTCGTCCCTGCTGGAACCACAGGTCCCTCTGTACGTTCTGGAGGCTGGTCTCCCTGGAAGAGTTGATAATTCATTTTATGAACATCATCTTCTCCACATTTTGTGGAAGCAACCTCCTACGCCTTTCGCTGACAAGGTTCCCGGCTGCACTAAACACTCTTTCGGAGTACACACTGGAGGGGGGGCAACTCAGGTAAAATAGAGCCAGTTTGTACAGGGACCTCCAAATTGCTTCTTTTTCCTGCCAGTACAGGTACGGACTGTCTGACATGCCTACTTGGATGCTGTCACCGATGTAATCCTTTAACAGACAGACGCACGCTTGTCGCTGCTGCTTTGAGGATTCAAGTGCGGCTACAGGCCACACAATTCACAAAGACAGAAAAAAAAAAAGAATATTTTTATTGTTTGTGGAGCACACTTTGAGGGTTACACCACCCTTTAACAGACAGACGCACGCTTGTCGCTGCTGCTTTGAGGATGCAAGTGCGGCTACAGCCCACACAATTCACAAAGACAGAAAAAAGAAGAAGAATATTTTTATTGTTTGTGTAGCACACTTTGAGGGTGTCACCACCCTTTAACAGACAGACGCACGCTTGTCGCTGCTGCTTTAAGGATGCAGGTGCGGCTACAGCCCACACATTTCACAAAGACTGAAAAAAAAAGAACAATATTTTAATTGTTTGTGTAGCACACTTTGAGGGTGTCACCACCCTTTAACAGACAGATGCACGCTTGTTGCTGCTGCTTTAAGGATGGAGGTGCGGCGGCACACACAATTCACAAAGACAGAAAAAAGAAGAATATTTTTATTGTTTGTGTAGCACACTTTGAGGGTGTCACCACCCTTTAACAGACAGACGCACGCTTGTCGCTGCTGCTTTGAGGATGCAAGTGCGGCTACATCGCACACAAGTCACAAACACATTAAAAAAATAGTTTTTTATTTTTTGGAGCACTTTGAGAGTTACACCACCCTTTAACAGACAGACGCACGCTTGTCGCTGCTGCTTTAAGGATGCAGGTGCGGCTACAGCCCACACATTTCACAAAGACCGAAAAAAAAAGAACAATATTTTAATTGTTTGTGTAGAACACTTTGAGGTGTCACCACCCTTTAACAGACAGACGCACGCTTGTCGCTGCTGCTTTAAGGATGCAGGTGCGGCTACAGCCCACACAATTCACATAGACAGAAAAAAGAAGAAGAATATTTTTATTGTTTGTGTAGCACACTTTGAGGGTGTCACCACCCTTTAACAGACAGACGCACGCTTGTCGCTGCTGCTTTAAGGATGCAGGTGCGGCTACAGCCCACACATTTCACAAAGACCGAAAAAAAAAGAACAATATTTTAATTGTTTGTGTAGCACACTTTGAGGGTGTCACCACCCTTTAACAGACAGACGCACGCTTGTCGCTGCTGCTTTAAGGATGCAGGTGCGGCTACAGCCCACACATTTCACAAAGACCGAAAAAAAAAGAACAATATTTTAATTGTTTGTGTAGCACACTTTGAGGGTGTCACCACCCTATAACAGAAAGATGCACGCTTGTCGCTGCTGCTTTAAGGATGCAGGTGCGGCTACAGCCCACACAATTCACAAAGACAGAAAAAAGAAGAATATTTTTATTGTTTGTGTAGCACACTTTGAGGGTGTCACCACCCTTTAACAGACAGACGCACGCTTGTCGCTGCTGCTTTGAGGATGCAAGTGCGGCTACATCGCACACAAGTCACAAACACATTAAAAAAATAGTTTTTTATTTTTTGGAGCACTTTGAGAGTTACACCACCCTTTAACAGACAGACGCACGCTTGTCGCTGCTGCTTTAAGGATGCAGGTGCGGCTACAGCCCACACATTTCACAAAGACCGAAAAAAAAAGAACAATATTTTAATTGTTTGTGTAGCACACTTTGAGGGTGTCACCACCCTTTAACAGACAGACGCACGCTTGTCGCTGCTGCTTTAAGGATGCAGGTGCGGCTACAGCCCACACATTTCACAAAGACCGGAAAAAAAAGAACAATATTTTAATTGTTTGTGTAGCACACTTTGAGGGTGTCACCACCCTTTAACAGAAAGATGCACGCTTGTCGCTGCTGCTTTAAGGATGCAGGTGCGGCTACAGCCCACACAATTCACAAAGACAGAAAAAAGAAGAATATTTTTATTGTTTGTGTAGCACACTTTGAGGGTGTCACCACCCTTTAACAGACAGATGCACGCTGGTCGCTGCTGCTTTGAGGATGCAAGTGCGGCTACATCGCACACAAGTCACAAACACATTAAAAAAATAGTTTTTTATTTTTTGGAGCACTTTGAGAGTTACACCACCCTTTAACAGACAGACGCACGCTTGTCGCTGCTGCTTTAAGGATGCAGGTGCGGCTACAGCCCACACATTTCACAAAGACTGAAAAAAAAAGAACAATATTTTAATTGTTTGTGTAGAACACTTTGAGGGTGTCACCACCCTTTAACAGACAGACGCACGCTTGTCGCTGCTGCTTTAAGGATGCAGGTGCGGCTACAGCCCACACAATTCACATAGACAGAAAAAAGAAGAAGAATATTTTTATTGTTTGTGTAGCACACTTTGAGGGTGTCACCACCCTTTAACAGACAGATGCACGCTTGTCGCTGCTGCGGTGCGGCTACAGCCCACACATTTCACAAAGACCAAAAAAAAAAGAACAATATTTTAATTGTTTGTGTAGCACACTTTGAGGGTGTCACCACCCTTTAACAGACAGACGCATGCTTGTCGCTGCTGCTTTAAGGATGCAGGTGCGGCTACAGCCCACACAATTCACAAAGACAGAAAAAAGAACAATATTTTAATTGTTTGTGTAGCACACTTTGAGGGTGTCACCACCCTTTAACAGACAGACGCATGCTTGTCGCTGCTGCTTTGAGGATGCAGGTGGAATCTAGACGGGATTTGGAACCGAGGACACACTACCTCCATCAATTGTCTAAATCCCACTGCACTAATGTCGGATACCGGACGCACGTCTAACACCAACATAGCAGTCAAGGCCTCAGTTATACATTTTGCTTCAGGATGACTGCTGTCGTACTTCATCCTCATCGCTAGGGACTGTTGGAGGGTCAATTGTTTAGTTAAAGTAGTGATGTTCCTACTTCCTCTCTGGGATGATGAACAACTCCCAGCAGCAGCAACAGCACTAGGAGGAAGTGGTTCTTGATCTTTCCCTATTTTATTTTTATCGGAGAAAGTTTGGTCCTCCATTTATGTTATATTGATATATATACGTGCGGCTAAAGCGCACACAAACACAGAAAATATTTTTTTATTTTTGCTGGAGAGTAGTGCACTTTGTGGGTTACACCACCCTTTAAGAAATGAGCCAGCCGGCTCTTTACTTATGGGACACAGGCGCACGCTTGGCGCTGCTCCTTTGTTGATGCACGTGCAGCCACAGTGCACACAAGTCACAAACACAGAAAATATATATTTTTTTGGTTTGGAGTGTACTTTGGGGGTTACAGAACCCTTTAACGGTCAAGCCAGCCGGCCCTTTACTTATGACACAGGCGCACGCTTGGCACTACTTTGTTGATGCACGTGCGGCTACTGCGCACACAATTCACAAACACAGAAAATAATTTTTTTTTTGGTTTGGACTGGAGTGTACTTTCGGGGGTTACAGCACCCTTTAACGGTCTAGCCAGCCGGCCCTTTACTTATGACACAGGCGCACACTTGGCACTACTTTGTTGATGCACGTGCGGCTACTGCGCACACAATTCACAAACACAGAAAATAATTTTTTTTTTGGTTTGGACTGGAGTGTACTTTGGGGGTTACTGCACCCTTTAACGGTCAAGCCAGCCGGGCCTTTACTTATGACACAGGCGCACACTTGGCACTACTTTGTTGATGCACGTGCGGCTACTGCGCACACAATTCACAAACACAGAAAATAATTTTTTTTTTGGTTTGGACTGGAGTGTACTTTGGGGGTTACAGCACCCTTTAACGGTCAAGCCAGCCGGCCCTTTACTTATGACACAGGCGCACGCTTGGCACTACTTTGTTGATGCACGTGCGGCTACTGCGCACACCATTCACAAACACAGAAAATAATTTTTTTTTGGTTTGGACTGGAGTGTACTTTGGGGGTTACAGCACCCTTTAACGGTCAAGCCAGCCGGCCCTTTACTTATGACACAGGCGCACGCTTGGCACTACTTTGTTGATGCACGTGCGGCTACTGCGCACACAATTCACAAACACAGAAAATAATTTTTTTTTTGGTTTGGACTGGAGTGTACTTTCGGGGGTTACAGCACCCTTAACGGTCAAGCCAGCCAGCCCTTTACTTATGACACAGGCGCACGCTTGGCACTACTTTGTTGATGCACGTGCGGCTACTGCGCACACAATTCACAAACACAGAAAATAATTTTTTTTTGGGTTTGGACTGGAGTGTACTTTCGGGGGTTACAGCACCCTTAACGGTCAAGCCAGCCGGCCCTTTACTTATGACTCAGGCGCACGCTTGGCATTACTTTGTTGATGCACGTGCGGCTACTGCGCACACAATTCACAAACACAGAAAATTATTTTTTTGGGGGTTTGGACTGGAGTGTACTTTCGGGGGTTACAGCACCCTTAACGGTCAAGCCAGCCGGCCCTTTACTTATGACTCAGGCGCACGCTTGGCATTACTTTGTTGATGCACGTGCGGCTACTGCGCACACAATTCACAAACACAGAAAATATATAATTTTTTTAGCACTTGGGGGGAGCAGCCCTGATGGACAGAGCACCCCCTGGACAACACTACAGCACCCCTTTAGGACTGGGACACTGCACAGGACTTTGGAGTGTACACAGCCCCTATGGAGAACTGACTGCACAACACAGTCCAGCCAGCCCCTATGGACTTTGAAGTAGTGGACACAGCCCCTATTAACAACAGCAGCACAGCACAACACAGCCAGCCCCTATGGACTTTGAAGTAGTGGACAACAGCAGCACAGCGCAGCACAGCACAGCACAACACAACACTACTCTGCACTACACTACACTACACAGCCCAGCCAGCCCTAACTCCCACCCTCCCTCTTCACTGTCCACAGCCGAGTGAGAAAATGGCGCCGACGCGGGTACCTTATATAGGATCCAAAACCCGCGAGACTAGGAAGGCGGGATGATGACGTTTTGCCTCGATTTCAGATTAGAGTCAGGCGGGAAAAGTCGAGCCTGACTCGGATCGGACTCGGATCGGGGGGGCTCGGGGGGGCTCGGGGGGGTTCGGATTTCAGAAATCCGAACCCGCTCACCCCTAATGTATATATCAGAGCTGGTGTATTACTGTATGTATATATCGGTGCTGGTGTATTACTGTATGTATATATCAGTGCTGGTGTATTACTGTATGTATATATCAGTGCTGGTGTATTACTGTATGTATATATTAGAGCTGGTGTATTACTGTATGTATATATTAGAGCTGGTGTATTACTGTATGTATATATCAGTGCTGGTGTATTACTGTATGTATATATCGGTGCTGGTGTATTACTGTATGTATATATCAGAGCTGGTGTATTACTGTATGTATATATCAGTGCTGGTGTATTACTGTATGTATATATTAGAGCTGGTGTATTACTGTATGTATATATTAGAGCTGGTGTATTACTGTATGTATATATCAGAGCTGGTGTATTACTGTATGTATATATCAGTGCTGGTGTATTACTGTATGTATATATCGGTGCTGGTGTATTACTGTATGTATATATCAGAGCTGGTGTATTACTGTATGTATATATCAGAGCTGGTGTATTACTGTATGTATATATCAGTGCTGGTGTATTACTGTATGTATATATCAGTGCTGGTGTATTACTGTATGTATATATCGGTGCTGGTGTATTACTGTATGTATATATCAGTGCTGGTGTATTACTGTATGTATATATCAGAGCTGGTGTATTACTGTATGTATATATCAGTGCTGGTGTATTACTGTATGTATATATATGTGCTGGTGTATTACTGTATGTATATATCAGAGCTGGTGTATTACTGTATGTATATATCGGTGCTGGTGTATTACTGTATGTATATATCGGTGCTGGTATATTACTGTATGTATATATCAGTGCTGGTGTATTACTGTATGTGTATATCAGTGCTGGTGTATTACTGTATGTATATATCAGTGCTGGTATATTACTGTATGTATATATCAGTGCTGGTATATTACTGTATGTATATATTAGAGCTGGTGTATTACTGTATGTATATATCAGTGCTGGTGTATTACTGTATGTATATATCAGTGCTGGTATATTACTGTATGTATATATCAGTGCTGGTGTATTACTGTATGTAAATATCAGTGCTGGTGTATTACTGTATGTATATATCAGTGCTGGTATATTACTGTATGTATATATCAGTGCTGGTGTATTACTGTATGTAAATATCAGTGCTGGTGTATTACTGTATGTATATATTAAGCTGGTGTATTACTGTATGTATATATTAGAGCTGGTGTATTACTGTATGTATATATCAGAGCTGGTGTATTACTGTATGTATATATTAGAGCTGGTGTATTACTGTATGTATATATCAGTTCTAGTGCACTACTGTATGTATATATCAGTGCTGGTGTATTACTGTATGTATATATCAGTGCTGGTATATTACTGTATGTATATATCAGTGCTGGTGTATTACTGTATGTATATATTAGAGCTGGTGTATTACTGTATGTATATATTAGAGCTGGTGTATTACTGTATGTATATATCAGAGCTGGTGTATTACTGTATGTATATATCGGTGCTGGTGTATTACTGTGTGTATATATCGGTGCTGGTGTATTACTGTGTGTATATATCGGTGCTGGTGTATTACTGTATGTATATATCGGTGCTGGTTTATTACTGTATGTATATATCGGTGCTGGTGTATTACTGTATGTATATATCGGTGCTGGTGTATTACTGTATGTATATATCGGTGCTGGTGTATTACTGTGTGTATATATCGGTGCTGGTGTATTACTGTGTGTATATATCGGTGCTGGTGTATTACTGTGTGTATATATCGGTGCTGGTGTATTACTGTGTGTATATATCGGTGCTGGTGTATTACTGTGTGTATATATCGGTGCTGGTGTATTACTGTATGTATATATCGGTGCTGGTGTATTACTGTATGTATATATCGGTGCTGGTGTAATACTGTATGTATATATTAGAGCTGGTGTATTACTGTATGTATATATCAGTGCTGGTGGATTACTGTACGTATATATCAGTGCTGGTGTACTACTGTACGTATATATCAGTGCTGGTGTACTACTATACGTATATATCGGTGCTGGTGTATTACCGTACGGATATATCGGTGCTGGTGTACTACCGTACGTATATATCGGTGCTGGTGTACTACCGTACGTATATATCGGTGCTGGTGTATTACCGTACGTATATATCGGTGCAGGTGTATTACCGTACGTATATATCGGTGCTGGTGTACTACCGTACGTATATATCGGTGCTGGTGTACTACCGTACGTATATATCGGTGCTGGTGTACTACTGTACGTATATATCGGTGCTGGTGTACTACTGTACGTATATATCGGTGCTGGTGTATTACTGTACGTATATATCGGTGCTGGTGTATTACTGTATGTGTATATCGGTGCTGGTGTATTACTGTATGTGTATATCGGTGCTGGTGTATTACTGTATGTGTATATCAGAGCTGGTGTATTACTGTATGTATATATCGGTGCTGGTGTATTACTGTATGTATATATCGGTGCTGGTGTATTACTGTATGTATATATTAGAGCTGGTGTATTACTGTATGTATATATCGGTGCTGGTGTATTACTGTATGTATATATTAGAGCTGGTGTATTACTGTATGTATATATCAGAGCTGGTGTATTACTGTATGTATATATCAGTGCTGGTGTATTACTGTATGTATATATCAGAGCTGGTGTATTACTGTATGTATATATCAGTGCTGGTGTATTACTGTATGTATATATCAGAGCTGGTGTATTACTGTATGTATATATTAGAGCTGGTGTATTACTGTATGTATATATCAGTGCTGGTGTATTACTGTATGTATATATCGGTGCTGGTGTATTACTGTATGTATATATTAGAGCTGGTGTATTACTGTATGTATATATCAGTGCTGGTGTATTACTGTATGTATATATCAGTGCTGGTGTATTACTGTATGTATATATCGGTGCTGGTGTATTACTGTATGTATATATCAGAGCTGGTGTATTACTGTATGTATATATCAGTGCTGGTGTATTACTGTATGTATATATCAGTGCTGGTGTATTACTGTATGTATATATCAGTGCTGGTGTATTACTGTATGTATATATCAGAGCTGGTGTATTACTGTATGTATATATCAGAGCTGGTGTATTACTGTATGTATATATCAGTGCTGGTGTATTACTGTATGTATATATCGGTGCTGGTGTATTACTGTATGTATATATCGGTGCTGGTGTATTACTGTATGTATATATCAGAGCTGGTGTATTACTGTATGTTTATATCGGTGCTGGTGTATTACTGTATGTATATATCGGTGCTGGTGTATTACTGTATGTATATATCAGTGCTGGTGTATTACTGTATGTATATATCAGTGCTGGTGTATTACTGTATGTATATATTAGAGTATATCAGTGCTGGTGTATTACTGTATGTATATATTAGAGCTGGTGTATTACTGTATGTATATATCAGAGCTGGTGTATTACTGTATGTATATATCGGTGCTGGTGTATTACTGTATGTATATATCAGTGCTGGTGTATTACTGTATGTATATATTAGAGTATATCAGTGCTGGTGTATTACTGTATGTATATATTAGAGCTGGTGTATTACTGTATGTATATATCAGAGCTGGTGTATTACTGTATGTATATATCGGTGCTGGTGTATTACTGTATGTATATATCGGTGCTGGTGTATTACTGTATGTATATATCGGTGCTGGTGTATTACTGTATGTATATATCAGTGCTGGTGTATTACTGTATGTATATATTAGAGCTGGTGTATTACTGTATGTATATATCAGTGCTGGCTGGTGTATTACTGTATGTATATAGCAGAGCTGGTGTATTACTGTATGTATATATTAGAGCTGGTGTATTACTGTATGTATATATCAGTGCTGGCTGGTGTATTACTGTATGTATATATCAGAGCTGGTGTATTACTGTATGTATATATCAGTGCTGGTGTATTACTGTATGTATATATCGGTGCTGGTGTATTACTGTATGTATATATCGGTGCTGGTGTATTACTGTATGTATATATTAGAGCTGGTGTATTACTGTATGTATATATCAGTGCTGGCTGGTGTATTACTGTATGTATATATCAGTGCTGGTGTTTTACTGTATGTATATATCAGTGCTGGTGTATTACTGTATGTATATATTAGAGCTGGTGTATTACTGTATGTATATATCAGTGCTGGTGTATTACTGTATGTATATATTAGAGCTGGTGTATTACTGTATGTATATATCGGTGCTGGTGTATTACTGTATGTATATATCAGTGCTGGTGTATTACTGTATGTATATATCAGAGCTGGTGTATTACTGTATGTATATATCAGAGCTGGTGTATTACTGTATGTATATATCAGTGCTGGTGTATTACTGTATGTATATATCGGTGCTGGTGTATTACTGTATGTATATATCAGTGCTGGTGTATTACTGTATGTATATATCGGTGCTGGTGTATTACTGTATGTATATATCAGTGCTGGTGTATTACTGTATGTATATATCAGAGCTGGTGTATTACTGTATGTATATATCAGTGCTGGTGTATTACTGTATGTATATATCGGTGCTGGTGTATTACTGTATGTATATATCAGTGCTGGTGTATTACTGTATGTATATATTAGAGCTGGTGTATTACTGTATGTATATATCAGTGCTGGTGTATTACTGTATGTATATATCAGAGCTGGTGTATTACTGTATGTATATATCAGTGCTGGTGTATTACTGTATGTATATATCAGAGCTGGTGTATTACTGTATGTAGATATCAGTGCTGGTGTATTACTGTATGTATATATCAGAGCTGGTGTATTACTGTATGTATATATCAGAGCTGGTGTATTACTGTATGTATATATCAGTGCTGGTGTATTACTGTATGTATATATCAGTGCTGGTGTATTACTGTATGTATATATCAGAGCTGGTGTATTACTGTATGTATATATCGGTGCTGGTGTATTACTGTATGTATATATCAGAGCTGGTGTATTACTGTATGTATATATCAGAGCTGGTGTATTACTGTATGTATATATCAGAGCTGGTGTATTACTGTATGTATATATCAGTGCTGGTGTATTACTGTATGTATATATCAGTGCTGGTGTATTACTGTATGTATATATCAGAGCTGGTGTATTACTGTATGTATATATCAGTGCTGGTGTATTACTGTATGTATATATCAGAGCTGGTGTATTACTGTATGTATATATCAGTGCTGGTGTATTACTGTATGTATATATTAGAGCTGGTGTATTACTGTATGTATATATCGGTGCTGGTGTATTACTGTATGTATATATATGTGCTGGTGTATTACTGTATGTATATATCGGTGCTGGTGTATTACTGTATGTATATATCAGTGCTGGTGTATTACTGTATGTATATATCGGTGCTGGTGTATTACTGTATGTATATATTAGAGCTGGTGTATTACTGTATGTATATATCAGTGCTGGTGTATTACTGTATGTATATATCGGTGCTGGTGTATTACTGTATGTATATATCGGTGCTGGTGTATTACTGTATGTATATATCAGTGCTGGTGTATTACTGTATGTATATATCAGAGCTGGTGTATTACTGTATGTATATATCAGAGCTGGTGTATTACTGTATGTATATATCAGAGCTGGTGTATTACTGTATGTATATATCAGTGCTGGTGTATTACTGTATGTATATATCGGTGCTGGTGTATTACTGTATGTATATATCGGTGCTGGTGTATTACTGTATGTATATATTAGTGCTGGTGTATTACTGTATGTATATATCAGAGCTGGTGTATTACTGTATGTATATATCAGAGCTGGTGTATTACTGTATGTATATATCAGTGCTGGTGTATTACTGTATGTATATATCGGTGCTGGTGTATTACTGTATGTATATATCGGTGCTGGTGTATTACTGTATGTATATATTAGTGCTGGTGTATTACTGTATGTATATATTAGAGCTGGTGTATTACTGTATGTATATATCAGAGCTGGTGTATTACTGTATGTATATATCAGTGCTGGTGTATTACTGTATGTATATATTAGAGCTGGTGTATTACTGTATGTATATATCAGAGCTGGTGTATTACTGTATGTATATATCAGTGCTGGTGTATTACTGTATGTATATATTAGAGCTGGTGTATTACTGTATGTATATATCGGTGCTGGTGTATTACTGTATGTATATATCAGTGCTGGTGTATTACTGTATGTATATATCGGTGCTGGTGTATTACTGTATGTATATATTAGAGCTGGTGTATTACTGTATGTATATATCAGAGCTGGTGTATTACTGTATGTATATATTAGTACTGGTGTATTACTGTATGTATATATTAGAGCTGGTGTATTACTGTATGTATATATTAGTGCTGGTGTATTACTGTATGTATATATTAGAGCTGGTGTATTACTGTATGTATATATTAGAGCTGGTGTATTACTGTATGTATATATCAGTGCTGGTGTATTACTGTATGTATATATCAGTGCTGGTGTATTACTGTATGTATATAGCAGAGCTGGTGTATTACTGTATGTATATATCAGTGCTGGTGTATTACTGTATGTATATATCGGTGCTGGTGTATTACTGTATGTATATATCAGTGCTGGTGTATTACTGTATGTATATATTAGAGCTGGTGTATTACTGTATGTATATATCAGAGCTGGTGTATTACTGTATGTATATATTAGAGCTGGTGTATTACTGTATGTATATATCAGTGCTGGTGTATTACTGTATGTATATATCAGAGCTGGTGTATTACTGTATGTAGATAAACGAAATGACTGTATAGGAGTGGAGAGGGTTAAACTTCCTAGTCTGGGGGCAGACCAGTGTGAGGAATCATGTGATAATTAGGGCCAATGGGTTTTTAGGGTTGTAGGTTATAGCAGGGATATTAGAGATTGTTGGAGGCGGAGTCAGCCTCTTTTGTTCCTGTCTTGGAGTGGGTAAGTGCTCTTACCTGAGCTCTGTTATATTTTCTTCATAGCCATCCTTCTGTTTTTCTTTCCTCTTCTTATCTTTGTTCTTCACCTTCTTCATCTATCCCTCTCTCTCTCTGCCCTCCCCCACCTTTGCGCTCTGCATTTTCTAACAATCCTCCTAACCCTTATAAGGACTGTGACCCCCCCCAAATTGGTAGCATGCCCCGCCCGCACCGCTCATCGTGGATCCCCGCCCGTTACCGGGCACAGGAAGAAGGCCCAGGGAGTTCTGGGGAGGCTCCTGCCTCTCAAGAGGGAGCTGAAGGGGCTAGCGCGAGTCGCGCAGCCCCGCGGCGTCATGGGCGGCCGGGCGCGGCCGCGCTTACCCGCGGCCGTCAAGCAGGTGCTGTCAGGGCGGCTGGACACAGCCGCCGGCGGGGGGAAGGCGCGGCTGCTCTGAGCAGCCGCGAGAGGCAGTTAGTGAGCCCGCGGGAGGGCAGAGCTGCCGCGATTAGGGCGGTGAGCGCTCGCCCCCCGCGGGTTCAAAGGTCACAGGCGCACACGCGCACCGCAAGGAGGGCTGCTAATAGCCCTGTTAGTGCCCGGAGGGGCAGGGGGGACTCCCCCACAGTTAATGAAGTGGGGAATGTCGAGGTGGGGGAGATGGACAGCCCTGGCAGCACATTAGGGGCTTTGTCAGTCAGGGAGGCAGCCATTTTAGGACAGGGAGAGCTGATGGAGGATGATTGGCAGGCTAGTCAGCAATCAGCAGACAGGGCCATGTCTGGGGCAGCAGCTTCTGGCTATGTGGATACTCAGGTCCCTAGTGGGGGGTGCAAGTCAGTCCTTTGACCCTGCAGCTTTTGCGGCCATGATGTCATCAATGACATCTGCTTTTGCTCCCATGGTTGCGGCATTGGCTCCTAGCCAAGCAGATAGTGAAAGGGTGGATCAGAGGCAGCGTTCAATTTCTGCTACTCTAGGGCCAGCGGTAGATCAGTTCATGCAGGCTTGCAAGGCTATGGGCTCCGCTGCGGCTCAGTTGGCAAGACCAGAGGCGTCTGGGGCTGGTGCGGCTGTGTCTTCTCCTGCTGTGTCGACCGTGCCCAGGGTTTCGGCCCAGGGGGCGGCTTCATCGTCTGTTTCAGATACTGCTGAGGGCGAAGCTATGGAACAGGATTTCAGCGTCGAGGAGGCTTCATCATCGGTCGTGTCCGGGAGGGAGCAGTCCGGATCGTCAGGTGAGATCTCAGAAGATGATGATGTTGCTGACTCTGCCTCCTCTTCTTCCTCTGTCTCTGACTTGTCGTCGACCTCTTCTTCTCTGGCTTCTTCTGTCAGCAGCGCGAAAAAGGCGCGGAAGAGGGCTGCTAAATATGCGCGCAAGGAGGCGGATAGGCGGGATAAGCGGGCTAAGCAGCAGCGTCAGAGTAGTAGCGCGCGGAAGTCCAAGAAGCGTCAGCATCAACCAGGTGTGGTGCATTGCGACAATACAGCAGTATTGCGGGGTCTGCGCGATTGTTGCAAGAAAAAAATCAGGAAGGGCGATTATGTGGACATGTTCATTTTAACTGAGTAAGCCAAAAAAGATTTCAAGCAAGCTAAGCTTAAAGGCGGGGTGGGGTTGGAAGCTTTTCGTTCCTATGATAACTGGCTTGCTGGGTTTTGCGTATTCGCAGCATGCTACTTGAAAGATCGCCCAGGGGAGCACCTGAACGCAATAAGGTATATCCACCTGATTCATGGGATGCAGCGTAAATCCAGGGGCAGCGCCTGGAGAACATATGATGAGGAATTTAGGCGCAAGCAGGACGGATCCAAGCGCTTAGATTTTGGGTGCAAGGACGTGGAAGTGTGGCTTGACGTCACGCAACCACCAAAAGGTGGAGTGGAGGATTCTCGGGTAGGCGGGGATACTCATAAGGGGGGGTCTGGGGCGTGGCGCCCGAGTTCTGATCCCTCCCCGGGGCGTCGACAGACGGGCCCCGGTCGGCTTTCTGCGCAGACACCTTTTAAAGGTAAATGTTTTGCCTTTAATAATGCCTCCTGTTCCCAGGGCCAACGGTGCCGTTTTCGACACCTTTGCTTGCGTTGCAACGGATCGCACCCCGCCTCTAATTGTTTCAGGTTGTCAGCCCAACAGGGATCCAAGTCGGGAGGAGGAGCTATTCCCAAAGCGGGAGGTAGCGCAGGCGCTAAATAGGGCACCAACCCCTATCCGTTTGGATGCTATGTCCAGGTGGCTAGGGTGGTACCCTAATAGGCAGGACGCTAAGTTTTTGTTTTTCGGGTTCAAGTTGGGTTTTCGTTTACCAGTTATAGGGGAAGTTCGAGTCGGTTCCCCGAGAAATTTACAATCAGCTCGACTTTTTCCTGACGTTCTTCAGTTAAAAGTCGAGAAAGAGGTTCAGTTAGGACGTATGGTGGGTCCATTTGCGCATCCTCCAATGGGGAATCTGATTCTTTCCCCAGTGGGGGTGGTGCCTAAGAAAACTCCAGGAAAATTTCGGCTGATCCAGCATCTGTCTTATCCATTGGGGTCCTCCGTTAATGACGCTATACCTCCTGAATTCTGTTCAGTGAGGTATCAGTCTTTTGATGATGCTCTCAGTATCGTTAGGGCATATGGACGCGGGGCCCTCATGGCTAAGATGGATGTGGAGTCAGCTTTTCGTTTGCTTCCTTTGCACCCCGAATCGTTTAGGTTCATGGGTTTTCGCATTGGGGGGGAATACTTCATAGACAAGTGCTTGCCTATGGGGTGTTCGATTTCCTGCGCATACTTTGAAAAATTTAGCACTTTCCTTCATTGGTGCGTAGAGTTTTCTTGTGGGGGTCATGGGATAGCGCACTATCTCGATGACTTCCTCTGCGTGGGGCCCGCTGGGTCAGAGCGTTGTAACGAGTTACTTGGTTCCATGAGAGCGCTGTTTTTTCATTTTGGAGTACCTGTGGCAGACGAAAAGACAGAGGGACCCCTCTCGTGTTTGTCATTTTTAGGTATCGAGATTGATACCTTGGCTGGATCCTGTCGGCTGCCGCGCGATAAAATTGACAAATTGCGAGATTCCATTTCAGAGTGTTTGGTTGCACGCAAAATTTCGCTCAGGCAGGCCCAATCACTGTTGGGTTGTATGAACTTTGCCTGTAGAGTTATACCGATGGGGAGGGTATTTTGCAGAAAGCTAGAGAGGGCCACAGCGGGGGTTTCCAAACCTCACCATTTGATCCGTTTATCGTCAGAAATAAAGAGAGACCTGGAAGTTTGGGTTTCCTTTTTGGCAGATTTTAATGGGATCAGGATATGGTTATCCCCTCTGGTGGGCAATGTCGATTTGCAGCTTTTCACCGATGCAGCAGGATCTTCGGGGTTCGGTTGCTACCTGAGGGGATCCTGGTGCGTCGCAACTTGGCCAGAGGAGTGGATTCGTGCAGGTTTGACAAGAGATATGCTGCTCTTAGAACTGTTCCCAATAATGGTCGCCTTGGAGGTCTGGGGCGAGCGCATCTGCAATCGCAGCATTCTGTTCAGATGTGACAATCTGGGCGTGGTGCATGCGGTAAACGGGCAGCGAGCAAAGTCGTTGCTGGTTTTGCGTGTGCTAGCGCAGCTGGTGCTTGCCTGTTTGCGCCATAATGTGCTGTTTCGAGCTCAACACGTACCCGGAGTTGACAACGGGATTGCCGATGCGCTGTCCAGATGTCAATGGGGTCGGTTCCGTACATTGGCTCCTGATGCAGAGACTGATGGTGTGCTGTGCCCCTCTTATGTTTGGCAGGTTATCAAGCCGGACTGGAGGGGTTAGCGGAGCTGTCCATTGCACCAAGTACCCTCAAGGCTTACCGTCGGTCTTGGGAAGAATGGGAAGTTTTTTCCCGTAGCCAAGGCCTTGGAGGTAAGGGTCAGCATCAATTGATGCTTGCTTTTATTTGGCAGCTGTATGTATCTGGCAAATCGAGAGCGGTAGTTTCACGGTACCTGGCAGGTATTTCGTTTTTCTCCAAATTGAAGGGAATCCCTGACCTTACAAGGAGTTTTGTCATCACAAAGGCCTTGAAAGGTTGGGCGCGCGCTGAGCCGGTTAACCCCGATAAAAGACGGCCTATAGACATTTATCTGTTACCGTCCATTCTAGGAGCGGTTGCGGACGTGGCGGCCTCCGGTTTCGAAACGCTTTTGTTTAAGTTAGCTTTTTCCATGGCTTTTCATGGTGCTTTCCGGGTGTCAGAATTGGTTGCTCCCTCCAAGTGGAGGGATTCAACTATGCTGCGTTCGGATGTGAAGGTGGGTGAGAGGTCCTTGCTGTGCAGATTGCGTCGTTCTAAGACCGATCAGTTAGGCAGGGGTCGCTGGATAACATTGGTCCCCTCGGCGGATTGTCGAATTTGTCCGGTCGGCTTGGCCACTCGTTATGCATCTGTCAGACCCTCAGCGGAGGGCTCATGGCTGATGCATGGCGATGGGCTTCCGCTGACAAAATTTCAGTTTAGTTGGATGCTGCGGCGATGTCTTTGCAGCGTGGGCCTCTCACCAGGGGAGTTCGGCACGCATTCGTTTCGAATTGGTGCTGCCACTTCCGCCGCTGCTGCGGGATTTCCAGAGTCACAGATTCAAGCTCTGGGCCGATGGAAATCAGCCAGTTATAAGCGTTACATTCGACCGAATCATTGAGGTTAATGTTGTGCATGCACGTTACATATGGTTTGTTATGTTTTACGAAATGTCATTGGTCCTGGTCTTGTTTGTTTTCCCCTGTCTTTCCTACTCGGGGACTAGCTACTCGCCATTGATTTCAGTGGGAGTCTGGAGAGTTTTGACGATTTTTTTACCTGATCTGACGGATTTAATTCGGCTATTTGGTTTATAATTACAATTATATGTCCCTCAGCAGGTTTTACGTTTCTCTCTGGTCGAGTTCACTTGTGTTATCCGATATCTCTCCCAAACCCCCCCCCCCCCGCTCTCCCCCCCCCCCCTTCTTTTTTATTTTAACTTATCCTCTTGTGTCTTCATGTTGCTTCAAATTGGCACAGAAGCTTGTTGATCTTCAAAGATTCAAATCAAAATTTTTTCTTTTTGGCAGATCCTCAGTAATATGTTCCCCGTTAGATATACATGATTAAATATGCTAAAATTTTACAATAACTTTAATGTTTTCTTTGTTTTTCCCTCATTATAGGAATGGCTTTTGATGATTGTACTGTATGGATAATTGGCCATTCATTTGTTTTTTGGGCGGCTAGGTTCATGCAGGCGCAGGACGCGCCGTTGTTTCCGGGGGCTAGTGGAGTTAGATGGATAGGGGTCAGAGGTATGTTGTGGGAGAGCCTTAAGCCTAAACTCTTGCAGCAGGTTCAGCGGTATGGCTTACCGAGAGTCGTGGTTATTCATCTAGGCGGGAATGATTTGGGCAAGAGGACATCTCTGGATTTAAGGCATGCAGTGGTGGAGGATTTGGGTCAGATTATAATGGCATGGCCAGCTTGCACAATAGTTTGGTCTTTCATGGTCCCTAGATTGTGTTGGAGTGGTGTGGTTGACGGCAGAGCCATTGATGAAGCCCGGAAGAAAGTGAACTTTACGGTTTCAAAATTTGTGTTGGAAAATGGTGGGGCAGTGGTCAGACATCCTAGGATAAAATTTCGGTATACTTACCTTTTTCGGTCTGACGGGGTTCATTTAGCGGAGGAAGGTATGTTTATTTTTCTTGAGGATCTGTTTGAGGTTGTGGTTTCTGTGCGTTAGTTCTATGGTGGCGGTGCAAGGTTTCTTTTGGCAGAACCTTGCTTTTGGCGGGAAAGAACGGCAGGTTACCTATTAGCACTGTGAATATTTGTTTACTCATTGTTTTGCTCACCTTCGTTGACTCATAAAGTCTGCTGGACCACCCTGCCGGGGGCAGCATCATCACCTTACCGGGTGGGTAGTCAAGATAGAAGGCTTGAGCGTATTGTGTTGTGGTTGGAGTGTTTATAGTGTTAGGCTTGGGCGGTTGTTAGCCGTTCTTTCTTTGCCACCATATTTAAATTAATTTAATTAATATAGTAACTAATTCATTATATGTTTTTAAATAAATAGCTAACAAATTCTGCCAAATACAAGTCTCCGTGTCTTTATTTCAATTAAGTATGTTATTGTCACTGATTCACACGCAGGTCAATCCTCAGACGATGGGAAGTTTAGATAAACGAAATGACTGTATAGGAGTGGAGAGGGTTAAACTTCCTAGGCTGGGGGCAGACCAGTGTGAGGAATCATGTGATAATTAGGGCCAATGGGTTTTTAGGGTTGTAGGTTATAGCAGGGATATTAGAGATTGTTGGAGGCGGAGTCAGCCTCTTTTGTTCCTGTCTTCCCACCCACCCTCCCTAAAGTTTATTTTTATGGGCTCTTTTTGATTTGGGTTTGGTGATTGTTTCGTTGGCTATTTTAGGCGGGAAATAACGGCAGGTTACCTATTAGCACTGTGAATATTTGTTTACTCATTGTTTTGCTCACCTTCGTTGACTCATAAAGTCTGCTGGACCACCCTGCCGGGGGCAGCATCATCACCTTACCGGGTGGGTAGTCAAGATAGAAGGCTTGAGCGTATTGTGTTGTGGTTGGAGTGTTTATAGTGTTAGGCTTGGGCGGTTGTTAGCCGTTCTTTCTTTGCCACCATATTTAAATTAATTTAATTAATATAGTAACTAATTCATTATATGTTTTTAAATAAATAGCTAACAAATTCTGCCAAATACAAGTCTCCGTGTCTTTATTTCAATTAAGTATGTTATTGTCACTGATTCACACGCAGGTCAATCCTCAGACGATGGGAAGTTTATATATCAGAGCTGGTGTATTACTGTATGTATATATCAGTGCTGGTGTATTACTGTATGTATATATCAGTGCTGGTATATTACTGTATGTATATATCAGTGCTGGTGTATTACTGTATGTATATATCGGTGCTGGTGTATTACTGTATGTATATATCGGTGCTGGTGTATTACTGTATGTATATATTAGAGCTGGTGTATTACTGTATGTATATATCAGAGCTGGTGTATTACTGTATGTATATATCAGTGCTGGTGTATTACTGTATGTATATATCAGTGCTGGTGTATTACTGTATGTATATATTAGAGCTGGTGTATTACTGTATGTATATATCAGTGCTGGTGTATTACTGTATGTATATATTAGAGCTGGTGTATTACTGTATGTATATATCAGAGCTGGTGTATTACTGTATGTATATATCAGAGCTGGTGTATTACTGTATGTATATATTAGAGCTGGTGTATTACTGTATGTATATATCAGAGCTGGTGTATTACTGTATGTATATATCAGTGCTGGTGTATTACTGTATGTATATATCGGTGCTGGTGTATTACTGTATGTATATATATGTGCTGGTGTATTACTGTATGTATATATATGTGCTGGTGTATTACTGTTTGTATATATCAGAGCTGGTGTATTACTGTATGTATATATCAGAGCTGGTGTATTACTGTATGTATATATTAGAGCTGGTGTATTACTGTATGTATATATCGGTGCTGGTGTATTACTGTATGTATATATCAGTGCTGGTGTATTACTGTATGTATATATCGGTGCTGGTGTATTACTGTATGTATATATTAGAGCTGGTGTATTACTGTATGTATATATCAGAGCTGGTGTATTACTGTATGTATATATCAGTGCTGGTGTATTACTGTATGTATATATTAGAGCTGGTGTATTACTGTATGTATATATCAGTGCTGGTGTATTACTGTATGTATATATTAGAGCTGGTGTATTACTGTATGTATATATCAGAGCTGGTGTATTACTGTATGTATATATCAGTGCTGGTGTATTACTGTATGTATATATCAGAGCTGGTGTATTACTGTATGTATATATCAGTGCTGGTGTATTACTGTATGTATATATCGGTGCTGGTGTATTACTGTATGTGTATATTAGAGCTGGTGTATTACTGTATGTATATATCAGTGCTGGTGTATTACTGTATGTATATATTAGAGCTGGTGTATTACTGTATGTATATATCAGAGCTGGTGTATTACTGTATGTATATATCAGTGCTGGTGTATTACTGTATGTATATATCAGAGCTGGTGTATTACTGTATGTATATATCAGTGCTGGTGTATTACTGTATGTATATATCGGTGCTGGTGTATTACTGTATGTATATATTAGAGCTGGTGTATTACTGTATGTATATATCAGTGCTGGTGTATTACTGTATGTATATATTAGAGCTGGTGTATTACTGTATGTATATATCAGTGCTGGTGTATTACTGTATGTATATATCAGAGCTGGTGTATTACTGTATGTATATATCAGAGCTGGTGTATTACTGTATGTATATATCAGTGCTGGTATATTACAGTATGTATATATCGGTGCTGGTGTATTACTGTATGTATATATCAGTGCTGGTGTATTACTGTATGTATATATCGGTGCTGGTGTATTACTGTATGTATATATATGTGCTGGTGTATTACTGTTTGTATATATCAGAGCTGGTATATTACTGTATGTATATATCAGTGCTGGTGAATTACTGTATGTATATATCAGAGCTGGTGTATTACTGTATGTATATATCAGAGCTGGTGTATTACTGTATGTATATATTAGAGCTGGTGTATTACTGTATGTATATATTAGGGGTGTGCACCGGCCACTTTTCGTGTTTTGTGTTTTGGTTTTGGATCTGGATCTTTCTTCGTGTTTTGGATCTGGATTGGTTTTGCCAAAACCACCCTTCCGTGTTTTGGGTTCTGGGTTTTGTGTTTTGGATCTGTATTTTTTTTTAAAAAAGCATAAAAACAGCTAAAATCACAGAATTTGTAGGTTTTTCTGCTCCTATGCTATTATTAACCTCAATAACCTTAATTTCCACTCATTTCCAGTCTATTCTGAACACCTCACACCTCACAATAGTGTTTTTATGTCCAAAACGTTGCACCGAGGTAGCTGGATGACTATGCTAAGCGACACGAGTGGGCGGCACAAACACGTGACCCATCTAGGCGTGAAACTGCAGTGGCAGACAGGATGGCAGTTTGAAAAACTAGGCCCCAAACTGTACATAATGCAAAGAAAAAAAAGAGGTGCAAGATGGAATTGTCCTTGGGCCCTCCCACCCACCCTTATGTTGTATAAACAGGACATGCACACTTTAACAAACCAATCATTTCAGCGCCAGGGTCTGCCACACAACTGTGGCTGAAATGATTGGTTCGTTTGGGCCCCCACAAAACAAGCTGGCAATTAATGTGTCCCTGCACAAACTGGCTCTATGGAGGCAAGATGTCATCCTCATCCTCCTCATCCACCGATTCCTCACCCTCTTCAGTGTGTACATCCTCATCCTCACAAAGTATTAACTCGTCCCCACTTGAATCCACCACCACAGGTCCCTCTGTACCTTCTGGAGGCTGGTCTCCCTGGAAGAGCTGATAATTCATTTTGATGAACATCATCTTCTCCACATTCTGTGGAAGCAACCTCCTACGCCTTTCGCTGACAAGGTTCCCGGCTGCACTAAACACTCTTTCGGAGTACACACTGGAGGACGGGCAACTCAGGTAAAATAGAGCCAGTTTGTACAGGGGCCTCCAAATTGCCTCTTTTTCCTGCCAGTACAGGTATGGACTGTCTGCCATGCCTACTTGGATGCTGTCACCGATGTAATCCTCCACCATTCTGTCAATGGTGACAGTATCATATGCAGTGACAGTAGACATGTCAGAAATTGTTGCCAGGTCCTTCAGTCCGGACCAGATGTCCAAACTTGGTCCTGCCTGCCCTGCATCACCGCCAGCGGGTTGCTTAGGATACCTAAGTTTTTTCCTGGCAGCCCCAGTTGCAGGAGAAAATGAAGAAGGAGCCGTTGACGTGTCACGTTCCGCTTCAGCTGACAGTGTGTTCACCAGCAGGTCTTTGCACCTCTGCAGGCTTGTGTCGGCCGGAAAGAGAGACACCACATAGGCTTTAAACCTAGGATCGAGCACGGTGGCCAAAACGTAGTGGTCTGATTTCAACAGATTGACCACCCTGGAATCCTGGCAAAGCGAATGAAGGGCTTCATCCACAAGTCCCACATGCCGAGCGGAATCGCTCCGTCTTAGCTCCTCCTTCACTTTCTCCAGCTGCTTCTGCAAAAGCCTGATGAGGGGAATGACCTGACTCAAGCTGGCAGTGTCTGAACTGACTTCACGTGTGGCAAGTTCGAAGGGCTGGAGAACCTTGCACAACACGGAAATCATTCTCCACTGCGCTTGAGTCAGGTGCATACCCCCTCCTTTGCCTATGTCATAGGTGGATGTATAGGCTTGTATGGCCTTTTGCTGCTCCTCCATCCTCTGAAGCATATAGAGGGTTGAGTTCCACCGCGTCACAACCTCTTGCTTCAGGTGATGGCGGGGCAGGTTCAAGAGTGTTTGCTGGCGCTCCAGTCTTCGGCACGCAGTCGCTGAATGGCGAAAGTGGCCAGAAATTTTTCGGGCCACCCAAAGCGTCTCCTGCACACCCCTGTCGCTTTTCAGAAAATTCTGCACCACCAAGTTTATTGTGTGAGCAAAACATGGGACGTGCTGGAATTTGCCCAGATGTAATGCCCGCACAATATTGGTGGCGTTGTCAGATATCACAAATCCCCAGGAGAGTCTAAGTGGGGTAAGCCACTGGGCGATGATTTCCCTCAGTTTCTCTAAGAGGTTGTCGGCGGTGTGCCTCTTACTGAAACCGGTGATACACAGCGTAGCCTGCCTTGTAACGAGCTGGCATTTCTGAGATGCTGCTACTGGTGACGCTGCTGCTGTTGCTGCGTAAGGTGATACATCTACCCAGTGGGCTGTCACAGTCATATAGTCCTTAGTCTGCCCTGTTCCACTTGTCCACATGTCCGTGGTTAAGTGGACATTGTGTACAACGGCATTTTTCAGGACACTGAGGACACTTTTTCTGACGTTTCTGTACAGTCTCGGTATCGCCTGCCTAGTGAAGTGGAATCTAGACGGGATTTGGAACCGGGGACACACTACCTCCATCAATTGTCTAAATCCCACTGCACTAATGGCGGATACCGGACGCACGTCTAACACCAACATAGCAGTCAAGGCCTCAGTTATACGTTTTGCTTCAGGATGACTGCTGTCGTACTTCATCCTCCTCGCTAAGGACTGTTGGAGGGTCAATTGTTTAGTAAAAGTAGTGGTGTTCCTACTTCCTCTCTGGGATGATGAACGACTCCCAGCAGCAGCAACAGCAGCAGCGGCAGCAGTAGGCGTAGCAATGCAGGATCCTCCGGAGGAATCCCGGATAGGAGAGTCAGTCATGCCAGTGACATGGCCTGCAGGACTACTTCCGATCCTAACTAAGGAGGAAATTGACGAGGAGGGAGTTGACGGTGTGGTTTGCAGGCGCTTGGATACAACAGGACAACGGGATTTAGGTGTCCCTGGACTGCTTACGGTCTTAGCCAAAGTTTCTGAACTTGACAGTAACTTTTTATGAACGCGCTGCAGGTGCCGTATAAGGGAGGATGTTCCTAGGTGGTTGACGTCCCTACCCCTACTTATTTCACCTTTACATATGGTACATATGGCAAGACAGTTGTTGTCCGGATTTGGATAGAAATATTGCCAGACCAAAGAGGTGGAATGTTTGGTCTTCTGCCCAGGCATGACCGTGATGGGCTTTTTCATCCCACGGACAACAACTGTCTCCCCCGGAGCCTGATTTAAACAAACCACATCACCATCAGAATCCTCCTCGCCAACTTCCTCCTCAGCGCCAGCTACACCAGTATCCTCATCCTGTTGTACTTCAACAGTGACATCTTCAATTTGCATATCAGCAAGTGGACTGTGGGTGCTCCTTTCAGCACTTGCAGGGGGCGTGCAAATGGTGGAAAGAGCCACCTCTTCCCGTCCAGTGCTGGGAAGGTCAGGCATCGCAACCACCACCACACTTGGACTCTCCTTGGGGATTTGTGATATCTTCTTAGAAAGCACAGTTCTTCGCTGTGCTTTTGCCAGCTTAACTCTTTTGATTTTTTTAGTGGGAGGAGGGCTTCCATCGTCATGTGAAGCTGAACCACTAGTCATGAACATACTAGGGATCGACCTTAGCCGTTCCTTGCCACTCCGTGTCGTAAATGGCATATTGGCAAGTTTACGTTTCTCTTCAGCTGATTTAAATGTCTTTTTCAAGGTCATTTTCCTGAACTTTGCCATTTGGGATTGTATGTGCCCTCTACTATGACATTGGGCATCGGCCTTGGCAGACGACGTTGATGGCATGTTATCGTCTATGTCATGACTAGTGGCAGCAGCTTCAGCACTAGGAGGAAGTGGTTCTTGATCTTTCTCTATTTTATTTTTATCGGAGAAAGTTTGGTCCTCCATTTATGTTATATCGATTTGATATATACGTGCGGCTAAACACAGAAAATAATTTTTTTTTGGGTTTGGACTAGAGTGTACTTTGTGGGTTACAGCACCCTTTAACGGTCAAGCCAGCCGGCCCTTTACTTATGACACAGGCGCACGCTTGGCACTACTTTGTTGATGCACGTGCGGCTACTGCGCACACAATTCACAAACACAGAAAATAATTTTTTTTTGGTTTGGACTGGAGTGTACTTTCGGGGGTTACAGCACCCTTTAACGGTCAAGCCAGCCGGCCCTTTACTTATGACACAGGCGCACGCTTGGCACTACTTTGTTGATGCACGTGCGGCTACTGCGCACACAATTCACAAACACAGAAAATAATTTTTTTTTTGGTTTGGACTGGAGTGTACTTTCGGGGGTTACAGCACCCTTAACGGTCAAGCCAGCCGGCCCTTTACTTATGACACAGGCGCACGCTTGGCACTACTTTGTTGATGCACGTGCGGCTACTGCGCACACAATTCACAAACACAGAAAATAATTTTTTTTTGGTTTGGACTGGAGTGTACTTTCGGGGGTTACAGCACCCTTTAACGGTCAAGCCAGCCGGCCCTTTACTTATGACACAGGCGCACGCTTGGCACTACTTTGTTGATGCACGTGCGGCTACTGCGCACACAATTCACAAACACAGAAAATAATTTTTTTTTTGGTTTGGACTGGAGTGTACTTTCGGGGGTTACAGCACCCTTAACGGTCAAGCCAGCCGGCCCTTTACTTATGACACAGGCGCACGCTTGGCACTACTTTGTTGATGCACGTGCGGCTACTGCGCACACAATTCACAAACACAGAAAATAATTTTTTTTTGGTTTGGACTGGAGTGTACTTTCGGGGGTTACAGCACCCTTTAACGGTCAAGCCAGCCGGCCCTTTACTTATGACACAGGCGCACGCTTGGCACTACTTTGTTGATGCACGTGCGGCTACTGCGCACACAATTCACAAACACAGAAAATAATTTTTTTTTAGGTTTGGACTGGAGTGTACTTTGGGGGTTACAGCACCCTTTAACGGTCAAGCCAGCCGGCCCTTTACTTATGACACAGGCGCACGCTTGGCACTACTTTGTTGATGCACGTGCGGCTACTGCGCACACAATTCACAAACACAGAAAATAATTTTTTTTTTGGTTTGGACTGGAGTGTACTTTCGGGGGTTACAGCACCCTTAACGGTCAAGCCAGCCGGCCCTTTACTTATGACACAGGCGCACGCTTGGCACTACTTTGTTGATGCACGTGCGGCTACTGCGCACACAATTCACAAACACAGAAAATAATTTTTTTTTTGGTTTGGACTGGAGTGTACTTTGGGGGTTACAGCACCCTTTAACGGTCAAGCCAGCCGGCCCTTTACTTATGACACAGGCGCACGCTTGGCACTACTTTGTTGATGCACGTGCGGCTACTGCGCACACAATTCAAAAACACAGAAAATAATTTTTTTTTTGGTTTGGACTGGAGTGTACTTTCGGGGGTTACAGCACCCTTAACGGTCAAGCCAGCCGGCCCTTTACTTATGACACAGGCGCACGCTTGGCACTACTTTGTTGATGCACGTGCGGCTACTGCGCACACAATTCACAAACACAGAAAATAATTTTTTTTTGGTTTGGACTGGAGTGTACTTTCGGGGGTTACAGCACTTTTTAACGGTCAAGCCAGCCGGCCCTTTACTTATGACACAGGCGCACGCTTGGCACTACTTTGTTGATGCACGTGCGGCTACTGCGCACACAATTCACAAACACAGAAAATAATTTTTTTTTGGTTTGGACTGGAGTGTACTTTCGGGGGTTACAGCACCCTTTAACGGTCAAGCCAGCCGGCCCTTTACTTATGACACAGGCGCACGCTTGGCACTACTTTGTTGATGCACGTGCGGCTACTGCGCACACAATTCACAAACACAGAAAATAATTTTTTTTTTGGTTTGGACTGGAGTGTACTTTGGGGGTTACAGCACCCTTTAACGGTCAAGCCAGCCGGCCCTTTACTTATGACACAGGCGCACGCTTGGCACTACTTTGTTGATGCACGTGCGGCTACTGCGCACACAATTCACAAACACAGAAAATAATTTTTTTTTTGGTTTGGACTGGAGTGTACTTTCGGGGGTTACAGCACCCTTAACGGTCAAGCCAGCCGGCCCTTTACTTATGACACAGGCGCACGCTTGGCACTACTTTGTTGATGCACGTGCGGCTACTGCGCACACAATTCACAAACACAGAAAATAATTTTTTTTTTGGTTTGGACTGGAGTGTACTTTCGGGGGTTACAGCACCCTTAACGGTCAAGCCAGCCGGCCCTTTACTTATGACACAGGCGCACGCTTGGCACTACTTTGTTGATGCACGTGCGGCTACTGCGCACACAATTCACAAACACAGAAAATAATTTTTTTTTTGGTTTGGACTGGAGTGTACTTTCGGGGGTTACAGCACCCTTAACGGTCAAGCCAGCCGGCCCTTTACTTATGACACAGGTGCACGCTTGGCACTACTTTGTTGATGCACGTGCGGCTACTGCGCACACAATTCACAAACACAGAAAATAATTTTTTTTTTGGTTTGGACTGGAGTGTACTTTCAGGGGTTACAGCACCCTTAACGGTCAAGCCAGTCGGCCCTTTACTTATGACACAGGCGCACGCTTGGCACTACTTTGTTGATGCACGTGCGGCTACTGCGCACACAATTCACAAACACAGAAAATAATTTTTTTTTTGGTTTGGACTGGAGTGTACTTTCGGGGGTTACAGCCCCCTTTAATGGTCAAGCCAGCCGGCCCTTTACTTATGACACAGGCGCACGCTTGGCACTACTTTGTTGATGCACGTGCGGCTACTGCGCACACAATTCACAAACACAGAAAATATATTATTTTTTTAGCACTTGGGGGGAGCACCCCTGATGGACAGAGCACCCCCTGGACAACACTACAGCACTCCTTTAGGACTGGGACACTGCACAGGACTTTGGAGTGGACACAGCCCCTATGGAGAACTGACTGCACAACACAGTCCAGCCAGCCCCTATGGACTTTGAAGTAGTGGACACAGCCCCTATTAACAACAGCAGCACAGCACAACACAGCCAGCCCCTATGGACTTTGAAGTAGTGGACAACAGCAGCACTACACTACACTACACTACACTACACTACACAGCCCTAACTCCCACCCTCCCTCTTCACTGTCCACAGCCGAGTGAGAAAATGGCGCCGACGCGGGTACCTTATATAGGATCCAAAACCCGCGAGACTCGGAAGGCGGGATGATGACGTTTTGCCTCGATTTCAGATCCGAGTCAGGCGGGAAAAGTCGAGCCTGACTCGGATCGGACTCGGATCGGGGGGGCTCGGGGGGGTTCGGATTTCAGAAATCCGAACCCGCTCACCCCTAGTATATATCAGAGCTGGTGTATTACTGTATGTATATATCAGTGCTGGTGTATTACTGTATGTATATATTAGAGCTGGTGTATTACTGTATGTATATATCGGTGCTGGTGTATTACTGTATGTATATATTAGAGCTGGTGTATTACTGTATGTATATATTAGAGCTGGTGTATTACTGTATGTATATATCAGTGCTGGTGTATTACTGTATGTATATATTAGAGCTGGTGTATTACTGTATGTATATATCAGAGCTGGTGTATTACTGTATGTATATATCAGTGCTGGTGTATTACTGTATGTATATATCGGTGCTGGTGTATTACTGTATGTATATATCAGTGCTGGTGTATTACTGTATGTATATATCGGTGCTGGTGTATTACTGTATGTATATATCAGTGCTGGTGTATTACTGTATGTATATATCGGTGCTGGTGTATTACTGTATGTATATATCAGTGCTGGTGTATTACTGTATGTATATATCAGAGCTGGTGTATTACTGTATGTATATATTAGAGCTGGTGTATTACTGTATGTATATATCAGAGCTGGTGTATTACTGTATGTATATATCAGTGCTGGTGTATTACTGTATGTATATATCAGAGCTGGTGTATTACTGTATGTATTAGGGGTGAGCGGGTTCGGATTTCTGAAATCCGAACCCCCCCGAGCCCCCCCGATCCGAGTCCGATCCGAGTCAGGCTCGACTTTTCCCGCCTGACTCGGATCTGACATCGAGGCAAAACGTCATCATCCCGCCTTCCGAGTCTCGCGGGTTTTGGATCCTATATAAGGTACCCGCGTCGGCGCCATTTTCTCACTCGGCTGTGGACAGTGAAGAGGGAGGGTGGGAGTTAGTGCTGTGTAGTGTAGTGTAGTGTAGTGCTGCTGTTGTCCACTACTTCAAAGTCCATAGGGGCTGGCTGTGTTGTGCTGTGCTGCTGTTGTTAATAGGGGCTGTGTCCACTACTTCAAAGTCCATAGGGGCTGGCTGGACTGTGTTGTGCAGTCAGTTCCAAAGTCCTGTGCAGTGTCCCAGTCCTAAAGGGGTGCTGTAGTGTTGTCCAGGGGGTGCTCTGTCCATCAGGGGTGCTCCCCCCAAGTGCTAAAAAAATAATATATTTTCTGTGTTTGTGAATTGTGTGCGCAGTAGCCGCACGTGCATCAACAAAGTAGTGCCAAGCGTGCGCCTGTGTCATAAGTAAAGGGCCGGCTGGCTTGACCGTTAAGGGTGCTGTAACCCCCGAAAGTACACTCCAGTCCAAACCAAAAAAAAAATTATTTTCTGTGTTTGTGAATTGTGTGCGCAGTAGCCGCACGTGCATCAACAAAGTAGTGCCAAGCGTGCGCCTGTGTCATAAGTAAAGGGCCGGCTGGCTTGACCGTTAAGGGTGCTGTAACCCCCGAAAGTACACTCCAGTCCAAACCTAAAAAAAAATTATTTTCTGTGTTTGTGAATTGTGTGCGCAGTAGCCGCACGTGCATCAACAAAGTAGTGCCAAGCGTGCGCCTGTGTCATAAGTAAAGGGCCGGCTGGCTTGACCGTTAAAGGGTGCTGTAACCCCCGAAAGTACACTCCAGTCCAAACCAAAAAAAAATTATTTTCTGTGTTTGTGAATTGTGTGCGCAGTAGCCGCACGTGCATCAACAAAGTAGTGCCAAGCGTGCGCCTGTGTCATAAGTAAAGGGCCGGCTGGCTTGACCGTTAAGGGTGCTGTAACCCCCGAAAGTACACTCCAGTCCAAACCTAAAAAAAAATTATTTTCTGTGTTTGTGAATTGTGTGCGCAGTAGCCGCACGTGCATCAACAAAGTAGTGCCAAGAGTGCCCCTGTGTCATAAGTAAAGGGCCGGCTGGCTTGACCGTTAAAGGGTGCTGTAACCCCCGAAAGTACACTCCAGTCCAAACCAAAAAAAAAATTATTTTCTGTGTTTGTGAATTGTGTGCGCAGTAGCCGCACGTGCATCAACAAAGTAGTGCCAAGCGTGCGCCTGTGTCATAAGTAAAGGGCCGGCTGGCTTGACCGTTAAAGGGTGCTGTAACCCCCGAAAGTACACTCCAGTCCAAACCAAAAAAAAATTATTTTCTGTGTTTGTGAATTGTGTGCGCAGTAGCCGCACGTGCATCAACAAAGTAGTGCCAAGCGTGCGCCTGTGTCATAAGTAAAGGGCCGGCTGGCTTGACCGTTAAGGGTGCTGTAACTCCCGAAAGTACACTCCAGTCCAAACCAAAAAAAAAATTATTTTCTGTGTTTGTGAATTGTGTGCGCAGTAGCCGCACGTGCATCAACAAAGTAGTGCCAAGCGTGCGCCTGTGTCATAAGTAAAGGGCCGGCTGGCTTGACCGTTAAGGGTGCTGTAACCCCCGAAAGTACACTCCAGTCCAAACCAAAAAAAAAATTATTTTCTGTGTTTGTGAATTGTGTGCGCAGTAGCCGCACGTGCATCAACAAAGTAGTGCCAAGCGTGCGCCTGTGTCATAAGTAAAGGGCCGGCTGGCTTGACCGTTAAGGGTGCTGTAACCCCCGAAAGTACACTCCAGTCCAAACCTAAAAAAAAATTATTTTCTGTGTTTGTGAATTGTGTGCGCAGTAGCCGCACGTGCATCAACAAAGTAGTGCCAAGCGTGCGCCTGTGTCATAAGTAAAGGGCCGGCTGGCTTGACCGTTAAAGGGTGCTGTAACCCCCGAAAGTACACTCCAGTCCAAACCAAAAAAAAATTATTTTCTGTGTTTGTGAATTGTGTGCGCAGTAGCCGCACGTGCATCAACAAAGTAGTGCCAAGCGTGCGCCTGTGTCATAAGTAAAGGGCCGGCTGGCTTGACCGTTAAAGGGTGCTGTAACCCCCAAAGTACACTCCAGTCCAAACCAAAAAAAATTTATTTTCTGTGTTTGTGAATTGTGTGCGCAGTAGCCGCACGTGCATCAACAAAGTAGTGCCAAGAGTGCGCCTGTGTCATAAGTAAAGGGCCGGCTGGCTTGACCGTTAAAGGGTGCTGTAACCCACAAAGTACACTCCAGTCCGAACCAAAAAAAAATTTATTTTCTGTGTTTAGCCGCACGTATATATCAAATCGATATAACATAAATGGAGGACCAAACTTTCTCCGATAAAAATAAAATAGAGAAAGATCAAGAACCACTTCCTCCTAGTGCTGAAGCTGCTGCCACTAGTCATGACATAGACGATAACATGCCATCAACGTCGTCTGCCAAGGCCGATGCCCAATGTCATAGTAGAGGGCACATACAATCCCAAATGGCAAAGTTCAGGAAAATGACCTTGAAAAAGACATTTAAATCAGCTGAAGAGAAACGTAAACTTGCCAATATGCCATTTACGACACGGAGTGGCAAGGAACGGCTAAGGTCGATCCCTAGTATGTTCATGACTAGTGGTTCAGCTTCACATGACGATGGAAGCACTCCTCCCACTAAAAAAATCAAAAGAGTTAAGCTGGCAAAAGCACAGCGAAGAACTGTGCTTTCTAAGAAGATATCACAAATCCCCAAAGAGAGTCCAAGTGTGGTGGTGGTTGCGATGCCTGACCTTCCCAGCACTGGACGGGAAGAGGTGGCTCTTTCCACCATTTGCACGCCCCCTGCAAGTGCTGAAAGGAGCACCCACAGTCCACTTGCTGATATGCAAATTGAAGATGTCACTGTTGAAGTACAACAGGATGAGGATACTGGTGTAGCTGGCGCTGAGGAGGAAGTTGGCGAGGAGGATTCTGATGGTGATGTGGTTTGTTTAAATCAGGCTCCGGGGGAGACAGTTGTTGTCCGTGGGATGAAAAAGCCCATCACGGTCATGCCTGGGCAGAAGACCAAACATTCCACCTCTTTGGTCTGGCAATATTTCTATCCAAATCCGGACAACAACTGTCTTGCCATATGTACCATATGTAAAGGTGAAATAAGTAGGGGTAGGGACGTCAACCACCTAGGAACATCCTCCCTTATACGGCACCTGCAGCGCGTTCATAAAAAGTTACTGTCAAGTTCAGAAACTTTGGCTCAGACCGTAAGCAGTCCAGGGACACCTAAATCCCGTTGTCCTGTTGTATCCAAGCGCCTGCAAACCACACCGTCAACTCCCTCCTCGTCAATTTCCTCCTTAGTCAGGATCGGAAGTAGTCCTGCAGGCCATATCACTGGCATGACTGACTCTCCTATCCGGGATTCCTCCGGAGGATCCTGCATTGCTACGCCTACTGCTGCCGCTGCTGCTGTTGCTGCTGCTGCTGGGAGTCGTTCATCATCCCAGAGAGGAAGTAGGAACACCACTACTTTTACTAAACAATTGACCCTCCAACAGTCCTTAGCGAGGAGGATGAAGTACGACAGCAGTCATCCTGAAGCAAAACGTATAACTGAGGCCTTGACTGCTATGTTGGTGTTAGACGTGCGTCCGGTATCCGCCATTAGTGCAGTGGGATTTAGACAATTGATGGAGGTAGTGTGTCCCCGGTTCCAAATCCCGTCTAGATTCCACTTCACTAGGCAGGCGATACCGAGACTGTACAGAAACGTCAGAAAAAGTGTCCTCAGTGTCCTGAAAAATGCCGTTGTACACAATGTCCACTTAACCACGGACATGTGGACAAGTGGAACAGGGCAGACTAAGGACTATATGACTGTGACAGCCCACTGGGTAGATGTATCACCTTACGCAGCAACAGCAGCAGCGTCACCAGTAGCAGCATCTCAGAAACGCCAGCTCGTTACAAGGCAGGCTATGCTGTGTATCACCGGTTTCAGTAAGAGGCACACCGCCGACAACCTCTTAGAGAAACTGAGGGAAATCATCGCCCAGTGGCTTACCCCACTTAGACTCTCCTGGGGATTTGTGATATCTGACAACGCCACCAATATTGTGCGGGCATTACATCTGGGCAAATTCCAGCACGTCCCATGTTTTGCTCACACAATAAACTTGGTGGTGCAGAATTTTCTGAAAAGCGACAGGGGCGTGCAGGAGACGCTTTGGGTGGCCCGAAAAATTTCTGGCCACTTTCGCCATTCAGCGACTGCGTGCCGAAGACTGGAGCGCCAGCAAACACTCTTGAACCTGCCCCGCCATCACCTGAAGCAAGAGGTTGTGACGCGGTGGAACTCAACCCTCTATATGCTTCAGAGGATGGAGGAGCAGCAAAAGGCCATACAAGCCTATACATCCACCTATGACATAGGCAAAGGAGGGGGTATGCACCTGACTCAAGCGCAGTGGAGAATGATTTCCGTGTTGTGCAAGGTTCTTCAGCCCTTCGAACTTGCCACACGTGAAGTCAGTTCAGACACTGCCAGCTTGAGTCAGGTCATTCCCCTCATCAGGCTTTTGCAGAAGCAGCTGGAGAAAGTGAAGGAGGAGCTAAGACGGAGCGATTCCGCTCGGCATGTGGGACTTGTGGATGAAGCCCTTCATTCGCTTTGCCAGGATTCCAGGGTGGTCAATCTGTTGAAATCAGACCACTACATTTTGGCCACCGTGCTCGATCCTAGGTTTAAAGCCTATGTGGTGTCTCTCTTTCCGGCCGACACAAGCCTGCAGAGGTGCAAAGACCTGCTGGTGAACACACTGTCAGCTGAAGCGGAACGTGACACGTCAACGGCTCCTTCTTCATTTTCTCCCGCAACTGGGGCTGCCAGGAAAAAACTTAGGTATCCTAAGCAACCCGCTGGCGGTGATGCAGGGCAGGCAGGACCAAGTTTGGACATCTGGTCCGGACTGAAGGACCTGGCAACAATTTCTGACATGTCTACTGTCACTGCATATGATACTGTCACCATTGACAGAATGGTGGAGGATTACATCGGTGACAGCATCCAAGTAGGCATGTCAGACAGTCCATACCTGTACTGGCAGGAAAAAGAGGCAATTTGGAGGCCCCTGTACAAACTGGCTCTATTTTACCTGAGTTGCCCCCCCTCCAGTGTGTACTCCGAAAGAGTGTTTAGTGCAGCCGGGAACCTTGTCAGCGAAAGGCGTAGGAGGTTGCTTCCACAGAATGTGGAGAAGATGATGTTCATCAAAATGAATTATCAGCTCTTCCAGGGAGACCAGCCTCCAGAAGGTACAGAGGGACCTGTGGTGGTGGATTCAAGTGGGGACGAGTTAATACTTTGTGAGGATGAGGATGTACACACTGAAGAGGGTGAGGAATCGGTGGATGAGGAGGATGAGGATGACATCTTGCCTCCGTAGAGCCAGTTTGTGCAGGGACACATTAATTGCCAGCTTGTTTTGTGGGGGCCCAAACGAACCAATCATTTCAGCCACAGTTGTGTGGCAGACCCTGGCGCTGAAATGATTGATTTGTTAAAGTGTGCATGTCCTGTTTATACAACATAAGGGTGGGTGGGAGGGCCCAAGGACAATTCCATCTTGCACCTCTTTTTTTCTTTGCATTATGTACAGTTTGGGGCCTAGTTTTTCTAACTGCCATCCTGCCTGCCACTGCAGTGTCACTCCTAGATGGGTCACGTGTTTGTGCCGCCCACTCGTGTCGCTTAGCATAGTCATCCAGCTACCTCGGTGCAACCTTTTGGACATAAAAACACTATTGTGAGGTGTGAGGTGTTCAGAATAGACTGGAAATGAGTGGAAATTAAGGTTATTGAGGTTAAAAATAGCATAGGAGCAGAAAAACCTACAAATTCTGTGATTTTAGCTGTTTTTATGCTTTTTTTCAAAAAAATACAGATCCAAAACACAAAACCCAGAACCCAAAACACGGAAGGGTGGTTTTGGCAAAACCAATCCAGATCCAAAACACGAAGAAAGATCCAGATCCAAAACCAAAACACAAAACACGAAAAGTGGCCGGTGCACACCCCTAGTATGTATATATCAGAGCTGGTGTATTACTGTATGTATATATTAGAGCTGGTGTATTACTGTATGTATATATCGGTGCTGGTGTATTACTGTATGTATATATCAGAGCTGGTGTATTACTGTATGTATATATCAGTGCTGGTGTATTACTGTATGTATATATCAGTGCTGGTGTATTACTGTATGTATATATCGGTGCTGGTGTATTACTGTATGTATATATCAGTGCTGGTGTATTACTGTATGTATATATCGGTGCTGGTGTATTACTGTATGTATATATCAGAGCTGGTGTATTACTGTATGTATATATCAGAGCTGGTGTATTACTGTATGTGTATATCAGTGCTGGTGTATTACTGTATGTATATATTAGAGCTGGTGTATTACTGTATGTATATATCGGTTCTGGTATATTACTGTATGTATATATCGGTGCTGGTGTACTACTGTATGTATATATTAGAGCTGGTGTATTACTGTATGTATATATCAGTGCTGGTGTATTACTGTATGTATATATCGGTGCTGGTGTATTACTGTATGTATATATCAGAGCTGGTGTATTACTGTATGTATATATCGGTGCTGGTGTATTACTGTATGTATATATCGGTGCTGGTGTATTACTGTATGTATATATTAGAGCTGGTGTATTACTGTATGTATATATCAGTGCTGGTGTATTACTGTATGTATATATCAGTGCTGGTGTATTACTGTATGTATATATCGGTGCTGGTGTATTACTGTATGTATATATCAGTGCTGGTGTATTACTGTATGTATATATCAGTGCTGGTGTATTACTGTATGTATATAGCAGAGCTGGTGTATTACTGTATGTATATATTAGAGCTGGTGTATTACTGTATGTATATATCGGTGCTGGTGTATTACTGTATGTATATATTAGAGCTGGTGTATTACTGTATGTATATATCAGTGCTGGTGTATTACTGTATGTATATATTAGAGCTGGTGTATTACTGTATGTATATATCAGAGCTGGTGTATTACTGTATGTATATATCAGTGCTGGTGTATTACTGTATGTATATATCGGTGCTGGTGTATTACTGTATGTATATATCGGTGCTGGTGTATTACTGTATGTATATATCAGAGCTGGTGTATTACTGTATGTATATATCAGTGCTGGTGTATTACTGTATGTATATATCAGTGCTGGTGTATTACTGTATGTATATATCGGTGCTGGTGTATTACTGTATGTATATATCAGTGCTGGTGTATTACTGTATGTATATATCAGTGCTGGTGTATTACTGTATGTATATATCAGAGCTGGTGTATTACTGTATGTATATATCAGTGCTGGTGTATTACTGTATGTATATATTAGAGCTGGTGTATTACTGTATGTATATATCGGTGCTGGTGTATTACTGTATGTATATATTAGAGCTGGTGTATTACTGTATGTATATATCAGTGCTGGTGTATTACTGTATGTATATATCAGTGCTGGTGTATTACTGTATGTATATATCGGTGCTGGTGTATTACTGTATGTATATATTAGAGCTGGTGTATTACTGTATGTATATATCAGTGCTGGTGTATTACTGTATGTATATATCGGTGCTGGTGTATTACTGTATGTATATATCGGTGCTGGTGTATTACTGTATGTATATATCGGTGCTGGTGTATTACTGTATGTATATATCAGTGCTGGTGTATTACTGTATGTATATATCAGTGCTGGTGTATTACTGTATGTATATATCAGAGCTGGTGTATTACTGTATGTATATATCAGTGCTGGTGTATTACTGTATGTATATATCAGTGCTGGTGTATTACTGTATGTATATATCAGAGCTGGTGTATTACTGTATGTATATATCAGTGCTGGTGTATTACTGTATGTATATATCAGTGCTGGTGTATTACTGTATGTATATATCAGAGCTGGTGTATTACTGTATGTATATATCAGTGCTGGTGTATTACTGTATGTATATATCAGTGCTGGTGTATTACTGTATGTATATATCGGTGCTGGTGTATTACTGTATGTATATATCAGTGCTGGTGTATTACTGTATGTATATATTAGAGCTGGTGTATTACTGTATGTATATATCGGTGCTGGTGTATTACTGTATGTATATATCAGTGCTGGTGTATTACTGTATGTATATATCGGTGCTGGTGTATTACTGTATGTATATATTAGAGCTGGTGTATTACTGTATGTATATATCGGTGCTGGTGTATTACTGTATGTATATATTAGAGCTGGTGTATTACTGTATGTATATATCAGTGCTGGTGTACTACTGTATGTATATATCAGTGCTGGTGTACTACTGTATGTATATATCGGTGCTGGTGTATTACTGTATGTATATATCAGTGCTGGTGTATTACTGTATGTATATATCGGTGCTGGTGTATTACTGTATGTATATATTAGAGCTGGTGTATTACTGTATGTATATATCAGTGCTGGTGTATTACTGTATGTATATAGCAGAGCTGGTGTATTACTGTATGTGTATATCAGAGCTGGTGTATTACTGTATGTATATATCAGTGCTGGTGTATTACTGTATGTATATATCAGTGCTGGTGTATTACTGTATGTGTATATATTAGAGCTGGTGTATTACTGTATGTATATATCGGTGCTGGTGTATTACTGTATGTATATATTAGAGCTGGTGTATTACTGTATGTATATATCAGTGCTGGTGTATTACTGTATGTGTATATATTAGAGCTGGTGTATTACTGTATGTATATATCGGTGCTGGTGTATTACTGTATGTATATATCGGTGCTGGTGTATTACTGTATGTATATATCAGTGCTGGTGTATTACTGTATGTATATATCAGAGCTGGTGTATTACTGTATGTGTATATCAGAGCTGGTGTATTACTGTATGTATATATCAGTGCTGGTGTATTACTGTATGTATATATCAGTGCTGGTGTATTACTGTATGTGTATATATTAGAGCTGGTGTATTACTGTATGTATATATCGGTGCTGGTGTATTACTGTATGTATATATTAGAGCTGGTGTATTACTGTATGTATATATCAGTGCTGGTGTATTACTGTATGTGTATATATTAGAGCTGGTGTATTACTGTATGTATATATCGGTGCTGGTGTATTACTGTATGTATATATCAGTGCTGGTGTATTACTGTATGTATATATCAGTGCTGGTGTATTACTGTATGTGTATATATTAGAGCTGGTGTATTACTGTATGTATATATCGGTGCTGGTGTATTACTGTATGTATATATTAGAGCTGGTGTATTACTGTATGTATATATCAGTGCTGGCTGGTGTATTACTGTATGTATATATCAGTGCTGGTGTATTACTGTATGTATATATTAGAGCTGGTGTATTACTGTATGTATATATCAGTGCTGGTGTATTACTGTATGTACATATCAGTGCTGGTGTATTACTGTATGTATATATTAGAGCTGGTGTATTACTGTATGTATATATTAGAGCTGGTGTATTACTGTATGTATATATTAGTGCTGGTGTATTACTGTATGTATATATCAGTGCTGGTGTATTACTGTATGTATATATTAGAGCTGGTGTATTACTGTATGTATATATCAGTGCTGGTGTATTACTGTATGTATATATTAGAGCTGGTGTATTACTGTATGTATATATCAGTGCTGGTGTATTACTGTATGTATATATCAGTGCTGGTGTATTACTGTATGTATATAGCAGAGCTGGTGTATTACTGTATGTATATATCAGAGCTGGTGTATTACTGTATGTATATATCAGTGCTGGTGTATTACTGTATGTATATATCAGAGCTGGTGTATTACTGTATGTATATATCAGTGCTGGTGTATTACTGTATGTATATATCAGTGCTGGTGTATTACTGTATGTATATATCAGTGCTGGTGTATTACTGTATGTATATATTAGAGCTGGTGTATTACTGTATGTATATATCAGTGCTGGTGTATTACTGTATGTATATATCAGAGCTGGTGTATTACTGTATGTATATATCAGTGCTGGTGTACTACTGTATGTATATATCAGAGCTGGTGTATTACTGTATGTATATATCGGTGCTGGTGTATTACTGTATGTATATATCAGTGCTGGTGTATTACTGTATGTATATATCGGTGCTGGTGTATTACTGTATGTATATATCGGTGCTGGTGTATTACTGTATGTATATATCAGTGCTGGTGTATTACTGTATGTATATATTAGAGCTGGTGTATTACTGTATGTATATATCAGTGCTGGTGTATTACTGTATGTATATATCAGAGCTGGTGTATTACTGTATGTATATATCGGTGCTGGTGTATTACTGTATGTATATATTAGAGCTGGTGTATTACTGTATGTATATATCAGTGCTGGTGTATTACTGTATGTATATAGCAGAGCTGGTGTATTACTGTATGTATATATCAGAGCTGGTGTATTACTGTATGTGTATATCAGTGCTGGTGTATTACTGTATGTATATATTAGAGCTGGTGTATTACTGTATGTATATATCAGAGCTGGTGTATTACTGTATGTATATATCAGTGCTGGTGTATTACTGTATGTATATATCAGTGCTGGTGTATTACTGTATGTGTATATATTAGAGCTGGTGTATTACTGTATGTATATATCGGTGCTGGTGTATTACTGTATGTATATATTAGAGCTGGTGTATTACTGTATGTATATATCAGTGCTGGTGTATTACTGTATGTATATATCAGTGCTGGTGTATTACTGTATGTATATATTAGAGCTGGTGTATTACTGTATGTATATATCAGTGCTGGTGTATTACTGTATGTATATATCAGTGCTGGTGTATTACTGTATGTATATAGCAGAGCTGGTGTATTACTGTATGTATATATTAGAGCTGGTGTATTACTGTATGTATATATCAGAGCTGGTGTATTACTGTATGTGTATATATCAGTGCTGGTGTATTACTGTATGTATATATCAGTGCTGGTGTATTACTGTATGTATATATCGGTGCTGGTGTATTACTGTATGTATATATTAGAGCTGGTGTATTACTGTATGTATATATTAGAGCTGGTGTATTACTGTATGTATATATCGGTGCTGGTGTATTACTGTATGTATATATCAGTGCTGGTGTATTACTGTATGTATATATCGGTGCTGGTGTATTACTGTATGTATATATCAGTGCTGGAGTATTACTGTATGTATATATCAGTGCTGGTGTATTACTGTATGTATATATCAGTGCTGGTGTATTACTGTATGTATATATTAGAGCTGGTGTATTACTGTATGTATATATCAGTGCTGGCTGGTGTATTACTGTATGTATATATCAGTGCTGGTGTATTACTGTATGTATATATTAGAGCTGGTGTATTACTGTATGTATATATCAGTGCTGGTGTATTACTGTATGTATATATCAGAGCTGGTGTATTACTGTATGTATATATCGGTGCTGGTGTATTACTGTATGTATATATCAGAGCTGGTGTATTACTGTATGTATATATCAGTGCTGGTGTATTACTGTATGTATATATCGGTGCTGGTGTATTACTGTATGTATATATTAGAGCTGGTGTATTACTGTATGTATATATCAGTGCTGGTGTATTACTGTATGTATATATCAGTGCTGGTGTATTACTGTATGTATATAGCAGAGCTGGTGTATTACTGTATGTATATATCAGTGCTGGTGTATTACTGTATGTATATATCAGTGCTGGTGTATTACTGTATGTATATATCGGTGCTGGTGTATTACTGTATGTATATATTAGAGCTGGTGTATTACTGTATGTATATATCAGTGCTGGTGTATTACTGTATGTATATATCAGTGCTGGTGTATTACTGTATGTATATATCGGTGCTGGTGTATTACTGTATGTATATATCAGTGCTGGTGTATTACTGTATGTATATATCAGTGCTGGTGTATTACTGTATGTATATATCAGAGCTGGTGTATTACTGTATGTATATATCAGAGCTGGTGTATTACTGTATGTATATATCAGTGCTGGTGTATTACTGTATGTATATATCAGTGCTGGTGTATTACTGTATGTATATATCAGAGCTGGTGTATTACTGTATGTATATATCAGAGCTGGTGTATTACTGTATGTATATATTAGAGCTGGTGTATTACTGTATGTATATATCAGAGCTGGTGTATTACTGTATGTATATATCAGTGCTGGTGTATTACTGTATGTATATATCAGAGCTGGTGTATTACTGTATGTATATATCAGTGCTGGTGTATTACTGTATGTATATATCAGAGCTGGTGTATTACTGTATGTATATATCAGTGCTGGTGTATTACTGTATGTATATATCAGAGCTGGTGTATTACTGTATGTATATATCAGTGCTGGTGTATTACTGTATGTATATATTAGAGCTGGTGTATTACTGTATGTATATATCAGAGCTGGTGTATTACTGTATGTATATATCAGTGCTGGTGTATTACTGTATGTATATATTAGAGCTGGTGTATTACTGTATGTATATATCAGTGCTGGTGTATTACTGTATGTATATATCAATGCTGGTGATGTGCACCGACCCCCGTGTTTTCGTTTTGGATCTGGATTGTTTTGCTAAAACCTCACCTCCGTATTTTGTTTTCGTGTTTTGGTTTTGGATCTGGATTTTTTCTTAAAAAATAAGAAAAACAGCTAAAAATCACAAAGTAGGCCTTTTTTTGTTCCTACAGTATTAATAACCACAATAAAATTTTTTCCACTCGTTTCTAGTCAATTTTGACCACCTCACAGCTCACAATATTGATTCTTTCATCTAGTTAAAGGGCCAAAAGGTTGCATCCAGCTTGCTGGCTCAAAACTGATAGATATAATTATTAATAGAGTTGAGGACTGTGCAAAGATGATGGCTGGGATACCCTTGAGAATTGAAGAATTGATAGTTCATAGTTGGTGCAGCCCCTGGCTGTAAAATTGATAATAAAATAATTAAAAAACAATTCATTGGGTGCAGCCCCAGGCTGAATAATTAATAATAAAAGAAATTAATTGGTGCAGCCTCTGGGTGTAAAATTGATAATAAATTAATTAAAAAGCAATTCATTGGGCGCAGCCCCTGGCTGAATAATTAATAAAGACAAACTCATTGGTGCAGCCACTGGCTGTAAAATTGATAATAAATTAATTTAAAAATAAATCATTGGTTCCTAAAGCAACCATAACATTAATATACATGTCAGGCAGCAATGCCCCAACCAGCACATTATGGAAAGGAAAAATGTGCAAGATGGAATAGTCCTTGGGCCCTCCCACCCACCCTTATGTTGTATATGAAACAGGACATTCACAGTTTAACAAACCAATCATTTCAGTGACAAGGACTGCCAATTGTGGCTGAAATTATTGGTTTGTTTGGACCCCCATAAAACAAGCTGCCAATGTGCATTGGATATGGAAATTAAAATGATCCCATACACAAACTGGCTTTACATTACAAGTTGTCGTCGTCCTCATCCTCGTCATCCCCATCAGTGTGTACATCCTCTTCTTCACACAATATTAATTTGTCCCCGCTGGAATCCACCATAGGCGCCTCTGTAATTTTTGATGTAATTGTTGGTAGAGGTCTTCCTCATGGAATTTGTAATTAATTTTAATGAACATAATCTTTTCCACATTTTGAGGAAGTAACCTCCTACGCCGATCACTGATAAGGTTGCCAGCTGCACTGAAAACTCTTTCGGAGTACACACTGGAGGGTGGGTAACTTAAGTAATGCAAAGCCAGTTTGTGTATGGGACTCCAAATTGCCTCTTCTTACTGCCAATACTGAAAGGGACTGTCTGACATGCCAATTAGGATGTTATCTCTGAAAATAGTCCTCCACTATTCTGTGAATGGAGACCGCATCACACATAGTTACAGTAGAAGACATGTCACTAGTAAACAGTTCTCTCAGGCCTGACCAGATGTAATTTTTTGGTGAATGCCCTGCATGACCAGCAGGCATTCTGTATGGAAAATTTAGTTTTTCCTGGCAGCTGCAGAAATGGAAGGAGATGATGGTGTTTCACATGTAGCTGCAGCTGACAATTTGTTTACCAACAGCTCTTTGCATAGTTTGCATAGTTTTAGATTTCGGTCTGTTGGAAAAAACTCACAAGGTAGGACTTAAACCAAGGATCCAGAACAGTCGCCAAAATATATTTTTCAGATTTCAATACATTGATGACTCTTGGATCCTGGTGAAGTGAATGAAGGGCTTGATCCACCAGTCTGACATACTTTGCGTAATCGCTCCGTTTCACCTCCTCCTTCAGTTTCTCCAGCTGTTTTTGCAAAAGTCTGATGAGGGGAATGACCTGCCTCAAGCTGGCAGTGTCTGAACTAACTTCACGTGTGGCAAGTTCAAAGGGTTTGAGAACCTTGCACAACATGGAAATTATTCTCCACTGCACCTGAGTAAGGTGCATTCCCCCTCCACGGCCTATGTCATAGGCCATTGTATAGCCCTTGATGGCCTTTTGCTGTTACTCCATCCGCTGAAGCATATAGAGGGTAGAATTTCACCAAGTTACTACCTCTTGCTTCAGCTGATGACAGGGGCAAATTTAACAATGCAATCTTCGACAAGCGTATGCTGAATGTCTAAAATGTCTGGATATTTTGCGGGCCACCGAGAGCATCTCCTACATGCTCCTGTCATTTTTAAAAAAATGTTGCACCACCAAATTAATTGTGTGAGCAAAACATGGGATGTGTTAGAATTCGCCCACATGTAATGCTCTCACAATATTAGTGGCATTGTCCGAAATCACAAATCCCAAGGAGAGTCCAAGTGGGGTAAGCCATTTAGCAATGATTTCCCTGAGTGTTTCTAAGAGGATCTCAGCGGTATGCCTCTTTGTAAAACCAGTTATACAAAGAGTAGCCTGCCTCATCTGTAGATGTTGCTGTTGTAGACAATACAACTACCCAGTGGGCTGTCACAGTCATGTAATCCTTAGTTTGCCCTGTCCCACTTGTCCACATATCAGTGGTCAAGTGGACAGTGGGTACAACGGCATTTCTGAGGACATTAATAAGGTTTTTTTTAATGTCCTTGTACAGACTTGGAATTGCTGTTCTAGCAAAATGGAATCTAGAAGGTATCTGGTAGCGAGGACACAGGACCTGAATTAACTTTTGAAAACCCACTGCAGTAATGGCGGATACTGGATGCACATCTAATACCAGCATAGCTGTTATGGAGTCAGTAATCCGCTGTGCAACTGGGTGATTGCTGTCATACTTGTTTGCCCTAGCTAATGATTATTTGACAGTTAACTGATTTTTGGAGGATACGCTACAAGTAGTCTTCCTCCTGATCCCCTTCTGGGATGAAGATCCACTCACAGGAACAGCAGCAGGTGTAGTCATCAAAGATCCTTCTGAGGAATCATGGATAGGAGAGGAGTCAATCATGCTTCGAATAACAACATTGGATGCAGCAGGACTACTTCCGATGATGAATGAGGATGTTGATAATGCAGGTTTTGGTGTTGGAGATCAAAGGTGCTTGGATCCCACAGAGAGGGAGCAGGTAGGTGACACTGGACTTGTTACGTTTTGAGTTTTGGAACTTGGTGACATACACTTTGATATTTGATGAATGCGCTCCAAGTGACATAACAAGGAGGAGGTTCCTAGGTGGTTTAGGTCCCTCCCTCTACTCATTTTTGCTTGGCAATGGTTACATATGGCTTGACAACTGTTGTCCGGATTGGGGTGGAATTAATTCCACACGTGAGAAGTGGATTTTTTTGTCTTTTGCCCCGGCAACAATGGGCTTTGGATTTTTCAATCCATGGGCAACAGCTGTTGCCTTACTTACACAAAGTACATCCTCAGCATCAACATCCTCATCACCAACATCTTCATCATCAACATCCTCATCATCCTTAGCATCTTCAACTACCAAAATATCCTCTTCCTCCATGTGCAATTCCACAGAAGCATCCTTGATGACTATGTCTGCAAGATGTTGACTGCCCTTCTCCACATTTACAGAGGGCACACAAATGTTGGAACTTGGAGGATCATCCAGTACACTAGTATTTAGGTCTGGTTCACACATGGCAACCACGGACACACTTGCACTCTCCTCGGGGATTTGTGATTTCGATTTCTCACGGCACACAGTTGGTTTTTCCGGAGCTGTCTTACTCATCTTAACAACTTTGAATCTTTTAATGGTACCACCATCACTACTACTACAAGAAGAAGGGCTATCAGAATCAGAACCAGCAGTCTTCATAAAGAAAGGCCAAGGCTTTATCCTTTCCTAGCCACTTCGTGTAGTGAATGGCATATTGCCAATTTTTTGTTTATCTAAAGGCATATTTCCTCTCAATTTTTTTTCCTTAACTTCAGTAAAAGTAGCTTTACCATATTGATGAAGTGACTTAAGCCCTGGGGCATGGGCCTTCATAGAGAATGAGGAAGTTGACGGCCTTGCACTGCTGGCGGCAGCTACAACATGTGGTTCATGTCCTTGCTCTCCTGTCATGTGACAGCCCTCCATATTTTCTGTGGTCTTGAAGCAGTGTCATAAGCACCAATAGTGTAGCCAAGGCGCGGTTACAAAATTCACACACATGCAGTCATGCGCACACACAAAAATATTAGACAAAAAAATACACTTTTTTTTTTTCAGGTCCAGAACTTGGGCCCAGAGCACCGATTGATGACGACTGGAGTATTACTGTATGTATATATCAGCAGGGCTGCCATCAAGAATTGTGGGGCCCGGGACTAAGAAAAATAGACAGCCCCCCCCAAGCCCCCCTTCCCCCACTGGCTGGGAGAAAGCAGTCTCCTAGCCAGTTCCACTCCCCACATCTGCAACAACTGACATGCTTCAATAATAAAAGATTAATTACACTTACCTGTTTTGGCTGCAGCCTCCGGCTCCTTAGTCCTCACACCGCGGCTCCATTCTCATTCGGCAGCGCAGCGCTGGTGAAGTCATGACGTCACGCTGCGCCAACTCACAAGTAGGAGTCTCGGAGCGAGGTGGAGAGGGAGTGCGGCAGCTAAGTGAAAAGTGACTCACTATGGGTCACTTATAAAGTGTGGCGTTGGGCGGTAGTAGTGGGCGGCTCGCTCTTAGGAGCGGGCCCTCGGCCGGGCCTGTCACTCTCTATAGAGGTAGCGGCGGTAATAGGAGCGGGCAGGCAGTCACACTTCTATTGTATGGCAGCAGAGGGTAGTAGTGGGCGGGCCCCCTTAGTGTCCGGGCCTGGGACTCCGAACCCGGCAGTCCCCCCCTGATGGTGGCCCTGTATATCAGTGCTCGATTTTAGATCAAGTCTGGCTGTGACTAACAGTTGTATTGTCACTAATGTGGCCCCTGAATATATACAGTGTGATCTGCATCTAATCCAAGCCCTATGGCCTTCTCGAAGTGATTTTTGAGAACAGTCCTGGCTGGGGTAGTGGGCACTGAAGAATGAGCAGCAGGAAACTCCATGAAAGGACTTGAGGGTAATTCAGTAGCATCGCTGCTTGCAGGTAGAAGGGCGTAATTGATTAGTAATATGATGTTTGCAGGTGCGATACTTTGAGTGAGGGCACAGGAGCATCATTGTGTGCTTGCAGTGCTGTGATTACGGGTAATTACGTTTGCCTTTAGTCTTTTGTCCCAGGAACAGGCTGGCACAAGTGCGCACTTATAATGACGATGCTATGACACAAATCACATAGATGGATGGACGGTGCAACTACAGAGGTGAATATCCGCATTTAGTATCACGTACACCATGGGCCTGAATCCTAGTCAGATGAAAGTTGGTTTGCAGACAGATGTAGCGGATTTCAGCATACACACCATAGAGAGATATCAGCATGCTCTGTATCCCGCATACATACATGGATGGATATCATCACAAGTGCGGACGGATTGACTGTATTACTCTTTCCATGAAATAGTCATTTCTGGGTGGTAACAGGGCAGCCGTCATGAACACGCACAGAACTGCTGCATCTAGTGGGAGTGTAGAACGACTTCTGTAGTGAGCAGAAGGATGAATTATTGGCACACAGCATGGAGTGGGCGAATAACAGAGGAACAGAAAGTATAGAGAGATGCAATAAGTACCAGGGCCGTTACTAAGGTGGTGCAACATGTGCCACCGCACAGGTCACTGCAGGGCAGGGGGCGCTGTCTGGGCCTGTCAATTTTCTGTTAATAATCATTCTAACTTGTAACTTCGTCTTCTTTTATCTCCGGTATCTCCTGCCCGCCCCCTCTCTCCTCCCTGGCCGACTCCCCATCCATATGGCCACCTCCCCGAGCACCTTCAGTCATATCCTCTTTTATTTACACATATTTCAAAATACTGTCATACCCGTGCCTCAAACCTATCACCTCTCACATGGCAGTCAAATACCTTACACATGGAGCTATCTGCCCTACAATTTCTGATGGCAGCCCATGAGGCTGCCATCGGAAATTGTGGACATTTTGGGTTTGCGTCTAATATTCCTATTTGAAAAACATGGGAGGTGCCAATGCTCTTTCTGGCCCAGGGCACCAAAACGTCTAGTTACGGCTCCGATAAGTACAGCCCTAAATAAGGCACATGCCTCACTTTTCTTTACTGTAAATAAAGCCTCATATCTGCTTCTGAATGTGAGGAGATGGAAGTGCAAGGTACTGAGGACCTCATTCAGAGTCGGTCGTAGCGGCTGCACGGTCGTACGCCACCGATGTTCGCTAAACTGCGCATGCGTAAAGTTCGCAATGCGCGTGCGCAAACTAGCTGCTACGATCACAAATTTCTCTCTCCTTGAACACAGCCAGGTCGGTAGTTTGAGTGACAGAATGAGGCGTTTGTGGGTGGTAACAGGGGAAGGTGCTTGAAAACGGGGGAGTGCAGATCCGAACGCAGGTGTGCCTAATTATGCGAACGGCGTTTTATGGGAGTGCATAATTAACAAACTAGCATCATGGCACACGTGACATGGGAGGTTTTTACACTGACATGATCGTAGAGCTTAAGAGAGGGTATGGTCAACCTTAAGCTCTACGACCAGTTCGTTGGTTCTCGATGGTCTCGATTAATCCTTATATGCCCGGAGATTACGTGTAATGCGTACGAGAAGGGGGCATATTTTTTTTGTCTTCCAGCCGCTTCCTCCCCTTGGTCGGCCAGCTACCGATCCGATCTCAGGGACGCAACTTGCGAGGGAATCATTTGCATATCCGGCCCCTTTTCCCGTACGACCCTGCGAACGCAACGACCGACTCTGAATGAGGTCCTGGATGTGGAACTCTATATAGGGCTGTGTTCATACAAAATGTTTTCTCACTGCAGGAAGTGACAGATGTTCTACGTTTCTGGAGGAAGCTCATGTTACCCTGTGTGATTATAGAATGTTGGGTCTCTGCATGTCCTGAGAATATATTGCTTGCAGTTAGGATTACCACATATAAACAATATGTAACCCCATGGGGTGAATCTCTAACATTGCTTTAGCACATGGCAGGCTCTCTCTTGGTTCCCCATGTTTACATCTGTGGGAAGTGAGCATAAAAGAGGATCTATACTCACATAAAAATGTTCACGGTCTCTGCAATACTTGTATTCCCGGTACGCTCCCAAATACGTCACCTCGCGTGAGATCATCTTCTAAACTAAAGATGAGCTGACGCTTTTCTATCAATTCAGATTTCATTCACATATTGATGGTTTGCCCAATTACTGTAGCTTCAGGACAACTGAAGGATGACTTTAAGCCTGAGGGAGTTTAAACCCTGAGGACGTGACTCTAATGTGAACAGCTTTGTTTGTCAGTTTGGTTAATGTTTAGGGTAGAATAAAGGTAGTTTTTAAAGTACAGGGAATGACTGAGGGTATTGGTTATAGCCCATTGGATCATGCTTACGGCTAGAGAGAGATCAGGAAGTCTACATTAAGTAGGTGAACTTCCTGTAGGGCCTCTTTGTTTCTGAAGGTTTTCTCTCGATCCCTCCCTTCCAGTTTTCTAGTTGGTGGTGGTTTATCGTTCAATATGGTGTTGTGTGTTAGCCGTTGCCATGGCAGTGAAGAACGGCTGTGGTTAGATTTTATGTAATTGACTTAAGTAGGGGTGTGCCTTCGTTTAGTTTGGTTTGGTGACACTGCTTGGGCTCAGAGACCTATTTTTTTGTGCCAGTGCCTCGTTATTTTATTAGAATGCATTTTATATTAGCTATAAGGTTTAAGTGCCAGGTATTTTTATTTCGACAAAGGACATTGACATTTTTTAAAATAGTAGGTAATCAGAAAATCATTTTCTAGAATGTGGTGCAGGAAACTGGACGTCATTTATGGTGAGTACAGCAAAACGTTTTGGCTTTGCACTGGTGTGTATGGGTGGTCCGCCCAGAACACTTCCAGTAAAGAGATATAAAAGTCCAGTGTCATGGATGTGTATGAGATAGGGATATTACAGGGTACTGGTAACTAATCTGGGAGTGAGTTGAATGCTTAGATCATAGATGTGTATGAGATAGGGGTATTACAGGGTACCGGTAACTAATCTGGGAGTGAGTTGAATGCTTAGATCATGGATGTGTATGAGATGGGGGTATTACAGGCTACCGGTAACTAATCTGGGTGTGAGTTGAATGCTTAGATCATGGATGTGTATGAGATGGGGGTATTACAGGGTACCAGTAACTAATCTGGGTGTGAGTTGAATGCTTAGATCATGGATGTGTCTGAGATGGGGGTATTACAGGGTACCGGTAACTAATCTTGGAGTGAGTTGAATGCTTAGATCATGGATGTGATAGGGGTATGACCACCCACAGCTATAGCGAGCAGCCAAAATGATGGTCGCGATGGTCAAGACCATCGCGACCATCGGGCTTGCAATGAGACCCTGCAGTAGGGTCTCGCTGCCGCAAGCCCTGGAGTGATTTTGGCTCTATCAGACGGTAGGTGTTCCCATGGGAACTCCTTCGTCTGGGCAGCCACGCCCCCGGCATGCCCACCAAAGGGGGCATGCTGTCAAACAACATCGACAGCACGCCCCCTTTGGTGCGAGACCCATAATGACGGGTCTCGCGCATGCGCACGACGGAGCTGCCTCCGTCGTGCACATGCGCACTTGGGCACCATCGACCCGCTTGCGAGCGCTCAGCGCTCGCGAGCAGGTCTGAAGCAGGCCCTGAGAGTTCCTTACAGAAATGTCATACCCTTGAAATAGAACCTTTTCCACCAGAGATGCCTCCTAGGCAGAAGAGACAAGATGGCCCACCAAAGAGTGGTGGTAGAGGTGGAGGGTGAGGTGGACATGAACAGTCATTCAGTGGTCAAGGTAGCTATGAACAAGGAGGTGGTCCAGGAGGAGGAATGGAAACTATGATCAAGGGAACAGAGGTGGTAGTGGGCAAATGTTGTTGGCAGCAGTTCAGGTTGACACTACAGTATCAAGATCATAGTTATAGAGCTTCTGGAGTTTAATCTTTAGGCTACCAATATGGTGGATACGAAGGAGATGGTGCATACCGCGTTTCTTTACCACTAAGCAATTCAACATCAGTAAAAAGCAAAATAGTCTTTATATAAAAGATCCATAGGTGAAGCTAATTATTTCACTTGTGATTCTGTAAAGCTGGCCACACACTAGACCAACTTTCATCCAACCATTCAACTAGTTGATTGGTTTGAATGAAAATCTGGTAACGTATGGGAGTAAATGATGATCAGCAATTTGCTCCTAAATGCCAGAAAACTGATGAAAATGGCGTCAGACAACTTTGTTAAATGTTTGATCTAAACAATTTGTTCAAACAACAGTTTTTGTCCATTTTCCGGCTTTTGGGAGCAAATTGCTGATTGTCATTTGCTTTCATCCCTTACCAGATTTTCATTCCAAACAATCAACTAGTTGGTTGGTTGGATGTAAGTTGGTCTAGTGTGTGGTCAGCTTGAGGAGACCTGGAAAATATGCACTGTTGGTAGCTCACGAGGACCAGGGTTGGCTACCCCTGCTCTAAGTAAAGTGACTGTACATTATCTGCAGTTGGCTGGGGAACTCTATTGGGGTGTGATTTGAGCCTAGAATTGCTCCTGAAGGAAGCAGTGAGAAGATGACTTTACTACAAAGGTAATTCCAGCATACTGTACATCTGTATCTCACCTCTTTGGGGTGTCACATATGTACATCAACGAGAAACTTTGAAGTAATAACACACAGCTTAAAACATACTTTACCAGTTTTGAAATTCCCTAATCTTCATTGCAAGTTACTTTGAAAATTACTTTAAGCTTATTAAGTGATCTAATGGAGAAAATACATGTTTTGGGAGGAGAAATGCTTTAAAGCCTTTTAGAAAATATGATATAAACAACAACCTACAAACACAAGGTTACATGTGTTATTAATTATGTACCGTCATGGGGTTGAAAAATTAGCTTTGTAAATATTATCTCAATAGTAATACGCATATTAATGGTGCAAATGCAATTCTGGCACAGGGCTTAGAACTGGCTGTACTCTGGATTGTAACTGTGGAAAATCACAATATGCTGAAAAACATAACATTGTTACTGTGACCCAGCCAAAACATTAAATAACGTATTTGTGTCAAACTCGCTTGTAGTGTAAGAATATTCTTATTTTCAAAATTAAAATACTCAAAAATAAAAAAAGTTAACTCTTTTGTGGGTTAGCTCATTACTATGGATACATGTTTTGTTTCGTTTGCCCTGTATCCTCATTTTGAGACACATCTAATACATTGAAAGTCTATAACATGCATAGGGGGTTAGGCTCATCAGTGTAATGTATTCAAATGTATCTTAGTATCATCCGAAATGTGGACAATTTGACCAGTTACGATGTGATTCTTAACATTTAAAAAAAATAAATGACAGTGTCCAATATTGGTTCCACTTTCTTAATGTTTTTTCCTTGCTGAGGTGCTGCAGACAATGACTCCAGGCTGTTTAGTCATGGTTCACCATGCAGGTTGTAGAGGAAAGATTTCAGCAGATATGAATGGCTGTTTTGCTGTTTAGCACCACCTGGTACTGACTACGGGTTTTCTAGTTCCTTGCAGAGCACTAATTGCGCCATGTTCCAGGCCTTAAATCGCCAAGCCTCATTCATTGATAAAGGCTGCAGCTATTATACTTATGTATAGTTGTAGTTAGAGATGTGCGCCGACCCCGGGGTTTTGGTTTTGGATCTGGATTGGTTTTGCCAAAACCTCACCTCCGTGTTTTGTTTTCGAGTTTTGGTTTTGGATCTGGATTTTTTCTTAAAAAATTAAAAAAACAGCTAAAATCACATAAAATGGGCCTTTTTTTGTTCCTATAGTATTAATAACCTCAATAACATCTATTTCCACTCGTTTCCAGTCAATTTTGACCACCTCACATCTCACAAGGGGACCAGGAAGTGTGCTTTCCAAAAATAAATAAACAAATGACTTAAATAATGCTTTGCAAATCTTCTATAAACTGGCATTTCCGAACCTGTAGAGGGACATAAAAAAAAACATAGTTCAAACTGCCGTTGTTCCCACTGTCCACTTAACCATATGAGATATATTGTGAACAAGCGGAACTGAGCAGCAAATGCAAGATTTCTGACCTAAGATTTAAGTGGGACATAGTGCGGCTGCGCCATGCCTGCTTGCTGGCATTTTTTTTTCATCCCGGAAGGGGACCAGGAAGCGTGCTTTCCAAATATAAATCTTCTGTTCTGTAACAGAATTTTTCCAACCTGTAAAGGGACATAAAAAAAAACAGAGTTAGTTAGTGGCCTACAAATTGCCATTGTTCCCAGTGTCCACTTATTCTTGGACTGGAGCAACCATGGTGACTGAATTAGTGTCATAACATGAGGAGGCTGCAAACTGGGTGCCATGTTATGAGTTGGCCATATGGGGTATGTTGCTGTTAAAGGATCAGGCTGGTTATATCAGTGGACACATTAATTATAGTTTTTGTTATTCTGGGTTTCCATCTCCTGAAGGTTGTTTACCAACAGATAGAGACTACCTAACTATCAGCTCAGGCATAGAAGTTCCTGAGGAACAGAGCTCTGTTCTCTGGACGGAAGCCAAATAGTTGGGAGCCCCTGTTCCAAGTGCAACATTTGAAGCTCTTATTCTCTCCACATCATCTTTCATAGAAGAAAAAAAAATGTCATTGGGGACATCTAGCTCCTCTTTCTGTACCCTGCTTACCCTTTTTGGACAGTAAGTCCAGCATGGATGGTTTGGAAGAAGGCCTAGCAACAAATGGGGATGGTCATTATCAAGACCTGGTCCCCCAAGTTTGTGAAGTCTGGGAGGTATTGGTTGGCATGCAGGCAGCGGAATAACAAAGGCCTCCATGTTGTCTGTGCTTACTATTCCATATTTCAGTTTGCCATTCAGGTAGGAATAAACTAGTGGGCTACAGAACACAGTGACAGACTCACTGGATGTCTTAGTGCATTCAGGCCAAGTACGATCCATGAATTCCCAGACAGATTCCGGACAGATGAATCCTTTGCTTGTAAAATAATCTTTGGCTATCTATAACACCCACCTTTGCCAGGAATTACCAGACATTTTGAAGGCTATAACTTTTAACTGCTTTATAGAAAACATGTGAATGAAACCTTTCCATACTGCAGAACATGATGGAGAAATCCCTTGAAGTTCAGCACCTAGAGCATCTTTTTTCATGTTCTCTGAGGCCTCTCCTGACTGTGAAGAAAGATTCTCTACACTGTAGTCTTCCATTGTGACTTTTTAATGGTGATTTCAATGTTGTCCACTGTTTCCCCCATGCAAATGAGACAATTCACATCCAGAAGGTGACTCTTATGTTTAGCCGTGGTGTCAGTCTCTCTTTTGGCAGAATTAGGCTTTAGTTTTTTACAAATATTATAAATATAGGATTTAGTTTTTTAGAGCATATAACTTTATAAGCTGTTAGGATAACATTTCTGCTATGTTTAAGATTAAAACAAAATAAACTTTTTGTAACCCAATAACTTCAAAAAAAAAGTTTTCATTGCAATATTCATGCAGCCCCTTGCCAGACAGCAGCACAGCACCCCTGCTCAGCTATGCCGATGACAGGTGTTGCTGACACACACATAAAAAAAATATATTTATTATTTTGGGCAGCAGCCCCTCGACAGACAGGAGCACAGCACCCCTGCGCAGCTGCGCCGATGACAGTGACAGCCAGGTGTAAAATTGATAATAAATTAATTAAAAAACAATTCATTGGTTGCAGCCCCTGGCTGTTAAATTGATCATAAATTAATTAAAAAACAATTCATTGGTTGCAGCCCCTGGCTGTTAAATTGATCATAAATTAATTTTAAAAAATCATTGGTTCCTAAACCAACCATAACATTAATTTAAAATGTCAGGCCGCAATGCCCCAATCAGCACATACTGGAATCGAAAAAGGTGCAAGATGGAATAGTCCTTGGGCCCTCCAACCCACCCTTATGTTGTATATGCAACAGGACAGTTTAACAAACCAATCATTTCAGCGACAAGGACTGCCAATTGTGGCTGAAATGATTGGTTTGTTTGGACCCCCATAAAACAAGTTGCCAATGTGCCTTGGACATGGAAAAGAAAATAATCCCATACACAAACTGGCTTTACATTACAAGTTGCCATCATCCTCATCCTCATCCTCCTCATCAGTGTGTACATCCTCTTCTTCACACAATATCAATTCATCCCCGCTGGATTCCACCATAGGTGCCTCTGTAATTTTTTGATGTAATTGTTGGTTGAGGTATTCCTCATGGAATTTGTAATTCATTTTAATGAACATCATCTTTTCCACATTTTGAGGAAGTAACCTCCTACGCCGATCACTGACAAGGTTGCCAGCTACACTGAAAACTCTTTCGGAGTACACACTGGAGGGTGGGCAACTTAAGTAATGCAAAGCCCAGTTTGTGTATGAGACTCCAAATTGCCTCTTTTTCCTGCCAGTACTGAAAGGGACTGTCTGACATGTCTATTAGGATGTTATCTCTGAAATAGTCCTCCACCATTCTGTGAATGGAGACCGTATCACACATAATCACGGTAGAAGACATGTCACTAGTAGGCAGTTCTCCTGACCAGATGTCATTTTTTGGTGAATGCCCTGCATGACCAGCAGACATTCTGTAAGGAAAATGTAGTTTTTTCCTGGCAGCTGCAGAAACTGAAGGAGGAGATGAAGGCATTTCACATGTGGCTGCAGCTGACAATTTTTTGACCAACAGCTCTTTGCATAGTTTTAGATTTTGGTCTTTTGGAAAAAAACTCAAAAGGTAGGACTTAAACCTAGGATCCAGAATGGTAGCCAAAATATATTTTTCAGATTTCAATAGATTGATGACTCTTGGATCCTGGTGAAGTGAATCAAGGGCTTGATCCACCAGTCCGACATACTTTGCTCAATCGCTCTGTTTCAGCTCCTCCTTCATTTTCTCTAGCTGTTTTTGCAAAAGTGTGATGAGGGGAATGATCTGACTCAAGCTGGCAGTGTCTGAACTAACTTCACGTGTGGCAAGTTCAAAGGGTTTGAGAACCTTGCATAACATGGAAATTATTCTCCACTGCACTTGAGTAAGGTGCATTCCCCCTCCACGGCCTATGTCATAGTCCGCTGTATAGGCCTGGATGGCCATTTGCTGTTCCTCCATCCGCTAAAGCATATAGAGGGTAGAATTCCACCGAGTTACTACCTCTTGCTTCAGCTGATAGAAGGGCAAATTTAAATGTACCTGCTGGTCATGCAATCTTCGACAAGCGGTCGCCGAATGTCTAAAATGTCCGGATATTTTGCGTGCCACCGAGAGCATCTCCTGCACACCTATGTCATTTTTTTTAAAATGTTGTACCACCAAATTAATTGTGTGAGCAAAACATGAGACGTGTTGGAATTCGCCCAAATGTAATGCTCTCACAATATTGGTGGCATTGTCCGAAATCACAAATCCTGAGGAGAGTCCAAGTGGGGTAAGCCATTTAGCAATGATTTCCCTGAGATTTTCTAAGAGGTTCTCAGCGGTATACCTCTTAGTGAAACCAGTTTTACAAAGAGTAGCTGTTGCTGTTGTAGGCAATACACCTACCAGTGGGCTGTCACAGTCATGTAATCCTTAGTTTGCCCTGTCCCACTTGTCCACATATCAGTGGTCAAGTGGACAGTGGGTACAATGGCATTTCTGAGGACATTAATAAGGTTTTTTTTAATGTCCTTGTACAGATTTGGAATTGCTCTTCTAGCGAAGTGGAATCTAGAAGGGATCTGACCGAGGACACAGGACCTGAATTAACTGTTGAAAACCCACTGCAGTAATGGCGGATACTGGACGCACATCTAATACCAGCATAGTTGTTATGGCGTCAGTAATCTGCTGTGCAACTGTGTGATTGCTGTCATACTTGTTTGGCCTTGCAAACAATTGTTTAACAGTTAATTGCTTTTTGGAGGATATGCTACAAGTAGTCTTCCTCCTGGTCCCCTTCTGGGATGAAGATCCACTGACAGCAACAGCAGCAGCAGCAACAGGCATAGTCATCAAGGATCCTTCTGAGGAATCACGGATAGGAGAGGAATCAATCATGTTTGGAATACCAACATTGGATACAGCAGAACTACTCCCGATTTTGAATGAGGATGTTGATGATGCAGGTGTTGGTGTTGGAGATCGAAGGCACTTGGATCCCACAGAGAGGGAGCTGGTAGGTGACACTGGACTTGTTACGTTTTGAGTTTTGGAACTTGGCAACGTACACTTTGATATTTGATGAATGCGCTCCAAGTGACGTAACAAGGAGGAGGTTCCTAAGTGGTTTAGGTCCCTCCCTCTACTCACTCTTGCATGACAATGGGCACATATGGCTTGACAACTGTTGTCCGGATCGGGATGGAAATAATTCCACATGTGAGAAGTAGATTTTTTTGTCTTTTGTCCCGGCATGACAACAATGGGCTTTGGCTTTTTCAAACCATGGGCAACAGCTGTTGCTTTACTTACACAAAGGATATCCTCGGCATCAACATCCTCATCACCAACAGCAACATCTTCATCATCAACATCCTCATCATCCTTACCACCTTCATCCACCAAAATATCCTCCTCCTATATGTGCAATTCCACAGAAGCATCCTCAATGACTACATCTGCAAGATGTTGACTGCCCTTCCCCACATTTACAGAGGGCATACAAATGTTGGAGCTTGGAGGATCCTCCAGTACACTAGTATTGAGGTCGGGCTCACACATGGCAACCATGGACACACTTGCACTCTCCTCGGGGATTCGTGATTTCGATTTCTCAGGGCACACAGTTGTTTTTTTCGGAGCTGTCTTAACAACTTTCACATTTTTAATTGGACCACCACCACTATTACTACAAGCAGAAAGACTATCAGAATCAGCAGTCTTCTTCATAAAGTAAGAAGGCCAAAGCCTTTCCTTGCCACTTCGTGTAGTGAATGGCATATTGCCAATTTTTTGTTTATTTAAAGTCAAATATCCTTTCAATTTTTTTTTCTTAATTTCAATCAAACCTGCTTTACTACCATACGATGGCGTGACTTAAGCCCTGGGGCATGGGCCTTCCTAGAGGTCGAGGAAGTTGACGGCCTTGCACTTCTGCCGGCAGCTACAACATGTGGTTATTGGCCTTGCTCTCCTGGCATGTGACAGCCCTCCATATTTTTTCTGCAGTCTAGAAGCAGTGTCACAATCACCAATAGTTTAGCCAAGGTGCGGTTACAAAATAATAAACGTGCAGTCGAGCGCACACAGAAAAAAATTAGAAAAAATGACAAATGATGATCTATATTTTTAGTCAGCTCCAGAAGAACTTGGCCCCAGAGTAACGATTGATCATGACTGGAGTCTGTCAGCACAAGGTTGCAACTTGCATTACTTTCTGGATCTTGTCCACTACTGCGGTTATGCCGAAAACCCACACACACAAACAAGAAAAAAATCTGACACTTTAATTGTTTTTTTTTTAATTGACTGTAGTCGCTGTATCTTGTGCGCTAATGTGGTTAAGCCTAACACCCACGCACACACAGAAGAAAAAAATATATAAGACAGTGACACTTGCATTGTTTTTTTTTTTTAATAATGACTGGAGTCGGGCAGCACATGGTTGCAAGTGCAACGTGCATTGCTGGCAGGCTCTTGTGTGCTACTGTGGTTAAGCCTAACACGCATGCACACACAGAAAAATATAAAAACTTAAAAAGACACTTTTTTTTTTTGGAGTCCAGAACTTGGGCCCAGAGATGGACACAGCACAAGCCCAGGACACAGCAGACAGCCCAGATGGATCACCAGACAGCACCAGGACCAGAGACCAGAGACCAGAATGGATCTGCACAGACAGCACACTGATAGTGATTAATGACAGAATGGATCAGCAGTCACCAGCCCAGGACACAGCAGATAGCACCAGTACCTCTCCCAACCCCACACTACCCACCCTCCCTGTTCACTTTACACAGCCGGAGTGGAAATGGCGTCTGTCACGTGGTCCCTTATATACTACATTGATCATAGAGACGAAAGCTTGCAAACCGCGAGATTTCCGTCTCTATGGTTTTGCCTCGGGTTCGAGAACCGAGTAAGGTGGGAACCTCCGAGCTTGCTTGGATTCGACTTGGTTATGCAAAATTCGGGTGGCCTCGATTCTCTGAGAACCAAACCCGCTCATCTCTAGTTGTAGTTAATTATCTTCAGTGTTCCCGTTTATCTAGTGCTGGAACCAACCTATGCCAAGGAACAATTTTATTTGATCCTTGGGCAAGGGATTGCTGTTACAGTATGTAACGTTCAATATGAATGCTATATAAACACAATGACTTCCTCAATACTGGAGACAGTACATGAAAGCAGATTCGGCTGTAATCATAGCTATCTCTTGATGATAACATGGGTTACATTTGTGGTTGTCTGTGCCAGGATTTAATCTGGACTCCCCCTACCCCCCCCACACACACAGATACACACACCTCCTGTCCTTGCCCACCAAAATAAGAAAAAAATATAAACCAGCATAAAATACAAGCTTCAACGTTTTTAATGAGTGTCGCACAGAATGATCCTACAAAAAAAGCATCACCCACCTACTTTTGTACTTCGACGCTCCTTGCCTTATCCCTACTTTCACTAACTGCTAAGATTTGTGTGCAGAAGCATGGGCTGGTGCGATATAATGCGACTTTGTACGGAGCGGTACTGAGAAGTTATGCTATTGTCGCAACTGCTGAAATGTGTACAGAGACGTTGTCGGGATTTGATTTGTTTGCAAATCCGGGCTTGGATTATGAACCAGACTGGAGTTCAGAGTGAGTGAAGCTGGCTGACTTGAGATGTGATCTGTGCATGCACAGGAATCTCTGAGGAAAGCTCTGGACCTGAATACTGGATCACCGGAATGGGACTGGATGCTGGATAGCTCGAATGGGACCTGAATGGCTTGAAAACAGGAATGGGACCGGATTTCTGGATCTTGGACTGGTACCCATGGTGCTGGTTATCGGATTGGAACTGATCATAAAGGATATCGGACCGGTGTCATGCAATAATCCCATTGGTACACCAATGAAGATCAAATTATCATGAAGACAATTACTAAATGCAGTAGGGCAGACATCTACCTAACTCTGCACCAGTAATGAATAAGTAGAGCATGAGCCACTACTGGGGGGGCCTATTCATCATCACTTAATTTTTACAAAACCAGGTGAAAAGCAATTGTAAAAATTAAGTGTTTGGGCCATTCATCAATAAGGTAAAGTAGGAGATATCACAGATATCTCCTACTTACCTTCCTCTCCCAGAATGGCCCGCTGTCCCCATACTCTAGTATCACATATATCTCCTACTTACCTTCCTATCCCGGAATGGCCCGCTGTCCCCATAAACTAGTATCACAGATATCTCCTACTTACCTTCCTCTCCCGGAATGGCCCGCTGTCCCCATACTCTAGTATCACATATATCTCCTACTTACCTTCCTATCCCGGAATGGCCCGCTGTTCCCATACACTAGTATCACATATCTCCTACTTACCTTCCTCTCCCAGAATGGCCCGCTGTCCCCATACACTAGTATCACAGATATCTCCTACTTACCTTCCTCTCTCGGAAAGGCCCGCTGTCCCCATACACTAGTACCGCATATATCTCTTACTTACCTTCCTCTTCCGGAATGGCACGCTTTCCCCATACACTATTATCACATATATCTCCTACTTACCTTCCTCTCCCGGAATGACCAATGTCCCCACACACTAGTATCACAGATATCTCCTACTTACCTTCCTCTTGTGGATTGGCCTTCTGTCCTCATTACACTAGTATCACATATATCTCCTACTTACCTTCCTTTTGCGGAATGGCCCTCTGTCCCCATACACTAGTATCACAGATATCTCCTACTTACCTTCCTCTCCCGGAATGGCCCGCTGTTCCCATACACTAGTATCACATATATTTCCTAGTTACCTTCCTCTCCCGGAATGGCCGCTGTCCCCATACCGTAGTATCACATATATCTCCTACTTACCTTCCTCTCCCGGAATGGCCCGCTGTCCCCATACAGTAGTATAACATATATCTCTTACTTACCTTCTTTTTGCAGAATGGCCCACTGTCCCCATACACTAGTATCACAGATATCTCCTACTTACCTTCCTTTTGCGGAATGGCCCACTGTCCCCATACACTAGTATCCACATATATCTCCTACTTACCTTCCTCTCCTGGAACGGCCCGCTGTCCCCATACACTAGTATCACATATATCTCTTACTACCTTCCTCTCCCGGAATGGCCGTTGTCCCCACACACTAGTATCACAGATATCTCCTACTTACCTTCCTCTTGTGGAATGGCCCGCTGTCCTCATACACTAGTATCACATATATCGCCTACTTACCTTCCTTTTGCGGAATGGCCGCCACAGCCATTTTCCCGGTGACCTGTGCAGATACTATAGACTCTGGGCACACTCTTGTGCCCAGAGTCTATATCTCCGGCGCTGGCCGCGAACTACTCAGTGCGCTGCTGGCCGCAGGGCGGAGAGGAGGGGGCCCATGTTGGAGACTGCACACGGGCCCCCTCCTCTCTAGAAACGCCCCTGCCCTCTCCCCATACACTAGTGTCACAGATATCTCCTACTTACCTTCCTTTTGCGGAATGGCCCTCTGTCCCCATACACGGGAGACAATCGGGAAGCCGACTGCCTAAATACCGGCAGCCGGCTTCCCGACTGTCTTATCCCGGCAAGGGTGAAATGCCGGGTGTCTAGATGTAGACGCCTGCATTTCCCCGACGCCGGGAGACCGGCGCCCGGCATCACGATGGTAGTGATGCTGGGCGCTGCGAGCGGACAGCCGCGGGGGGGGGAGGGTTAGGTTTAGGGCTCCCGGGGAGGACTTAGGGTTAGGCACCCCCCCGGGAGGGTTAGGGTTAGGCTAGGGGGAGGGAGGGTTAGGGTTAGGCACCCCCGGGGGGGACTTAGGGTTAGGCACCCCCCCGGGGGAGTTAGGTTTGGGCAGCGGGAAAGGGGGTGGTTAGGGTTAGGCACTTAGAGGGGGGATTAGGGTTAGGCACTTGGGGGGGAAGTTAGGGTTAGGCACCGCTAAGGAGGGTTAGGGTTAGGTTAGTGGATACTTACCTATCCTTGATCTGGATTTCCAGCACTGTCGGGCTTCGTTGCGTCGCACTCTGCTTCTGTCGGGTTGCCGCTGACTGGAATCGAGCCATGCGGCCGACGGTATTTCATACCAATTCCCCCATACACTAGTATCACAAATGTCTCCTACTTACCTTCCTCTCCCGGAATGGCCAGCTATCCCCATACACTAGTATCACAGATATCTCCTACTTACCCTCCTCTCCCGGAATGGCCCGCTGTCCCCATACACTAGTATCACAGATATCTCCTACTTACCCTCCTCTCCCGGAATGGCCCGCTGTCCTCATACACTAGTATCACAGATATCTCCTGCTTACCTTTCTCTCCCGGAATGGCCCGCTGTCCCCATACACTGGTATCACAGATATCTCCTACTTACCTTCCTCTCCCGGAATGGCCTGCTGTCCTCATACACTAGTATCACAGATATCTCCTACTTACCTTCCTCTCCTGGAACGGCCCGCTGTCCCCATACACTAGTATCACAGATATCTCCTACGTACCTTCCTCTCCCGGAATGGCCCGCTGTCCCCATACACTAGTATCACAGATATCTCCTACGTACCTTCCTCTCCTGGAATGGCCTGCTGTCCTCATACACTAGTATCACAGATATCTCCTGCTTACCTTTCTCTCCCGGAATGGCCCGCTGTCCCCAAACACTAGTATCACAGATATCTCCTACTTACCTTCCTCTCCCGGAATGGCCCGCTGTCCTCATACACTAGTATCACAGATATCTCCTGCTTACCTTTCTCTCCCGGAATGGCCCGCTGTCCCCATACACTAGTATCACAGATATCTCCTACTTACCTTCCTTTTGCGGAATGGCCCGCTGTCCCCATACACTAGTATGGGGACAGAATTCATTAAGGAGCTTGCGTGCAGTAGCATTTGCCATTTTCAGATGGCGAATGCTCCAGCTTGTGGATCGCAACCTGCTCTTTCCTATGGGAAGGAGGTCCTCCGTCCCTGTCCGGCTCCTTTAGCCGGACATCGGGGCACTTGTGCACATGCATGACCTGTAGGTCGCACATGCACACTCCCGTCACTGCTCCGAAACGATTCACTGCTCCGAAAAGGAGCAGTGAAGCTGCTCACGGGGACAGCTGATTTCACATCAGCTATCACTACGCTGGAGCAATGATGAATTTCTCCGGCAGCTGCAACGAGTTAGAATGTTAATTTTTGGGGTCCGTTTGGACCCTGATAATTAACATCATGAATAGGCCCCTGAATAATATACAAAAAGAAGAATTACCTTTAGTAATATTATTTGTGGTACAATGAATGTAGATGAAAGTGTATGAATCTCAGCACCTGTACTGTCTTGCTGTAGCTGTACTTCCTGAAGTTGAAACCGTACTAAACTGCAGTACACTCAAATATACACAGTCTGAGACACCGAGCCTGACCAACAACTTGCAAGTGTAACAGACAATGGACATTCCCTTATACGATTGTGATGGACAAGTATTAAATGAAACAGGAGTTAGCAATGTTAAAGTGCTCCTTAGTTGTTTTAGCCATTATGAATAAGTAATATTCATATTGCTAAAACACCACAGATGTACTCATAGGAGCATTAGAATGTGTAATAATTAGTACTTGTCATATTAATTATTGTATAAATCACCACAATCAATTCATTGTATACTGCGCACATCCTAGAGAAGAGTGCTCCTGTCAGAGCTCAGCAAAAGTGTACAGGAAGATTGTATCCCCGAATCTACACACCAGAAATGCAGCAAAATTCGTTTTGCAGGAAATTTTGCTACAAATTATGACATCTTTACCCATCGCCTGTTCTCCTGTGATACATTCCTGCACTTTTAAATTGGGTATTTAAATTGAAATGATCATGGTCTCAAAAGACGATTGACCTGTCGTCCATTAGTCACATAATCTAGTGGGACCTTTAATACTTTGTGCATGGCTGTCACTGCTCAGCTTCCTCCCAACCACAGTGTGCTGTAAGTGGACAACATGAATCCAGCTTTGCTGACGCATTTTCCTCACCCACCATGAGGTCATTTTCCAGACAGGTAGCATGTAGCCTACTTCACTAGGATCATACTACCAGCGGGAGCAAGCAGTGCCGAGGTTGGTAAGACCTCGAGGGCAGGATTCTGAGTCACACACAATGCCGATGTTGAGCGATTGTTTTGCTACAGTGCTTGTTCATGAAATTCTCTAAAAACTCGAACAGCATATGCACAGAAACGCAGTTGCGATTGGGACGCACGGTGTGTGAAGTGTTTTGGAAATGTATTGAGCATTCCTGGGTGGAGACTGGGAGGCAGCTATTCAGACGCACGTAGATGGTGCCTCTTATGGGCGTATTATGCTGGTGCCGCGGGCATGTTGCTGAACTGGTTGCAAACAGTGGCGGCTCCAGATGTGCAAGTCCAAAATTCAAACAGGGGAGCCACAACAACTGCCACGAGTCCCGGCCTGCGATGTTTGACAGAATTAGGGGTGGCAGTTGGTGTTGCTCCCCTAGTTTAATTTTGGACTGTGCTACAGCCGCACCTCTGGAGCTGCCACTGGCTAGGAACTCAGACATCTAATCACTCACATTAGAGGCCACAGTCTGGCAGATGTCAGTCTGGCAGCATGGTGCTGGCGTAAGTTGTGATGGTGCTTCCGATGGTTGGATGCACAAAGTGGACATCTCAGTCCTTGCACACTAAGACGCACACTTGCACAACACGAAGAGGGCTGATACCAGCATTAGTATAAAGCCGCATGACTACAGCAAAAGACAGCGCACAACCTTCAATCAGTCCTAAGGAACCAACCAGCAGGCCAGGAGATAAATCTATTTATGCTTATTAAACTTTCATTATGTTGCTTCATGTCTGTGGCCATGAAAACCACGCTTAAGTAAGCCCGAAGGATGACATTTAAACATGAGGGACATTAAACCACAAGTGTTTTGAGTGTTGCCAGTTTAATAACGTGTTGGATATTGCCCCTTTAAGTTTAGCTGGTCTTATGCAGCCAATGAATGTTTCATGGGGAGAGGTCTAAGAGTATATAAAGGAGTGATTTATGTAAATCTGCCTCTTTGTTCAAGTTTTTCCCTCCCTCCCTCCCTCTTTTTGTTTTTTGTTTGTTGAATGTATGATGTTTGGTTTGGTAGTTGTAGAAAAGAACGACACTTGGAGTTAGTTTATGTTAATAATTAGGCTAAGTGGGTGCACTCTCCTTAAAGTGGAGTAAGGTGACAGCCACTTGTCCTGGACAGGAAATGGCTCTACCACCTGGACCAGCGGTTGAAGGTAAATAGAGTTGATCACCAATGCTTGGCTTGTTTGTATGTTTGTTTGAGCTGTTTGGTTGTTATTCTCCTGTACGTTCTTTTTGTGCCGTCACCATTATTAGTATTAACTTATAGTCTAAAATTTAATGACTTGTCAAAAATAAATTTGACAAAATATTTAAATGCCAACACTGTTGTCTGTGTCTTTATTTTTAGAAGATAAGTTACATTGTATTTAAGAAGGTTGTTATATGGTAACACGATAATACACGTTAGAGAGTTTATTTATGGCTGGTAACAATCTGCAATGTCAAAGGTTTATAATACCAGATGCGCAATTTGCTGTGACTCCGCCGTCTGGAAATTGTGCGATATTTTGTCTGTAGGGTATAGAATTTATAGAATGTTGCCGGGTGTGTTAGATATCTTTTCATGCTTAACGAAATTCTCTGTCCCATGATAATTACTTCCAAGCATTCATGATGAATATAACATATTTCAGATTGTCTAAGTTTTGTGGAATGTTAATCGTTTCATACTTTGGTAAGTCCTGATATGCCAGATGGGTTTTCTATTTTTATACTCCATTTATTGGTAATAAGATTCAGTTATGAGTTATTTAATCTTACCTAGGAAATTGTTTCCTGGTAGATATTACTTCACTGCTACAAAATACATTAATTTTCATGTATATTTTTATGAAAGAATGAAAATGAAGACAAAATGGAAAGAGAGAGAGAGACAGAGAGATAGAGAGACAGACAGAGAGAGAGGGTCTGATTCAGAAATAGATGCAGTTCTTGCTTGGCTGCGACTTCTCATGGATTTGCAAGTGTGAAAATATGCAAGTCTCAGCTTGTGCGTTCCTCTTCCGTGTGGCGGACTAAGCAAAACCTGAGACACTCACATCTCTCCACCATCAAGTCCTCCAGCAGCCCCTGCCTGGCGCACAGTCTCCTTTGTAACTTTCCTAAAATATGGACACTGTGGCCTCATGCTGAAACCCACCCATGGCACTCCCATAACATGCCCATGGCACTCCCATAACACGCCCATGGCACTCCCATAACACAAACCATGGCACTCCCATAACACACCCATGGCACTCCCATAACACGCCCATGGCACTCCCATACCACGCCCATGGCACTCCCATAACCCACCCATGGACCCATGGCACTCCCATAACATGCCCATGGCACTCCCATAACATGTCCATGGCACTCCAGTAACCCACCCATGCCACTCCCATAACACACCCATGGCACTCCTATAACACACCCATGGCACTCCCATAACCTGCCCATGGCACTCCCATAACCTGCCCCTAACACTCCCATGGCACTCCCATAACACACCCATGGCACTCCCATAACACACCCTTGGCACTCCTATAACACACCCATGGCACTCCTATAACACACCCATGGCACTCCCATAACCTGCCCATGGCACTCCCATAACCTGCCCATAACACTCCCATGGCACTCCCATAACACGCCCATGGCACTCCCATAACACGCCCATGGCACTCCCATAACACACCCATGGCACTCCCATAGCATGCTCATGGCACTCCCATAACACGCCTATGGCACTCCGATAACCCGCCTATGGCACTCCCATAACCCACCCATGGCACTCCCATAACCCACCCATGGCACTCCCATAAACCACCCATGGCACTCCCATAAACCACCCATGGCACTGCCATAACACGCCCATGGCACTCTCATAACACGCCCATGGCACTCTCATAACACGCCCATGGCACTCCCATAGCACACGCATGGCACTCCCATAGCAGGCCCATGTCACTCCCATAACACACCCATGACACCTCCTCTCTTTGCAATCACTTTAGCTCACCTCCCAGCCTCCACCCTGACCCTCCTGTGGATCACAGATGCCATCTCAAGTCAAAGCAATGTCGTATGCAAATGCATCTGCCATCGCACACATTGGTTTGAGCATGTGCCATAGGGGTTTTGTAGAATTTTCATGCATGTGCTGTAGCAAAAAAATCACCTAACTGAACAAACATCGGCACTGTGTGCTCCCCTGTATCAGGTCCAGAGAAAGGGGGAGAGAGAGAAAAGGAAAGAGAGAAAAGGAGAGGGATAGAGAGAAAGAGAGGGGGAGAGAGAAGGAAAGAGAGAGAGGGAAGGAGAGAAAGAGAGGCAGAGAGTGGGGTAAATTTACAAAGCATTGGTTTGATATCCCAGTGTTTTTTTGGCAATTTACTTGCAGGATTATATCCCACAGATTTACTCAAAACCACTGCAAAACTGCAAATAAACTCCACTTTAGAATAGAATAGAACATCAAATGACTATCAATGATTTTGCCATTAGAAAAATATATTTACTAAGCGGTAGGAATTGTGCACGGATCCCCATGTTTTGGTTTTGGATCTGGATTCATCTTCATGTTTTGGTTTTGTTTCGTTGTTTTTGAAAAAAAAAAAAAAAAGGTAAAATCATGTAATTTTTGCAATCCAAAACTCAAATATTGTTTTTAAAATTTGAATTCCAAACTGCAGGAAGATCAGAACCACAACTCAAATCTGTCAGAAAATCCTCAACAGATCAGAACCGGGACTCGAGTCTGTCCGAACCTCTTCAGGAGATCAGAACCGGGACTCGAGCCTGCCCGAATCTCCTCAGGAGATATCAGAACCGTCTGTCCAGATTCACAAAATTTGTTTGGATTCAGATTTCTGAAGAACCAAACTGCACATCTCTACTAAGCGGTGGGCATTCCCGCCTTAAATAAATGACCTGACTGGTGAGATTACAAGCACTGCACAGATCCCTGAGATCTATGTAGACCTGTATAATACAAAAATATGAAAAAAAAAAAGTAAAAAAAGGAAAGAAATGTGTGGGGATCCCCCTTATTTCATAACCATCCCTAATATGGTAGTGAAAAATAGAGGGGCAAATGGCTTGGGGTTCCCCATGTTTCTCATTAACCAGCACTATGTTGAACCAGCCAAGGCTGGTGAGATTCTACCAGGCAGACATGGAACATGTGGTCCCCCTACCAAACTGTCAACCAGTCCAAGACTGCTCTACCCAGGGCTGGAATCCTTAGCAAAGTGATGACCCCCCCTTTAAAAAAAGGGTCACCCCTCCATAATAACAACGAGAGCTGAGATGTTTCCAAGTGTGGAGCCATGAGAGAAAAAGTATAAAAGGGGACTGTTTATTATACCTGAGGGAGTTGCAGAGAGGAACCCATTTAATGGGGCATTCCCTGTGAAGAGTGCATCACAAGCTGGTGATAAGCATCTGCAGCTGCTGTATACACCTCCTTTCCTGAGCTTCATTCAGAAGAGGGAGGAGAATACAAGCCGACCACCTGTACAGAGGGCCTGAAAACTAAGTACCTGATTCGGAATTGTATGAAAAAAAACAATGGTTTATGCGTAAATCCAATACTTGGGGGATCTGCATAGGTGGAGGACCTGATCTGTGCATGTGCAGAACGTGTCCTGCATGATAGCTTGTAGCCCTCCCTTAGTCGCAGCATAATTGCGGCGGTTGGGGGGTGTAGAAGTTCTTCCAATCTCATACTTGGGAAAAAAAAAAAACAATGTCGGATAACTTCTACCATTGGTAATCCAATGCAATCAAGAGGTCACTTGCGGAAACTCTCATAGGAATTAATGGGGCTGCCCTTATTGGTCAGCGTGCACCAGCTCCCATCCAGGTCCGACACGAGTAGAGCTACTAAATCATTCACTAATTCTCACTATTGGAAGGTTATCTTCTGTAGCAGCAAATGTAGCTCTGCAGAGACATCTCCAGTAAGTCATCATTTATACTAAGTGCATGGACCCCCATGTTTTGGTTTTGGTTCTAATTAGGGATGAGCGGGTTCGGATTTCTGAAATCCGAACCCCCCTGAGCCCCCCCAATCCGAGTCGTATCCGAGTCAGGCTCGACTTTTCCTGCCTGACTCGGATCTGAAATCGAGGCAAAACATCATAATCCCGTGCGCCTGTGTCAAAAGTAAAGGGCTGGCTGACTCGTCTGTTAAAGGGTGGTGTAACCCCCAAAGTGCACTCCAAACAAAATAAAAAATTATTTTCTGTGTTTGTGAATTGTGTGCACTGTGGCTGCACGTGCATCAACAAAGGAGCAGCGCCAAGTGTGCGCCTGTGTCCCATAAGTAAAGGGCTGGCTGGCTTGTCCGTTAAAGGGTGCTGTAACCCCCAAAGTGCACTCCAAACAAAATAAAAAATTATTTTCTGTGTTTGTGTGCGCCTTAGCCGCACGTATATATCAATATAACATAAATGGAGGACCAAACTTTCTCAGATAAAAATAAAATAGGGAAAGATCAAGAACCACTTCCTCCTAGCGCTGAAGCTGCTGCCACTAGTCATGACATAGCCGATAACATGCCATCAACGTCGTCTGCCAAGGCCGATGCCCAATGTCATAGTAGAGGGCATATACAATCCCAAATGACAAAGTTCAGGAAAATGACCTTAAAAAAAACCATTTAAATCATCTGAGGAGAAACGTAAACTTGCCAATATGCCATTTACGACACGGAGTGGGAAGGAATTGCTAAGGTCTTTCCCTATGTTCATGACTAGTGGCTCAGCTTCACATGACGATGGAAGCCCTCATCCCGCTAAAAAAATCAAACAAGTTAAGCTGGCAAAAACACAGCGAAGAACTGTGCATTCTAAGAAGATATTACAAATCCCCAAGGAGAGTCCAAGTGTGGTGGCGGTTGCGATGCCTGACCTTCCCAGCACTGGATGGGAAGAGGTGGCTCTTTCCACCATTTGCCCACCCTCTGCAAGTGCTGAAAGGAGCACCTACAGTCCACTTGCTGATATGCAAATTGCAGATGTCACTGTTGAAGTACAACAGGAGAGTATACTGGTGTAGCTGGCGCTGAGGAGGAAGTTGGCGAGGAGGATTCTGATGGTGATGTGGTTTGTTTAAATCAGGCTCCGGGAGAGACAGTTGTCCGTGGGATGAAAAAGCCCATCACGGTCATGCCTGGGCAGAAGACCAAACATTCCACCTCTTTGGTCTGGCAATATTTCTATCCAAATCCGGACAACAACTGTCTTGCCATATGTACCATATGTAAAGGTGAAATAAGTAGGGGTAGGGACGTTAACCACCTAGGAACATCCTCCCTTATACGTCACCACAGGCGCATTCATAAAAAGTTACTGTCAAGTTCAGAAACTTTGGCTAAGACCGTAAGCAGTCCAGGTACACCTAAATCCCTTTGTCCAGTTGTATCCAAGCGCCTGCAAACCACACCGTCAACTCCCTCCTCATCAATTTCCTCCTTAGTCAGGATCGGAAGTAGTCCTGCAGGCCATTTCACTGGCATGACTGACTCTCCTATCCGGGATTCCTCCGGAGGATCCTGCATTGCTACGCCTACTGCTGCCACTGCTGCTGTTGCTGCTGGGAGTCATTCATCCTCCCAGAGAGGAAGTAGGAACACCACTACTTTTACTAAACAATTGACCCTCTAACAGTCCTTAGTGAGGAAGATGAAGTACGACAGCAGTCATCCTGAAGCAAAACATATAACTGAGGCCTTGACTGCTATGTTGGTGTTAGACGTGTGTCCGGTATCCGCCATTAGTGCAGTGGGATTTAGACAATTGATGGAGGTAGTGTGTCCCCGGTTCCAAATCCCGTCTAGATTACACTTCACTACGCAGGCGATATCTAGACTGTACAGAAACGTCAGAAAAAGTGTCCTCAGTGTCCTGAAAAATGCAGTTGAACCCAATGTCCACTTAACCACGGACATGTGGACAAGTGGAACAGGGCAGACTAAGGACTATATGACTGTGACCGCCCACTGGGTAGATGTATCACCTTATGCAGCAACAACAGCAGCGTCACCAGTAGCAGCATCTCAGAAACGCCAGCTCGTTCCAAGGCAGGCTACGCTGTGTATCACCGGTTTCAGTAAGAGGCACACCGCCGACAACCTCTTAGAGAAACTGAGGGAAATCATCGCCCAGTGGCTTACCCCACTTAGATTCTCCTGGGGATTTGTGATATCTCACAACGCCACCAATATTGTGCAGGCATTACATCTGGGCAAATTCCAGCACGTCCCATGTTTTGCTCACACAATAAATTTGGTGGTGCAGAATTTTCTGAAAAGCGACAGGGGCGTGCAGGAGATGCTTTGGGTGGCCGAAACATTTCTGCCCACTTTCACCATTCAGTGACTGCGTGCCGAAGACTGGAGCGCCAGCAAACACTCTTGAACCTGCCCCGCCATCACCTGAAGCAAGAGGTTGTGACACAGTTGAACTCAACCCTCTACCGTATATGCTTCAGAGGATGGAGGAGCAGCAAAAGGCCATTCAAGCCTATACATCCACCTATGACATAGACAAAGGAGGGGGCATGCACCTGACTCAAGCGCAGTGGAGAATGATTTCCGTGTTGTGCAAGGTTCACCAGCCCTTTGAACTTGCCACACGTGAAGTCAGTTCAGACACTGCCAGCTTGAGTCAGGTCATTCCCCTCATCAGGCTTTTGCAGAAGCAGCTGGAGAAAGTGAAGGAGGAGCTAAGATGGAGCGATTCTGCTCGGCATGTGGGACTTGTGGATGAAGCCCTTCATTCGCTTTGCCAGGATTCCAGGGTGGTCAATCTGTTGAAATCAGACCACTACATTTTGGCCACTGTGCTCGGTCCTAGGTTTAAAGCCTATGTGGTGTCTCTCTTGACGTGACACGTCAACAGCTCCTTCTTCATTTTCTTCCGCAACTGGGGCTGCCAGGAAAAAACTTAAGTATCCTAAGCAACCCGCTGGCGGTGATGCAGGGCAGGCAGGACCAAGTTTGGACATCTGGTCCAGACTGAAGGACCTGGCAACAATTTCTGACATGCCTACTGTCACTGCATATGATACTGTCACCATTGACAGAATGGTGGAGGATTACATTAGTGACAGCATCCAAGTAGGCATTTCAGACAGTCCGTACCTGTACTGGCAGGAAAAAGAGGCAATTTGGAGGCCCCTGTACAAACTGGCTCTATTTTACTTGAGTTGCCCCCCCTCCAGTGTGTACTCCGAAAGAGTGTTTAGTGCAGCCGGGAACCTTGTCAGCGAAAGGCGTAGGAGGTTGCTTCCACAAAATGTGGAGAAGATGATGTTCATAAAAATGAATTATCAACTCTTCCAGGGAGACCAGCCTCCAGAACGTACAGAGGGACCTGTGGTGGTGGATTCCAGCGGGGACGAATTAATACTCTGTGAGGATGAGGATGTACACAACACTGAAGATGGTGAGGAATAGGTGGATGAGGAGGATGAGGACGACATCTTGCCTCCATAGAGCCAGTTTGTGCAGGGACAGATTCATTGCCAGCTTGTTTTGTGGGGGCCCAAACGAACCAATCATTTCAGCCACAGTCGTGTGGCAGACCCTGGCGCTGAAATGATTGGTTTGTTAAAGTGTGCATGTCCTGTTTATACAACATAAGGGTGGGTGGGAGGGCCCAAGGACAATTCCATCTTGCACCTCTTTTTTTTCTTTGCATTATGTACTGTTTGGGGCCTAGTTTTTCAAACTGCCATCCTGTCTGCCACTGCAGTGTCACTCCTAGATGGGCCACGTGTTTGTGCCGCCCACTTGTGTCGCTTAGCATAGTCATCCAGCTACCTCGGTGCAACCTTTTGGACATAAAAACACTATTGTGAGGTGTGAGGTGTTCAGAATAGACTGGAAATGAGTGGAAATTAAGGTTATTGAGGTTAATAATAGCATAGGAGCAGAAAAACCCACAAATTCTGTGATTTTAGCTGTTTTTATGCTTTTTTTAAAAAAAATACAGATCCAAAACACAAAACCCAGAACCCAAAACACGGAAGGGTGGTTTTGGCAAAACCAATCCAGATCCAAAACACAAAGAAAGATCCAGATCCAAAACACGAAAAGTGGCCGGTGCACACCATAAGTTCTAATTCAACATCGTGTTTTGGTTTTGCCAAAACCACCCTTTGGTTTTGAATCTGATTTTTTTTCTTTGTAAATAATAAAAACAGCTAAAATCATGTAATTTGGGTGTATTTTTGTTCCTACCTTAAAAATATTGTTTTCCAGTCATTTCCAGACAATTTTGACCACCTCACAGCTCACAATAATGTCTAAGAGAGGCAGATGCTATGGTAACGGCTGCTCCACTATAGTCAATTGAGCTGACTGGGAATGACGTTAAGTCATTTTAGGTGGCAGCAGGCACTGACCAGTGTCTGTCCATGGAGTCGCAAATGGTTTTGTTATTTTATCAAGACCTAGGACATCTACTAGAGAAGAGGGCTGACATTCCTCAGGGAGTAGGTAAGTACTGTATGTAGTGTGAGTGTAGGTGAGTGAATGAGTGAATTTGTAGTAAAGATTTACAGTCTTGGCATGTGTACTGTTTTCTGTGTAATATTTTTCTTCACAGTGGGGATACAAGTGCCACCGGCCTGCTGGCACTTGTAGTTGTACAAGTGCCAAAGGGCAGGCTGGCTGGTACCTGTAGTGCCTCTGTGAAGAACAATATTATTACTTCAAATAACCAATTATCCCTGCATCCACCAGCCAGGGATGCAGGAAAAGTCCTGGGTTGGTTAACGCTCAATAGGGGGAATCTCATTTTTTGGGGTCCCCTCACCTTCCAAGGAAGACCAGCCCTGGGCTGACCAGTTTGGGGCTTTTTTAATGCTTTGGCAGGAGGATCCTACGCTGTGTGTCCTCCAGTTGTGGAATTACCACCCTGGCTGGTTCAGTCTGTTGCTGGAAAATGGAAAATAGGGGGGACCCCATGCCAGTTTTCCACCCCGATTTTCCATGACCAGTCTAGGCTATAAGGTTCAGGCTATAAGGTCCAGGGCTGGTTCTGGAATTAGGGGGGACCCCGCGTCATTATTCATAGTTTTTCTACCGTATTCAATACAAAATACTTTCACTTACACATAAGGCTATTAACCAAACCACACCAACATACATCTCTTCACTCATCTCAAAATATCTCCCAACCCGACCTCTCCGCTCAGCACAAGATCTGCGTCTCTCATCCCCATGCATTACTTGCTCCCATTCACGGTTACAGGACTTTCTTCGCGCTGCACCCACTCTATGGAATGAACTACCTCGCACAATAAGACTTTCATCTAGTCTCCAATCCTTCAAGCGATCCCTGAAAACTCACCTCTTCAGGCAAGCTTATCAAATTCCAGAACCTCCCACATAACCTTCATAGCTTCCATGGTTCTAATTACATCCCCTTTTTACAGTCCACAAACAATCTCACACATTGTCTTTCTCTCACATCCTCATGACATTTGGTCGACATTCCTGTGTGAATGTATCACGCAGCCCACCAAGAAACTGTGCATTCTGGCTGGACCAAATGCAATATATAGCACCTATCCTTGTGTATCAATGCCTATTTCCCTATAGATTGTAAGCTTGTGAGCAGGGCCTTCCTACCTATATATCTGTCTGTTATTACCCAGTTTTGTTCTATTAATGTTTACAATTGTAAAGCACAACGGAATATGCTGCGCTATATAAGAAACTGTTAATAAATAATAATAAATAATAGTGATCTGTGCATGCTTCTCCCAATTTCACCTGCTCCTCCCAAGCCATGGTGCCTGGGGAGGGACATAAATGCAATCCAAAACCCGAGTTTGGTTTTTAAATCCAAGTTCCGAACTGACAGCAGACCCGAAAAAGACCTCGGTTCCACTCACAACCCCAAAGGGATTCGGTACTGGGACTCCATTCAACTCTGAACCAATAAGTTCTGGTGTGTTCGTATATCAGGAAAATCGAACTGCACATCTCTAATTTATCGAAGACACTGCATCCAATGATAGACTGCTGGCCTGCTCCCTAAACTGGTCCCTCTAGTGCCCGAGTCAATGTAACAAGACTTCTGTGCAAAGGTCTATTCAAAGCTGCTGTTTTGGGCACACGATTCATTGGTGGACTCATTACAGTTTGCTAGGAAAGCCTTGGCTCGCTCCGCAGACACATGTTATTTATTATACTTGCTTTGCTTTGAGAAATAGCAGAGGTCATATCATCACATTTACAGCTGACGGAGCTTCACAGATGGTCAGTAAGAAGCAGATCACAAGGAAGCATGTTATATCCAGGAGGGAGGAAGACTGAGGTCTGTCATTGCACAATATGGAGAAAAGTCCTTGGATCATGAACTAGAGATGGAGACACTAACTGGAGACTCTGATCTCAATATTGTTCCAGACTCCTTTACTCAGTTTATACATATAACAAACAACAAACATTAGACTGCAAGTCTACTGTTCTATGGGCTTGACTCAGAGATGGACGGTAAGGCAGATGCAACTGGATACTCTCTTGTATCGCAACTGCTAAAATACGCAAATGCTTTCCAAAGCACAGCCGAGTATAGGGACGCCTACAGCTGCCTTCTCATATTCATCCGAAGAAGTGCGGCAGCGGAAACATCGTTATCATCGACGCAGATCTGTCAGCCAAATACTGGGCCTAATTCAACAGTGCACGCTAGTGCACTGCTGAATGCAGATTCCCAATGTTCGGGAATCAGCGCAGGTGCCAGACCCATTCTGCGCATGTGCAGAACGGATCTGCAAGGCCACACGGAGACTGCCAGCAGACTATCAATGATTGACAGTCTGCTGGCGTCTGTGGTCGGGGAAGGGGTGGTGATGGCTCCCGTTTCCCGAAATGGAGGCGTGTCGCCGCTGTTGGGTGGGAGGTAAGAGGCCATGAGTCATGCAGCCGGCCGATGTTCTGCAGAGCATCAGATGCTGCATTGGACAACGCAGCTCAGATATATAATGCAGCAGGAGGCGTGATGCCTCCTGGTGCATTACCATACTTGCAATTGCAAAGCTGCCTGCGTGCATACAGTACATCATATATCTATAGCCTGCATGCATACATCATATATCTATAGCTTGCATGCATACATCATATCTATAGCCTGTGTGCATACATCATATATCTATAGCTTGCATGCATACATCATATCTATAGCCTGTGTGCATACATCATATATCTATAGCCTGAGTGCATACATCATATCTATAGCCTGCGTGCATACATCATATATCTATAGCCTGAGTGCATACATCATATCTATAGCCTGCGTGCATACATCGTATATCTATAGCCTGAGTGCATACATCATACCTATAGCCTGTGTGCATACATCATATCTATAGACTATGTGCACACATCATATCAATAGCCTGCGTGCATACATCATATCTATAGCCTGAAAGCATACATCATATCTATAGCCTGCGTGTATACATCATATCTATAGCCTGCGTGTATACATCATATATCTATAACCTGCATGCATACATCATATCTATAACCTGCGTGCATACATCATATATCTATAGCCTGCGTGCATACATCATATATCTACAGCCTGTGTGCATACATCATATATCTATAGCCTGCGTGCATACATCATATATCTATAGCCTGTGTGCATACATCATATATCTATAGCCTGCGTGCATACATCATATATCTATAGCCTGCATGCATATATCATATATCTATAGCCTGCGTGCATATATCATATCTATAGCCTGCGTGCATACATCGTATATCTATAGCCTGCGTGCATACATCATATATCTATAGCCTGCATACGTCATATCTATAGCCTGCGTGCATACATCATATCTATAGCCTGCGTGCATACATCATATCTATAGCCTGCGTGCATACACACATATATCTATAGCCTGCATGCATACATCATATCTATAGCCTGCGTGCATACATCATATATCTATAGCTTGCGTGCATACATCCTATATCTATAGCCAGTGTGCATACATCATATATCTATAGCCTGAGTGCATGCATCATATATCTATAGCCTGTGTGCACACTTCATATCTATAGCCTGCGTGCATACATCATATCTATAGCCTGCGTGCATACATCATATCTATAGCCTGCGTGCATACATCATATATCTATAGCCTAAGTGCATACATCATATCTATAGCCTGCGTGCATACATCATATATCTATAGCCTGTGTGCATACATCCTATATCTATAGCCTGTGTGCATACATCATATATCTATAGCCTGCGTGCATACATCATATATCTATAGCCTGCGTGCATACATCATATATCTATAGCCTGCGTGCATACATCATATCTATAGCCTGCGTGCAGCTTTGCAGTTGCGGTCCATGCTGAATCAGGCTCACTGTCTCAAACACTGCAACTCTCCTGACACACAGAGAGTTCTCATGTTGTGAAGGTGATCGCAATGACTAATTTATGCACGCACATTAAACAGAGTTAAATGGTGTGATGAATTGTGGTAATTAGCTCGGTAGAGGGGTGAATTTGTGCAGTGTCTAAGGTGCTCAATCAGGATCCAACACAGCTTTTAGGTAAATAAATGGAAATGGTGCTTTACTTTCAGCATAATCATGTGCAACACAAATGAACACAAAATAATAAACACCTAGCCCCTATTTAGGGCAACTACCTCACTTCTTCGCCCCTAACTATAATTGTGCAGCTAATCTGCAAACACAGTCTCTCAGCGTCAAAGTCCCAGTCCTGTCTCTGACAGATATTCTCACAGGCTCCAGCCTACTCACGTTCTGGCTTTGTCTGCCATAGTCTCACAGTCTGGCCTGCTTCCTTGCAGGTAACAACTATTTGGGGTTTTTAGGGTTCTCCCTATCTCCTGAAGGTCTGAACCCGGCTTCCTGGCCACCAGTGGCTTCCCAACCAACACTGGTCTCCAACTGCAATTTCACCTGGACTGGACACACAGGCCCTGATTCAGAGCCGGACGCTATTTGCGCTCGCTCGTTCAGAAAAACAGGGTGGCTATTTAAATGAACCGTTCGCTCTTTGCGGTCTGTTCTCGCCTCTATGTCTGAACGAGCGAACAAAACATGCGGTCGTATTTTTGTAAAAGATGCCCCCTGGCCGCTCGCATCCTACGTCATGTCCGCTATTTAATAGATTAATCGAGTACATCGAACAGCGTATGAACTGCTCGCTATTCTTGTGGTTGGTTTTTCCTACCGCAATCTTGCGAGCAGTTCTGACTTTAAAATAACCAAGTGACGTGCTCAATGACGTTGCTGTATTAATTATGCACACCCATAAAATGCCCGTTTTGACCTTTAAGCACGCTTGCGTTCTGATTTCCACTCCCTGTTTCCAAGCACCTTCCCCTGTTACCACCCACATACACCTCAATCTGTCACTCAAAATAGCAGGCATTCGCTATTTAGCGAACAATCGAAATTCAGCCGCACTGACTGGTTCGCGCATGCGTATTACAATCCATACGCATGCACAGATGTGCGAATATTGCTCATAACGAACGAGCGGCCGCTTACGAGCGGCTCTGAATGAAGCCCACAGGCCCCAGCCTGTCCTGACTGCCGAGTCTTGCAGACTGACTCTCTCACTACAGCGCATAGGTGTGGCAAAACTTAGTATTTCTACCCTGTGTGGGCGGATCTCTCCTGCCCCACACAGAATCATCTGCTCACTAGCGCCATCTCTGGTGATACTGCCACAATGGTCAGACACACCTGCATTAACCTAGCCACCTGTTACTTCCCCCAAACGCTGACTACCTGTCACTCACTTTGTAAATGTGTGGACTTAATTGCAAACCAATTGCTGCACATGTGCAGTTTGGCTTACACGCATGCCAAATGGCAAATTATCCATAAGGAAAGAAGGTGATTGCGCCTCCCTCTCTACCTGGGTGCGAAATCTGCTACCTTTTGCTGAGAACCAAGTGTTTCCTAATAATATCCATCATTCCAATATATTTAAGACCAACTGCAATTTACAATATGTATTCCTTTATTTGAAGGCACAGAGATTAACCCCTGAAGAAGTCTCCAAGGAGACGAAACGCATAGGTAAAACTGTTTTTGATCCTAATTCGATGACTACATCACTACGAATACATGCTTTAAACCTAAGGGTGAATCATTAATGTTCAAATGTGGAACCCAGTAAAACTAATTGGCACTGTCTAAAATTGTATTGGTACTGTACAAAATGTTTTTTATTGTAATAAATTGTATTATGTTTTTATAAGGGTTTTTGGCCACAACAACTACTAGGTTTTTATATGTGAATCTTTTTATACTTCAATAGTAGTATTTTGAAGTGTTTATCCAGAACGGCCTTTTCTTTATTAATTCTCCAGTATAAATTGTAAAGTTACTCAAGCACTCTCTCACATACCTCACAGAGAGGGCCAGGGGGAAGAGGAAGAGGAACAGAAGGATAAGGTACTGATACAAAACAAAACACACAGCGAGAAGAAACTGGAGAGAGACCACAAAAAGAGTTCAGCTGAGCTAATGGTGGCGCCAGCTGAGCCCTAACATCTATATTAGCTGGTGGAGGTACAGAACCCACTGCCTTCGACACAATTACCAGGGTGAGTGCCCCCAAATGGCTGGCCACTGCCATCATGAGGCCATCACTGACAGTAATCCTCATTCCACCAGCAGCAGATGCAGATGAGGACTGCAAAATCGCCATGCCTGGTGTGCCCCCAGGTGCCGGTAAACTGCCGTCCAGCACCAGAGTCCCAGCCAGGCTGAAATATGCTGTTACACAGAGAAGAGACCTGTAACTTGGCTTACTAGAGATGCATTGATGTTTGCAGATAAGCTCATCCCAACATAACTATATTGTGCACAAAATCCCCTTCCTACTTATGTATTGCAAAATTCTGATCCAGAGATGGGCGCAGATGGTATTGCTGCTGCGTCTTTGGATGCACACACGGACGTGATAGCGTCCAACCTAGAATCATGCCCTTGGGTACCAAATCGGTTGACTTCTATAATTTTCATGTCTTTTGTCATTTGTATTTTGTAAGTGACCATATCGTATTCGCAGTCTCCATTTTCTTCTCGCTATTCTACTGTATTATTTACGGACATAAAGCAAATACTTGTGGTCAAAGTCACATAAGACCAATCTTCTGTCTGCTGAAACCAGAAAACAGGGAGCAGCAAACAGTTTGGGGGAGATGTGCCCACCTGGAGAGCTGCAACCTGAATCGCAATAACAATGTTTCTCTTGGCTGCGTCCTCATATCTGGAATATCAGAAAAACACCCTCGCTCTTTACCCTTTCCAGGTCACCGAGTGTGCTGTAAAGAGATGAGGTTTCATGATTCCTTTACTTCATTTTAGCAAAGTCAAGAAAATTCATTTAATCATAATAAACTCTTGTTACACCACAGGCAGATGTAGAAGGTTTCAGAGTTTTTGGAATTAGTGGAGATTGCAGAGGATATTAAATGGGTTAAATGGGTATTAGGAGGCACAGTGCACTCTCATGGCCTGCACCATAAAAATGATGAAAATGGTTCTCAAACTTTTTTGCTGAGTCAAAGAAAAAAGTTATGACAAGTTCCTGGAACTTTGGTGAGTTTGCACAATTTGTAGCTGGTTTGAGTATGTTTAGTAAATTTGAACCAATTCAACAGTCTTTCGGAAAAGACTTGAACATGTTCTTTAAACACATTAGTGATGTGTCCGGCAAGTTCAACTTGCTTCTACTGTAGCTGTCATTTTATATGGGAGAGGATTGAAGATCTGCTATTTACAGCAATCAGTGCCAACCCAATTCTTAAAACGGACACACATGGTCAATATTTTTAAATATTGGATATTTATTTATTTTTTTAATCTCAACCATATCTTCCGGGATGTAGTCGACATGTCAGGTTCTCGGCACCAGTATCTTGACCGTCGGCAATCCGAAGGCAAGTATCGGGGTGTTAGGGGAACATTAGGGTTAGGGTGCGGAGTTAGGGTTAGGCAAGGGGTTAGGAAAAGACTTACCTTTAGTTCCTATGGGTGTCGGGATTCTGGCTGTTGGGATGCTGCTGTCAGTATTCTGACCAGCGGCATCCTGACAGCCGGGATTTCAAACCAAACCCGTGCCAGGACCTGAGAGGGAGTCCACTGAGGCTGCCTGGGACAAAAAGGAAGGATATCTCTGACATTTTTTTCATACTTACTGCTGGTGATGACCACAGATCTCATAAGCTGTGGCCATCGCTGCACCAGCTTTTATTTATCTATACCTGCAGCAGACTGCTCCTCTGGTCTTCAATGTCATTAGACGGGTACAGAAGGCAGGCAGCAGCAAGGGAACCCGTCCTCTACCCTCTACTCTCCTTTTCTTCCCTCTCATACAGCCAATAAAGCAAGCTCTGCCTCCCAGGCTGTACAAGAAGAAGAATGAGGAGCTGAATGAGCCTAAGCCAGGCAGGCAAGGGAACTTTGTAATGGCTTCTTGTTGTGTGATTTAGTTGGGGAAGGGGTGAATTGTTTAATGGGTGCTGAGGAGCACCTGCTACCTCTCTGACAACTGCATCCTTGATCCTCTCCAATCTGGCTTCCTCCACCTCCACTCCACTGAAACTGCCCTGTCCAAAGTCTTCAACAATCTTCTCTTGGCCAAGTCCAGGGGCCACTTCTAACTCCTTATCCTCCCGGACTTAGAAAACAAACATTGGGAGCGCTGTGGTACCAGTATGAATGTATTTAATGTCTAAAATACAAAATATAAAATATCAATGTGAGCACAGAAATAAAAAACAAATCCTATATTACAATAATAATAGCAAATGTCTGTCCTAATGGACCTAGGTGAACATGAGTAGCTGATAGCACTGGAATAACTAAATAAGTAAGCAACAATGTGGCCACATAAAAATAACCATAAAAATAAGTATTAAATACAAAATAAAAATTAAAAAATATATATGAAAAATAGTCCACACAGAACCGATGAGGATCGAGAATATAGCTCCTTTAGTACAACAGCAAAAGTCATGTAGTAAAGAGCACAGGTAAAATCCAATTGGAGTAATGATCGAGCAGTGCAGGAATGGATACATTTTGTAGTACTTGTAACTTAATTACAATACATTTTTAGTATGACAGATGAATGCATAGTAAATATCCTGCAAGCGGGGAACAAGTAGTAGGTAACACAATTAATAATCCACATTGGTGGATGTGTACCTGTGATCTCCAAGTGTGTCCGTGTCTCAGAAGTCTCTCATGAGAAAAATCCAAAACAATCCTGCCATGATTGTGCCAAACCAGCACTGAAAGTGGAGAGGGCTCTCCTATGTATACCTCCTATGGGATCCGTGATGTCTGACAAATGCCGTTGGTTGTGCACATGAGTGGCAGGATCACTGCTCCGCAGTGAACTACGGACAGTTCAGTGAACAGAAAAGTCAGCTGTAAGACACTAAGGGCCTGATTCAGACCCACTCGCGAGCGGCTGTCCGCTCGCAAGTGGGTCGATGTTATGGACTGAGCATGCGCACGACAGAGGGAGCTCCGTCGTGCGCATGCGCCAGACGCGACGAGCGAAGGAAAGTCCTTCGCTCGTTGTGTCCGATCAAAGGGGGCGTGCTGTCAATGTTGATTGACAGCACGCCCCCTTTGGTGGGCGTGCCAGGGGCGTGCCTCCCTGACGGGGGCGTTCCCACGGGAACGCCTCCCGTCAAAAGCCGGCCCACTGACATCACTAGTGATGTCAGTGGGAGTGATTTTGGCTCTGATAGAGCCAAAATCACTCCGGAGCTTGCGGTTGAAAACCTCAACCGCAGGCTCTGGCTCGCAAATTCGATGGTCGCGATGGTCGAGACCATCGCGACCATCACAATGCACGCTCGTATAGCCTGTGGGTGGTGACCCACAGCTATACGAGCGTCCAGGAGGACGCTCCATGAAAATGGAGCCCGGCCCTCATTCAGAGCGTGCGCTCTGCTCAGAGTGTACGGCTCTGAATGAGGGCCTAAGTCTGCTTGGTAACAACAGGCTCTGCTGTATAGCTGCTCCGTGTGGATCTGAAAAGACCGCAGTGGTGCTGAGCATAGGAATCCTATGTGCATCAAAGTGAAGGAGGTGACGTCCTGACTAGTTTCTCAGCCTAATGGAACCAGCTGTTTCCTCCCGGACTTCTCTACAGCCTTTGATCACCCTCTCCTACTATGCACCCTTCAGACCACGGGCCTCTCTCACACCGTCCTTTCTTTGTTCAACTCCTACCTTGAAGGCCGCTACTTCTCTGTCTCTACCACTGGTTCCACCTCCCACCATCCATCCTTCCCATGGGCATCCCCCAGAGTTTGTCCTTGGCACTCTACTCTTTTCTCTGTACAGTTCCTCACTGGGAGAACTCATCAGTTCCTTTGGACTCCAGTATCACCTCTATGCTGATGACACTCAACTACATTTCCTCTCCTGATCTCTACCCATCCCTTCTGTCTAGTTCCCTTTCTGCCATCTCCTCCTGGATGTCTGAGCACATTTTCAAACTCAACATGGCCAAAACTGAACTCATTGCCTTCCCTCCATCTAGAGCCTCCTCCCCTCCTAACCTCTCTATCACTGTCAACTACACCACTATCTCCTCTGTTCCTCAATCCACTGCCTGGGAGTCACTCTTGACTCTTCCCTCGCCTTCATCTCCCACATTCAATCTCTTGCCCTATCCTGTCGTTTCCAGCTCTGCAACATAGCTCGCATCAGACCCTTCCTATCCAAGGATGCCACCAAAACCATTGTCCACTTACTGATCATCTCTTGCCTTAACTACTGCAACCTTCTCCTCACTGGACCCCCCAGCTCCCATCTTGCTCCTCCCCAAACTGTACTTAATGCTGCAGCTAGACTTATCTTCCTCTCCTGCTGCTCCACATCTGCCTCCCCTCTCTGCAAAGCCCATCACTGGCTAAAGTTCCCCTACAGAATCCTCTCCAAATTCCTAACTATCACATACAAGGCCCTCTCCACCTCCACAGTGCCCTATATCTCCAACCTCACATTCTTACACACACCATCCCACCCTCCCTGGTTACCACATCTCACTCCAGATTTAAATTTTTCTCCTGAGCTGCCCCTACCATTGGAACAATATCCCTCGTTCCATCAGACTATCCCCCAGCCTTCATTTCTTCAAGCAGGCACTGAAAACCCACCTGTTATCTGTCTGCTTCTTAACCATGTCACAATGTGGTCTACCTCTTAATTCCCTTACACTGGCTCACTCCTTATCTTCTGCTTGTCTCCCCTTTCCCTTTAGACTGTAAGCTCCATGAGCAGTGCCCTCCACCCTCCTGCTCTGATTATCTACTTCTCTTGCACTCCTGCTACTCATCTTACTTTGGCTATCTGCCCCTAGACTCCAATCATCTGTTTCTGGTTTTCAGACAAACTAGATCCATAATTTGCACCCACGCTGACTGCTACTGTTTTCAGCTGACCCTGTACTTTTCAATTGCATACATTGCATCAGTGGATGTGTGGAGATTTGTAGTGCTATTTGTACTGTACTGTTTTACCCTGTATTGTCTTATTGTTTTGCTCTCTGTATGGCATTGTAGAACACTTGTGGCACCCTGTAAATAAAATGTAATAATAATAATAATAATATGTGCTGGGCAGGGAGATTAATAGGTGCTGAGAGGAAGGTTAATGGCTGCTGTGAGGGAATAGACTAATAGGTGTTGGATTGGGGAGGTTAATGGGTGCTGAGAGTGAATGTATTAGTACATGCTGAGTGGGGGCAATGTGTGCTGTGGGGGTAAATGAGTGCTGGTAGTGAATGGAAAAATATGTGCTAGGTAGGGGTAATGTGTGCTGTGAGGGGTTAATGAGTGCTGGGGTTGAATAGACTAATAGGTGATGGGTTAGGAGGTAAATGGGGAGGTGGAGAAATGGATGAGAGAATGTATTAATAGGAGCTGAGAGTGAATAGAATATTAGGTGCTGTGTGTGGGGATAATATCTGCTTTGTGGGGGTCAATGAGTGCTGGAGTGAATTGATTAATAGGAACTGGGTGGGCAGACATTGATAGGTGTTGAAAAGGAGGTAATGGATGCTGGTAGTGAACAGATTAATAGGTGCTGGATTTGGGAAGGTTACTATGTGCTTAGTAGGGGGTTAACAATTTCTGGGGTTGAATGGACTAATCAATGCTTGGGGTGAATGGATTAATGGGTGCTGGGTGGGGGGAGGTTAGGGGATGCTGACAGTATGTACAAATGTGTTAATGGGTGCTGTGAGGGTGAATTGATTAATGAATTTGAGAGGAGCAGGTAAATGAGTGCTGAATGTGTGAATTGATTATTGGGTGCTGGGTGGGGGAGGTTAATAGGTGCTGACAGGGTGGACAAATGTGCTATGGTTGCTATTTGGGTGAATTGATAAATGGATTCTTAGAGAGGAATTGTGTAACAAATACTGATTAGGTGAAATGATTAATGGATTTGAGAGGAACAGGTAAATGAGTGTTGAGTGTGTGATTTGATTAATAGGTGCTGGGTGGGAGAGGTTAATAGATGCTGACAGAGTGGATAACTGTTAATGGGTGCTGTGAGGGTGAATTGATGAATTCAGAGAGTAATGGGTTAATGAGTGCTGTTTGGGTTAATTGATTAATGAATTCTTGATGGGAATGAGTCAACAGGTGCTGGATGTGGGTTGAATGGATTAACGGAGGCTGGTGGGAAATGGAAAAATGGGTTCCTGGTGGAGGAACATTAATCAGTATTGACAGTTTGGATGATTGTATTAATGGGTGCTGGGTGGTGAATTTTTGAATGGATTCTTGGAGAGGAATGTGTTAATGGGTGCTGGATGGGGAAAGTTAATGGTTGCTGAGTGGGGGGGTTAATTGGTTAATTGAGTTGATGGGGCTGAAGGTAAATGGACATAGTGGTGCTCTGGTTCTGCAACAAAGTATAATACATTTACATACAGGATGTGCACATGAAAAATGACTTCCCCCCACCCCTCCATTGTCATAGACTGGTAAACACGTAAGTGCGGTTTTATGAAAATGGATTGAAAGAGTGTTTTGGTTAATAAGGGATGGTAATGTGAAGCTTTAACTAAGGTGCCAAGAAATCTTGCACCAGCAAGCCTGTGTATACGGCATTACCGCTGTTTGTCTGTACCACCACTGTTACCAATAAGCACACAAGCCTGTGAAGATCTCTCTGTGTGGACTGACCTCCATTTTCACATTCCACTCATACCTGTCAGGGTTCAGCCTAGGATCGGCCTCTCTCACCTCCTTGCCGGCTTCCCCTGACTTCCTTGCGGTCAGACGTCTGGTGCAGTGATGGATGTGGGCTGAGTATTCTGCCTTAGGTGCTTTTTGTGAGCTTCTATGGTCGGCTGTGTGTGCTGGGGATCGGAGTTCCCATCATGGGCGCCGTCATGACAGTTCCTCTCATGTGACAGTACTCCTAACCTATGGTAGCATGATTTCAGTCAGCTGATACTGTGCTCCAGTAATCTGCTACCCCTGGGTATAAATCCGCCTCCAGAACTCCAGGAAGACGCTGTTCAACTTCGTTATTCCAAGTGCCTGTGTTACTCCCACTGTTGCTCTGTGCTAATCCTTCAGCGTGTTGCTTCAGCCTGCTCACAGTTTCCCAGTTTCCTGTATTAGCTTCCATGCTAAACCTTACTCTGAGACTTTAGCTTTCTCACAGTACTTCAGTGTTTCATGTCCCTTCCATGTGTGTCTTTGTAAATGTGCTGCTAATTATATTGCAGCTTTCCTGTGGCTATTACCCTGTATCACTGAAGTGTCAGATTACCTGCTGGTATTAATTAGTTCACAGCTTGTCCTCCCAGCACATGTCTGTGTCAATCTGCTCTGTGTCTTGTCAGTGCAAATCTGCACTTGCAGTTAGCACTCTCCCAGTGTATGCCTATCTTCTCTATATGTCTTGTCTGTGCAATCTGCAACTGCATATATAATTATTCCCAGTATTTTGCCTTTGCCCAGTACCAGCATTTCTAGCTCTCCCAGTATTTGGCCTTTGTCCAGTACTACATTTCTAGCATTCCCAATATATTCCTTGAGTCCACTCTACTCTTGTATGTGCAATCCCTAGTATATGTTTGTGTTTTCCTGCATATTTAGCAACTCCAGTACCTGCCAATGTCCACATCTCCCTGAGCTGCTGAGCTAGTCAGCTCCTGGATTTCTTAGTGATTCTTAGTACATTCTCAGTAATGTCATGCAAGCCGGTGATCAGGATTTTAAATTGTGTTCCAGTGTATCTCCAGTGTTCTAGCAATAACTTAACGTAATATAGTTCCGGTCTTCTGCCATTCCCAGGTACCTGTCCAGAGGGCCGCGACCTGCTCACTTGGTGCAGCGGAAAACCAAATCCCTATTGGAGGGGTCACTGGAGACTCCGCGCCTCTGGGCAGGTCTAGCCAAACCTGGGTTCGGCCGCAAATAGGAGACCTAGCCACAGTCACTCCGATAGTCACCTGAACCCCCCGGCTCACCGTCCTCCACAGAGGATCACTTTCACCAGATTGTGACAATACCCTACTGAAATCACCCAGGTTCCACCGATGAATGAACGTGGCAGCTTTCTGGTAAACCTCTAGAACTTACTTCTGGTGTTCATCTATACCAGACCCCTTTCCCATTGGGTGGTCTGCTCAGCAGAAACGAGTTGACCTCAGAATTTATGTATGTGATGTTATAGGCTTACATTCAGCAAATTCCTAACTGAGTGAAATTGTGACAACAAATCAAGACTAAGCCATCACAATCAGGATATTTCCCATATTATGCTCTCTCCTACCTGTTTAGGCAGCTTTGGCTACATAGTGCCTTTGCTTGTTTAGATCCAGGAATGCTGGGGCCATTGTCTAGAAAAGAAAAGACTCTTCACATCCTTGAAGTGTAAAAACTAGTGAACACTTTTAACCTCCTTACCCATATTTAATATTTAGGCCTCGTTTCCAAAATTAAAGTAAGATCAGTCACATTCAATATATAATGCTCCTTCTCTCTCCATTCGGCCCAACATTGATTTAAAAGTACCCAATCCACATCAAAATGAAACTAATATACTCATCACTCCAGTTTAATTTAATATGCACCAACATGACACTACTATTAAATGGGCCCCACTACTACAATCATCCCATAATAATAAAATGAACATCACACACTAATAAATAAATACCACTTCTCCAATTAAAATAATTGGTACCACCCTCACCATATCATTACTTTATTAGAGTGATGGTGCGTGCATATCAACACAAAACTTGCTTAGGTGGAGGGGGAAGCCTTAACAAATTAAGAGGAGGAACATGGAGGTAAAGGGAGGGAAGGAGGGGAGTAAGACGGTAACATGCAGAGGAAATGCTGTCACATGGGGAAGGAAGGAACGTGAGGCTTTCACAGCTGGGTTGGTTTTTGTGTGTTCTGGTTGAAGTTGGGTTATGGCCTGAAAGTCTTGAGCTGTGTAATTTTGATTCTGGCAGGATATCCAGACAAGCTAATTTGTTGGTCCAGTGAGCAGAAGCCCCTGCTCCACATCATCATGCAGCTAGAGAAGATGGTGGGTGGTGGGCTCTATACTGTATGTACTAGATTTTAAATGACATTCCACCACTGAGTCTCAGAGATTAGTATGCACATGAAGGAAAGTTGTCCAATGTAATCTGGACAGAAATTCCAAGTGGTGACAAAGCCAACATATTCAACGTATAGTAGAATCAGATGATGAATCCTCCTCTACGAGAAAATTAAGCACAAGTTTGGACAGCTCTTGCCAATCTAATCTGAGGTATCAGAAAGGGGTGGAACCTGTGAAAATTCATGCGGAGAGTCCACCATATCATGTTGTCTGTAAGAACCCCTGTCAGTCCTTCTACTGACTTGATGTGTGTTCTTCTACTGTCCTCCTACTTTCATTTATCTGATGTCTCAAGTGTGGCGGAAGAAATGGGTTGGGTATGAAATCCAGGCTGTTGGAATGCCACTGGTCAGAATACCGACAGCGGCATCCAGGCAGCTGAGTTGGGGAACAGAGGAGACAGTGGTGTTGTTGACAGTGATAGAGAGGTTAGGAGGGGAGGAGACTCTAGATGGAGGGAAGACAATGAGTTCAGTTTTGGCCATGTAGTGTTTGGAAAAAGTGCTTAGACATCCAGGAGGAGATGGCAGAGAGGGAACTAGACAGAAGGGAAGGGTAGAGATCAGGAGAGGAGATGTAGAGTTGAGTGTCATCAGCATAGAGGTGATACTGGAGGCCAAAGGAACTGATGAGTTCTCCCAGTGAGGAAGTGTACAGAGAAAAGAGTAGAGTGCCAAGAACAAAACCCTAGGGAATGCCCATGGGAAGGATGGATGGTGGGAGGTGGAACCAGTGGTAGATACAGAGAAGTAGTGGCCTTCGAGGTAGGAGTTGAACAAAGAAAAGACGGTGTGAGTGGCCCATGATCTGAAGGGTGCACAGTAGGAGAGGTTGATCAAAGGCCACAGAGAAGTCCAGGAGGATAAGGAGGGAGAAATGGCCCCTGGACTTGACCAATAGAAGATTGTTGAAGACTTTGGACAGGGCAGTTTCAGTGGAGTGGAGGTGAAGGAAGCCAGATTGGAGAGGATCAAGGATAGAGTTGCCAGAGAGGTAGCAGGTGCTCCTCAGCAGCCATTAAACAATTCACCCCTCCCCCAGCACCCATTAACTAAATCACACAACAAGAAACCATTAAAAAGTTCTCTTGCCCCTCGTTCTTCTACTTGTACAGCCTGGGAGGCAGAGCTTGCATTATTGGCTGTATGAGAGGGAAGGAAAGGAGAGTAGAGGGCAGAGGATGGGTGCCCTTGCTGCTGCCTGCCTGCTGTACCCGTCTCATGACATTGACGACCAGAGGAGCAGTCTGCAGCAGGTATAAATAAATAAAAGATTTGTGCAGCGATGGCCACAGCTTATAAGACCTGTGGTCATCACCAGCAGTAAGTATGATAAAAATGTTAGAGATATCCTTAATTTTTGTCCCACGCAGCCTCAGTGGGGGAGCAGGTCCTGGCAGGTCCTGGCACGGGCTGGATATGAAATCCCGGCTGTTGGGATGCTGCTGGTCAGAATACCAACTGCGGCATCCTGACAGCAAGAATCCCGACACCCATAGGAACTAAAGGTAAGTCCTTTCCTAAAATCCTACCCTAACCCCTACCCGTCCCCCGTCCCCCTAACACCACGATACTTACGGGATGCCGACGGTTGGAATTTCGGCATTGGTATTAAGACCACCGGCATCCCGCATGCCAGGATGCCATAAACATCCCCCTGTCACTGTGATGCCTATAACAACAGTAAGGGGTCTCACCTCGAGGAGCTTGTGTGCAGTACTGTGACACTCTACAGTCCTTCCGGCTCTTGTACTGAGTGGTTGCATCTGCCAATAAACTGGGTCCCCAAAGACCATTTACTGTCACCTGGCATCCACCCCAAGGTGGTAGTTTTGCCGCATCCAGTTGTTTTATTACAACATGTTAAGTGAGAAAGACACTAAGCGCAGCTGAGTCGTCATGTACCTGACATGCCAAGGGGGGATGGTTTTTTTTTTTATAATTTTGGCTATGCCTCTCATATACCACGGGGCCTAATGATGCAATTAACCTGGCCCTGCTCCCAACAAGAGCTGCTGCATTGGTTAGTGTAATCTAAATACCTGTATATATATTTAAATACATATTTATAGTAACAACATTGTAGAAAAATCTGAAACAAACCAGCACACCATCTTGCAAAAGCTCAAAAAGGTTTATAAAACATCAAAAAGTGTCACCAGTAACACCAAATAATTGTGCTAGAAAAAGGCTTACAGACTTCTGCTGTTGATGCCACACGATGATTGATGAGTACTAGCCTCTCTCATGTTTATTTGCTATTACTGATATTTTGGGCTTTTGCAAGGTGGTGTGCTGGTTTATTTCTGTTTTTACTACAATCCTGCTTCTTTTTGATATGTACAATTAAACACCACTAAGTTTGAGTGTGTATTACTAGTCTTTTTCTATATACTGTATATAGGTGGTATTGGGGGGCTTCTACTAAGGAACACTTGGAGTAGGACATTACAATATGTACAAAGTTTTATTTTATTTCAAAATGTAAATTTTTTCTTTTAAATGTTACTAGTTCAGTGGTTCCCAAACTGTGAGCCCCGGCACCCTGGGGTGCCTCGGGTTTCTTGCAGGGGTGCCTCAGGTTGGTGGTCCAGCACCAAATCAAACTCTTTATGATCAATGTACTGTAAATATGTGGACAAACAGAAGCACAAACCTGTCCACCACCACATAACTAAACCTAAGGATGACAGGTCAGCACAATGTACTACACTACATTTTTTTCTGAATAACAAAGTTTTGGCTTAGGGGTGCAGTGAGAACAATGCTGTTACTCTAGGGCGCCGTGATTCAAAAAAATTTGGGAACCACTGTACTAGTTGATTTGTATATATTTGCTTGGCACTTGCCTGGTGGGTAATCTTATTGGGAAAGCATATGGCCTCACTTAGCAGGACTGTGAATGGGGCTTGGTTGGGGTTAGGAAATCATGGGTGTAGCCTAAAGTGCCTTTGCAGTTGGAAATGTTGTCAGCTGTGTCCATTGTGTATTATTTGAAATCCACTGTTACTGCCATAAGCGTCTCACCCATCAGCTCTCAGGAACACTGGGAAAATCCGCACACCAGTCACCACTCCCGGGATAGGTCTCACTATTCTGTTCTGCAACATAACATTGTACTTTTCCATAGCAGATACATTGGCCAGTGCATCATATTGTATATCCTGCAGTGGCAAACAGCAGCCAACATCTGCCCAAGGTCACACAGGGTCACACTGTGCTTTGGGATCTTGTCACATTATAGAGATACTGTAATAAACATCTTCCAAACTAGTTAGACTATTAGTCTGGTAAGGTTATATGGGGCTTTACAGGCGAATTTATTATTATGTGTGACACTATATGGAGGTATACAGTATTGGTTATGCAGTGGTGTATGACACTATATGGAGGTATACAGTATTGGTTATGCAGTGGTGTGTGACACTGTATGGAGGTATACAGTATTGGTTATGCAGTGGTGTGTGACACTATATGGAGGTACACAGTATTGGTTATGCAGTGGTGTGTGACACTATATGGAGGTATACAGTATTGGTTATGCAGTGGTGTGTGACACTATATGGAGGTATACAGTATTGGTTATGCAGTGGTGTGTGACACTATATGGAGGTATACAGTATTGTGCAGTGGTGTGTGCTGTGACGCTATATGGAGGTATACAGTATTGGTTATGCAGAGGTGTGTGACACTATATGGAGGTATACAGTATTGGTTATGCAGTGGTGTGTGACGCTATATGGAGGTATACAGTATTGGTTATGCAGTGGTGTGTGAGGCTATATGGAGGTATACAGTATTGGTTATGCAGTGGTGTGTGACACTATATGGAGGTATACAGTATTGGTTATGCAGTGGTGTGTGACACTATATGGAGGTATACAGTATTGGTTATGCAGTGTTGTGTGACACTATATGGAGGTATACAGTATTGGTTATGCAGTGGTGTGTGACACTATATGGAGGTATACAGTATTGGTTATGCAGTGGTGTGTGACACTATATGGAGGTATACAGTATTGGTTATGCAGTGGTGTGTGACACTATATGGAGGTATACAGTATTGGTTATGCAGTGGTGTGTGACACTATATGGAGGTATACAGTATTGGTTATGCAGTGGTGTGTGACACTATTTGGAGGTATATAGTATTGGTTATGCAGTGGTGTGTGACACTGTATGGAGGTATACAGTATTGGTTATGCAGTGGTGTGTGACACTATATGGAGGTATACACTATTGGTTACACAGTGGTGTGACACTATATGGAGGTATACAGTATTGGTTACGCAGTGGTGTGTGACACTATATGGAGGTATACATTATTGGTTATGCAGTGGTGTGTGACACTATATGGAGGTATACAGTATTGGTTATGCTGAGGTGTGTGACACTATATGGAGGTATACAGTATTGGTTATGCAGTGGTGTGTGACACTATATGGAGGTATACAGTAATGGTTACGCAGTGGTGTGTGACACTATATGGAGGTATACACTATTGGTTATGCAGTGGTGTGTGACACTATATGGAGGTATACAGTATTGGTTATGCAGTGGTGTGTGACACTATATGGAGGTATACAGTATTGGTTATGCAGTGGTGTATGACACTATATGGAGGTATACAGTATTGGTTATGCAGTGGTGTATGAGGCAATATGGAGGTACATGCAGGGCCGATGAGAGTTGCTCCAAGCCCAGGTGACAGGGGCGTGACCTAATTGAGGGAGGCGTGGCTATGCCCCCTTAGAAACAAAAATGGAAAAAAATTATTTTTTCAGCGCTGTGCACTGGTGAGGGGGGTGCTGTGTGCCCGGCGCACAGCCAATGGGGGGGCGAGGTCAGCGTGATCGCTCCCCCCATTGGCATAGGAGATTGCTACAGCTGTTTTAGCAGCCATGAGCAGTCTCCCAGTGCAGCCCAGCACGCATTCGGTATGGGATCCCAGCTGCCGCATGACCTGTAGTTCGATTCCCGGCTGCAGCAGCCTGACAAAAGAGCAGAGCCCAGCAGCGGAAGCCCGACAGTGCTGGAAATCCGATCGCCCCTAAGGTAAGTATAAAGTTAAACTAACCTAACCAACCCCCCTAACCCTCCTTAGGGGTGCCTAACCCTAACCTCCCCCCCAAGTGCATAACCCTAACCCTCCCGGGGAGGTGCCTAACCGTAATTCCCCCCCAGGTGCCCTAAACCTAACCGCCCCCATCCGCGGCTGTCTGCTCGCGGCGCCCGGCATCCCTCCGATCGGGATGCCGGGCACTTGTCTCCCGGCGTTGGGAAAATGACAGGCGTATAGATTTTAGACGCCAGTCATTTAACCCTAGGCGGGATAGAGGATTCGGGCAGTCGGCGGTCGGGATTGCGACCGCCGGCTTCTTAAACGTATCCCCCCAGCACATAGCACCGAGTGCTGGGCTGCTGGAGAAGGGATACACAGTCCTACATTAGTGTACTGGAGAAGGGATACACAGTCCTACATTATGTACTGGAGAAGGGATACACAGTCCTACATTAGTGAACTGGAGAAGGGATACACAGTCCTACATTAGTGAACTGGAGAAGGGATACATAGTCCTACATTAGTGAACTGGAGAAGGGATACACAGTCCTACATTAGTGAACTGGAGAAGAGATACATAGTCCTACATTATGTACTGGAGAAGGGATACACAGTCCTACATTATGTACTGGAGAAGGGATACACAATCCTACATTATGTACTGGGGAAGGGATACACAGTCCTACATTATGTACTGGAGAAGGGATACACAGTCCTACATTATGCACTGGAGAAGGGATACAGTCCTACATTAGTGAACAGGAGAAGGGATACACAGTCCTACATTAGTGAACTGGAGAAGGGATACACAGTCCTACATTATGTACTGGAGAAGGGATAAACAGTCCTACATTATGTACTGGAGAGGGGATACACAGTCCTACATTAGTGAATTGGAGAAGGGATACACAGTCCTACATTATGTACTGGGGAAGGGATACACAGTCCTACATTAGTGAATTGGAGAAGGGATACACAGTCCTACATTATGTACTGGAGAAGGGATACACAGTCCCACATTAGTGAATTGGAGAAGGGATACACAGTCCTACATTATGTACTGGAGAAGGGATACACAGTCCTACATTATGAACTGGAGAAGGGATACACAGTCCTACATTAGTGTACTAGAGAAGGGATACACAGTCCTACATTAGTGTACTGGAGAAGGGATACACAGTCCTACATTAGTGAACTGGAGAAGGGATACACAGTCCTACATTAGTGAACTGGAGAAGGGATACACAGTCCTACATTAGTGAACTGGAGAAGGGATACACAGTCCTACATTATGTACTGGAGAAGGGATACACAGTCCTACATTAAGTACAGAAGAAGGGATACACAGTCCTACATTATGTACTGGGGAAGGGATACACAGTCCTACAATATGCACTGGAGAAGGGATACAGTCCTACGTTAGTGAACTGGAGAAGGGATACACAGTCCTACATTAGTGAACTGGAGAAGGGATACACAGTCCTACATTATATACTGGAGAAGGGATACACAGTCCTACATTAGTGAATTGGAGAAGGGACACAAAGTCCTACATTATGTATTGGGGAAGGGATACACAGTCCTACATTAGTGAATTGGAGAAGGTATACACAGTCCTACATTATGTACTGGGGAAGGGATACACAGTCCTACATTATGAATTGGGGAAGGTATACACAGTCCTATATTATGTACTGGAGAAGGGATACACAGTCCTACATTATGAACTGTAGAAGGGATACACAGTCCTACATTCAGTACTGGAGAAGGGATACACAGTCCTACATTATGTACTGGGGAAGGGATACACAGTCCTACATTATGTACTGGAGAAGGGATACACAGTCCTACATTATGCACTGGAGAAGGGATACAGTCCTACATTAGTGAACTGGAGAAGGGATACACAGTCCTACATTAGTGAACTGGAGAAGGGATACACAGTCCTACATTATATACTGGAGAAGGGATACACAGTCCTACATTAGTGAATTGGAGAAGGGATACACAGTCCTACATTATGTATTGGGGAAGGGATACACAGTCCTACATTATGTATTGGGGAAGGGATACACAGTCCTACATTAGTGAATTGGAGAAGGTATACACAGTCCTACATTATGTACTGGGGAAGGGATACACAGTCCTACATTATGAACTGGAGAAGGGATACACAGTCCTACATTATGTACTGGAGAAGGGATACACAGTCCTACATTATGAACTGTAGAAGGGATACACAGTCCTACATTATGTACTGGAGAAGGGATACACAGTCCTACATTATGTACTGGAGAAGGGATACACAGTCCTACATTAGTGAACTGGAGAAGGGATACACAGTCCTACATTATATACTGGAGAATGGATACACAGTCCTACATTAGTGAATTGGAGAAGGGATACACAGTCCTACATTATGTACTGGGGAAGGGATACACAGTCCTACATTATGCACTGGAGAAGGGATACAGTCCTACATTAGAGAACTGGAGAAGGGAAACACAGTCCTACATTAGTGAATTGGAGAAGGGATACACAGTCCTACATTATGTATTGGGGAAGGGATACACAGTCCTACATTAGTGAATTGGAGAAGGTATACACAGTCCTACATTATGTACTGGAGAAGGGATACACAGTCCTACATTATGTACCGGGGAAGGGATACACATTCCTACATTATGTACTGGGGAAGGGATACACATTCCTACATTATGTACCGGGGAAGGGATACACAGTCCTACATTATGTACCGGGGAAGGGATACACAGTCCTACATTATGTGCTAGGGAAGGGATACACAGTCCTACATTATGTACTGGAGAAGGGATACACAGTCCTTCATTATGTACTGGAGAAGGGATACACAGTCCTACATTATGTACTGGGGAAGGGATACACAGTCCTACATTATGTACTGGAGAAGGGATACACAGTCCTACATTATGTACTGGAGAAGGGATACACAGTCCTACATTAGTGTACTGTAGAAGGGATACACTGTCCTACATTATGTACTGGGGATGGGATACACAGTCCTACATTATGTAATGGAGAAGGCATACACAGTCCTACATTAGTGAACTGGAGAAGGGTTACAGTCCTACATTAGTGAACAGGAGAAGGGATACACAGTCCTACATTAGTGAACTGGAGAAGGGATACACAGTCCTACATTATGTTCTGGAGAAGGGATACACAGTCCTACATTATGTACTGGAGAAGGGATACACAGTCCTACATTAGTGAATTGGAGAAGTGATACACAGTCCTACATTATGTACTGGGGAAGGGATACACAGTCCTACATTATGAACTGTAGAAGGGATACACAGTCCTACATTATGAACTGTAGAAGGGATACACAGTCCTACATTATGTACTGGAGAAGGGATACACAGTCCTACATTATGTACTGGAGAAGGGATACACAGTCCTACATTATGTACTGGGGAAGGGATACACAGTCCTACATTATGTACTGGAGAAGGGATACACAGTCCTACATTATGCACTGGAGAAGGGATACAGTCCTACATTAGAGAACTGGAGAAGGGATACACAGTTCTACATTAGTGAACTGGAGAAGGGATACACAGTCCTACATTATGTACTGGAGAAGGGATACACAGTCCTACATTAGTGAATTGGAGAAGGGATACACAGTCCTACATTATGTATTGGGGAAGGGATACACAGTCCTACATTAGTGAATTGGAGAAGGTATACACAGTCCTACATTATGTACCGGAGAAGGGATACACAGTCCTACATTATGTACCGGGGAAGGGATACACATTCCTACATTATGTACTGGGGAAGGGATACACAGTCCTACATTATGTACTGGAGAAGGGATACACTGTCCTACATTATGTACTGGTGAAGGGATACACAGTCCTACATTATGTACTGGGGAAGGGATACACAGTCCTACATTATGTACTGGAGAAGAGATACACTGTCCTACATTATGTACTGGTGAAGGGATACACAGTCCTACATTATGCACTGGAGAAGGGATACACAGTCCTACATTAGTGTATTGGAGAAGGGATACACAGTCCTACATTAGTGAACTGGAGAAGGGATATACAGTCCTACATTATGTACTGGGGAAGGGATACACAGTCCTACATTATGCACTGGAGAAGGGATACAGTCCTACATTAGTGAACAGGAGAAGGGATACACAGTCCTACATTAGTGAACTGGAGAAGGGATACACAGTCCTACATTAGTGAGCTGGAGAAGGGATACACTGTCCTACATTATGTACTGGGGATGGGATACACAGTCCTACATAATGTACTGGAGAAGGGATACACAGTCCTACATTATGTACTGGAGAAGGGATACACAGTCCTACATTATGTACTGGAGAAGGGATACACAGTCCTACATTATGTACTGGAGAAGGGATACACAGTCCTACATTATGTACTGGGGAAGGGATACACAGTCCTACATTATGTACTGGAGAAGGGATACACTGTCCTACATTATGTACTGGTGAAGGGATACACAGTCCTACATTATGTACTGGGGAAGGGATACACAGTCCTACATTATGTACTGGGGAAGGGATACACAGGCCTACATTATGTACTGGAAAAGGGATACACAGTCCTACATTATGTACTGAAGAAGGGATACACAGTCCTACATTAGTGAACTGGAGAAGGGATACACAGTCCTACATTAGTGAACTGGAGAAGGGATACACAGTCCTACATTAGTGAACTGGAGAAGGGATACACAGTCCTACATTATGTACTGGAGAAGGGATACACAGTCCTACATTTAGTACTGGAGAAGGGATACACAGTCCTACATTATGTACTGGGGAAGGGATACACAGTCCTACATTATGCACTGGAGAAGGGATACACAGTCCTACATTATGCACTGGAGAAGGGATACAGTCCTACATTATTGAACTGGAGAAGGGATACACAGTCCTACATTAGTGAACTGGAGAAGGGATACACAGTCCTACATTATATACTGGAGAAGGGATACACAGTCCTACATTATGTACTGGAGAAGGGATACACAGTCCTACATTATGTACTGGAGAAGGGATACACACTCCTACATTATGTACTGGAGAAGGGATACACAGTCCTACATTATGTACTGGGGAAGGGATACACAGTCCTACATTATGTACTGGAGAAGGGATACACTGTCCTACATTATGTACTGGTGAAGGGATACACAGTCCTACATTATGTACTGGGGAAGGGATACACAGTCCTACATTATGTACTGGGGAAGGGATACACAGTCCTACATTATGTACTGGAAAAGGGATACACAGTCCTACATTATGTACTGAAGAAGGGATACACAGTCCTACATTAGTGAACTGGAGAAGGGATACACAGTCCTACATTAGTGAACTGGAGAAGGGATACACAGTCCTACATTAGTGAACTGGAGAAGGGATACACAGTCCTACATTATGTACTGGAGAAGGGATACACAGTCCTACATTTAGTACTGGAGAAGGGATACACAGTCCTACATTATGTACTGGGGAAGGGATACACAGTCCTACATTATGCACTGGAGAAGGGATACACAGTCCTACATTATGCACTGGAGAAGGGATACAGTCCTACATTATTGAACTGGAGAAGGGATACACAGTCCTACATTAGTGAACTGGAGAAGGGATACACAGTCCTACATTATATACTGGAGAAGGGATACACAGTCCTACATTAGTGAATTGGAGAAGGGATACACAGTCCTACATATGTATTGGGGAAGAGATACACAGTCCTACATTAGTGAATTGGAGAAGGTATACACAGTCCTACATTATGTACTGGGGAAGGGATACACAGTCATACATTATGTACAGGGGAAGGGATACACAGTCCTACATTATGTACTGGAGAAGGGATACACAGTCCTACATTATGCACTGGAGAAGGGATACAGTCCTACATTAGTGAACTGTAGAAGGGATACACAGTCCTACATTAGTGAACTGGAGAAGGGATACACAGTCCTACATTATGTACTGGAGAAGGGATACACAGTCCTACATTAGTGAATTGGAGAAGGGATACACAGTCCTACATTATGTATTGGGGAAGGGATACACAGTCCTACATTAGTGAATTGGGGAAGGTATACACAGTCCTACATTATGTACTGGAGAAGGGATACACAGTCCTACATTATGTACTGGGGAAGGGATACACAGTCCTACATTATGTACTGGGGAAGGGATACACAGTTCTACTTTATGTACTGGGGAAGGGATACACAGTCCTACATTATGTACTGGGGAAGGGATACACAGTCCTACATTATGTACTGGAGAAGGGATACACAGTCCTACATTATGTACTGGGGATGGGATACACAGTCCTACATTATGTACTGGAGAAGGGATACACAGTCCTACATTATGTACTGGAGAAGGGATACACAGTCCTACATTATGTACTGGGGAATGGATACACAGTCCTACATTATGTACTGGAGAAGGGATACACAGTCCTACATTATGTACTGGAGAAGGGATACACAGTCAAATTTGCAGAGGGGACAGTGTTCTGTGCACAATAAAGCAGGGACTGGAAAGGACAGGGCTGTATCTTTGGTAGTGCGGCCCTTGGCAACGCCCAGGGCACCACAGGCCAGGGGGCGCTCTTTGGGCCTGTCATATTTTTGTTTATTATCATTCTTGCTTGTAGCTTCCTCTTATTTCATCCCCAGCATCTCCTGGCCTCTCCTATCTCTTCCCTGGCCCTTCCCCCATGAAGCCATTCCCCTTTTTTGGGTGCATTATGTCACTTTGAAAAATGAGGGGGGCGCCAATGCTCTACATAGCACTTTAAAAAAGGGGGCGAAAAAAATAGTGTTGGGGTACAAAGTTAAAAACTAGCGAACTTGACTCTGGGTGGGTCCCCTAGTATGCCCCAGGTGTATTTTTGATTGCAGGTGCTTGCAGCAGGTGGATTTTTCATGATTGTTTCAACTTCACTTTTCTAACTTTAAATATGCTGACCCCCATTTTCAAGTACCCCAAATTTGCTGGGATAAGTTATTTTCTGGAAAAAAACCTCCTAAATACTATTCTGCATCAGGTATAGAAAAACGCTAATTAGCAGCTATTGAGCCCATTTAAAAACACCAAATACCTTCAGCGAGATAAATTGGGGGTAACCATAGCTAACCCCCATGTCAGAGCTTCTTTTGGGGGGTGACAGGCTGATTTCCCCAAAAATGACAGTACTTTCCGCTTGTTACAGTGTCGCCGGGTGCCGTTTACGTGTACTTTGAAATTGAATACGGGGTAAAGCCTGAACGGCCACGATGCTTTAACGCCTACAAAACAGGCGAAGTCGGTGTTAAGTCCAGGCCGTGTTAACTTAACGTGGCTCGGTTCAAATTGAATACGGGCCTTAAGCTGGCCACACACTAGACCAACTTACATCCAACCAGCCAACTTGTTAATTGGTTGGAGTGAAAATCTGGTAACGTATGGGAGTAACTGATGATCAGCAATTTGCTCCTAAATGCCAGAAAACAGATGAAATGGTCGTTCAGACAAGTTTGTTAAATGTTTGATCTAAACTATTTGTTCAAACAACAGTTTTTGTCCATTTTCCAGCGTTTGGGAGCAAATTGCTGATTGTCAGTTACCAGATTTTCATTCCAACCAATCAACTAGTTGGCTGGTTGGACAGATAATCTTTAGATGTGTGGCCAGCTTTAGTCTGAGCTCACTAGTGAAGCACACTCTGCCAGATTTCCTGGCTCCTAGTGCACCTCCACACTTCAGTTTCAGAACATTCTCCAGCACAAAGCAGCATATAAATGTCCACAAATATGGGGGTCTTTACTGGGTATCACACATGTCCTGTGACACTGATGAGGGGACTCAGTAGCAGCTCTGCCGGATCCAGGAGGTCAGGTGAATAATCAGGGGCGAAGAGGGAGGCAGTAGGCTCCGTGTAGCTTGAGGGGAAAAGGCTCCACGTGGAGCTTTCTAGTGGTAGATGGGGTAGGCTTGAGATGGGGGGTGGAGACTCCGTGTGGCTTGAAGGGGGCCCCCAGAAAACTCTGTGTGGCTTGGAGACCCCCCACAAGTTAGTTGCCCTGGAGCCCCCACAAGCCTTAATCTGGCCCTGTCTGCCATGTGGACTGACGTCCATCGCACATCAGAAGCTCTTTGTATGCTGTCAGTGATCAGACCCATTGCAAGCAGGTGTTCCATTGTCTCCCTTGATATCTCCATTACTTTCCTGCTAACACCTACAGTATCAACACCATAGGTTCTGCCAATTCTGTAGCTACAGTTATTGATGGTGTAAGTGGCTGTATGGCAATGTAATATATGGGTTGGGTTTGAAATCCTGACGCCAGAAGCCCGAACATGAAGAATCCTAATGGACGGCTAAGGTAAGTAAGCTAACCCTACCCTTCTCGCGTCCCTAACCCTGACCCCCCATTGGTGGTACCTAATCCCCTGGGGGGGCTTAAATCTAACCCCCCCTTCCTGCACCCTAACCTTAACCTCCCCCCAGTGGTGCCTAACCTTAACCACCACCCCCTCTCCACAACCTAACCCTAACCCTCCTGGGGGAGGATGCCTAAGACCTAACCTCCCCCCAGTGGTGCATAACCCTAACCCCCACCCCTTCTCCACAGCCTAACCCTCCCCAGGGGGTGCCTAACCCTAAGTCTGACCTGGGGTGCGCTCCCTCCCTCCCTCCCTGTGGCTAAGAGATAACAGTAGCCGGCTTACTGTTGGAATTCCATCATTGGGCTAAAGATAAGCGTCGGGATTTCGACGCCTACCTATAGTCCCAAATCGGGAGTCGACGACGGGATTTAGTCAGACGGCTTCCCGGCCGTCGGAATATTGACTACATCCCTAATATATATGTGAAAGTACGTGGAGGTATAGCTAGCTATGTGGTAGTACATGGCAAGATATATTCATACCCAACACGCTAACAGCCCTCATCTGGGCATGGTCGAACAGGCCACGCCCCTGGTTACACTGTACATCACACTGTGCTAGAGTAGCGGTGACAGAGTATCCCCCCATGGGATGGGATGATGGGACGGTACCTGAAATCTATATAAAAGATGCAACATAGAGGAATATTGGCTTTGTGTTGGAATTGTGTCTATATGATGGCTTGTGCGGCTAATCTTATAGTATACAGGCTATGTTAGGTCATTTAGAGGGACAGTTGGGTCTAATGTGAATGGTATTCCTGTTGCCATACTATTCACATTGAATATATACTATTTAAAAAAAATGTATATGACAAAAGTATTCACTTCTACAATAGGTACAGTATATTTGTGCATTTCAGTATAATTATTTTGTTTTTCTACAAAATGAGTCATACAGTTTTATATTTACTATAATAACATAATATGGTGAAACACATACAGTACTTGCCAACTCTCCGTGATTGTCGGGGAGACTCCCTGCAGTAGTAGCAATCTTCCTGACTCCCTGAAGAGGCTAGCAATCTCCCTCATTGTATCCACTTACCGATTTAACCAAGCGATTGCACGATAACGACGGCGTTATCGTGCAATCGCTTGCAAATCACGCATGCATCGGGCAGGTTTTGGTCGAAAACAACCAGCGATGCGCTTGCCCGCTGGTTGTTTCCGACATCTCTCATCGCCCGACATGCTGGTCAACCTGACGATCCCGTCAGGTTCAGAATGTGCGGGGATGATGGATGTGCCTGGACTGAACGAGTGAACGTCGTAATCGTGCTCCCGTTTATATGCCGCTATGTGGATACGCGGCTTTACTCCCATTATGTAGCTTTTATATTAAAATATAGAGAATTATATACATTCAAATGGGATCATTAGTTTAATTTCCCTGCATTGGGTATATGGCACAATGATCCCTATCGCAACATATATTTTATGAAAAGTATCAGTGTGTTTTCATTAACAAATAGATCTTACTAACTGCTTTGGGGGTCATTTACATTTGGATATAAATCTGTTTTAAGACACGCCCCTCAGATTTAGCAGGACACGCCCACTTTACCGCCGTGCTCATAGGTGCTGCTTTCACAATCTCCCTGACATGCTTTTTCAAAAGTAGGCAAGTATGGTGCAACATTGCCAGCTCACTGCATGGAAACAAATTCTAGATGAATACAGAGGGCCTGATTCAGAGCCGCTCGTAAGCGGCCGCTCGTTCGCTCCGAGCAATGTTCGCACATCTGCGCATGCGTATGGGTCGTAATGCGCATGCGCCAACCAGTCAGTGTGGTGGTAACAGGGGAAGGTGCTTGAAAATGGGGAGTGGAGATCCAAACGCAGGCGTGCCAAATGGTCAAAACAGGCGTTTTAAGGGTGGCATAATTAACAAAGCAGCGTCATCAACCACGTGACTTGGTTGTCTCTTAGCCTGAACTGTTCGCATGATTGGGTAGGAAAATCCAACCACAAGCACTGCGAGCAGTTCAGACGCCTTTCGATGTACTCGATGAATCTAATAAATAGCGGAGATGACGTATGACGCGAATGGACAGGGTACGTCTTTACAAAATAGCGAGCGCATATTTCGTTCGCTCGCTCAGACATAGAGGCGTCAACAGACCGCAAAGAGCGAGCGCTCTATTTAAATATCCGGCCCCTTTTTCTGAACGAGCGAGCGCAAATAGCGTCCGGCTCTGAATCAGGCCAAGAATCAACATACAGGGTCAGTGCATAGGGTCCGCATACAGAGTCTGCATACAGGGTCCGCATACAGAGTCTGCAGGCAGACAGATGACTACATCTGTTGAGCTCAATAAGTGGTTTATGGCAAATAAAAATATATAGAAATACTGGGAACCTGATTTTCAGCAGCACAGAGGAGCAAATCTATTTTTATATATATATATATATATATATATATATATATATATATATATATATATATATATATATATATATACACTATAAAATTATTTTCTATTATTTTGTTTGCCAATAAAGGTTGAACGCAGCGTTAGATCTGTGTGGAACCTGCAGTATTCTTGTGGGGGGCTGTAGACCACCCTGACTTAGATGAGAGACACAGAGAGAATATTACAGCTCTCTGTGGAAGAGGTAACGCGATCGTGGTGACGGCTGTGAGCGTGAGATGTAAATTGTTGTACACAGCTGTAAATAGCAGTCACTTGCGCTCATTGCAACCAGTAATTGTGGTCACTGAGCCAGCCGTAACTATATACTGGAAGCAGCTACTTATTAGCCCTAGTGCTGAAGTCACTGCACCTCTATTCTGTTACACATCAATAACAAGCTCTCAGCATCTTCATGTCCATCTGATGTAGATCAACCAAAAAAACAGGAGTCAGCCTCCAACACTCTGTGTACTCTGCAGGTCCCAACTACAGGTATTTACGTAGCAATATACTGTATAGTGTATCCGAGACAGCTATATACGTAGAAAACAAGATCAGCATATCGTCTGCAGTGTTACTCAGAGAGTAGATTTATAACGGTTCCAACAGTCCTGATTGTAATTATATTGGGCCTGATTAAGATCAGGGGCGTCTTTATAATGGGTGTAGGGTGTGCGGTGCACACGGGCCCTGAGTCCAGGGGGGCCCACACCGCACACCCTGCACCCATAGTGTACTTACCTTTCCTCAGACTCCAGAGTCCTGCTCTACAACGCGAGACCGGCGCTCCCGAGCAGCAAAAAATCACAGGGAAAATGGCAGCGGCCATCGTGCCTGTGACTCGCGCATGCGCAGAAGAGATGTCCCCAGGAAAAAAGCGTGGGCGCCATTTTCCTGGAGACTCACGCATGCGCAGTAGATTCTGGCATGAAGCCCCTGGACACAATGCCGGTGTTTACGCAGTTGAGCGATTATCGGTGGTCTGCACATACACCTGAGACGCACTGCGCATGCATAAATATCCACCACGGTCAACGCTCGCAGTTAGGACTTATTTGCAAAGTGATTGACAGGTAGGTACCATTTGTGGGTGGTGATGAAATGGCAGGCGCGTCACGGCCATGTTCAGGACATGTCTCTGTCTGCAGTCACGATCCCGTACGCAGAAAAAATTACTTCAGTGTCTCAGTCCCGCGCCCATTTTCCGCCATCACAGGGTTACTCAGAAACCCAGTATTTTATTTGGTGCGTTACTTGGTGTATCTTCTGCTTCTTACTACATCAGAACAATGATGAAGAAATGAGCGGCAGGTGACTGGGAACTGAAAAGGGGCCACTGGAGATAACGATGCACAAATTATAGGCTCAGACAAACAGTTTATCTCAGTGGTTCTCAAACTCAGTCCACAGGACCCCAAACAGTGCATGTTTTCCAGGTCTCCTCACAGAATCACAAGTGAAATAATTAGCTCCACCTGTGGATCTTTTCAAACGTGTTGGTGAGTAATGAATACACCTGTGCTCCTGCTGGGTAACCTGGAAAATGTGACCTTTGTGGGGCCCCGAGGACCAGGTTTGAGAACCACTGCTCTGAATGATCTTATATTTGCATTACCCTCCTGTCTATTCACTCTAACAAGAATGCAGATTAGTGGAGATTTTTGTTATATTTTTCTTAAACTGTGTTAGTCTGGCAGGACATAGCAGAACACCCACACACTTCACAAAATGCCAAACATGGAATATCTGTCACGTCTAATCTAGTATAATTCACTACTTGGGAACAATCACCCTTTAATACTTTATACATTCGCAGAGAATAACCACTATTAGTAGAATATGCACATTTCTCTGTGCTGACATTTTCAGTATTCTAAATTGCAAAGTGAAACTTATCCCTTTATGCTTTATTTTATTCCCAAAACAGCAATTTTCCCAGATAGTAAAATGGGACATAAATTTAGTGCATACTTACCTACATTCCTGGGCAGCTTTCCAGGAGCAGCAGGAGGGGACCTGCTGCTCTCCTCTTCGGGGGGCGGGGCCAGACAATAGACGACATTAGGCCCCGCCCCCTTTACAGAAACCCCCCCGCGATTCACGGGTCCATGAGAAGGGTGAGGCTAACTGACGCGATTTTCCCCATTTAGCCCCGCTCCTTCCCTACGGACCTGATAATTTCAGGTAAAATCTCCCCATCCTGCCCACCTCAATAGGAAGTGGGCGCGATGCGGGAGATATGCCTACTCTTCCGGGATCGCCGGGGGTTACCCAAAACATCAGGTGCCTTCCGCGATTCCCGGGAGAGTAGGCATGTATGATTTAGTGTCCTCACTAACACATCACTCATCTCCTGATATACTCTGTGCAGCTGGGGACCCTGCTCCTCCCACTATATAACTCTCAATCTGTGACTTCCTGCTGCCTCCATTCCCCTCCTCACATCATGTCACTGCCCCTGTCACATGCAGCCCTATCCTCACTGAAACATTACTCATCTCCTGATATTCTCTGTGCTGCTGGGTACACTGCTCCTCCCACTATATAACTCCCAGTCTGTGGCTTCCTACTGCCTCCATTCCCCTCCTCACATCATGTCACTGCCCCTGTCACATATAGCCCTGTCCTCACTAACACATCACTCATCTCCTGATATACTCTGTGCTGCTGGGGGACCCTGCTCCTCCCACTATATAACTCTCTGTCTGTGGATTCCTGCTGCCTCCATTCCCCTCCTCACATCTTGTCACTGCCCCTGTCACATACAGCCCTGTCCTCACTAACACATCACTCATCTCCTGATATACTCTGTACTGCTGGGGACCCTGCTCCTCCCACTATATAACTCTCAGTCTGTGGCTTCCTGCTGCCTCCATTTACCTCCTCACATCCTGTCACTGCCCCTGTCACATGCAGCCCTGTCCTCACTGACTCATCATTCTTCTCCTGATATACTCTGTGCTGCTGGGGACCCTGCTCCTTCTACTATATAACTCTTATGGTGCGTACACACGGTACGACTTTTATGAGCGATTTGAATGATATCGTTAATATCGTTATCATTCATATCATTCACTTTTTTGCAGTCACCAACCAGACAACGACCAACGATGCACGTTCCCACATGAACGATAACGATATCTTTGGTCTTTCATGCATGCAGGCCAACTTGGACGATTTTGTGAAGATTTGCTTGTAAAAAGATAGCTTCACTGAAATATCTATCATATAGATCTATCATAGATATCTATCAATGTGTTCAACAAAAATCGTTTGCCCTGCACTACAGAAAGTTGGAGGGAAATCTATCAACGATATCTATGGTTGTTCAAGTTGTTCCGTGTGTATGCAGCATAAGTCTGTGGCTTCCTGCTGGCTCCATTTGCGATATCTCCGGCTCTGACAGGAGCCAATGGATGTTACAATATAGGAGGCTGTCTCCAGGTGGAGCAATTGAGCACCAAAAGTGAGACAATCCAGCAACAGGACAGTGTGTTTTTAGCTGCACATGTGCAGTTGAGACCGAGAGATGCTAAGGAATAGGGTGCAGAGTGGGTGAGCTGCCACAGGGTCTGCTGGGAGAGACAACAGACTGGGCAAAGCGTTATCGCTGAAGTGTTGAGGTGACAGAAGCCACTGAATACCCACTGATGTCACGCTGAGTGACCAATGCAGAAGCACCAGGTGAGACTGAAAGCCAGAAATAGTGTGTCAGCTCTCGGATCTGCTGTCGAGATCTGTAGAGGCTGTGAGAGAGTAAAAGAGCTGTAAAAGGGGATGTCCCCACTGAGCTACAATGCTACTAAGATTGTTTAGGAGCTATCAAGGCTGGATTAAGGAGGCTTGGGAGCTGCTCTGTGCTGCATGCAGCACTGACTGTGCATTCACAGTAAAACTCAGAGCCGGAAGCATTCAAGAGGAGTCAGCCATGGAAGGTAAGTACTCAGAGGCACTGGTGGGTGGGGCCACTGTATACCATACAGGGAAGGGCACTGTGGGGAATATAGGAGTTGCACTGTGGGGCATATTGGGGGGTACTGTGTGACATATATGGGGTGCACTGCTGGGCAAGGAGTCTCACCCACAACTTAGTTGCCTCAGGGACCCCACAAGCCTTAATCTTGCCCTGGGAGCTATTGAGAACTGTTTGAGAGCTACTGCAAACTGTTACAGAGCTATTGCAAGAGTGTATGAGAGTTACTGAGAATTATAGACAGATACTGATAATTGCTAAGAATTCATGAGACCTGCTATATTTCAAGTACTGTGTAATCCTGACTTGTGCAGGAGACTGAGTTTCAGTAAACAGTGTGATATTAATCTTGTTTGAGCTACTAGAGAAACAGTACCTGAGAATTAGTGTCAAGAGCGGCAGCCATTTTGTTTTAATAATGAGCTGAGTTAAAGAGCACATTGGGACTGAGTTATTGCTACAGTGCAGTGCAGAAGATAATTGGGATATATTGCAAATAAACCTGTGTATGTTGTGCCTTATCATTGAAAAGAAAAGGTATTGCTCTCTGGAATCAGAAAAGAACCGCATTAGCTAATTGCTATTACCAATTATGGATTACAAATATATTCATGTTAAAGTCCGTGATCGTCCAGTAAATAAGTACTTCAATGACAGAACTTTGTGTGCACTTTAGAGTAAAATAACAGTTTTGAGTTTTTTGCTAAAGCTGCTAAATAATCTGTATTACTAATTTGCTACTAGAGATGTGTGGTTCAGTTTTTCTGAAAACCAAACACACCCGAACTTAGGGGTTCCGAGTCAAATCGAGTCTTGGTTCAGATCACTTTTGGGGTTCTGAGTAGTCTTAGCTCGAGTCTGCTGTAAGTTCGGAACGTGGATTTAAAAACCAAATCTCAGTTTTCTATTGCATGTAAACAGATCCAAATGACATGATATTTGCTTATTTATTAATTTCAGAGCAGCCCAAAACCAAAACCAAATCTGAATCAAAACATTTAATAAGGGGGATTTGGGCAAAACCAAAACACAGGGGTCAGCACACATATCTAGTTGTGATTACTGTATACAGTATCCGTGTTTTACAAGGTTAATGTGTGTTTAAATTATAGTAGATCAAGGCAATAAGTTTTGATATAGCTATAGAGGTGCTGCAGCAGCAAAGATAAACAA